>CP025659.1:29945295-29957932 GCA_003576665.1 Ipomoea trifida
TTCATCTTTAATTTTATTATCTAAATATATAATTAAAAAAAATCTCGTGCATCGCACATGTAATTTACTAGTTACTATACATTATAGGAGAGTATATTTAATTAAAATTAATATTGAGTCTCTACATTGTAACCCCCCACCTTTTTCGGTAAAATTAAGGTGCGAAAAAAAAAAAAAGTATAAATAAATAAATAAAATATTTCTCGAGGCTATAACATCCATGAGATGACCTCCTGATGCCTCGAAAGAATTTTTTTTAAGCGAAGACAATTAGTAATAAGTTACGATCGTATGTCCCGGTCACGAACCGTAATAATTTTAGGAACTAGTATTCGGACCCGTTTGACCTAGGAAATTGATTTTTAGGCACCCTACTATTATTCTTGAATTTCCTATCTTATTAGATCAACCATAGCAGCCAAAATTATTTTGATCGTAACATCGCGAAATTTCGCAGGATACCGAACCTAGCCCAAATTGGAGTTTTAGACTGGGATTAATTTTTAGGTTCGAAAATTATTTGAATTAAATTAGTTTCTACCGAGAATTATCTGTATTAATCCCAAACAGTCTAGGTAAAGATATTTTAGAAATTTTTACCCAAGAGTAGGTGATGTCCCATCCATTAGGTGTAGACTAGTCAACAAGTTGACCAAGACCATAAAAGATCAAATTCCCCCTCTTCTTCCCCCTTGTAGCCGAAAAAAAAAAGAGAGAAAGTGAGAGAGAGTGGAGACTTCATCTTCCTCCTTGAAGCTTCAACTCCATAGCCAAATCCCTCTCAAGTGTCAACTTTGTTCGGTAAAATTTCAATTTCTTTCGGTAATTAGTTTTATTTTTCTTCCTAGAACCTAAATCTAAGTCTTGATTTCTTGAATCTTGTTGTTATGATGATGATTTGGGAGTTAGGGTTTCAAGAAGAAATTGGGGAAAATCCACCAAAAGCACCTTTAAGGCCATATTAACTACTTTGGAGGTAAGGAGTTCCCTTAAGTTGGATTAGATTGCTCAAATTTGAATAATTGATGGTTGATTGTGACTTTGTGGATTTTAGTAAAAATGTTTTGTATATATTGCTTGTATATGATGTATATAAGGTGTATGTCACCTAATTTATGGCTACAAATTGTTGTGTTAGTGAAATTTGGTTACTAGTATGCAAACAAATATATAAAGGTATATTATGGAATATATATGTGCATGTATATATGGCGTGTGGTGTATATACATGTATAGGTATATTATGGAATATATATGTATGTATATATATATGGCGTGTGGTGTGTGTATATATATATAGGTATATTGTGGAATATGTATGTATATATATAAATGGCGTGTGGTGTGTATATATATATATAAGTATATTATGGTATAAATATGTATATATGTATGTTGCGTGTAGTGTGTATATATATATAGTATATGTGGTGGGCAAATGTATATATATATATATGTAGTATGTGTGTTACGTGTATATATATATACTATATTTAGTATGTACGTGTACTCGGGTTATATATATATAGTAGGTGTGTACATCGAATTATATTCATATAATATATGAATGTATGTATAGTATATTCTATATGATATATATATGGTATGAAGGTATGGTAATGTATTGTAAGTTCAAGATTTGTTAATTGTAATTGAGTAAGTGGGGATGATTATGCTTAATTCTCACTATGGGTGGTAATTAAGGTGCTATCTAATTGGCTAAAGGATGGAGAAATGTTTCTAAAAGAGATAAAACCTTAGTTTCTGAGCAAGAGGAGGAGGACCTTGATTAACCCACGGGAGGCATATGCTCTGCATGAAGTGCCCTTGCCCAGCGGTTGTTACATATTAAATATTATGCCGTATGACATTCAATTCATACTTATGCGACGTCTAGTCGCTGGGAACTATATAACTCGTCGGATGCGGTATTCCCACGGGGGTGTGCACACTTAAGGTATAGTTACCCCGATTATTGCGGGCAGGTTTCGTTTTGACGGACCCGGTTAGGCCGACTGGGAATCATTTTAACGTACCTGGTGCCAAGGGATCAGCGTTAGATCGGGGGATGACCACTACCCCGATCAATGATCCAAGTGGTCAAAGAGGGAGACAACTAGAGTGCTCCGAAGGCCTCACACTTTCGAAGAAGAAACTAAGTGAATTTTTGTAAGGAATTATGGTTACTCGGTAGCTGATATGAGATAGGAATGGTGAATAGTTGGGCACAGTGGTGTGCCAGGACATTCTCGGTCTATGAGAAGAGATTGATGGAAAGTTCTTTGAGAGAAACGGTTAAAACTAGTTTGAATAACTACAGGTTTGACGGGAAGAAAATGTTATTCTCTTTTGTTTTTAAGGGAGGTTTGATTTGACTAAATCTTATGATTTCTTCTACGTACTTATATGTTTCACTGTGTTGTCATACTTTAACCAATATATATATATGTTTTAGAAAACCTTTATTTAAGTTTGGGTGATCCACGGATCTCCTTGCTTAGCCGTTGTGCTAACTACACTTCAATGTGTTACTTTCAGATGGAGTCCAGCGTTAGTTCTTGCAGTCCGACGAACTCCCCAGTTCGTCGGAAGATGAAAGTCGTAGCATGGACTACGACGCTTTTGTGCAGCAGATGATTGGCGACGACCCTTATGCGCCTGGCTTTGCTCCTACAGCTCCCAATGGCTCACCGGTAGTAGATAGTGATCTCCCTATCCCTGATGGTCCTGATGTGCAGGCCACTTTTGGTTTTTACCCTATCGAGGTGCTGGTAGGAAGTAACCCCTTAGAGTTTATAGTTTATTACCCTTACCCTTGGGACCCCAGTCCTCCCGAGAGTTGGGAGGAGTGGTCTATGGTTATTGTCGCTTCCCGGTTCCTAGATCATATCACATGGTATGAAGGGGAGTGGCATCTTGTCTGGGGTGAGTTTACGGGTCCGAGTATCTCCAGATCGTGTAGGCAGGTTGCACGGCAGGTCTGTAGGGTTTAGTCCTTTTTGTGTAAATATTTTTTGTAGCCAGGAAAGTGACTGATCTTGGTTGGTAGGGATATGTATGACTTTAAACTTATGTTGGCCATTAGGCGAACTTTTTGGGCACTTATTTTGTATTATTAATATATATATATATATATATATATATATATATATATATATATATATATATATATGCCTAGAATATTATATTTTGATGTTGGGGTGTTGATGTTGAGTGTATTTCTTTTAGCCTGTGCACTTAGAGTGAAAGTTTTATCAAAGAGGTGATAGACTTCATTCTAAGTGTGGCGGTAGCACCCGGTTTTCTGCTAAAGGGTAAACAATTAATTTGGTTTCCACTTTATTCTTATAAAGAATAACATTCCGCTATAGCGGACCCGAAAGCAATAAACAACCCACTTCTCGCAAGGTACAGGCAGTACCAAACTGCCCCTCACGAGAGGTGAAAGGGGAAACACCTTTTGCAAGGTGTGATTAAACCACCACGAGAGGTGCTTGAATTACCTCTCCGGAAGACTAACACTCTTCCATATGCTTTCATTTCAAATGGTTATGACAACCAAATTAAAGCCCACTAACTTGAAATTTAATTCCATTTTAATCCCATTCAGCACTACGATTAGTGCCTTAACCAATGGATTAATTCGACATTAAACAAGCTATTTGGACGTTAGTGCTGTAGAGCACTATCTTAGTGAATTCGATTAGCATTCCAAAATGCCAATAATGCACTAAACTGTTAGTGTACGAAACACTATTACGTTGGTATGTTAGTGGTTCATAATACCCACTTTTCTGGTACTAAATACATTTATAATCAAGCAATTAAGCTTTAAAACAAATGTAAATAGGTACTTTCACGAACCGAAGTGCTAAATAATTAGCAGCAAATTGAGTCTTTCTGTTAGTACTACAACATTAGCACTTAAGCTCAATTCCCAGATTATTGACCCAACATTCCATCATTTGTCTCAAATTAATTTCACACTAGTAAAATTTAGAATTATTGATCAAGTTAATTATAACACAATTAACGTGATCAAACCAACCAAATTTCTAACTAGTTGAATCAAACTATTATAATCGTATTAACAATATCACTTAAAATATTCAATACACTAGAGCCGTGACGCTCACGATTATAAAGCTATCCTAATTTTGACAAAGTGATTTCCCTTGAAATCTAGAACCGAGGTTCTTTACGTGATTTCAATCATGTAACATACTAGTTACATTTCGTTTGTCATTAACCATTTTTGCATTTCTATAAAATGCTACATATGCACAAAGCATATTTATATATATATATATATATATATATATATATATATATATATATATAATCATACATCAAACATTATTTCATAAATTTGCATCATCAATTAAAAATGCATTACAAGGATACTACTACAAATTTATTAAAATAAATTTAACTAGATAGGAGATTACATTGGAAATAAACTTCCTAATTCCTATCTCGTAGTAGTCCTTCACACCGTGTGCCTCGTTCCATTTGATTAGCAGTCCACACCCTTAGGGTGGTCTCATCACAGCACATCGAGTATTAACAGAATCCGATTGTGACCTCACTCGTCCAACCATCCACCGTATCCATTAATCCTGGCGAAGTTATCCTCAACATTTTCACCAGGATGACAGTTAGCTTCGTAGTGACCTTTAGCCTTCTTCACATAATCTTGTTCAGGACTAAGCTTTCGCTTGGCCTTCCCTCGATTATGATCGAAGTAGTTGGTCACACTACCACAGTCCTCAGACCATGTAGTGATCACGCCACTGGATCCTCCGTGGCTAATAACCGATCCATTTGGTACCGTAGATACCCGCATCGTGGGGATGTACCCCTCGGTGCTCCCACCGTTGTTGTTCTCAACAACATTTTCGTTCTCATTGTGAACTGGCAAAACGGGGTTCTCCATTTCTTCGAGGAAATTAGAGACAAAAACAGAAAGCAAATAAGGTTTTAAGACTGTTATGAAATATTACTACGAAAATAATATTTCTTGGATAGTTACAAGCACAAGAACGAAAGGGATAATCTGGAAAGGGTTAACACGAGTCGAGCGAAGCACTTTTTCCTTAAAACCTTATTTGCTACCTCCCCAAAGTGCAAGGAGCGTTGTAGCCTAGGTTTCTCAGGATAAAACGTGTTATGATTCACAGTTTGAGCACCCAAACTGATGAACCCAACGAACTAGAGCAACAGTATGAACATAGTTTAAAGAAAGGAGTAGAAGCAGAGTTTTGAGAGAGAAAAGAATTCATTGTGTTTCTTGTTGTGTAACACCCCGTATTTTCCTACCACTATTTTAAATAAAAATATTTAAAATAAAGGAATATTTCCTTATTATTAATTATGGTAGTATGATGATTGTATATATAATTGTTTTTCTATGGGCTATAGACAAACTATTTCTACAAATATTATTTGAGCACTTAACTATTCTAAGCCCATACTATATTATTTTTATTATAGGGCTATGGACCCAATAAATGATTTTAAGCTCAACTATGATTATATTATAGAGTCTTGACCCAACTACCATTTATAGTCTTGGCCTAGTCCATTTTTGGAAATCCTACCACAAATAGACCTAGCTATATAAATGAAATTCCTATTGCAGCAGCCAGGATTCGGTCTCCTCTTTCCCGTTTCTCTTTGCGTAAACTTCCTTAGCAGATCACCATGAGTCCTCCATTCCATTCCTTTTTTCTACCCCCTTGTCTTTATCTCTCGTCTCTCTCTCGATCGTCCGCCAACAACAACAATGGTGAACTCCGGTGGTGTGCAACGGGTAGGACAATACCTTCCTCTTTCTTCTTCGAACGCACATCTTAACCAGCGAACCAGTAGCAAAGCATTACCTTTACCCTTCTCCCCCTTCTCTATCCTTTCCGGTAGCGATGGACGAAGTAGAGCATCGGCCAGTTCTCCCCTGTTCCCGGCGACGTACGACAGTGTAGCGCAGGGTGGCTTCGGTAGTGCAAAGCAGCGGTCAACAGTAAAACGGACCTCCCTTCCCTGTCCAGCTTGAGTAACCGGTATCAATGGTGAGCTTCCGGCGGTGGCGGCGGCGGCGTGATGGCAGCTTGTTCTCTCGGTGGGCTTCCCCTGTTTCCCGGCGTAACAATGCAGGTCACGGACGGCACGATCGTAGCTTCTATCGCACCTTCTCCCCGATCTCCACCTCGTCTCGGCAATGGTGGCGGCAAGCTGGTTAATGGAGGATTTGGCGGGTTCGTCAGTTGGCAGCAGCATGTTCCGTTCTCTGGCTTCTCCCTTCATCCGGCGGCTTCGCGATGGCAATCCAACGACGGCATACTTCCTCTCCCTCGTTTCAGTATGGTGACCGGGAGTTCGCATGAAGGATGGTAAACCGGTGGTCGCACAACATAACAGAAGAGATGGAGTGGTGTAGCGGTATAGCCTTGGTGCAGAGAGTTAGAAGGCCTAGGTTTGATTCTTGGCTTAGCCTAATGTTTAAGGTAATCCTTCCCTTTTAGCTTTTATGAATAATCAGTCCATGGCTTAGGGTGGATTAGTGCATTAGTTGTTACTATCTCATTATAATGATCATATCATATTAGTCTTTAGGCATGGATGGCGGGTCGAATAGGAATATTAATATCGTTAGTGTTTGTAGTAGTCATTAAGTGACGGTATTAGATTACATTAATTTTCAGGTTCACGACTATGGACCTAGCTTATGAACCGAGCTTAGAGTTGGTGTTGCTTTGGGTTATTACGCTTCAAGAGGTAACCACTATGTCCATCAAAATCTATTTTTACACTCTCAATCTCTATGATATTATTTGGTGTGTTGGAATCCTGATATTTCTTGAATATTAGCCTTGTTGTTGTCTATGAAATTGTGTTTGATGGATTTATGAACTTGTGTTCTTGATCCTTTACATATTGATGTTTATGAGCATTTGTTGGTTTGGATTACATGTTTATTTGGCCTCTGTTGGGTGCAATCTGTGTAATCTGATCTCATTTTCGTATTCTGGAATCAATATTCGTGTCTGAGCAAAGTCTGGGAGTGGGGTATGGGTTTTGTCCTTGCGGTGCACCCTAGCGGCATAATGTAACCCGCTAGGGCCTTCTGCAAGAACAAGGCGGTCGAGGTTGGCGGAGGAGAGGGGTCCGTTGAGGGGCTCCGTGTCCTTCTTGCGGAGGTGTGTGGCGGAGGGCCGTGCTCCGTGTAACACCCCAATTTTCAACTTTTACATTTATTACAAATCCGTAATAATACATCAGCGGAAGCTTACATCTTATCAGCAGAAAACTGGGTGCTACCGCCACACCTAGAGTGAATTCTATCACCTCTTTGACAAACTCCACTCTAAGTGCACAGGCTAAACTTACAACACCAACATACTACAACAACATCATAGTAGGCCTCAACCTGAACTTCTCTTCTATTCTGAGCTCATCGGCCACAGAGGTACTCACTAAACTGCATCTGATAAAGGGCACAATGAAGTGCAGTTAGCGCGACGGCTAAGTAAGAAAATCCATTGTCACTTTAGAGTAGACAAAGGTTTGAAAACATAATCATTTGGAAAATAGTATATCGTTCAGTGAATCAAAATCCACTCGTCTCATAAGACAAAATCATTTCTTTCTCAAAGACGTTACAGAGTAACTCTTTACTCATTTTTAAAACTTCCTTAGTTTCATATAGTAAGAGTGAGGCCTACAACCTCGGGCCATGGCACTCCAGCCCTCCCGTAGGTTCCTCCCTTATCCCAACCCCGGGCCGTGGCACTCAAGCCTTCCCGTGGGCACCTCTCCTTATCCCAACATGACGACATAATGGCGAATAGACTTCGCTCTAACAATATAACGACCACTGGGCCATGGGCACTTAAAGCCACCCGTGGGTCAATCAAGGTCCTCCTCACTTACTTTAGAAACTACGGTTTTGAAAACGTTATCCTTCCTTCAGTTTTCTTACAACAAATCATCTCATTTGGACATATTTCACAAATGAGTCCAATAATTAAAATTGGCTACCTCATTAGCCCCTGAAGGATTTTCAAAAAATACTTTCAGCGCCCGCAGGCTTTTCAAACATCATTTTCTGACAATAATCAAGTGAGGTATTTTCCTCAAAAAAAATAAGGTTTTGACAACCTTTATATCAAAATAGCATACGTTTTTCAACGTAAGTTTTCATAAACGTTTTTGGTAGTCCAAAGGCTTTTCAAGCATGGTTTCTAAAAATGTCTGCACATCTCACCATTTCATCCTATAGACTACTAGGGTATTCTTGGATATATTTCATATTCAAGTTCCACACTTTAAATCAACCAACATCCTTCCACTATCATCAACACCATTAGATCATAACTTGAGGATATCGTACATCCAAATATATCTAAGTTCTTAATAGGTAAAGTCTTTGCCTATCCATAATCCAAAGTCGTTCAACAACTATTTCCTCAAGGTCCACCATTAACAATCTTTATCTCAATAGTTCCATATAACAATCTCTCAATACATATCACAATATCATCACTACTTAAAATTCCTATAAACCATAACTTATTCACCACTAGAGAGATATTCAACTTCCAAACTAATACCAAACCAACCGGACAATTCCACAAACCGGTGGCCCAAAACCAAATAGATACTTCAACTCTCATAATCATATTCATAATCATGATTATCTCTTGGGATAGTTACAATCAAAGCTTAGTTTGATCTCACGAACATCAAACAACCTCATCTTCTAAACATCAATAATCAATAATCAAGCTTACACCATTTAATCTTACTTTCGCGCCCTTGGGCGCCCGGTGGTTTCTGCCTATTCCGAACAGAGATTCTGCTTGCGCAGTCCGAAAATTTGAGCCGGTAAAAATAGTTCCCGAACTCTTTTTCACTTCAAATTTTTATGGTAGAACCCTAACTCATAGTACTTGATGTTCATAAAAAAGTTTTGGTCACCTAGGTTCACGAATTAACACAGAAAATTCCATTTTTGCCCTTGGCAGTGTGCTGTCCAGCACCTTTCCTCTCTGGACCAGTTTTGGGAAAAATTCCGAAAACCACACTTATAATACTCCAAAAATTATGAAATTTTATATGTAGGTTCTAAACTTATAGAAATACATGTATAAAAAAAATTGGATCAAAATACCTTACCGATTTTTCCCAGAAATTCACGGAAGTCACTGCTAGAGACTAGTTAAATTTCTTGTCCATATTTTCACAAGTATAAGGCTATATGGCCATAAATATAATATGTACATGCATTTTCAGCCATTATCATGTATGAAAACATATTCATAAAACTCCTAATCTCATCATTTACTAGCAATTGTCCACTTTCAAGTAACTAAACCGACTTAAGGGATTTCTTACCTTCCGGGAGTGTACTAATACCGTAGAAGCAACTCTTGGATTTTTCCCCAAATTCACCTTAAATCCTAGGGTCAAATCAACACCATAACAACAAATACAAAGAAAATAAGCTTAGATTCATGATATAGGAAGGAATACAAAGCTTTTTACCGAATAAAATTGGAGTTTTACCGAATAGATTGGCACTTGTGAAGGAAGCTTGGCTATGGATTTTAATGGAGGAAATGGTGAAGAAGATGAACTTGCTCTCCCTTTCTCTCTAGTGGGAAATCAGCCAAGAGGATGAAGAAGGAGCAAGAAGAATAAACATGTTTTGGGAATATTATCACTTTTGAGACAATTGTTCTCATGGGAAGAAGAAATGGAATAAAATAATAAAGTATTTTTAAACTTATCAGTTGGGGTCCAAACAGATAAAGTTTCGGTAGAAAATAATCTGGATGGAATAATTCTCGAAACTAAAAATTTATTTCAGACTAACCCTCAAAATTGGGCTAGGTTCGGTACACCGCAGAATTTTAGCGATGTACGATCAAAATAAATTTTCGCTGCTATGAGCTGATTTAATTGAATAGGAAGTTCAAGAATAATAATATGGTGTCTAATAATCCATTTCCTAGGATAATCGGGTCCGAATACCAACTCCTAAAATTTTACGGTTCGTGACCGGCACGAACGATCGCAACTTAATAACCACTATACTTCCTTATAAAAAAAATTCTTTTGAAGCCTCGAGGGAACATTTCATGAATGTCATAGCCTAAGGAAATATTTTTCGAACCTTAGTCTTACGGAAAAGCCGAGGGGTTACACTCCGTCTGCGAGTTCCGCTTGTTCTCCTGGAATTCTGTTTCCAGTGAGTGTTCTGTGATCTGTTGTTTGTTTGTTTCCTCTTTTGTTCTGGAGTTTGTTGGAGTATTCTATTGGATATTTTACCATGATTCTTGAGTGTTTATTCATACCTCTTAGTCCATTATATGAGTCTATTATTTGGTTGGTTGAATCTTTGATTTCATACTATCTGGGAGTTGGTTTGTGTTCATATCTGAGATGAACACTTTGAGTGATGGTTCTTGGGCAGAGTTTGAGTATGAGTATGGAGTGGTGAATCATTGAGTATCTCTTGGTGGTTGATGTGACACCCCAACCTTACACATGCTGAGATAGATAAAACTTAACACAACAGCTGCCTATCTCAACCAACAACATAACATAGCGGAAGCGAATTTAAAACTTAAGGGCGTCATGCCACATCTAGGTAGAAAACACAGCCTAGATGCACAGGCTAACCATAAGAAACGAGCTAAACTGTCATATATAGAATAAAATAAATCCCCAAGCCATGATCAACAATATTCAAACACTAGTCAAGAGTATATAATATCTCAAAAGGCACACATGCCCAAAAACCAAAGTCTAACATCATAAAGCTAAGTCTAAGCGTCCTCATAGATAAGCTCTAACGCGCTCGCGCTCAGACTACTCCATACCTGGAAAACACACAAAGAACCATTAGCAAAAGACTGCTAAGTAACCACCATTCACACCCGCAAGGAAGTATGGATATACATAAGCTTGTAAATAGGTTTACACACCATATAGAATATAAACGCCAACAAACTGTTCATTAGTTCAAAACGGATACTCAACAACAACAAACTGAACGAATCATAAACCAAGACTCATCCAAACGAAGCCAATATCCAAACGAAGGTACAATACAACGAATTCATAACCAAGACACCAACTGAACAACAACCATAAGGAAACCAACCAACCATAACCGAGAACAACAAGATATCAATCGAATAACCACGAGGATCTCACGAATACATAACCCAAGAAAGAACTCCCAACTCCAATCTCCAAACCTCATACCAATCACCATACCAAACCCAACCACAGTCAGGAGTCAAAATCCAGAAATCTGGTACGCAGGGGTGATGAGCCCAATCACAGGGACCGAAGTCCAATCACAGGGACCGTAGTCCAATCACAGGGACCTAAGTCCAATCACAGGGGTAATGAACCCAATCACAAGGACCAAAGTCCAATCACAGGGACCTAAGTCCAATCACAGGGATAATGAACCCAATCACAGGGACCTAAGTCCAATCACAGGGACCGTAGTCCAATCACAGGGGTAATCAACCCAATCACAGGGACCGAAGTCCAAAAGTCAGTAATAGCACAGTCAGAACACCCAACAACCTCCAAAAGATACCAAGAAACCACCACCGCATACTCATACTCAACTCATCCCAAGAACCATCACTCAGAGTGCTCATCTCAGATATGAACACCAACCAACTCCCAAATAATATAATCAAGGATTCAACCAACCAAATAATAGACTCACATAATAGACTAAGAGGTATGAATAAATACTCCAGAATCAAGGTAACACATCCAATAGAATACTCCAACAACTCCAGAACAAAGAAGGAACAAACAACAGATCACTCACTTCCATCAACCACTACCACCTTACTCTTACAGAAGACCTCAGCGGTTACATTATCCCGCTAGAGTGCCCCGCAAGAGCAATTCCCACACACCGAATCAGACTCAGCTCAGAACACAAGAAAAGATTCCAGAATACAAAGATCAGATCCCAATACACCAACATTTCATCCAACAGAGGTCAAATAACATGGAAATCCAACCAATCAAATAATCATAACAACACTAGGCAAAGGATCAAGACACAAGTCCAAGAATCCAATAGACACGATCAATAATAAGCTAATAATCAAGAAATTTCAGGATTTCCAATCACCAAATAATATCATATAGAGCGAGAGTGTAAAAATATATTTTGATGGACATAGTAGTTACCTTTGAAGCGTAATAAATCCAAAGCAACACCAACTTTACTCATAAGCTAGGTCCATAACCGTGAACCTGAAGAATCATAACGTAATCTAATATGATCACTATTTACTATTAATAACGATACTAATATTCCTACTCGGTCCATAATAGTAATAACCTATAATCCATGCTCAAGACTAATGTGTCACGGTCAATAATATGAACTAACAATAACTAATGCACTAACCATAATAATCCTAAAAGCTTAAAACATCAATACCTTATTGCCATGCTATCCTTCAAACTCGAACCCACGCCATCAAGCCTAACATCCAAGCATCATACCACTAAGCCACTTTGTTTCTTGTGTTATGTTGCGCAACCACCGAGTTATTATCTTCAGATGAGTTCCCCGATCACCATCAAGACG
>CP025659.1:29992970-30014464 GCA_003576665.1 Ipomoea trifida
CCTACGTACCCGGCCACACTCTGCTAGCTCCTGACGATTCCTCTTCATCATCCAACTCTTTTGTGTGTCTAAAACTCTAGTTTTGTGTACATATTCTGCAGCAGTCTTAGTAGATCAACTGCCAAACTCGGCATTGTGAATATATATATATATATATATATATATATATATATATATATATATCTAACTTATGTTTTGGGGTACTAGGGACGTCGTTATCACACCTATGAACCAATATATATATGTATGTGTATGCTTGGGATGTTTAACTTATACCTCCCTTATACCTCATCTATTATTGAGTCAGTTAGTTATGAATTGTTACAGGTGTATGGGAAATGTGTGTAGGTCAGGAAAACTAGCCTGTGCACCTAGGGATGAACCGCTAAAGGTTAGCTGGGTTCGACCTAGGTGTGGCGGTGATGCTCTCGGTTGTAAGGTTGACCAACCCGGGGTGTCACAAATGAATATTCCTAGATATAGATGCTTACCCAAGCTTCAACAACCCTAAAAGAGCAATCTTGACTTGAATACTTGAAGATGAAATGAAGATCAATCTTTGAAGGGAATATGAGTGAAAATGGCATGAGTGTAGTGGTAGGGAAGAGAGAGAGTGAAAACCTCTAGAAGAGTTAAGTCTTGAATATATATACTATAATACATATATTCATATATGTGTATATTAGGGTGAAAGAATTAATAAGGAATGGGCTCCTGCCACCCTGCCACTGATGGACAGACTGAGCGCACCATTCAGACCTTGGAGGATATGCTGAGGGCTTGCATGCTTGATTTGCAAGGTTCGTGGGAAGAGCATCTCGATTTGATTGAATTCTACTACAACAGCAGCTATCACTCCAGTATTCAGATGGCCCCGTATGAGGCGCTCTATTGGCAAAAGTGCAGAAGTCCGCTGTGTTGGGAAGATTTGGTAGATCCAGTGACTTTAGGACCTCAACATCTGCAAGAAGCCACAGAAAAAGTCAAGCTAATTCAAAGTAGAATGAAAGCTGCTCAGGACCGCCAGAAATCCTATGCTGATTTGGGAAGGAAATTCGTGGAATACCAAGCAGGCGAGAAAGTGTGGTTGAAGATTTCTCCAACTCGTGGAGTAATGAGATTTGGGAAGAAAGGGAAGTTGAGCCCCCGCTTCATCGGACCTTATGAGATCTTGGAGAGGATTGGTCAGGTGGCATATCGTTTAGCCTTGCCAGCGGAACTAGATCGAGTGCACAATGTGTTTCATGTCTCCCAGTTGAAGAAGTACGTGCACGACGCCTCACATGTATTAGCCCCCGAGACGCTGGAGTTAGACGAGGCGTTGTCCTACGAAGAAAGGCCTGTGAGGATCTTGGACTCCAAGACGCGTGAGACCCGGCCCAAGGCGATCAAGCTAGTGAAGGTGATGTGGTCCAACCATGGGGTCGAGGAGGCCACTTGGGAGATGGAGGACGATATGAGGCGGTGCTACCCGGCTTTGTTTGCTCTAGGTAAGTGGTTTAGTTTATGTTCTTGCATGCTAGTTTTGGGTTGGGTAAGTTATGAGTTAGTTGCATGTTAGTGTGTTCCTGAGTTTAGGATTAGTCGAGCAATCGTTTCCTTTTTAACCTTCCGTTGAATCTTCGTTTCCTTTGAATCGTTCTGTNTACCTGTGATTAGATAAAACAAAAAGATTGCAGCTTGATTGGGCAAAACGCTTCAACATAATTCAAGGTATAGCCAGAGGGCTTCTCTATCTCCACCGTGATTCTTGTTTGAGGATTATTCACCGGGATCTCAAGGCTAGCATTATTTTGTTGGATATGGACATGAATCCAAAAATTTCGGACTTTGGGTTGGCCAAGACCATTCAGGGTGACAGAAGAGCTAGCAAATACTCACAGGGTTGTGGCCCTTGTAAGCCTCCTTCAATGATCATGGTTTTTAAAAATTTTAACCAAAAGCTGATGTAGTGATGTTATGTATGTAGATGAAATTAAATGCTAAAATAAAATCTGAACCCGCTTTCAAAAAGAAAAAATCTGAAACCGATTTGTTGCAGTGGCTATATGTCACCGGCATATGTCATAGGCGGACTATTTTCTGAGAAATCCGATGTATATAGCTTTGGAGTACTACTGTTGGAGATCGTTAGTGGCAGGAGAAACTGTGGATTCGATAGCCATGAAGAGCATATAAGCCTTCTCAGTTATGTAAGTGCATCATTTTAGATTAGCAGCATTATTTCAAAAACATGAATCTTACTTTCTTTAACTGTTATTTAATTTATTTTTTGTTTAACTGTTTCAGGCATGGCAATTATGGATCGAAAGCAGGGAAGTAGATCTGGTCGACGAATCAATTACTAACTCATGTTGTTTTGCAGAAGCACTACGATGCATACGGATAGGACTGCTTTGTGTGCAGGACCATGCATCAGACAGGCCTACAATGTCAAATGTGGTGCTGATGTTGTGCAGCGAAACAGACATTCCTCGGCCTAAACAGCCCACATTCACTATCCAAACCTTGTTGGGTTCTGATCCCAGGACAGACAGAAATAACGCCCAATCCAGGAATGAAATGAGTGTTTCAGTGACTGAAGGCCGGTGATCAGTTCAAAAACGCATGTAGAAACCACTCCTTCATTCAGCTAAGATTTCATGTTCTTGAGTTTGAATTAAATATATCTAAAACGTTTACGGTGTTTCCTAGAATGTGTAATTGCTTTCAAGTTCTTTTCTTTCCAAAATGACCTGAATTCCTCACTGAGGTGTGAAAGTCACAGGGTCACTGGTTATAAAATAATCTGTTCAAAGCCATTGCATTTCTTTATTCCCCATAGAAAGCGACATATTTTCTGCTATAGAATATATACTTGGATTAATAATTTAAAGACTGCACATTTAGTTTACTTGAACATTACTAATTTCCTTCCTTTTGTTTAATACATTGTATAATGGTGATTAGATCGAACAAAAAAAGCGAAACTTGATTGGTAAACAGTCTTGACTGGCTACAAGATACATTGGAGGGGTGTTTAACAGTTTTTTGGTCACTACAGATTATATAATGCCACCCCTTGGTTCATGCATCACTTGATGGGACTGTTAGGTTATTGTGATAATGTAATATATAAGAAGAGACACATTCCTCTGTGTTTTTTAAGGTAGAAGAAATTGAACAAGTCCCCAGAAAAACAAGAAGGTCAAAGGTTGTCATAATGGGGAAAAAGGTTATGGTTGACTTGCTTGGGGATTTTAGGCTGAAAGAAGCACAGTGCCACAGAGAAGCAAATAGAATGGCGAGAAACTGGAAGTTGTATGCTTTTTCTGTCTCGTGTGCCTTGATCCTTTGGACAGAATATTGCACTGGAAATGATACCTTAACTCGATCCCGACAACTTTCTGTAAACCAGAGTCTTGTTTCAGCTGGTGAAGTATTTGAGTTGGGGTTCTTTAGTCCTGGGCGTTCCAGAAAGCTGTATATTGGATTGTGGCACAAGAATATTACTGTTCGTAGGATATTATGGGTCGCAAACAGAGAAAATCCTCTTCTGGCTAATGATTCTGCTGCAAGTTTGAAGATTGGAAGCGATGGGAACATAAGACTCGTGGATGGGAAACAAAAGACAGTTTGGTCTACAAATGTTTCCATCCAGTCTAATAGCAGCACAATTGCAGTGCTTACAGACAAAGGAGAGCTCATTCTTAGAGACACTGCCATGGGAGTGCTTCTGTGGAATAGCTTCAATTACCCGTGTGACACAATTATTTCAGGAATGAGTCTGGGATATTATGATATCCTGGCTGGAGTGAAACGGGCTGGAGTGAAACGGGAATTGTCTTCCTGGAAATCGGAAGATGATCCATCACCGAGAAACTTCACAGTTGGTCTTTCACAAGAAAATCCACCTCAGGTATTCACTTGGGGTAATAATTCAAAGCCTTATTGGAGAAGTGGCCCATGGAATGGATGGAGATTCATAGGTGTTCCAGGACAGGCTAGTGGATATGCTGAAGGGATGAATCTTGTCCAGGATAACAATCAGGGAACTGCCTATTTAAGTTTCAATATGGTCAACACGTCCTATATTGTGATCATCTCTATAAAACCATCGGGCTCG
The DNA here is from genome assembly GCA_003576665.1 of Ipomoea trifida. NCBI lineage: Eukaryota > Viridiplantae > Streptophyta > Magnoliopsida > Solanales > Convolvulaceae > Ipomoea > Ipomoea trifida. Next base: position 29,997,076 of record CP025659.1, read on the forward strand.
TTGCAGATGGATGAGTGGAATGATAAAAGGAAAGAGTGGGTCGTCGACTTTGAAGCACCAGACCATATTTGTGATGTTTATGGAACTTGTGGACCGTTTAGTGTTTGTGATAAGAAAAAGTCTCCATTTTGCGAGTGCTTAAGAGGTTTTATACCCAAGTCAAGAGAGGAATGGAGTAAAGGGAATTGGACCCGTGGCTGTGTTAGGCGGACTGAACTTCAATGTGAACCAGATAGGAGTAGCATGGCCTCCAAGAATTCCAAAAACGACACGTTTTTGAAGCTAACTGAGATGAAATTGCCCGATCATTTCATATATTTGTTTGATCAAGACATGGAAAGCTGCAGGCAGTGGTGTTTGGAAAACTGTTCTTGTGTGGCTTATGCATATCCACAAGGAATTGGCTGTATGGTTTGGACATCGAGCCTAATCGATGTTCAGCAGTTCTCAGTTGCAGGAGAGGATCTGTATCTTCGCCTTTCTAGTTCTGAATTTGGTAATTCTTTCGTTCTTTCTCACCATATTGTCAAGAAGATACATATGGCACCATTGTTTCTTTATTCTCGATACTTTTCAGGTGAAGATAAGAGAAGGATAGCACTCATTGCTGGTTTAACGACAGTTACAAGTGCTGTCGTTTTGGGAATTTTGATATATATGACCTGCATTTGGAGAGCAAACCGAAAAGGTATAACACTTTCATAAACTCTAGAGCTAATTGACTTTAACATTATCTTCATTGACGTGACTGCAAAGCGCAAATACATCTATACAGACCAATCTAATAAAAACGAGAAAACTCAGGAGGAAGAAGAGAAAGGATCAAAGATCTATTTTTTATTGGAAAGGCTCAGAATGAAAGAGACATCGCAGGAGAAGAGTTGCAGGGAATTCACGCATTCCCTACTGATTCATCAGAGTTGCCAATGATCGGTTTTGATGAACTAGCAGCAGCTACCAACAATTTCAGCAACGATAACAAGCTTGGCGCAGGAGGATTTGGTTCCGTTTACAAGGTAACAATGGATCTCGAGTGCACTCTAGACATTGCAGAAACTGGTAATGAAAGATTACAATGAAATTCTTGTAGGGGATACTGGGAAATGGCCAGGAAATTGCAGTAAAACGGCTTTCTGCTCATTCTGGACAAGGCGTTGAAGAGTTCAAGAACGAAATCTTGCTGATCTCCAAACTCCAGCACAGGAATCTCGTTCGGCTTTTAGGCTGCAGCATTCATGGGGAAGAGAAGTTACTGGTCTACGAGCATATGAAAAATAAAAGCTTGGATAGCTTTCTCTTTGGTAAATCTTTGCTTAATCAGTTCTGAAAGCATTGCTTTTATAACTCCACATTTGATTAACTAATAATTTCCTTACTTTTGTTCAATGCATTGTGTATAACTGTGGTTAGACCAAACGAAAAAAGTACAGCTTGATTGGGCAAAACGCATCACAATAATTCAAGGTGTAGCCAGAGGGCTTCTCTATCTTCACCGCGATTCTTGTTTAAGGATTATTCACCGGGATCTCAAGGCAAGCAATATTCTGTTGGATATGGACATGAATCCAAAAATCTCGGACTTCGGTTTGGCAAGGCCAATCAGGGTGACAGAAGAGCTATTTACTCAAAGGATTATGGGAACCTTGTAAGCCTCCTCCGATAATCACGGTTTTTTATGTATGAAATGTTTAAGTAAATTAACTCTGAAACCCCCGTGTGTTGCAGTGGCTATATGTCACCGGAATATGTCATAGGAGGTCAATTTTCCGAGAAATCTGATGTTTATAGCTTCGGGGTATTACTATTGGAGATGGTTAGCGGTAAAAGAAACTGCGGATTCTATAACCATGATGAAAAACATTTCAGCCTCCTTAGCTATGTAAGTTCATCATTTCAGACAAGAGATTATAGTATTTCCCAAGTTTGAAAATTTTCATCTATGTTCTTGAAACGGTTTCAGGCATGGCAGTTATGGAGCGAAAGCAGGGAAGTTGAGCTGATAGACGAATCAATTACCAACTCGTGTTCGTTTACAGAAGCGCTGCGGTGCATAAGGATAGGACTGCTTTGTGTGCAGGACCATGTTTCAGACAGGCCAACAATGTCAAATGTAGTGCTGATGTTGTGCAGTGAAACAGAGATTCCTCAGCCTAAACAGCCAACATTCACAATCCAAAGCTTTTTGGATTCTGATTCCAAGTCACATAGAAGTAATGCTCACTCCAACAATGAAACCACTCCTGCAGATATGAATTCAACTAATTAAGATTTCTTGTTGTTGGGCTTGAAGAAGGAAGCTTACCCTAATTTTGTTGCAGTGGTTATATGTCGCCTGGATATGTCATGACAGGACTATTTTCTGAGAACTCTGATGTTTATAATTGATATTAATTTAATTTTTTAATTGAGACGGAAGTTATAGGATTTTTTTAAGCCACCAAAATCCATGAAAATTGCAGCAACCAAACAACAGACCAAAAACCAGCCATGTCTGGGACAGAACATTCTTCTACCTTAATTGGCACATGGCACCATTTTCAGGTCAGGGTCATGAGTCATGATCTAATATTTGAGGTGGTCCATCCACCAACTATGTATCTATATGTTGTATTATAAACAATCTAGAATCTACTCTGCATACTTAATTGTGTTACCAACCAACCCTTCTGATCATGACATTAATTAAATACTATTCCGTAGTACTTTTTGGTTTTAATTCATTTAACCTAGCCTCATAACTCATAAGTCAAAACCACACAAATTATTGTTGAAGTTGCATATATAAAGTATGAAATGTGAGGTAAATGTACAAATATTAAAAAATATATATAAATATTAATTGTCTACTAATTTTATACTTAAAAATAATGCACTTTAATGATATATAACACAATAAAAAAAAGTATAGAGGCCAGAGAAAAATTGTGAGAACTTTTTTAATTACAATAATGACCTCAAAATATTTTGGAAAAGTGAAAATGTGTTCAAAACACAAAACCACTCCTTAAATAGTTAAACACAAATCTTAGTAGCCGTAGTGTGGTAATTCACCCTTCTAAGGGTAACTTTTTATAGGCACCAGGCACATTCTTCTACTTTAGGTGCCGTTGAGTCACAGTAATTTATTACTCCACAATTTTATCAAGTCGTGATGTGGAGAACTTTACGGGGAGGGATTTTCCCTTTGTGCCAAAACAAATAAACAAAAATAAAACACCAATAAAAAGTCAAAACATACTCTTAGGTAAAAAGTGAGAACAAATATGATATATTTATTTAGGTAGACTGACGGTTGAGGGTTATTAAAAAAAAGGCGAGTTAGTTTTAAAAATATTACAAACGAAAGTTTGTAAGAGTATCCTCATCAATTGTAAATTTTTTAAAAGTTTTTGACAACCAGGGTGGGGAGAGGTAAAGAAAGAAAGAAAAAAAAAAGAAAAAAAAAAGAACAATTGCCAAAAAAAGAATATGCAATAATGAGTCCAGATGGCGTGTGCAATGCACTCGTTGTTTGTGCATCAAGGATGGTTTTTTTTTTTTTTTTTTTTTAGGACCCACAAAAAATCAAGTTAATTTTTTTTTTCTTTTTCTCCCTTTTCTCCCCTCTAACTCACACTCTTTTCCATCCATTAAAAAAAATCTTCAAAAAATAACATATGAGATTGTTCTAATAATTATAAAATTAATTCATTTTTTATTAAAAATTTTAACTCAATCATCACCGTTTACCCGTGTTTTCATTTGGGGAGAAAAAAGAAAAATACTATGTATGATGTGTATTTTCATTTTATACTCTTAATTTTTACTCCACGCAAAAAATTATAGACACTTATATTGCGATCCACATAATAAAAACAACTTATCAGACTCACCACCAGGAAGTAAATTTTGAAATTCCATGTAGTAAAGTTTAAGAAAAAAATGCAATATGCTTCCTTGAAGGACGTGTAGCACGTCTTTTTATTTGCTGGTTGACACCGAAAGTTGACTTTTATAGTTACATCTTTTTCAATTGTAACTCAAACGTAGAGATTATACTCATTTTCAGTTCACAAATCTCATCCTTAACTTTCTAAATTTGATAAACAATTATGGGGTTGGACCGTATTTGTTAAAATATTGAGGGATGAATAATTGAATATACAATAGTAGCTTGAAGCCCTGAGAAAAACTGCAACATGTGAACGTGATATCTATGTTTACACAATAATAATATGTTGCATGTATTAAACTCCGTGGCTTGATATGTTAGTTGGAGCTAACCTATCCCGCAATTGACCATCAATATCTCTATAATATATACACACACAAACCTTCCAATATTCAACCTTATATTCATATATTATACCTAACTAATTAATTCAAATTCCAATTATTATTCAATCTTGTGCACACACCATGCGATATTCAACCTTATATTTTTTTTCTTGGGCCAAGGACCTTGTAGTCCAGTGGCATCAAACTCTTCCCTTTATACGGGAGGTGGTGGGTTCGAGTCAATACTGACTCTTGTGCTTCAATACTTTGAGAAAGTAGTTATGAACAGATACTGCATTCTAATAGAGTTAGTAGTATTCAAAATATTTTTTTTCTTGGAAAAAGTGTCAAATTGGCCCCCTAAGTCGGGTGGATAGTGCAATTAGGCCCCTTAACTGAAAAAAGCTTCATTCAAGCTCCCTAAACTGGCAAAAAAGTACAATTCAGTCATAAACGACTTGTTTATCAGGTCAAATTCAGTGAAGTGTGTGGTTTTCGGGAGCTCAAACCCCCTCTTGTATGGAAAAACCTGGCCAACACTTTGTCCCTTAATTGAGCAGGTCTGGTGCGAATGATGATTAGTCTGAGTATGGTACGGACTTAAAGCTGCCCCAGGGCTTGCTCACACCTCATGGTCTAACAAAAAAATATTATATATATATATATACACACACATGAACACATCCCAGAACTCCATACTCATTACAAGTCTTGCATTATGCGTAAATAAATAAATAAAAAAGTTAAAAAATTTCACGCCATTAAAAAAAATTCCACCCCTTTCAAGGGTGCAAACAGTCCAACCGTAACTATCTATATATTTAAGTGTCATTATCATATAGACTATTTAAACATTTTAGAATCATATTGATATTTACAATGAGATGAAATTTATGACTTTTTAGTCATGGAATCTCCTCATAAAATAATTTAGCTAAAGACCTCATCCGGGTCGGGTGATATCGCCTTTTAAAATCTTGATTAATGAAAATATTGTCCAGTGAAGTGTGTGGTTTGATTCATTTCTAACATTGAAAGTTTCATTTGATGTGCAGATAGATATATAATTTGGTGTTGATTTTAAAACTAAATTTACTCAATTTTTTTTATAGACCTGATGATAAGTTTATGGGGTTCATGATATAGTTCAGTAAAATCCAAAAATCTATGTTATCAAAAACAAAAATAAAGAAAGAGTGGGAGGTTAAAGTTACCCATTTTTCTGTGATCATAATACTATTGTTGATTGCGTTGCTAAAATTGCGATTAAGAAGGGATGTGGTTGGATTGAGCTTGAGAGGCCTCCCAACAACATTATGGAGAGCCTTGTGAAAGACAAGAGTATGTTGAGAATCGATAATTAGGATCGGTTTTGGAGTCTCTCCTACCCTTTCCTCCCAAAAAAAAAAAGAAAAAATAAATAAATATGTGATCAACTTTATTCCCAGATTTGAATTTGGACACCGTTTGATTGAATGGAGATTTGATCAAACTTAAACCTACCCATGACTACCAATCTAATCTTCTAATCTAACTCTTACAAGAGGGGTCCATTTGCTTTGTCTACATGCCCTTACCCTCTCTTTCCATATTCCAAATCAACCAAATTAATCCTTCAATCTAATTTCAACCTTGCTTTAAAAAATCGAGGATCTTTTACCAATGATTTGTAATTTGAGTTGAAAGAGGTCGAATTGGCTGGTAAGGCCTTGAAAATTAGAGCCGACAAGGAATTCTACTATTAAAAAAAATTGAACAGTTTTTTAATCACTCATTCTCTAGGAGACTTAAAGGACCCTCTCCCATAGGAATATTAAACTATTTTAATCCATATATATAAGAGTAAATCATTGAAACGGTCTCTCGACTATAGTAATAATTTATGTATATTATTTTTTTTTCGGTGAACTCATTAATTTCCTTATTTAATAACTAAAACCTTATGAATTCAGGTTTGGTTAAATAGTAGACAGTTCAGTTTAAACCAAATCATAATCATGCTTATTCACACTTTAATGACTTTCAATTTTGTGCAGTAATGTCTCTAATGATCAAAATTGTATCTATTTTAATATTTTAAAAGACAAACAGATAAAGTTCTGAATAGAAATATAGAATAGTACATATAATTAGCCACGTTGTTTTCTTCCCCTGTCTCAAACATGAATATTGCCTAAGTGGCAAAAGTCCTACAAATGGCAAAACCTTTATAGAGAAAACAGGGGAGTAGGTGTATCCATAATCCATTCCTTAATTCAATAATGAGCAGCAACACCGGCGGGCACCGCCATTGTTACCGGCGCCTCTGCTCTTACTATTTCCTAATTTTCCAGATTCTCATCCTCCCAACTCTCCCCGCACCTCTTGCACTCAACTCCATCACCCCTACCCACCCCCTCGCCGGAGACCAAACCTTAGTCTCCTCCAACGCCCTTTTCGAGCTCGGCTTCTTCACCCCCGAAAACTCCGGCCGATGGTACATCGGCATATGGTACAAGGACATCGAAGAGAAGACCGTCGTTTGGGTCGCTAACAGAAACACGCCTCTCACGAACGCCACCGGCCGGGGAGTTCTGAGAATCGGCGACGACGGGAATATTTATTTGGTGGACGGAGATGGGAATTCAATCTGGGGGTCGTCTTCGACGACCCGACCCGGAACCACGGTGGCGGAGCTCCTGGATTCCGGGAATTTTGTTCTCCGGCGAGAAAATGACCGGACCGAGGAGAACTATCTGTGGCAGAGCTTCGATTACCCGACAGACACATTGTTACCTGGGATGAAACTAGGATGGGATTCTAAAACCGGTCTGAACCGGTACATTTCGTCCTGGAAAACCGCGACCGACCCGGCCGAGGGAGATTTCACCTTCAAGCTCGACACCCACGGCCTGCCGGAAGCCTTCTTAAGGAAAAAAAACGACATAATTTACGGGAGCGGAGCGTGGAACGGAATCCGGTTTAGCGGCGTCCCGGAAATGAACCCGACAGCCGTCATAACATTCTCGTTCGTAACAACCAAATCCGAGAATTACTACACGTTTTCGCTCCACAACGAGACAATATTCTCGAAATTACAGGTCAGCCACGGCGGGTACCTAGAGCGGTACATGTGGATTCCGACCAACAAAATCTGGAACAAATTCTGGTACGCGCCGGCCGACCAGTGCGACTATTACAAGGAATGCGGGCCCTACGGGATCTGCGACACCAGCATTTCGCCGGTGTGCAAGTGTTTGGTTGGGTTCGGGCCGCGGAACAAGCAGGCCTGGGATTTGCGGGACGGGAGGGACGGGTGCGTTAGGGTTCACGATTTGGAGTGTGAGAGCGATGGGTTTTTGGCGATGAATTACATGAAGTTGCCGGAGAGTTCGGGCGCGTTTGTGGACGCCGGGATGAGCTTCGATGAGTGTACGGCGATGTGCAAGAGGAATTGCTCCTGTGCGGCTTATGCTAACTCGAATATCACCGGCGACGGGTCTGGGTGCGTTATGTGGACGACGGAGCTTCTTGATATGCGGCAGTACACGGCGGCGGAAGGTGGACAAGTTCTCTACGTTCGTGTGGCTGCTTCCGACGTAGGTACGTATGTACTACGTTCCCATTTAGCTTTTTGAATTTTTTTTTCATTTTTTCAAGAAAACACAAGTCAAACAGTTAATAATAGTCAAATAAATCAAAATTAATTGATAAGCTGATTATTTTACCAAATAAGGATTTTTTTAATTCGGTACTGGATAAAAAAAAATTCATAAGAAAAAAATTAATATTTTTAGCCTCTTAGTCCCGACATATGACTAATGTTTAGTTTCTACTCATTCGCATACAAATATAGTCTATCAGTTGTTATCAAAGTAATAATTTCAGTCTCTCATCAAAGTGATAAATTTAATTTTAACAGATCAAATTCATTACTTTAATGACAAATGAGACTGTATTTACACAATGATTATAATTGATGGACTACAACTCTAGTTTGAGGAATATTTAATTTGATGAACGAATATTCAAAATTATAAAACTAGAAGATTGAGTAAAAGGTACAAAGGTCAAAGCTAAAATTTTTTATAGTGTTTGTTTCTTCTATCAGGTTTGTGAACTATTACACATAAATTGAATTTACTTAATGCACACTTTTAAATAGTAGTCATAAATTTTTGCTATTACCTATAAAATAATGAGTAAAATGTACAAAGGTCAAAGCTAAAATTCCTTTTAAAAAATATAACAAAGGATACTTTAATCTTCTTAGTAATTTAATTGGGAACATTTTTTTCCAATTGTAACGCCTATGATTATAGTTTGAACTACAAATTAGACCAACCCAATAAGACAACATGTGTAAATCCAAAGATTGTATTTATACTAGCAAAAAATATTATTAAAGGTATACGTTGGTCAAACTTATAAATTGAATGTGAAAATTATTTATGTTTGACTTCATAAATACTTAGAAAGTCGAATTAAAGTCAACTTTTAAAAAATGAAACTTGACTGTGGTTGAATAAAATTTTTAACTTTTGGTGTTCTGTCTTAAACTGACCCAGTTATAACATAAGGTAAAATGTGAGAATTCTATATCGCGAAAGATTAAATGGTTTTTCACCGCAAAAAAAAAAAAAAAAGTGTTGGATAAATCCAAAATGATCTATTTATGAAAAAATTAAATAAAAAAACAGGAATAAAGAAATAAAATACAGATGTAGGTGTACTTGAAAAATTTATGAAGTTCAACTACTATTCTGTATTAGAAACAATAATTTGACAACACTTAACTTTGAAAATGACATGAAAACAACCTATGCTGTTTTGTCCTTAAATGCAATGCTGTTTTATTTTTTTATTTTTTTTTATTAATGCTAACAATACACCAAAACTAACCCTAATTAGAAAATAATGAGAGTGTTTGACCTAGATTTTAAATCCTATGAGCGAATTTGATTCAATTACTTTATTTGTTTCATTCCTTTTAATATTCTGAAATTGAATTGAAATTTTGGAGGGATAAAAAATGTTATTCTACCTTGAAATTTTATTCGTGCATCACAAAATGAAAAACGGGAATGAAAAAAAATGAACATCTTCACACATATATGTCCTTGCCACATAGTCACGTTACAATTTTCCTATCACTATTGTTGAATTGGTTGAGTGAAAGGCTTAGGTTAATTATGTGGGTTGTCAATCACTTGATAAGATATTTAAAATTAGTGTTTTAATATGGTTAGATGAATTCCAACAAAAAGAAGTTGGACTAGAAAAGGTTATTGAAAGCAACTTGAAACCTTTAATTGGGGTTAATTGGGGCCCAACCGTGCCGGCTCCATTCTCCAATGTGCAATGTATTGACGTGGCCGGCTATTTTGACATGGAAAAGTTTAGATACGGTCCTTTTACCACCAAACAACAAATTCCTTTTGATTTTCAAAACTTTTCTAATATGTTGATTTGGTCATTTTCTTGATGGGGTTGGACTTGTTATATCGGATTTTTTTTTATTTTTTATTTTTTTTTTATCATTACTAAGAAATTGGGGTTGAGTCATATTTATGAAACTTATTTTAGGTAAAATCTATTGTAAAGTTCTTTAATATGACACATTTGATAAAAATTCATTTTTATCCTATAAAAAGAGAAGTTTCTTCGTCCCAAAGTCCCTATACTGACAGAGTGACGCGATAGCACAGGGTAAATACTCAATGACTTATTAAGAGCCATTAAGTGGGAGACTAAGTGTCTAGTGTTGTGGTCAAGCTTACACAGGAATTAAGTTCACTCAAGAAGCAAATCCAGATGATGGACACCACATCGACACTTGATGAAATTCTTGATACAGGTCGGCAATCAACTACCAAATATGGTCTTGGCTTCACCGGAGACAAAAACAAGGGGCAAACTATCTTTGTCAAAGCTACTGGACCAGCTCCAGAAGATACTCCAGAAGCTAGTACAGCAAGGCATCTGAACTCAGCAAGGCAACGTCGTAATATGGTATTGAAGTATACACGTATCTCTAAACCTTATAACCCTATTTGTCATTATTGCAGGATTCGAGGACACACCAGACCAGAGTGCTTCTACTTTTACAAAGACCAGAGGGTCGAAAAGTACAAACAGAAGTTTATCACTCCGTTCACCAAACAGGTTTGGGTAAGAAAGTCTGATTACATCTGTCATGTCTCTCTTCTAACAAAATCCTCAGGTAGAGAAGAAAGGTGGTATTTCGACAGTGGCTGTTCTCGCCACATGACGGGAAATATCAACTTCCTGAACAACATCAAAGAAAGTACAGGTGAAGTAACTTTTGGCGATGGGGTTAAAGGGAAAATCACTGGAGTTGGTACTCTCAACGTTGCTGGATTACCTAAACTCAAAAGAGTGTTACTCGTCAATGGGTTACGTGCAAACCTCATTAGCATAAGCCAACACTGCGATCAAGACTGGAAGGTTAACTTCACAAAAGACAGCTGCAATGTCCTAGACACCCAAAAACAATGCATCATGGAAGGTAAGCGTTCTACTGATAACTGTTATGTCTTAACCAGTGATGTCACGTGCTGCAGGTCCAGCATGAATGAAGCTGAACTTTGGCATCAAAAGTTAGGACACCTGAACTATCGCTCGCTCGGTACACTGATCAAAACTCAAGCGGTGATAGGACTACCAGATATCAAATCCGACTCCGAAGGTATTTGTGGTGCGTGTCAAGTTGGGAAACAGACAAGAGCATCTCATCCAACTATAAAAGAAATCAACACCAAACACTGCCTGGAACTGATCCACATGGATCTTATGAGTCCTACTCAGACAGAAAGCATTGGAGGTAAGAGGTATATTCTAGTGTGTGTTGATGACTATTCAAGGTTTTCTTGGGTGACTTTTCTCAGGGAAAAATCTGAAACCTTCGAGGTTTTCAAAGCTCTAGCTCTAAAACTTCAGACAACGAAAAATGAGCCAATAGTCAGAATCCGGAGTGATCACGGACGTGAATTCGACAACAGCTCGTTTGATGAATTTTGTAACAAGTATGGCATCACCCATGAATACTCAGCACCTAAAACACCTCAACAGAATGGAGTGGTGGAACGCAAAAACCGAACTATTCAAGAAATGGGACGAGTACTTCTAAATGCAAAGTCTATACCCAGAAAGTTCTGGGCAGAAGCGGTTCATACCTCATGCCACACCATCAACAGAGTTTATCTTCGCCCTGGCACAAACAAAACTCCCTATGAAATCTGGAAAGGTAAGAAGCCCAATCTTAAGTATTTCCATATATTCGGCTCACGGTGTTTTATCTTGAAGGATAGGACTCCCACGGCAAAGTTCGAACCAAAAAGCGACGAGGGCATCTTCTTAGGTTATTCACACAATAGACGGGCTTATCGGGTTTACAACAAAGTCACTAAAGCGGTCATGGAATCTGCAAATGTGGTGGTAGATGATCAACCAGAAGACATCTTTCAAATGCCACGATCTCAACTGGACTACTCCACACATAATCCAGAATCTCCTGAGCTTACTCCAGCCACCCCGACAGATAATTCAGCATCTTCAAGTAATCCAGATTTTCTACCCAGTTCTCCAGATTCATTACCAAGTGGACCGGAATCTCCAGCAGCCGCGTCAGAATCCTCTACACCTAATACAGGTGCTATATAGGCCTATAATCCAGATACAACTCCAGGTTCAACTATAGACGCTCCAACGCGGATACAAAGAAATCATCCAATACAGAACATCATTGGAGATCCCAACTCTGGAGTTAGAACGCGAGGTAAAAAACGTGATTATGTTGAACTTGCAGGGTACGCATGCTACACATCGAAAATCGAACCAAAGAATGTTAAGGAAGCACTGCAGGATGAACACTGGATCAAGGCCATGCAGGAAGAACTCAGCCAATTCGAAAGAAATCAGGTATGGAATCTTGTTCCAAAACCTCACGGTGTTAATGTTGTAGGCACGAAATGGATATTTCGAAACAAGACAGATTCATCTGGCAACATTGCACGAAACAAAGCTAGATTGGTAGCACAGGGATACTCACAAATCGAAGGCATCGACTATGATGAAACATTTGCTCCAGTAGCTCGCCTAGAATCCATACGTCTCCTACTATCCATTGCTTGTGCACTCCAAATCAAGCTATATCAAATGGACGTCAAAACGGCATTTCTAAACGGATATCTGAATGAAGATATTTATGTAGCACAGCCCAAAGGATTTGAAGATCCAACTCATCCAGACTATGTATACAAGCTGGACAAAGCATTGTACGGACTTAAACAAGCCCCAAGGGCATGGTATGAAAGGCTCACACAATATCTTTTGCAACATGACTACAAAAGAGGGGGAGTAGACAAAACGTTGTTCATCAAAAGGTCAAGTAATCACATTACTATTGCTCAGGTCTATGTAGATGATATTGTTTTTGGATCTACCAAGGCAGGTGAAACAGATGCACTAGTGAAAGTAATGCAAAAGGAGTTCGAAATGAGCATGATCGGAGAGCTCACCTATTTTCTAGGATTACAGGTAACACAAACAGGTGAGGGTATCTTTATATCTCAAGAGAAATATGCTAAAAATTTGCTAACCAAATTTGGTCTAGAAACAGCAAAGGATGCTAGAACTCCAATATCAACTTCCACGAAACTGTTCAAGGATGAAAAAGGTAAATCAGTGGATCCTACATTATACCGCAGCATGATTGGTAGTCTGCTCTACCTTACAGCCAGCAGACCAGATATTATGCTCAGTGTCGGCATGTGCGCCAGATATCAAGCAGATCCAAAGGAATCACATCTCAAGGCTGTGAAACGTATTATAAAATACGTAAAAGGTACAGTAAACTATGGTATATGGTTTTCGAATGAAACTAATCTCAATCTTGCAGGATTCAGTGATGCTGACTGGGCAGGCAATGCTGATGATCGAAAAAGTACTTCAGGGGGTTGTTTCTTTATTGGGAAAAACTTAGTCTCCTGGCTAAGCAAAAAGCAGAACTCCATCTCTCTCAGTACAGCTGAAGCAGAATACATAGCTGCAGGAAGCTGTTGCACACAACTCTTATGGATGCGACAGATGCTCACAGATTATGGCATAGATCAGGATGTTATGACACTCTTCTGTGACAACACCAGCGCAATAAATATCAGCAAAAATCCTGTTCAACACTCCAGAACAAAGCACATTGACATCAGGCATCATTTCATCCGGGAGTTAGTCGAAGACAAAGAAATCGAACTGGACTACATATCAACAGAGAAAAATCTCGCCGATTTATTTACGAAACCTCTGGATCAATCACGTTTTGAAATTTTACGTGCAGCTCTGGGAGTGTGCAAATTGCCAAATTAATTCTACCTCCCTATCAGAAATAAACGACAGGTATGTATAAGCTATCTAGAAAATACTATTTTATTCTAATACTTTTTGGTTCTGCCTCAGGTCCAGTCTTTCTACAGTGTCTCATCCAGACTTACATCCAAAGACTTCGACTTTCAAAATCCAATTCTTAGAAAGAGTCTTTTTTTGTTAAGATGTACCCCTATCTTTTTGGTCAGCCGCACGGGTTACAATGGGAGTAGATCTCTTTTTGGCTTATCCCTTCCCAAGTCTCTTAAAAGCCTTGTCACATCACATCACTCAACCTATCACTTTTTGTCCTCTCACCTACCCTCTCCACCCGTCACTCTCGCCCTTTTCCCCCTCTCTCACCGAAAAGCTTCGAGAGCTCATCAATGGCGTCAACACCTCCATCTTCAACACCGGCGGCGTACAATCCGTTCATTTTTTATGTCACCTCCGATGAGAAAGATGATCTTCTCCGACAAGTACTCAAGGGCACGGCTCCTCTCCCTCCACCGGTTGAAGAACGGATTTTAGCCACAGTCAAAGCTAATCCATGGCTCCTGGACAACCTCTCTGGAAAAGAGTCTCGGCAAATCCTCACCACGTTAACTCATGTCACCGCTGAACCGTATCCGATTTCTGACGAGGCGATTGAAGATGAATCTCAGATTCTTGCCGACATTGAAGCTGCAAAGAATTCCAAGGAATCCATGGCGCTCACTCTGCCCTACCCAATGGTAACTTCTATCCCTTCTTCTCTAGAAGGCACCGGCCCGATGCCTAGTCCTAAGGCGTCTGCATTTCATGTTAATCTGCCTTCACATATGCCTTCATCGCATGCTGCACATTTAAGCTCTGTTAATGTTCCTCTTCGTATGCCGTCTATGGTTTTCTCTGATGTTATGAGCGTTACCCCTTTATCTTTGATCAAATATACTGGAGTTTTGCCTGGATCATCTGCGCCGGAAGCAGAACCATCACTTTCTGTTCCTGTCTCTCTGCCTGGATCTAATCCAGAGGACTCTGTCTCTGCTCCAGCTGCCCCTGTTTCTTTTTCGACAGCTCCAGCCCCTGCTCCAGATTCTGTTCCAGAGGCATCAGATATCTCGGTCCTTAATATTACTGCCAAGGTCTCAAATCTCTCGACATCTGAACAAGAAGCTCTTCTCCCTGATCTAGTAGCCGGCTTACCTACACCCCCAGCAGACTCAGTTCCCGTGGTCCATGTACCTTTTGAGAAGTCATCCCGCAAGGGCAAAGAAAAAATGGCTGAACCCAAGTCTGTACCGGCCAAACGCAAAATTCTGGATGATCTTGATGATGTGGTAATTTTGTCTGAAACTCGATCTCGCAAAAGGTATTCCTCTATGACTTCTGGACGTATGACTCGGTCAAGAACTGGCAGCCTTGCTCCGGCCCATCCAGCACCTGCTCCTGCTTCAGCGAGTTCACCAGCTATATCTCCAGTTCGGAAATCCAAGAAGTCCTCTGCTCCAGCCTCTGCTCCGGCCTCATCATCTCGCCAGCCTAAGTCTAAGCCGTTCAAGCCTATTCTGCGCTGTCCCTCGTTGCTTCCAAACTGGGACACAGATATTAAGCGGGATCTCATTGTTGAGAGGATCATTGACATTGACCACTATGTCCGGAAGTGCAATGTAATTTCTCTACTTCGTTATCAGAATCTGCTCCATACTCTCCAGAACGTTGGATCCTACTCTGAATGGCTCACTCCTGAAATTTATGTGAATTTGACCCCTGACACTGCTCTGGATTTCTCTCCTCTGTTCCACAAGATCTTCGTGCGCAACACTTGGTATGATTTCAGTCCATCTATTATCAATGCTTATCTCCACAGGTCTGAGATTGAGGAGCCATATGAACCTGCCTTGGATTACTTGGCCTCGGCCTTGACTCATGCTCAGCTCACAGAATGGCCGCAAGGGGATGTTCAATCTCACCTTCTGACGACGGTTTATTCCGTGCTTTTTCGGTTTGCATCGCATAACTGGCTTCCCAATGCTTCAAGGCATGTTGTTACCCCAAAGATGGCAAATCTTATCTATAAAATTCGCAATCATATGGGTGTTGATCTGGGGACTGTTATCTTTGAGCACGTTATGTCCTTTACTCCTCCAAAAGAGTCAAAGGTTCATTTGCCATATCCATGCCTTCTTCTTGGTATTCTGAAGTCTCAAGGCTTTAAGCCTTATCCCAATGAGCCTATCAAATCTGCATCTGCAAAGTTCTCTACCGACGCTCGTCTCTACTCGGGCACTCATTTTGATGATCGTGCATCTCTACTTACTGCCCCAGTTGCTGATCCAGTGCCTCATTCTCAGCAGACTCATTCGGGATCATCTGCAGCCCCTTCTGCCTCGGCTCCAGTCTCTGCCTCAGTTCTGATCCAGCTAAAGAGTCAGGCTGCTTTTTATCAAGCTACTCAGGATAATCTTAAAGCAGCAGTTTCTTCTCTTCAGGTTGTTATCGCTGCTACAGAACCTAAGCTGCTCGCCACTCATCGTCAAATTAATGCTTTGGAGGAACAACTTGCTTCTCAAGATCAAGAGGTTGAAGGCCCTTCACAGGATGATACGGGCACTCCGTCAGGTTCCCCAGTCCGCGACTAGATGATCACTTTGACAATTTTTTGTCAACAAAGGGGGAGAATAAGGTTGGGTGTTAGGGGGAGCAACTTTGTTTTGTATGACTCATTATGACCCGGTTGACTCTTTTTGCTAGTTCCGTGTTAATAATCAAGTTGTTGCTTTGCTTTTCTGATGTGCTTTGGCTTTATATGTGTTATGTGCTTGTTGTGTTACGTGTGATCTATGGCTATATTTGTTTGCTTGTGTTGTGTGTTGTGCTGTCAATCCAGTCCATAATGAGTTATAAGCTAAGTTGCTGGCAGTTGTCCCTAGTATGACCTTTTCTCTCTTCGCAGGTTGTCTTTGTAAACAAATATAAATTGGTGGCACTTTAATAAAATGAGGTTTCTTTGTTTGCATGCCCCAATTTTATATTTGTGTAGGTTTTTGACAAATAATTGCCAAAGGGGGAGTTTGTTAGTGTACAAGTTATACACCTTGAACTACCTTTTTGTTGGCTTAATTATTAGTCAAAAACTTATGTTATGTTATTAGGTAGTTTGGTCTGTCATAGTGGTTTAAGGCAGTTTTCTGGAGCAGCGCCAGCACGTACTCTGGAGCAGCGCCAGCGAGTAATCCAGTGGACGGGATTTATTCAAAGCAGAATTCAGTCATCATGATCCTCATTTTACTCTGATCTAATCCTATGGCTGATCCTTATTTGGAGTGGTTTTCAGCTGCAAATATTATGGGAAAGTTGTTTAAAGGTTTGGCTATAAATATAGCCTTTTCACATGGGATTTATTACAGCTTTTGAATATTCTAAATCTCCCTTGCATTTGCTCTCACGAATCAGTTTCTTTAAAGAGTTTTATTATTGGGTTCTCTATTGTTCTTGTTCTGGTTGCTTGAAGATTCAGCTGAGTTGGTGAATCGTGAAGTTCTGCACAGAGTCAGCTCCAAGATGAGGAAGGCTTAGCTAGGAGTATTTTTGTAACCATTAGAGTAGGATGGTTGTTGTTAGACTCCTTGTAATCCTTGTGATCATCTAGTAGATTGGGCTGACGTGAAGTGCCCCGCAGATGTAGGAGTGGAGCTCCGAACTGCGTGATCAATTCCGGTGTCTGGTTCCTGTTTTATTGCTTTATTTTTTCCTTGTTGTTTATTTATCTGCTTTTATAGTTTCATGC
>CP025659.1:30028357-30042860 GCA_003576665.1 Ipomoea trifida
TAGATTTCTAAAACCGTAGAGAGATGATGATCTCTTCCTCAAACCTTTCAAAGACAAAAGTATGTCAAAAATTGAAGGGGAAACCAAACTAGCTACCTTATAGGGTCACAATGAATCCAAAAATGAATAATATTTCAAAAAGAATTTATAAGCTAATAATATGCTAAATACATCTTTAAAACATGCTTTTCTAAATGCATAAGTATAACTATAAAATAATTATAAATATGCAAAGCATGGTAAGATTATGCATATTAATATATTATTAACCTATATATTCAAAATAAAATGCAATACTTCAAGCAATTTATTATACACCGCAATACCGCAATATTAAATTAAAATTCATAGAACAAATTATCACTTGTCTAAATATGAATAATAATTTAATAATTAATTAGGGTAAAAGAAAATGAACAATTAAGCTAGAAATAATTCAAAAATGATGATGGAAAAATACTTAAGCAAGCCTAAGAACCAGAGAAGGCCCAAATATTATTATAAGTGAGCTCATTATTTAAAGCAAATCCATATGCTTTAAACAACCAAATAGGCCCAATTATAATAACATTTTTTTTTAAGTAACTGGGCTGGCCGAAAAAGGGCCAAACCCAGCCCAACTTCATTATTCCATTACATCAGCTTCTTAATTATTCAACTGACCCAAAACCAAAAACCTAGCAACTCAAACTTTATTCAACCGCAGCCAGCACAAAGAAACAAAAACGAAAAATACAGACGAATGGAATTACCGATCGTGCGTGACTGCCATCGTCACCTCCATCACCATCGCCGTTTTCCTCTTCGCAGCGCCAACATCCGCCGCCGAACCAGCCGCGACGCCACCGGATCCCTCTCGCCGTCGTCGACGGGAGCCTAGCGACGTCGCCGGAGATCCCTGTTCTGCCACCGCCGCATCTCTCCGTCGCAACGCCAGCGCCGTCGCCACCCGCCAGCACCCTCATGGTCGCTGCAACTCTATGCTCCGTCGCCGGCGTCGCCTAAGGAAGAATAAAAGCAGTGATGGGAGTCGCTCGCCGCCGTTCTTTCTGGTCGCAACACCAGCGATGGGAGTCGCCTGCCGCCGTCTAACTCCGAAGAGAAGCAGTGATGGTACCACCGCCGGTAGCCCAGCTTCGCCGTCGCCGATCGAAGGATCTGATAGCGCAAACGCCATTTCCGATCGTAGGACCGGCCATCGCCGGCGTCCAGCGTTGCAGCCCCATCGCCGGCGTCCGCCGTTGCAGTCCCATCGCCGGCGTCCGCCGTTGCAATCGCCATCGCCGCCGGTCGAAGGTCCCAGATCAGGAAAAAAGGAGGTTTAGTTATTTACTTAAAATTTTTTTTTTAACATATTCCAAAAGGAATTTGGATAGATACGTATACACATATGAAATTAATTTATATATGTGCATACATATGTAAAAACAATATATATATGTGGCAGAAAAAAGCTTATTTATATATTATGCATATACAGAAAATTACATGAATTTTCATATGCATATATAGAGAAAGAAACATTAAACAACCATAATCCATATGTATATATAAATATATACATGCCTGTAAATTTCTATATACATATAGAATCTTGATAGATATATAAATTGCATAATATCAAACAACTAGGCAGA
This sequence comes from Ipomoea trifida, assembly GCA_003576665.1. NCBI lineage: Eukaryota > Viridiplantae > Streptophyta > Magnoliopsida > Solanales > Convolvulaceae > Ipomoea > Ipomoea trifida. Next base: position 30,029,995 of record CP025659.1, read on the forward strand.
GATTAAACATGCTCTGATACCAAATGTTAGAATAAAATATATAATCGTATGAGGTTGTAATAATCTAACCTCATTGCGGAAGCTAATAGGATCATGTACCTCCAGCCATAGTTGTCATATCCGTAGTATTGCTCGAGGAATATTAGAGTGTTTTGTCTACCACTTGGCTCCTGGGTAACTAGATGGTGTAGTCTGTGTCGCTGTACCAGGAGCAGTGGGAGGACCATTGCTTAAATAGCCTAAGTGCCATCATTATAGGCTAAGTAACGGAAACCGTTACTTCTGTTTTAATACCACAACATAATGGCTATAAATAGCCTATTGATTTGCACCACTTAATAGTGACACTTAATGGAAAATGTTACACAATACACTATGTGGATTTATCCCGTCTGCAGATAAGGCCAATCTAAGATTCCTTGGCTCAGAAGCAAAATCTGGCCACATATGATCTATTGTTCTCCAACAAGGTGCATCAGCTGGATGACGCAAGTAACCATCACAAACTTTATTATCAACATGCCAAGTTAACTCCTTAGATATATCCTTATTTCGAAACATTCTTTGAAATCTTGGTATAGGTGGAAAATACCATAACACCTTTGCAGGAACTCCTATAGAGATCTTAGAATTATTGCACATCTTCCATCTTGAAGTTCCACAAGTAAGGCAATTAGTACAATTTGCATTCTCCTTCCGATATAAGATACAGTCATTGGGACACGCATGTATTTTCTCATAGTCCATTCCCAATGCAACTAAGCTTCCCTTTGCCTCATATAAAGAAGAAGGTAACTCATTGCCAATTGGAAGCATTTTTGCAAACAAATCTAGAAGGTCGGTAAAACTTGTGTCACTCCAACTATATTTTGCCTTCAAGTTATATAACTTCACTACCAGGGTATAACGGTTTCTCTACATCTTCAAGTAATTTACAGAATTTGTTGGGATCCTCAACATATTCATCATAAGCAGCATTTACCATATCTATAGGGTCTTCATCAACAAACTTATGCTCATCTTCCCTAAGTTGATCATTATCATCTAGTGAGTTGTTTAACGTGGCCTCCTCCCCATGCCATATCCATGACACATACGTAGCATCCATGCCATTAAGGAACAAGTGTGCCCTAATGGTGTGAAGAGTTTGCCTCCTTAGGTTGCCACAGATTGCACATGGGCATGATATTGAATTAGGATCAACGGCATTTTTTTTTGCAAATTGCAAAAAAGATTCTACTCCAACTTCATATTCATAAGATAATCTATCTTTTGACATCCATTCTTTGTCCATTGTTTATATTTATGTAACCCCTCGGTTTTTTTTTCGATAAAGTTAAGGTTCGAGAATATAGATATATTTTTTTTTAAGCTATGACTTTGAGAAGGTCTCGGTGATCGAGAGAATTTTTTTTTTCTAATAAGCTACGATATTTACGAGATGATCTCTCGGTACTTCAGAAGGATTTTTATAAGTGAGACTAGTTAATAATAAGTTGCGATCTACGTATCGGTCACGAACCGAGAAAATTATAAGGATATGGATTTGATTCGGATTTTCCTAGAGTTGGATTATTAAGTATCATACGATTAAGCCTGAATTTCTAGTTAGTTCAAGGAAATTTTTAAATGGACGGTAAGGGATAAAATGTTACGGACTCTGAACCTAAATCTAGCGGACTATCGGAAAATTCCCAGAATTGGTGATTTGCGACGGGAATATTTTTACGATAATTTTGGTATTAGAATTTTCCCGAATTAAGTTATAATCCTCCGAACATTCATCTGATTTAGGCTTAAACTGATCAAGTGAATTAATATCTTCTTAAGGGATGAATGAGGTGTTGACATGTGGCATTAAATCCTAGAATGAGATTTGGTCTTGATCTTGCATTTAATGAAGCATGTGCATTGTACTATGTTTCTTGATCTTCAAGAACAAAATCACACAAGACCACTCATCTCTCTCTTACTCCCCATCCCATTTTCGAATCACACCTTAGAGAAAGAAGAAGAAGAATTATTCTAAGTCTTCCATTGTGATCAAGGAGCTCCAAAATATTTTTCTTACTCAAGGATTAAGTGTAAGTAAGATCTTGGACTTTGTTAGATCTATTCATCTCTAGAACTTAAGTGTTAATGTTTAGTGTATGAAGAATATTGTTATTATGGTGATGCTTTTAGGGGCTTTGGATTCGAGGAAAGATCTAACACTTCTACGGTTCTAGGAATCTTCTACGGAGGTAAGGATTCCCTTAAGTCGGTTCAATCACTTGGAAATAGGCAAATGCTAGGAAAAATTGCGTGACTAGAATTTTGTTCATGAAAAATATGTGCTACTCTTTAGATCTATAAATTGGCTCCAAAATCCTTGAAATTAAGCTTGATAAATTTTATTGTACGTGTTCATAATTATTTTCATGCATGTATATGTTGTTTGGGGTCCGTATTTGCTCATATTTGTGGAAAAAGTGGTAGATCGGGGCGTTACGGCCCCAAACTTGCGACCCGAAGTGGGCAGAAAAACGGGCGGATGCGACAGTGGACGCGCGTCCACCGCGCGCCCTTACGAATTGGCCATACGGCGCCTCGGCCGAGAGGCTGGACGCCGCACGGACGCGCGCGTCCGCTGCGCGTCCGTGGGCGCCTAGTCTCGGCGCGAGAGGCCGAGACCGCGGACGCGGTCCGGACGCCGCGTCCGCCGGGCGTCCACAGGCGCGGACAGTTGCGAGTCCGCGCGACGCGGACTCGTTTCGACCTATTCCCGACCCGGTTTTTCCCCGATGTTTTTAGACTTATGTGTTGTGATGTTTTGAGAGCCTACGGGCATCCGGTTGGGTGTTTTTGAAGCCAAAATATTATACTTAAATATTTTACGATTTTGGGAAATTGTGTTGGAAAGCCTGTGAGTAAATAAAAATGTTTATAAAACTTACGTCGAAAGAACGTATGTTATTTTGATAAACAGGTTGTCAAAACCTTATTTTTGAGGAAAATACCACTTTTAATGAGCGAGTACCTTACGTGAGAAAGATGAGAAAATGATATTTGAAGAGCCTACGGGTATTGAGAGTATTTTGAAAATCCTTCTTGGGCTGATAAGATAGCCGAATTCAACTATTGGACTCAAATGAGAAATATGTCCAAAAGAAATGATTTGAGAAAGAAAAACGGAAGGAAGGATCATGTTTTCAAACCCTTAGTTTCTAAAGCGAGTTGAGGAGGACCTTGATTGACCCACGGGTGGCTTTACGTGCCATGGCCCAGTGGTCGTTGTGGATATTGTATGACCAGTTCATACTGCAGGGCGAAGTCTATTCGCCGGGTACTATATAACTCGTAGGATGAGGTATTCCTATGGGGGTGTGCACACTTAAGGTATAGTTACTCCAGAAGTTCGGGTAGGGGTTGTTTTTATGGACCTAGCTAGGCCAGCTAGGAATCATTCTAACGAACCTTACGTCCAGGGGATCAGTGTTAGACCGGGTGATGACCACTGAACCCGAGTTCGATGATCCAAGTGGTCAGAATGGGAGTTATGAGAATGCTCCAAAGGCCTCACGCTTACTAAGAAGAAACTAAGGAGGTTTTAAAGATGAGAAAAGTGTTACTCTGTAACGATTTGAGAAGGAAATGATTCTATCCAAAATGTGACGAATTTTGAGCACGGAAATGTGCTGTCGAACTTCCTTTTGAGTTAAAATGAGGGAACTACTGGAAATGAAATATTTTACAAACTTGTCTGAAGAATAGAAAAATGTGTTTTAAGTGGCAATGATGCCGGTACCTCAATATGAGAAAAGTTTACGTGTTGAGTTAGCTTTACGCCTTATATTATATTATCTATTACCGATAACCTGATTGCAGGTAGAGCTATGACTCGTGGGTAAATTTTACAACTTACAAATGATTATATTTTCGAAACCTTTGTCTACTTTTGAGTGATAATGGATATCCTTACTTAGCCGTCGTGCTAACTACACTTCATTGTGTACCTTATCAGATGAAGTCTAGCGTGGGTATGCTCCTGCTTCCGCTTCTGATCCTCCAGCTCTGGCTCATGCTCCTGCCTATTGTACTCCTGACCCCCCATTCTCATTCCTGTTCAATCAGTGTTACCTACTTTGGTCTCTTGCCCTCGTTAATCCGTTATGTCTCAAGGGAAAAGTCAAGACTGCCCCTTTTCGTGTATATTTCTTTTGTAGCCATGATAATTCTAAGATGGCTAGTAAGAACGGGAATAGTCCAAACTCTTTGTTGATGGGCTGTAAGAAACTCTTATATATATATATTCGTGGCTAGTATAGCTACTCTTTTGCTGCATATATATAAGATTATGTTGGATTTTGACGATAAGAAACACGATCCTTGTCTTTAGTCTGTTAGCCTGTGCACTTAGAGTGAACTCTATCTGTATTCGAGTGGGGTTCAGTCTGGGTGTGGCGGTAACTACTCCGGGGATACGGCATAGCCGAACCGGGGTGTTACAATTTATAAATCAATGCTACAAAAAAATTCAAGTAACATGAAAAATAAGTTCCAGTATTATTTTGAAACCAAACTCTAATTTTTTTTAATCTTTAATGAAGAAGGTTTGTTTAATGTGTAGTAGCTTTGGCCTATACACTGATTTGAGTTATATTAAACCAAACTCTCATGGCTTTTGTAAGTTATCTAACCAGTCTTATAATATTCCAACCTCTGTAACCAACATTCCAACCTCTGTAACCAACACATATGCATATAATCTCAAGTAAACAACTTCTCAATAACTCAAATAATCAACAAGACACAACAAACAAAAACTGACAGAAATTTCAGAAATTATGCCATGAATTGTAGAATTTTCTGAAGAAAATCGGTAGCATATTTTAACACAAAATTTTCCAGATAAGAAGTATAGCAAGTCTAGATTATACACAAAAAATTTCAAGCCAATCCAAGGTCTAGAAGTATTTTTTCCGAAAATTTTCCCAACACTGTGCTGCACAGAAATTTAACTGACAACACACTGCCACAACTTTACAAAATTTTTCTGAAAATAATGAAGCATATCTCTAACAAAATAATTTTATATACATCAAATATCATAAGTCTAGGTTCTCTAAAAAAAATTTCAGGCCAATCGGAGTTCAAAAAATATTTTTCGCGAATTTTATTTTCAAACTGCGCCAGTCAGAATTTTCATGAATTGAAGAATTTTCTTTGACATTAATTATTGACTGTAGTGCTCTCTTTCTACAGGAATTGGAGTTTCATTTGTTTTATATATATGCATAAATTTATGTATAGATTTATATATAAGTGAAGATTAAATAAATCACAATTCATATATATGTACAGATTTATATTACTGCTCTAAGTGAAGAGTAAATATATGCATAAAAAAAAAACAAACAAACACTACTGTTTTATATTACTACTGGAGACAAACAAACAAGCAGGTTTAAAAACAAATGGAAATAAGAAAAACCTATGGAAGTTAAAAAATAAAAAAACAAGCAAACAAATCAATTCATAACATACTGGAATTTTTGTTTACAAAAGAAATAAGAAAAATCTATGGAAATTTTTTCTAAAAGAACAAAAACATCTATTATATTACAAGAAACTAAAACGTACCTTATACAGTATCCCAAGCGTGAGGAAGGTGGAGGGCTGGCTGCGACTGACCGGTGAACGGCTGGTTGTGACTGACCGAGGTTGTTGACGGCGAGGCTGTCGGAGAGAGGGCCGGCAGAGGGTGAGCTGCGGTTGAGTGAAGTTTGGGGAGGCCGGGCGACGTTGTCGAAGAGAACTGGCCAGTGGAGAACGGGCTGCGGCTGAGAGAGGCTGTGGACGGCGAGTTGTCGGAGAGAGGGGCGGCGGAGGGCGGCTGTCGACGATGAGGGGTTTGCAGAGTAGCAAAGTACGTAAGCAGTTTCTTCTTCTTTCTTCTTCGTTTTTTTTTGTTTTTTTTGTTTTTTTTGTTTTTTCCAAAACTGAAGGTCACGTAAGGTTAAGGTGGGAATTGAAAAAGGAAAATTTTTATTTGAGAGGAAATAAGGAAATTTTTTATTTGAGAGAGAATAAGGAAAATTTTTAACAAAGTCTTAGAAAATTAAAATATAATTATTTTAACTTTTATTTCTTTTAAAATCTTATAACATATAATTATGTCTTTATTATTATTATTTTTTATAATAAGTCATTTAACATATAATAAAGTTTTCCTTTTTTTTATAAAAAGTCTTTTTTTTTAGTTAAGGTATAAGTAGATAAAATATAATAATTATCTAAATATATTGACAACACATACACTAACGACCATTGCAATCTTCGTACCCAAATATGTTCTAAATAGTTATAAAATTAATACCCATAACAATTAAGAAAACAACAATACACTAATGTCATTATATGTCATTTTACATGTTAACTGCTAATCCAAAACATCTAATTTTGCGTATTTTGTATTGTTAATTATCGCTAACACAATTCACTAACCGCTAATTGCAAAACAATGTCATAACAATACTGAGCGGAATAGGAAAATAATAATATTATTAATAGGGGTGTGGACTTGACTTGGTGAACCATTGTTGAGCCTGCCCTGCTTGGGGAGTCGTTGCCACTCCACGGAGCACCCCTGGCCCCGCTGGGGTGCCATAGCCGAATGGCCACGCAGCCAGAAGCCAGTTTGTAAATCTGCCCGCCCGGAAGTTTGGGTTTAAATATTAGGTGCAACTTTTTAATAATAAAGTGATGAAGTGGCTTGGTGGTCAAGTTTGTGTGTGTAATGTTAGAGGTTGGGGGTTCAATTTTGTTGTTATATTTTGCACCAAGTTTTAAACAGCTTACCGACAACTGAAGGAATAAATGTATTAAGCAGCGCTTAAGTACCTAATTGATATAATTGCTTGGTGGATAAAGGTGTATGTGGTTTAAGGATTAAGGAAGGTTATGGGTTCAATTCTTGTTGGTAACAATTTCCATTCATTTTACATAAAACCCGAAATGCACATAGACAACGGTTTTAAGTTTAATAACAACATATCAACTAAATAAAATCGTCGTCTTTAAAAAAAAAAAAAAAAAGCTCAAAAAACAACGGTTTTCAAACACCGTTGTTAAAATCGTTGTTTTTGTAGTGTTATGTATTCAAGTGCACTTACAGACAACACACCGACAACAACGGTTAAATACAACTGTTGTCTGATCTAAAAATAAAAACGGGTGCACAAAGACAACGATTTTAATAAACCGTTGTCGTTGAAGTGTTGTCTATTCAAGTGTGCTTAAAGACAACACACCAACAACAACGGTTAAATACAACCGTTGTCTAAAAATAAAAAACGGGTGCACAAAGACAACGGTTTTAATACACCGTTGTCGTTGAAGTGTTGTCTATTCAAGTGTGCTTAAAGACAACACACCGACAACAACAGTTAAATACAACCGTTGTCTAAAAATAAAAACGGGTGCACAAAGACAACGATTTTAATAAACCGTTGTCGTTGAAGTGTTGTCTATTCAAGTGTGCTTAAAGACAACACACCAACAACAACGGTTAAATACAACCGTTGTCTAAAAATAAAAACGGGTGCACAAAGACAACGGTTTTAATAATCCGTTGTCGTTGAAATGTTGTTTGTTCAAATGTGCTTAAAGACAACACACCGACAACAACGGTTTATACAACCGTTGTCTAAAAATAAAAACGGGTGCACAAACACAACGGTTTTAATAAACCGTTGTTGTTGAAGTGTTGTCTATTCAAGTGTACTTAAAGACAACACACCAACAACAACAGTTAAATACAACCGTTGTCTAAAAATAAAAATGGGTGCACAAAGACAACGGTTTTAATAAACCGTTGTTGTTGAAGTGTTGTCTATTCAAGTGTTCTTAAAGACAACACACAAACGACAACAGTTAAATAAAACCGTTGTCGTTTTTTTTAAAAATAGTGAAAAGACAACGGTTTTATAAAAACTGTAGTCTTTTTAGTGTTGTGTATTCAAGTGCCCTTAAAGACAACACACCAACGACAACGGTAAATAAAACCGTTGTCTTTTATTTAAAAAAAAATGCACATAGACAACGGTTTTTAAAAATCGTTGTTGTTGCGGTGTTGTCTTTTGATAGAATGCACAAAGACAACATACTAAAGACAACGGTTCGGTAAAAACCGTTGTCTTTAATAAAAGTGTTGCGTCAAAGACAACGGTTTTGTCATAAATTGTTGTCTTTTATACAAAAGACAACACTTTAGTCAAAAACTGTTGTCGTTTCAATGTTGTCTATGTGCATTTTTCTTGTAGTGTAACCACTACTGACTAAAGCATATAATAAAAAGCTATGACATATTACATGGTTAATACGCCCCCTCAAGCACAAGGTTGGGAAGTGACAACATTGAGCTTGGAACGCAGAGACGCAAAACGCTGAGCTGGTAGTGGTTTGGTGAAGATATCCGCTATCTGATCTTGAGAAGACACAAAACTCACCGCAAATTCGCCTAAAGCGACCTTGTCGCGTACAAAATGATAGTCCACCTCAATATGTTTAGTACGAGCATGAAAAATCGGATTAGCAGCCATGTAAGTGGCACCTAAGTTGTCGCACCACAACGTAGCCGGGTGACTTGCGAGCAAACGTAACTCCTGGAGTAAGGATACAACCCAAGTGATTTCAGCTGCTAAATCTGCTAAACCCTTGTATTCGACCACTTTCGAGGAGCGAGCAACTGTGCGTTGCTTTCGAGATACCCATGAAATCAAATTTGAACCATAGAACACGGCATATCCACTGGTAGACTTCCTGTCAACTGTACAACCTGCCCAGTCTGAATCTGAGTAGCCATGCAGGGCGGAGTTAGAAGACGGTGAGATACGAAGACCCATGTGTAGTGTGCCCTTGACATAACGTAAAACTCGTTTGAGTAAACCCAGTGTTCAGCTGTTGGAGAGTGCATGAACTGGCAAAGACGATTCACAGAAAACGACAAGTCAGGTCGTGTAATAGTCAAGTATTGTAGGGCACCAACAATTCGACGGTATTGAGTCGGATTATCAAACGGCTCGAGAGATGGTGATGTAGCCTGAGTGACTGCAGTTGGAGTAGCAAGAGGCTTGCAGTCAGCCATGCCTACTCTAACGAGAATGTCCTGCATATACTTTCTCTGTGACAATAGGAGTCCTTGATTATATTTCAGTGTCTCAATCCCGAGAAAGGACCCAGGGGTGCCTAAATCCCGAATTTTGAAGGCTGTAGAGAGACGGAGTAGTAATTTATCAACCAAGACTCTGTCGTTACCCATCATGATTATATCATCATCGTAGACTAGGAGATAGACCCGTGAATCCCCTGCGGTGTAGTGAAAAAGTGAGACATCAGTCTTGGAGGACGCAAAACCAGCAGATATTAAGAAGTCCTGAAGACGTTTAAACCATGCACGCGGTGCTTGCTTCAAGCCATATAACGAACGTTGTAACTGACAAACATGGTCGGGATGTTGCGGATCTTCATACCCGGGAGGTTGTTTCATAAAGACAGTCTCGGCTAGATGACCATTCAAAAAGGCGTTATGAACATCTAACTGCCGAAGAACCCAGGAATGCGTGACTGCAAGAGAGAACAGAAGTCTGACTGTAGTTAGTTTAACGACTCGACTGAAGGTGTCGAAGAAATCTTCTCCTGCAACTTGATTAAAGCCTTCTGCGACAAGTCGTGCCTTATACCTTTCAATAGTCCCATCTGCTTTGCGTTTGGTGCGAAAAACCCATTTGCAGCCGATTATATTCATGAGTGGGGTGGGGGCCATTAACTTCCAAGTATTGTTGTGTAGTAATGCATTAAATTCCTGATCCATTGCATCACGCCAATGAGGATGTTTGACTGCCTGAGTATAGCAGGTCGGATCAGTAGTTGCGTGTAATGCATAAAATTGTTCTCTAGTACCTTTTGTCTTTTTGCGTGTGCGCATAGCATGTCCTCCTGGTTTTGGCTGTGTAACCACACCCTGAATCTCGGGTACTTGGTTACCCAAAGTGTCTGAAGGACCTGAGTCAGTCACGGTCCGAGATGAGTCCGATGGATGAAAAGAAGGATCCGAGACAGTCTGTACTTGCGGATTAATAGGAGGAACATTTGTACAAAGTGGTGCAGTCGCCCAGATTGATTCTGCACTGTCGGGTGTTACATTCTCCTTTAAAGTTTCCTGAAACGGATAATTATTTTCGTCAAAACGAACATGACGGCAGGTATAGATTTTACCAGTATTTAGGTCTAAGCAACGATATCCCCTATAAGTAATTGGGTAACCTAAGAAAACACATGGTGCAGACCTAAACTCAATTTTGTGCCGATTATATGGACGAAGATAAGGGTAACAACGACAACCGAAGACACGAAAAAAGGTATATGGAGGTGGAGTGTTGTAAACTTGGAAATGTGGTGTTTTATAATTTATAGCTGACGAGGGTAAAAAGTTGATTAGAAACGTGGCTGACTCGAAAGCAAAGTCCCAGAATTTTAGAGGTGTAGAACTTTGGGCTAATAAAGATAGTCTGGTTTCGACAATGTGTCGGTTTCGACGCTCTACCCTACCATTTTGTTCATGGGTATGAGCACAAGAATTATGCAGTACCTATATGAGAGCCAGCATAAGACTCTCCTAGGGTATATGCACTGACTATTGACTATAACTAACCACTACTGACTAAAGCATATAATAAAAAGTTATGACATATTACATGGTTAATACACTCCACTCTGTAAAATAAGTTTTCATAGATATATGCATTAGCTTTCAAAATACTTAGCCAAAAGGCTCTTTTGTACATATCGCAACCTTAGTATCCAAACATATTATTTCTCTCAACCATTCTAAAAATTATATATAATTTTTTTTTATAATAAAATGTAATCCACTTGAAGAGTAATACTTTAATAAAACACACTTAGGCAATAATCATATCCCAGGAAGGGAGCATACCATATCGCATAACGGGAGCATACCATATCCCATGAAAGGGAACACACCATATCCCTTAATGGGAGCATCATATCCCTTAACGGAAGCATCATATCTTCCATAAGGTTTTCTCCATAAAATTTTCCTTTTAATATATTTTGGAATAAGGGCCAAATTGGCCACCATACGTAACGCGAAAGTGCAATCAGGCCACCCAACCAAAAAAACGTGCAATTGCATCACTAAACAACGCAAATCCGTTCAAATTCACCTTTTAGCCGGTTTCCACCCCTTATTTCTAGTTGTCTGCTGACATGGTTGATTAGCTGGCAATTTTTCACTTAATTCCTTTATTTCGTTTGTCTCAAATTCCAGGCTGTAAGCAAAAACGATTATATCACTAGGCTGTTTTGTTAGCTTCAGAAAATGGATATGGAAGTCACTGTGCTAACCGAGATTTTGATAATTTTCCCATCTATCTTCGTTAAAATTCTCCGATCAGCACGGCGTCGCCGTTTTCCGCCGTTCCGGGATACCCTTTCCTATAATCGGCCACCTCCACCTCCTGAAGCCGCCGCTTCACCGCATTCTATACCGCCTCTCCCAGATTCATGGCCCAATCGTATTTCTCAGGTTGGGGAGCCGCCTTGTCTTCGCCGTCTCATCGCGGTCGCTGGCGGAGGAATGCTTCACTACCCATGACGTCGTTTTCGCCAATCGGCCTCACACTCTCACCGGGAAGTACATAGGCTACAACGACACCACCTTGGTGGGACTCCCTTATTTCGACCACTGGTGCTACCTTCGCCGCCTCAGGAAATCTTCTCCACCGCCTACCTCAACTCCTTCCACTCCATCCGACAAGACGAAGTCAATCATCTTTTGCAGAGCCTCTACCGAGATTCAAAAACTTCTTTTGCCAAAGTGGAGCTTAAGCCGAAATTAGGCCAAACGGTATTCAATGTAATCATGAGGATGATTGACGGGAAGAGATATTTTGGGGGAAACAACAACCAAGAAACAAAGAATGTTCCAGATCTGATAAACGAGGTTCTGGAACTACAAAAGCTTGTTGCTGAGGAAACAGATGATGAAGGCCTAACTTTGACTGACTTTGGTACTGCAATCGCTTGGCTACCTTGTTTGGCTTACAGGTTGGAATATGAGACAAAGAAAAATAAAGGAATTAAGTGAAAATAGCCAAGTAAGCAACCATGTCAGCAGACAACCGGAAATAAGGGGTGGAAATCGGCTAAAAGGTGAATTTGAACGGATTTGCGCTGTTTAGTGATGTAATTGCACGTTTTTTTGATTGGGTGGCCTGATTGCATTTTTGCGTTACGTTCGGTCGCCAATTTGGCCCTTATTCCATATATTTTTAACTACCAAAACATTTTTGCCCTTAAACTCAAAACTCATTCAATCAAGAATAGAGTACACACTTCACAACTTATTAAAAATCTCTAAATGCTCAAAATATAAATAATAAAATTCTCAAATTGATCAAATGTATGCCATACCATCGAATTCACGTATACACATTTTTCCATATATTAATAGAATACACCAACTATATTTCACACTTTAATTTGCCAATATCTTTATCACTACTATACATAAAATATATCCATAATAATTAAGATAATAATTTAAACCAAAATTTCTTTTGTAATTATACCATACGTACCATACTTATATTTATATAATAAAATTAATTATTTATTTAATTATAAACTACGTACAGTTGAATCAAAATATTATATATATATATAAAAATTTTCGTTCAAATGCGGCCGTGCTCTCCCGTGCGGCCGTGCGGTCACACACCACTCAATGTTACGAAATACACCACTCAATGTTAAGAAACACACCACAATGAAATACAATGAAACACACCACAATGTTAAGA
>CP025659.1:30058686-30070489 GCA_003576665.1 Ipomoea trifida
ATTAATTATGTTATCATATAATTCTCAAAGAACTAATCATAATAATATTAATCAATTTGACGATATTAACCCTAGATTTAACACCTATTTAACAGAAATTTAACAGAGGACTATTTGTGGTCAAAAATGAAAGTCAGAGGACCAATTGTGGTCGAATTGAAAGTCGATGACTAAAAAGAGTACTAGCCCAATAGTCAGAGGACCATTTGTGGTATTAACTCTAATAATAATAATAATAATAATAATAATAATAATAATAATAATAATAATAATAATAATAATAATAATAATAATAATAATAATAATAATAATAATAATAATAATAATAATAATAATAATAATAATAATACTGTAATGATGATGATGAGAATAAGGTTTGAAATGGACTTTGAAAAAAATAAATAATTGTGATGGCTTGATTGTTAAGATCTTAGTGATTAAAAGGAGAGGTATAGGGTTCAAATCTCAATATAAATGTTTTTTTTATGCTCCATAAAGATTGATACTATTTCTCAATTAAATACTTATTTTTCTTAGCAAAAATCAGGGTTTTACAGGGATTCCATAGTATTCTTTTTCACGATTGTTCTCTTGATTGTTTGCTTGGTTAGCTTGTGGTTCCTCAATAATTGGTTCTTCCTGGTTAGTTGGTACTTGTGGATTAATTGGAACTAGGGGTGGATTTGGTACATTTGTTCCTCTTCCTGTGGATTTCTTGTTGCGCTTGATGAAGCCATTTGTGATCCTTGGGTATTTTTCTTCTAGTTGCTCTATTGATTTCTGGAATGTAGGGTAGTAAGCCTTGATTTCCTTTTGCTGGCGTGTGCATTCACTGATGAGCATATTTTATACCATGATTTAAATAAGATTTTATAGGTTAATTTTATTATTTATATTTTATATTTTATCAATTTAGTATATTTATTATATTAGGATGAGATAACTTTATTTAATTAAATTTAAGTATAATTAAGCTTATTAGTTATATCTTTAATAATTTAGTTTAGTGATTACACTTTGATTGTTTGTCTTTAATTTGTTTTGCTACGTTACTTTATTTTACTTTTATTTATTTTAGTTTTTTTTGTTTTGTTTACGTACAACAGCCGCAGGTTTGCGAATTACGATCAGCAACGAAACGGAAGGCGCAAAGGAGGTTCGGACGGCGACTTCGACCGATTCTTGTTCGCGGAAGATCAAAAACACACCAAGCTTTTGAATTTGAGGTTGAAATTGTGAGAGAAATCAGCCTTTGATTTGGTAAGAGCAATAATTTTAGGGAAAATTGTTGGTTCAAAACCCTATAAAGAAAAGCTATTCTGATGTATTTTTAGCAGATTATTCCTTTCATATTCTTAGAAATTTTAGAGTAGTTTTTTCTCCATGTCTAGCTGATTTTCTTAATTTTGATTCAAGGATTTGAAATTTCAGTTGTGAATTTAGGGAGGTTCTATTTCAATTAATTTGTTGAATTCATGTACTTCCAGTTCTTTTAAAGTTAATTTTCCAGGAAGACTGATAATGAATTAAATTGACAACTTAGTTTATTATTATTGTTTTCCTATTGCTATCTATGAGTTTATGATCCGTAATTGTTATAAACGATTAGACTCTGTAGCCTGTATTAATTATATTACTGTGATTAGTATATAAAGAACAGGAAGACTAAATTGCAGGTTGTAGCTATCTCAATCTGTTTATTTAGGCTTAGTTATTTTCCATTTAAGTGTAATGATGTTATTGAGTGAATATGGAACGCTATCGTCCCCAGTTTATTCAATAACAATTATTGGTTTGAATGCTTATTTGAATCAGTTAATTTAGGAGATTAAAGGCTAGTTATAGCTATCTTAATTAGTCTTTGGCTATGTACTTGAATCTACACTTTATTTGTAAGAGCCAATGATCTAAGTCGCATCTTTAATATTTCTTTTTTCCTTGAATCAGAATTCCACATTCCTGAACTTGTTTACGATTTTAGTTTATTTATTTATTTCAAACTATTCTTCCCACCTTGAGTTCTTTTAATTTAAGAAACGATCCTCGTTAGTTCTCTTGGGATTCGACCTGGTCTTGCCACTACTACAAATTAGTGGAGTGAGCCAGTATTAATTTTGTAGGGCTTCGACAACCCTGCCAAAATTTGGCGCCGTTGCCGGGGAACTAAAAATTGTTTCTTGAATTATTAATTTTCATTGCTTTCTGTTATCCTTAGTGTTGCATGACTCGTTCTCTCTCATTCAGGAGAATTACAATCATTCGAATTCCTGAAATTGAGAAACTTGCGAAGCAACTAAGGAAGGAAACAAAGCAAAGAAATAGCTCATCGAGCTCTGAAGAAGTAAATTCAACCTATGATCCAATAAACGAGGAGGTTGTAAGTAAAATGGCTGAACAAAACAATAGAACACTAGGGAGTTAGCTACACCGGATCTAAACCAACAACCTCTATGTATAACAGTACCGAATCTTGAGGTTGATTTTGCTTTAAAATCTGGTTTGATTCATTACTCGCCATGGCGAGTAATGAATCAAACCAGATTTAAAAGCAAAATCAACCTCAAGATTCGGTACTGTTATACATAGAGGTTGTTGGTTTAGATCCGGTGTAGTAACTCCCTAGTGTTCTATTGTTTTGTTCAGGCCATTTTATTACAACCTCCTCGTTTATTGGATCATAGGTTGAATTTACTTCTTCAGAGCTCGATGAGCTATTTCTTTGCTTTGTTTCCTTCCTTAGTTGCTTCGCAAGTTTCTCAATTTCAGGAATTTCGGAATGTATTGTAATTCTCCTGAATGAGAAGAACGAGTCATGCAACACTAAGGATAACAGAAGCAATGAAAATTAATAATTCAAGAAACAATTTTTAGTTCCCCGGCAACGGCGCCAAATTTTGGCAGGGTGTGTCGAAGCCCTAAAAATTAATACTGGCTCACTCCACTAATTTGTAGTAGTGGCAAGACCAGGTCGAATCCCAAGAGAACTAACGAGGATCGTTTCTTAAATTAAAAGAACTCAAGGTGGGAAGAATAGTTTGAAATAAATAAATAAAACTAAAATCGTAAACAAGTTCAGGAATGTGGAATTCTGATTCAAGGAAAAAAAAAATATTAAAGATGCGACTTAGATCATTGGCTCTTACAAATAAAGTGTAGATTCAAGTACATAGCCAAAGACTAATTAAGATAGCTATAACTAGCCTTTAATCTCCATAAATTAACTGATTCAAATAAGCATTCAAACCAATAATTGTTATTGAATAAACTGGGGACGATAGCGTTCCATATTCACTCAATAACATCATTACACTTAAATGGAAAATAACTAAGCCTAATAAACAGATTGAGATAGCTACAACCTGCAATTTAGTCTTCCTGTTCTTTATATACTAATCACAGTAATATAATTAATACAGGCTACAGAGTCTAATCGTTTATAACAATTACGGATCATAACTCATAGATAGCAATAGGAAAACAATAATAATAAACTAAGTTGTCAATTTAATTCATTATCAGTCTTCCTGGAAAATTAACTTTAAAAGAACTGGAAGTACATGAATTCAACAAATTAATTGAAATAGAACCTCCCTAAATTCACAACTGAAATTCAAATCCTTGAATCAAAATTAAGAAAATCAGCTAGACATGGAGAAAAAACTACTCTAAAAATTTCTAAGAATATGAAAGGAATAATCTGCTAAAAATACATCAGAATAGCTTTTCTTTATAGGGTTTTGAACCAACAATTTTCCCTAAAATTATTGCTCTTACCAAATCAAAGGCTGATTTCTCTCACAATTTCAACCTCAATTCAAAAGCTTGGTTGATTTTTGATCTTCCGCGAACAAGAATCGGTCGAAGTCGCCGTCCGAACCTCCTTTGCGCCTTCCGTTTCGTTGCTGATCGTAATTCGCAAACCTGCGGCTGTTGTACGTAAACAAAACAAAAAAAACTAAAATAAATAAAAGTAAAATAAAGTAACGTAGCAAAACAAATTAAAGACAAACCAATCAAAGTGTAATCACTAAACTAAATTATTAAAGATATAACTAATAAGCTTAATTATACTTAAATTTAATTAATAAAGTTATCTCATCCTAATATAATAAATATAACTAAATTGATAAAAATAAAATATAAAATAATAAAATTAACCTATAAAATCTTATTTAAATCATGGTATAAAATATGCTCAGTGAATGCACACGCCAGCAAAAGGAAATCAAGGCTTACTACCCTACATTCCAGAAATCAATAGAGCAACTAGAAGAAAAATACCCAAGGATCACAAATGGCTTCATCAAGCGCAACAAGAATCCCAAGGAAGAGAACAAATGTACCAAATCCACCCCTAGTTCCAATTAATCCACAAGTACCAACTAACCAGGAAGAACCAATTATTGAGGAACCACAAGCAACCAAGCAAACAATCAAGAGAACAATCGTGAAAAAGAATACTATGGAATCCCTGTAAAACCCTGATTTTTCTAAGAAAAATAAGTATTTAATTGAGAAAATAGTATCAATCTTTATGGAGCATAAAAAAACATTTATATTGAGATTTGAACCCTATACCTCTCCTTTTAATCACTAAGATCTTAACAATCAAGCCATCACAATTATTTTTTTTTTCAAAGTCCATTTCAAACCTTATTCTCATCATTCATCATTACAGTATTATTATTATTATTATTATTATTATTATTATTATTATTATTATTATTATTATTATTATATTATTATTATTATTATTATTATTATATTATTATTATTATTATATTATTATTATTATTATTATTATTATTAGAGTTAATACCACAAATGGTCCTCTGACTATTGGGCTAGTACTCTTTTTAGTCATCGACTTTCAATTCGACCACAATTGGTCCTCTGACTTTCATTTTTGACCACAAATAGTCCTCTGTTAAATTTCTGTTAAATAGGTGTTAAATCTAGGGTTAATATCGTCAAATTGATTAATATTATTATGATTAGTTCTTTGAGAATTATATGATAACATAATTAATTACAACCTTTAATGAAAGACCCTTTGATTCATGGTTTAACTCATTTTTGCTAGTGGTGGAGATTTTATTTACTTGCAAGCCTATGGGATTACTTGCTATGTTTTGATTTGAGAGTTTGATACACTATACCTTAGACACTATGAGTGCAATGAGTGAATTTTGAATCTTTGTGAGATGTTAAGTCTTGTTCATTTCCTTTTGATAAAACTAGTGAGTCATTTTATTTATTTATTTTCAAGTGTTATCAATAAACCATGCTTGTCCTCTTGAGTGTGTTTCACCTCTAGCACTTAAATATATAATAACTTTTGAGATATTTCTAGGTGGCTTGGAAGGATTTGGAAAAGTCTATGTTTGAAGGATGAGGATATGCTTGAGGGCAAGCATAGTTTTAGTGTGGGGGAATTATGATGAGCATATTTTATACCATGATTTAAATAAGATTTTATAGGTTAATTTTATTATTTATATTTTATATTTTATCAATTTAGTATATTTATTATATTAGGATGAGATAACTTTAGTTAATTAAATTTAAGTATAATTAAGCTTATTAGTTATATCTTTAATAATTTAGTTTAGTGGGTCCCACTTATTTAATAATCCTAATTACACTTTGATTGTTTGTCTTTAATTTGTTTTGCTACGTTACTTTATTTTACGTTTATTTATTTTAGTTTTTTTTGTTTTGTTTACGTACAACAGCCGCAGGTTTGCGAATTACGATCAGCAACGAAACGGAAGGCGCAAAGAGGTTCGGACGGCGACTTCGACCGATTCTTGTTCGCGGAAGATCAAAAATCAACCAAGCTTTTGAATTTGAGGTTGAAATTGTGAGAGAAATCAGCCTTTGATTTGGTAAGAGCAATAATTTTAGGGAAAATTGTTGGTTCAAAACCCTATAAAAGGAGAGCTATTCTGATGTATTTTAGCAGATTATTCCTTTCATATTCTTAGAAATTTTAGAGTAGTTTTTCTCCATGTCTAGCTGATTTTCTTAATTTTGATTCAAGGATTTGAAATTTCAGTTGTGAATTTAGGGAGGTTCTATTTCAATTAATTTGTTGAATTCATGTACTTCCAGTTCTTTTAAAGTTAATTTAATTTTCCAGGAAGACTGATAATGAATTAAATTGACAACTTAGTTTATTATTATTGTTTTCCTATTGCTATCTATGAGTTTATGATCCGTAATTGTTATAAACGATTAGACTCTGTAGCCTGTATTAATTATATTACTGTGATTAGTATATAAAGAACAGGAAGACTAAATTGCAGGTTGTAGCTATCTCAATCTGTTATTTAGGCTTAGTTATTTTCCATTTAAGTGTAATGATGTTATTGAGTGAATATGGAACGCTATCGTCCCCAGTTTATTCAATAACAATTATTGGTTTGAATGCTTAATTTGAATCAGTTAATTTATGGAGATTAAAGGCTAGTTATAGCTATCTTAATTAGTCTTTGGCTATGTACTTGAATCTACACTTTATTTGTAAGAGCCAATGATCTAAGTCGCATCTTTAATATTTCTTTTTCCTTGAATCAGAATTCCACATTCCTGAACTTGTTTACGATTTTAGTTTTATTTATTTATTTCAAACTATTCTTCCCACCTTGAGTTCTTTTAATTTAAGAAACGATCCTCGTTAGTTCTCTTGGGATTCGACCTGGTCTTGCCACTACTACAAATTAGTGGAGTGAGCCAGTATTAATTTTGTAGGGCTTCGACAACCCTGCCATTCACCTAGTAGGATTATCAATGAAACAGAAATTCCACAATTGACTAGAAGTAGTCAATTGGGAAAGTAGCAAAAACAAATAAAAATAAAACAAAATAAAGTGGAATGGATTAACATGCTCAAATCTAGCATTCATGCAATCAAAGTAAACAAAAACATAAGACAACCTATTGCCTTCCCCGGTAACGGCGCCATTTTGACAACACTTGCGTGCATAGGGTGAAATGTCAAAAGATATTTGTATATTAAAACGAAAAAACAGTGACTCCCCGAGTGTCGGTCTCGAAGGAAGGACGTGGAGGTGTGTCAAGTGTTCGGGAGTTTACTTTGATCGGGCCATGCATTGGATTCGAGTGTGGAGTTGAGTGGATTGTGAGTGGAAGGAGTTCATTTGGTTTGGTTTGAATGCAAGAGAATAGAGTAAAGTAAAAAGATTTGTAAATATGTAAAAGGGGTAGGGATTGGATAGTGTTCATGTATGTTGCATTGTAGTGTGACTAAGGTAATGGATCGGGGAATGCTAGGATATTGTCTATTCAAGAGTGTGTTGTCTTAGTCCTTTTCCACTCTTGTGTACTAAGGTTTCTTGACTAAGGAGTGCCTACAAGCATCCGAAGCTCTAAGAGGAATTTTATCAAACACATAAGCTACACACTATCTTATTGTTCATTCAAGAATTCCATAGGAACTATGATTGTGTAAAGTTTCAAATCCTAACTCTAATCAAAGACATGAAAGAGTCAAGAGCTCAATCTCTCATCTAGATTGGCCAGATCCAAACAAGATCTCATCAAAACAACAATCAAAAGACAAGAATAGATAATCCATCAACACAAACATATAGATCCAAGATATAGAGATAAGATCATTACACTAGCAACATTCAATCACACAATCCAAATCCCAAGATTAAACTAGCCACTCATGATATGAAATTCAACACAAAAGCCAATTTAATCTAAGAACAAGATAACTAAAATTATAGAAATGAAATAGAGATCACCTAGGGAGAAGAAGATCTTCAATCCAAGCTTGTTGTCTTGCTACAATGGAGATTGATCTAATCTAAAAAACTAAGAAAAATTGAGAAAGTTCTCCAAAAGAAAAACTAAGAAACGGAAAACTAAATTTCTGGGATCCTCCTCTGAAAATTCATCAAAGGGGTTTAAATAGTCTCCGAAAAGCAACCCTAGATGAAATTTCGCACAGCACCGTCTCCACGCCATCCACACGCGTGTGAGTGTGCGTGGGAGGCTACTGGATTATTTCCACGCACGCTCACACGCGTGTGGCCATCCAGTTTGGTCTTCTAGGGCTCCGTTCTTGCCTGGTTCGTTCTTTGAGCTCCACTTTTGCTCCTATTTGCTCCCGGGACTCTTGTTTTACCTCTTTTAGGCTAAAAGCAGCTTCTGTGTGTTGGTTAGTGATTTTCAAGCATTTATGAGCATAATTCACCATGTAAGGATGCTATAAACGTGATAAAACACCCTAATATGTGCTTGATTTAAAGGTATCTCGGAGGCTTATCAGTAAGCATAGGTGGAATGGAGGTAATAGGGATATGGTTGGGGTGGAGTAAAGTTCAAAGGATTTCCCTCATGGTGTGGGTAACCATGGGGATGCATATAAGCTCTCATTGGCAAGCTTTCAAATGATATTCAACAAAAATTCCCTGCACGAAGCTTAGCCAACAATAAATCTTTGCAACTAAAAGTAGTCGCAAGTGAGCAATAAAATATGCAAAGCAAATAAGCTCACTCCTTTAATCAAGTAACCAAAAATGAGAAATTATAACAAACAAAAGAAAGTAATTCAAGAACTCTTAAAAATTAACCTCAAAAATGTCAACACAATTCAAAACCGTTTGCTATCCCCGGCAACGACGCCATTTTGATGGTTGTGAGTTTATAGTGAGGTGAATGAAGGTATGGAAGGGGTTAAAACGAAGAGTCAAGACTCCCCGAGTGTCGTGTCTCTCAAGGATGGCAAATAGGAACGAATTAGTGTTGTCATTGAAGGGGTTAAAAGGTAAGAGTTGCAAGTATTACTAAGGGTTGTTTCGAAAATAAATTTTGGGGTTGTAAGAACAAGATTAATTTAAAGAATTTTAAGAAGGGAAAGAATGGGTGTGTGCCACAGCTAAAAAAATTGATTATCCTATGGGATTGTTGAAAACGAGTTCGCGATTGAATCAGGGAGTCACGGTATTTATACCAAGTGGCGTCACACTCAGACTCTCAATCCTCATTCGGTTGAGGCATTTTGTCGAACACCTTGCCTACCACTCCTCCCGGGCCTTGTCCTTTCGGACCTAGGGCAGGGATGTAGATGAGTTGGGCTCATGAGAGGTCGCTATCGCGCACAATCTCACTTCCACTAGGTTCACTAACTATTCCGGCCGAAATAGAAGCAAAGTTTGATCAACATCATCCACACAAAACCACAATCCTACTTCAACATTTTCATCAACATAAAGCAAAATTCAAGCATCAATCAATGGTCTAACATGGGCACACACACCCCAAACTACTCTACTCAAACATGATAAACATTCAAGAACAAGAAAGTAAAATTACACTAAGTAATAATCTCAAAGAAGCAATCTTCAAGGAAAGAGTATTTTACCTAAGGAATCATGAGTTCTACATCTTCAATCCATCTTCCTTGATTTAATAAAACTAATCTATTCTAGAGGGAATGAGTGTGTTCTTCTTCCCCAAAGGGGAAGGAATGGAAAGAGAAATCAGATCTGAAAATTGTGGAAGTCCCCCTTCAAAACTGAGAAGAGGGTTTAAATAACTGTCCAAAAAGTCGAAATTCCGTTGTTGCCCTACTGGACGCGTCCACGTCCGCCACCACACGTGTGGTGCTGCGTGGTTGTGTTTTGGAATTATTCCACGCCTATCACCACGCGTGTGGTTGTGCATGGTAGCCTCCTGCTTGGTTGATTCTTCGTTTGTTGCTTCTTTTTTATCCAGGACTTCGCTATATCCTGCGAAAATGACTCAAAACACATCCTCTGAGTTGAATTTTTCAATTAGGTGATAATTAGAGGTTTTAGCCATGTAAGATGCTCACAATTGGATGATGAAATTGTAAAATGTTGTCCAGATATGACCCGAAACTTGACTGTTTTTGGCGCTTATCAGCTCCTCATCTAAAATTTGGAATGTTAATTCCGAAGTCTCTCCCCTTTTCCAAGCTGAAAATATCCCCTCTCAAACAATTTCCGCGCATAGGCTTAAATGACCTGTCCATGTTGCCTCCACGCGTGGATTCACGCGTGGAATACTAGTGGAACGGATACACGCTAACTCCATGCGTGGAGTTGGCGTGGACAAGGAGATTTTCCCTTTTCTCTCCTCCTTTGCTGGCTTGGGCTGGTCTTTGCGTGTGCCAAGGTTGGTTTCGTTTCCTTTTCATCATATATATAATTCCTCGGCTTTTCCATGCTCTCGAACCTGTTGAAACCTTTCAACAACACGCTACAAATAGTAATCTTGCAATTGTTAGCACATCAAAGCATAACCACCACACATTGGTTCATTTAAAACCATTTACTTGACATTAACCTCCCTTAATTGGTCCAAAAACGTAGGTACTTCTGGCATCTATCACATTGTCTGACCGTCGACCAACGAACTACAACCAGCGTGAACCCCTGAACCCTCCCCTACGCAAAGAAAAATGAAACGATGCCTTTGACAATACCAATACACGAAGGGTCTGCAGTTGGTTCAAAAAACTGAAAAGGAATGTATAATCAAAACAGGTTTCAAAAGTGAGAAGGAAACAAAAAGTCACAGTAATTAAAGCTACCAAAATTAAAACTCCCATCACAATGACAAAAACACCCCTCCTTCGTATTAATTCAATACCATATACACGCATAAGCTAAAAACAAACACAAAATTAAGAATATTCAACACCATCCAATATCTCAATCTTACGTACACGATTAATCTTCAAAGTCCTTTATAATATATAGGTACTCATTAGAATACACTTCTATATATGTATATATATAACGAGATTTAAAGCATAAAGCATAATCTCACGTACCATGAAATCGAAGAAGATGAACAAAACGAAAGATTCAAGTCGAGTATGCACTCTCTCCTTAAAACTGATTCCTCACCTCCCATAGGTGCTAGAAGCATTATGATGTCGGTCTCCCAGGATAAAATGAATCAACAATATTACGTTTGAGCACTCAAAACGTAATACCTTCGGCGAACAAGAACAAAGGCTTTGAACACAAGCTATTTCGGAGAGATTGGGCAGAGTTTCGAGAAGAGAAAGGACAAAGCTAGAGAGAAAAATCAGAATTTTTGGCTTCTAGCAATTCCTACGTTTGTTTCATCATGGGTACATAAGCCACTACCCGAACACAAGGATTATATAGGGGATACAAAACCTCTAGCATTCATAGCTCATAAATAATCCAATTAATATTTGGATTATAACGTTTAAAACGGTCATACTTATTATTAGAAAATAATATCAAAGGTCACGAATTAATACACAACTAATTCGTACCGACCACAATAACCGTGTTCTAATCTACCAGTTGCTTGAGTGACAATGGGAATACTTGTTTTTCAAATCTACACTCAACCTCCTTCATTTATAAAATGAGGATCCTAAGCTTAAAACAACAAGCACAACATACGAAGTTACTAAGAATACGAGAGAGAAAATTTTGAAGCAAAATCAAGCGTTATAAGCTAAAAGGATAATCTAGATTCTAAAACTCCAACCCCAAACCCAAAAAAAAAAAAATCATGTCTTTCTTGAAAAGAAGGTGTTTTAAAGATCAACTAGCAAGCCGACTTTGTGGTTGACCTTTGGCTATGTTTGATCAAACAATGAAAACTAGGTCGACTAGGAGCTTGTGACTTATTTCAATTTAAAGACTGCCATTGGAGGAAACAAGTAACATTGAGTTGCAAAAGACTTCAATCACTTGTATTTAGTGTCGAAATACATAGTGAACTCCTATGTATTTCGACACTTGAAGTCTTTGTAACT
>CP025659.1:30071489-30103546 GCA_003576665.1 Ipomoea trifida
TCTTGCAACTTGTGCCTTTTGTCTTGTAGTGAATATTCTTTAATCCACTTTCTAGAGTCCATGCTCCACTTACTCTTTTAGGCAAAAGTTACTCTTTTTATATTCCCATGATCCTTGATTTGGGGAATAAGACCGACTTTGGATTGGTGCGCTTTCTATCCGTTTGTTGTGCAATTCTGACGTGGCATCCACTTCCGGTAGATCCCATAACGTTCTGTAGGCACCTTTCTTTATCTCCATGATATTCTTCTTCTCCAAACTTAGATTAAATTAATCCAAGCTACTTTTACTGCCATTCAGCCCTATGGAGAAGTGTCAGTGTATCGAGACTTAGTTTGGTGTCTCGCCTTTCTGATGTCTCGAATCCTTGTCTCGAACTGGATTGATGTCTCGAGAGATTCCATCTCTCGAACTCTGCTTATGTCTCGAGACTTAGTTGATGTCTCGCAGACCCTTATTCCTCCAGTGTAGTTTCGTGCCTTCTTCTGATCTGACTATGAACTTACAACACAAAAACATCTAAAACGTTCAATCAAGTTTACCTTAAGCTTAAATATTTTCCGAGTTGAGCTCAAAGTTACCCGGTTATATTTTCGCTCTTAGTTTACTTGTCGAACTTACATATATTCCTATCTTTCGAGACTTAGGGGATTCTGATTTACATTTGGTATCATCAAAACCTATTACATAATGTTCCTAACATAAGTGTGTGTTTCTACTTTTCTTAGCTTCCCTAACCTGCATGTCCTTTCATGTTCGCCATAGCTGCAGAGAAAGCTTTGTTCCGGACAGATAAGGTTAGGTTGTTGCCACACTGCACAATTTTCATAATATAATGTTGGGTCCATCATTTTCATTTTGCTTTTCATATCCACTTGTTACAAATTAAATTAAATGCGTACTCAAAAAAAAAAATTAAATTAAATGTAATGGGTTCATCAATATACTATTATTTAATTTGTGAAACTCCATCGATTACTATAATAAAGCAAAAAACTTTTAAAAAAAATCACTTTCCCGCCGAGTGAAAACAACATAGTTTTGATATATTTATAGAATTATTGCTACGAACAATTGATGAGTAAAAGTGGTGATGGTAAAAAGAAGGTGAAAATGTCGTTCCGCTGAGGATTGAGGCTATGACACGTACTTGTATGATATGTAAAATTCTAGGCACTAATGTTTTGGAATTCACTAGAATCCAAGCAAGCAAAGATTAAAGAATGGAAAATAAAACTAATATTTTTGGATTTTTTAAATAAAGGAATGCAAATTAAACACGGGATAAACTATATGAATAAAGATGGGTCCAGATTAGGGGTATTGCTTTCTTGATGCACTAACTCAGAATTAGGGGAAAACAATTTACCAAGAGATTTATGGCAATGCACATAAGAATTCAAGTCTAAGCTACGGTAGTAATCAATAAACAGGAATTAGAGTAGGATTGCCCTACTTTCGTGATGCTTCAATCCTAACCCTTGAAACACAAAAGCATTATAAGCCCCAAATTACCCCTATTTTCATAGAAGGAAAATTGGGCTTGATATTGATTAGACTTGAGTCTTTTATCCAACTTTCATTGAGATAAAAGCCTCTCCAAAACAAGCTAACAATTGCTGCACATCAATCACCAACAAGAGGAATTTATAATCCAATTCAAACATAAAACCCTAGGGGACAATTTATCCCCTTTATACAATAATCACAAACCTAGCATCAAGAACGGCAATAGAACCCTAATCCAAACCCATAAGCTAACTATTCACGCAACATAATGGTAAACAAAGCAAAGCTAAAGTAAATCACCATCAACATTGCAAGAAAACTAAGAAGAAAGTAAATAAGGAATAAAGGAAACTTTACTATTGAAAAAGTAGAAATCTTGGTAGAATTCCACTCCAATCCGTAATTCAACCTTTAAACCAAAGTAGTCTATGTAAAACTATGCTAATCTATGCTAGGGAAATCTAAAGAGAAGAGGAAAAATAGACCAAAGCAAACTAGGGTTCGGGATCTCCTAAATTGCAGAAAAAACGCAGATTAAATAGAAAACAACGCAAGCCTCACGGCTGTGAGCCTGGTCGTGAGGAAGTCGCGATTCCGCACTGCTTTAAGTGGCCGTGTGGCTGCTTCTTCCTTTGATTCTCGCCCATTCGTGCTCCGCTACTCCTATCCTTCATTGAGTGGGTGTCAATCCCGTGTTTCATGCTCGTACGAAGCATATTGAAATTGATTATCACTTTGTTCGTGACAAAGTGGCCTCAGGAGAGCTTCAGGTTAATTTCATCTCCACGAAGGATCAACTAGCCGATATCTTTACCAAGCCACTAGCTGCACCTCGTTTTGCCTTCTTGCGTGACAAGCTCCAGGTCGTTCCTCCCTGTGCTTGAGAGAGAGTGTTAGGACTCTTAGTCTACACTACTTCTAGCATTACTATACTTCTAAGTATTGTATTTATATTTCTCCTGCATTACTATATTTCTACGTATTGCAATATACGAGTATAAATGTATTTTCTATCTAGAGAATAGAGAAATATCATGCTTATTAGACATAGTGCAATACAATGTAGTATCTGTTCATAACTATTTTATTCACCTACTGAAGCACAAAAAATCAACAGTGAGATTCAAACCCACTCCCTTCATCCATGTGGGAGTGTAACTGGAACACCGGGTGCCACTAGACCACAAAGTCTTTAGAAAATGTATTTGAATAATTGTATGTCATCATAATTAGTGTCGCAATAGTTGAGCCTGGCTTTCTCTTTACTAGATTCAAAACTTGACTCATCAAATTGTATTTGAATGGATGTTTTTAGAGATTGATTTATATTTTAGAGAAGTTCAATAATACTAAATAATACGATTTATAAATATAAAGTAATAATAGTAATTTTTTTGCAAATATAATAATTGTTTTATTTTTATAATTTACAAAAATCCTATTTACACTAATTGCATCCTTACTAATTTGTATTATAATATTTTTTTTAAAATATTTTAAAGATACTATACCACTTACATGTGATTTGCTAGTACGTGTATGTTTTTTTTATCCGTAGTAAATGAGGGAAAAAAATAATGTATTCAAATAGTATCGAATAATAAATTTTTATAAAATAGCAAAGTTAATAGAATAATCCAAAAATAAAAAATGAAACCAAAATTATGGAACAAATGGCAATCATTATTGCATAGCTGTGTGGACCATAAATAAAAAGTACATTTTTAATGTACTAAAAGTACATTATTTTTGTATATATAATACATTATTTTATAGTACATTATTTAAGTATTGAAAGTACATTATTTTATATATATTATCAAATAATATACCTTCAGTACAAAAATAATGTACTTTTAGCATAATAAAAATGTATCTTATATTCATAGTCCACACAGCTATGTGAATCATTGTACGATAATTTACCAACAAATGGAGTATGGGTAAATATTTTTCTTTTGAATGATGATCACATACAAAGAAGCTTTAATAAGCGCCATAAATACTTCTATCAATGGATTACACAATGAAACACTTGGCCGGACAAGTTAATTATATAAATATAGTGGGCACTATAGTTCCATGTGGACTAAGGACTTATGAAAGCAAGAAAGTGTGAATCAACCATAGTTGTCATCATCTTAACTACAATAAAGCAAAATCGTGGTGAAAAGTTCCCGCCCAAGAAATTGCCAAAAACGCTGCCGTTTAATGTAGTATATATGTGAAAAGTCGTGGCTGAAAAGTTCCCACCCAACCAATTTGGAAAACGATCGTTTACAATATGTTATACGAAGAGTTGCTGATACATGTAGACATCTTTTGGGTTTAGGATTTGGTTTATTATTAAATGATTTACATTGTAATTTGTTAAAATTTCAAAATAGACGGCTGTTGGTTTGCAATCACATTCATTATTTGTTATGACCTTTGGTTTCCGAACGGTTACCATTAAAAGTTTTTAAATATATATAATTAGGAAAAAATTTGTGTGAGACCGTCTCATCATGAGACGAGTCGGGTCGGGTCGGGTCAAGATGCAAATGTAACACTTATATGCACAAATGTCATACTTATATGCTCAAATGTAATACTAATCAGGAATAAAATTTTTGTTACTTATAAGGGTAAATGTAATACTTTTAAGGGAAAATACAATACTTTTACATTTCGATTTAAAGTATATTACATTTTTCCACAAAAGTATTATATTTGCCTTTATAAGTGAGGGGCACTTGTCAACATTACTTATTATGAAATATGTATTACTTGTTCTCTAATAAGTAACAAAAATTGTATTCTTGATTAGTGTTATATTTGAGTATATAAGTATGACATTTGCATGTTGCATTGACCCGACCCGACCCGTCTCACGAATAAGAATCCGTGAGACGGTCTCACACAAGTGTGACCCTTGGCAAAAACTTGTGTGAAACCGTCTCACCATGTGACGGGTCGGGTCGGGTCAAGATGCAAATGTAACATTTATATGCACAAATGCCATACTTATATGCTCAAATATAATACTAATTAGGAATAAATTTTTTTTTACTTATTAGGGTAAATGTAATACTTTTAAGGGAAAATACAATACTTTTACATTTCGATTTAAAAGTATTACATTTTTCCTCAAAAGTATTATATTTGCCCTTATAAGTAAGAGTCACTTGTCAACATTACTTATTATGAAAAATGTATTACTTTTTCTCTTATAAGTAACAAAAATTGTATTTTTGATTAGTGTTATATTTGAGTATATAAGTATGACATTTGCATGGTGCTTTGACCCGACGCGACCCGTCTCACGAATAAAGATCCGTGAGACGGTCTCACACAAGTGTGACCCTATATAAAAATATTTGTATGATTCTCTGTAGTATATAGTGAAACATTGTTCATGTATTCTTGCCAGGGCCGGATTTTGGGCTGTGCAAGCAGCCAACAGCACAGGGCCTCAAATTTTAGAGGGCCCCAATATTTAATTTTTACCTATGCTAACTAGTTAAAAATTTAAAAGAAACAATAAGTTTACAATTAATTTTAAAAGACTACAATGGAGGAATGGTAGAAAGATATGTTTATAGTTTTTTATATTTGAGGTCAGGAGTTCGAATCTTGCCCTTTGCATATATTTTTCCTTTTTAAAAGGGCCCCATTTATTTACAAGAACAGGGCCACCAAAATTTAAAAACCAGCCCTGATTCTTGCATTTGTATGTGTTGAGATATAATTCTAAGGTTTAATTTACTATATAAAGAAGGGCATATACCTGTGTGCAAATTTACTGAGCTCCTATTTCCCTGTTAAGGAGTTATGAATATCTGAGGATTGGAATAAGTTTAAGCCTGCAAATTACAAATTGCTAATTTATTAACACCAAATCATTTTATAAATGGAAGTAATAAAATGAATGGGTTTATAATGTACCTTCATAGTCTAATACTGTGTTCTTTTTCGCTTAAATAGAGGTAAAATTCAAATGCATACCTAATTTCATTTAAATAGAGGCAAATTAAAAGAATTATTCTTTGAAGGATCTGTGAGATTAGTATGTCCATAGAAAATGGATTATAAAATTGAATTGTTTCTAACAAATGTATGTCTGTGTATGTATCCATCACAGCCAACACATTTATACATACCCAGCAGGAGGAAGATATATACTGTCACAAAATTACGGTGTAAGAAATTCACCTTCATATATAAAATTATTATATAGATTGGAAGGTAGACTTTCCAGTAATACTTTCCAGTATGCACATTTGTACAACCAAAGACCACATGCTGTAGAAAGCAAACACATATTTTGTGACATTATTTCTAGTAATAATTTATAAAGGTAGACTTTCTAGTGATGAAAATAATAAATGGTTGTATGCACTCATATAAATTTAGACTTTCCAGTATACTTTCATCTAGATGACACAACCTTAGCATACACATTTATACAATCAAAGACCACATACTGTAGAAAGCAAACTGATTTTTGCAGGTAGTATTTCCAATGTAGCAGACTTGAAGGAACAAATATATCATGAGCAGTCAGAGGATTAGTCTACAAAATTACTGCAATGAAGAGGATTAGTCTACAAAATTGCTAATAAGTTCTCACAAATAAAATTTAAATCACCTATTTTAATAAATTTGAACAAAAACATTGAAAATTGAAAGGTAGTGGTAACCTTTTCAATTGGAAGGTAGTGGTAACCTTCCAAACCACAATATACATTTTCAGTTGTCAGCTGCCCGCCAACAAGATCTTCCAAATATTTTGATTTAGAATCTTCAATATGAGTGGTCATCCGTTAGATGACACAACCTTAGCATTACAGTCTACATTTTTATCTTAAAATAGAGGAAAAAAAATTCCATACATTGAGAAACTGTTGTATTCCTCCATCCATTAATTCTATGTCACAACCATTAACTATAAAACATAATTAGCAGAAACTTAATGCAGGTAAAAGGTGACATCTTACAAGAAAAATGATAGGAATATATGCTAGGGAATATGAATTTTATTGCTAAACAAGATCCGACTTCACCAAATACAGATTGCTTTATTAATCATTGTAAGTTGAGTTACATAGATCATTATGAGGAATTGAACAATTGAAAACTACAAAATGATTTTTAACACCTATGACTACCTAGCAAGCTGCTAACATTTTTAACCTAAGAATTGGTTACATGATGGAAATCTTCCCAAGGTGGCTGCCTCCTTGGGCAGGTTTGCCCACTGGACCAAAATCTGCACTACAGCTGCATTTTTTCTCTTGACTAGTCTTTTGCTTAGGGCTGCTACTGGATGAGTGAGAACCATTCCTTCTGTATCAGTGGTAGGCAACTCAGTTTGTGGAACAACCCCTTCTCCCACCCTTTTCTTAAGTAGAGACACATGGAAAACTGGATGAATAGCAGTTCCACTAGGTAAATCCAACTTGTAAGCTACCTCCCCCACTCTGCCAATAACCTTAAAGGGCCCATAGAACCTAGAGGCGAGCTTGATGTTAGCCTTAACAGCCAAAGTGACCTGCTTGTAAGGTTGGATCTTGAGATAGACCCAATCCCCAACCTCAAAATGTCTTTCACTCCTATGTCTATCAGCTTGCTGCTTCATCCTGGCTTGGGCCTTTAGCAGATTTTCCTTAAGGATAGCTACAATTGAAGCCCTTTCCTTGAACCACTCACTATCCTCTCCTTCTTGGACAATGTCAAAAGTTAAGGAGGGAGGTGTGTACCCATACAGTGCCATACAGTGCCTGGAAAGGAGAGCAGTGCAGTGAGGTGTGGAAGTTGGTATTGTACCAATGTTCAGCTAAGTGTAACCATTTAATCCAAGTTTTTGGTCTGTGAAAGACCATGCACCTCAAGTAGGTTTCCAAACACCTGTTAACCCTCTTAGTTTGCCCATCAGACTGTGGGTGATAGGCAGAAGACATGCTTATGTTCACCTGCAGCTGTTTGAATATGAATTTCCAGAACCTGCTCACAAAAACTTTATCCCTGTCACTCACAATATCTTTTGGAATACCATGTAGTTTGTAGATGTGTTCCATGAATACTTCAGCCACCTTCTCAGCAGTGTAGGGGTGAGATAGTGCCAAGAAATGGCTATATTTAGTAAACCTATCAACGACCACCATAATGACGTCCTTTCCTTGAGAATTAGGTAACCCCTCAATGAAGTCCATTGATATGATTTGCCAAGCTTGGTCAGGGATTTTTAAAGGTTGCAATAGTCCAGGGTAGGCCACATTTTCATCCTTACACCTTTGGCAAGTGTCACAGGACTGGACTGCTAAGACTACTTCCCTTTTCATTCCCTTCCAGTAGAATATTTGTTTAAGCCTATGATAAGTCGCTTGTTGCCCAGAGTGACCACCCAAAGGAGAATTATGCATTTGTAGCTGTGACACCCGAGATTTTCAACTCCAAATTTTATCCATTGAAATTCCAAAGTTATTCCTATTTCTTCCTCAATGTTCATTTGGTCCCTAACCCATGTTCATTGAAATCTACCTTAGTGTTCATATCCATCGAAATCATGAACCTTATTCATTTGGACCAACTAGTTGATATATTATTTTATTATATTATATTCATAGTTATAATCTACTCCTATATTTTAATCTATATGATATACCTACATAAATATTCAAAATCATATTTATGAATATATATATGTGTGGTACGTATAATGTACATATATGTATGCATTAATGCTATAAGTGCTATTAGTATATGTAGTATATATATATATATATATATATATATATATATATATCAAGGTTGCAAAAATCGCGCCTAGGCGCTAGGCGGTGCCCGGCCGCGTCGAGGAAGGCCGGAATCGGCCTCCTCCGCGGCCGGCTAGGCGCTCTAGGCGGCCGCCTAACCGGCCGCCCCGTCTCGACCCCCTCTTTTTTTTTTTTTTAAACAAAAAAATTTGTCGAGAAGATGAAACTGGTAAGAAGTGCTTCTGCGAAGCTCCGTCTAAGCCACCGCCAGCCGAACTGCTGCGAAACCTACGCTGCCCGTCACCGCCACCGCCGCTGACGCGAGGAAATTGATGGCGAGGTTGGAGGTCGCTGGTGATGGTAACTGCAAGCTTTAACAGATGGAGCTTAGAGGACGCCGGTGATGGTAACTGCAAAGCTTTAACAGATGGAGGTCTGGAAGTTGTCGGCGAGGTTAGAGGTCACCGGCGATGGTAATTGCAGAGTTTTCACAGATGGCGATGGTAACTGCAAATCGTTGGAGGCGCAGATCTCTTGGAGTCTTGGAGGGCGCAGATCTCTTGGAGCAGC
The DNA here is from genome assembly GCA_003576665.1 of Ipomoea trifida. NCBI lineage: Eukaryota > Viridiplantae > Streptophyta > Magnoliopsida > Solanales > Convolvulaceae > Ipomoea > Ipomoea trifida. The sequence continues at coordinate 30,080,306 of CP025659.1, forward strand.
CTTGGAGGTCACAGATCTATTAGTATTTGTCATCCCCAGAGCAGAACTTTGAGATCTGTGAAATCTTTCACCGCCAACTTCCCTTATTAAATAAATAAAAGTATAAAACTAAAAAAATAAAATAAAACATAAGAAGAAAATAAATCGGGCGCCTTGGCGCCCTAGGCACTAGGCGCCCCCTTGGCGCCTAGGGGGCGCCTAGCGTCTTTTTCAACCTTGATATATATATATATATATATGTTAGGTACGTAAATATCTATAGTGTATATATGGAATATATATATATATATATATATATATATGTATCTTATTATGAATATAATTATTATACATATATTATAGTATTAATATTATATGATATGATTTCAAATCAAATAAATCTCTAAATTTCCTCAATCCTTCATTATCATCTTTATGACCATTAACCCTCATTGGTATATTATAACTCCCACCCTTTAACACTCATTCCCCTACCATCATTACCCAAAGATAAATAAGGAGAAGTTCATCTTCTTCTTCTCTGTTCCCTCTTGGCCGAGAAATACCAACGAAAGAAAAAAAAATTCTCTTCTCTTCTTCATTGGAGCTATTCAATTAGGGGCAAGTATTGGTGAAGGAGTAGGACCTTTCAATCAAGGTTAGAGAATTTTCTAGGAGGGTATCCTACGATTCCAAGTAAGTGGATTTTCTCCTAATTGCTTGTCCTTTTATTTTAAGGAAAAATTTATTTGGATGATTGACCATATGTGGTTATGAGAATGTGGATTGAATATATGAGTGGTGATACTTGGTTCTTGGAAAATTGATTGTTTTGGACGAGTCTACGTATATAAAGCCTAATCTACAATGCTAGTTGTATATATATATTTTTATGTTTATGTATATATATGATTATAAATACATGTATTTGTATGTATATCATATATATACAGGGCCGTTTTTTAGATTTTTGGGCCCTCGTTCTTGTAAATAAATGAGGCCCCTACCAAAAGTGTAATCTTTAAAACCAATATAAAAAGTTAGGGCAATAAGATTCCAACCATTGACCTTAACTAGGAAATACAATAATCTTGCCTTTTTACCATTTCTATATTTAGAATCTTTTGATATTGATTGCAAACTTTTTATTTTTTAATGTCTTAACTAGCTAGGTAAAAATTAAATATTGGGCCCTCTAAAATTTGGGACCCTGTGCTGTAGCCCAGCTTGCACAGCCCAAAATCCGACCCTGTATATATAAATATATGAGTGTTACGTATGTATTGTACTAGTTTTTTCTACGCGCTTTGCGCGAAAACTTGTGCCTAATATTTAAAATCAATTAGTAAATCATTTTGAAATAGATCTAATGCATTTGTAATTTTATTTTTTTGAGTTGGAGAAGTTTCATAAATATTCACGTAAATTTTGTTGGAAATGTATTTGAAATTAACACAAGAAATACAAATTCATTGTGATGATTGAATATATACAACTATAATTATATTTTCAGTAAGGGTACTCAACCTTGTATTACAAGTATTTTTTCCTTGTGTTATTTAGTTAACATGTATCTTTCATTGTTACGTATGTATTGTATATATGAGAAAATAAAATATTGATTTTTGTGATATATATGAATTGAGTGTGTGTGGTGTTTATATATATATAAAAAAAATTATTTGTTATGTATATATATTAACTGTGTGCGTGTAGTATATATATATATATATATATATATATATATATATATATATATATAACTTTATATATATATATACATTTATATTATATATGTATGTATGGTAATTCCTTAAGAAAAAAACAATTCTTTCTTATGCATATTTAGATTACGTACGTATGTATGATGTTTTGAATAAAAAAAATTATTATATTTAAGTTATTTGTATGTGGTGCGGTGTTTTATAAAAGATATAAATAAATATATAAAATATAGATATATGATTATGTACGTAGAATCCTATTTGTATGTATATATATTTAATTAGTCTAACTATACTACTTGGTGATGTGTGTGGATCTATATAAAAAAAAATATATGTATAATTTATTTATATAGATAAGTAGTATACTGTACATCTGCGTCATATTTACATTTATATGTAAATACTAAATAAATTACTATTTTGGGTCTAAAATTTTGTAGCAATATATAACAGTATTTTAAAATTAAATAATAATGTGTGTATTTCATTTATAGATATATGTATGAGTATTGATTGGATGTGTACGTATTATTGAATGAATATATTTGTATGTTTGAGAGTATGGTGCAAGTGTATGTTCAAATGAAATTGTTGGTATGCACAAACGAAATTGTTGCGATAGAAATTTATAAAGTGTAAATTTGATCAATTAAATTATCTTTACCAAATTGTTGTTTTATAATATAAATATGTAGTTAGTGGTATTAAGTATGTGCGCTATATTTCTTTTATTAAAAAAATAATGATATGTTTTATGTACTTAGAAATGGCGTACGTTTTCATGTGTAAATTTATATATATGTCGTATGGGTTATATGCAATACCTATATGTATTATTTAAATTTTTATATATATGCAAGTCGTAGGCATGTATATAATTGTTGTGGTGTAACTCCATACTTGCGTTGCGAGATTTATTCCTATAAGAATTTCGTTTATTAGTGTCAATTTGTACAATTTGACTACAATATGAATTTTGTTCTATATAGTTGAGAAATAAATTTTATGTGATTAATTGCTATGGATATATGTATGTATTTGACCGTATATGTATGTATAGTATACCGTATGAATATGTATATTATACACTTCGTATGTATGTTGATAGTGACAAAAATGTAGTTTTGGTCACAATTTGGATTCTGAATTATTTGAATAAGAAATGAAAGTTTGGTGAAGTTTTCAAAAGGGCAATTAGCATGAGTATGCATTCAAAACTCTTTCTTATGAAATTGAGCCAAATGATCCGTTGTAAAATTATTTGATTGGTGGAAGTTTATTTAAAAATGCTAAAGTGTGATTTTGGACTATTGAATCTTTTGTGATTATTTTGGAGCCTCAAAAGGCCATATTATATGCTATATCGTAATTCTTAAATTTTATGAAAATATTTTTGAGGTATACTCAATATTTGGACCCATGCTGGGAGTTTTGGTAAATTGATTTTTGGCCAAATTACTATGATGCATATGAGCAAATTTTATGTCAAAGTAAAAGATTTTCAAACTTATGGAAGCTATGTGAAATTATGAAATTGTGAAATTGTGAAAATTGTGAACTTGTGATTGGAATTATTTTATGTTGAGGAGTGACCGTATGGAACAATCCTCGGGTACTAGGGCACTATGGTGTGTCCTGTTGAGGCGGGTCTGTGTACCCTAATTTTAGGAGTAGTCAGTAGAAACCTTATCCTGACTACTAGGGCTGGTAACTTCCCGTTGAGGCTTGGAATCCTCATTCGGGGGTGTGCACACTTAAGGTTAGAGTCCGGTATCCATTAGAAATGGGAGATATGTGGAGTGTTCGGATGTGTGGTAAGCACCGTTCACTAGGGCCTAAGAATAAAGGACTCTGTCCCATTTATGTGTGATTGATGTGCTTCCATATGTATTTTGTGGTGTGCAAGTGTGGCACAAGAATAAAGTTTATAAGGGAATTTTATAAGTGATGATATTGTGAAAAGTTGCAAATGATTACTTTACCTTATATTAACAAAATTGATATTTTTAAAAAGTAATGCAGCTAAGCTGAGGATTTGGTAAAGTATTTTTCCCTTATCAAATTATTATTATTATTTTAAATATTTTATTTTCGGGGCAAGCAGTCCCTTACTTAGCAAGTGTTGCTAACCCCTTACTTTTGTGTTGTGTTTTGAAATCTCTAAAATGAGTAACAGGTGATGCTTGACATGGTTTGCTGTGAGAGTGCGGTAGACCGAGATCCCGAGGGCTATCAAGGCTTAGAAAATTTATGTAATAGTGGATTGATTATGTTACTTTAAGAAAACTTGTGATCTATGGATTTCATTTTGGTTTGGTTTAGTTTAGCCTTAGCACTTAGGCTTGTTAGTTGCCTAAGTGTGGCGGTAATACCCTCAATAAGATTTTGAAAAGCTTCCGTATTTAAGTTTTGTTTTAAGAAATACTTAATCAATGGTGAAAATAAGAAAAAAAAAATAGGTCGTTTTTTGGGGGTGTTATAGTAGCAGTAGCTTGTTTCTCAGATCTCCCTTGTCTCCAATATATAACCTTCCTTTGTATTTGATCAACCCTTCTGAAACAGAAAATTTAGAACCCTCTTCAGTAGCAATCAGATTTTCAGTGAGTATTTTAGCAGCTAGTTCATCCTCTTCATAACTTCTTCTACCCAAAGTGGCTTAACTGTTGAGATAGCCTTTAGCTCAGCTGAAAGCACAGTTTCCTTCCTGGATAATGCATCAGCTACTGAATTTTCCACCCCTCTCTTGTACTGAATGGTATAGCTTAATCCCAACAGCTTAGTCAGGCCCTTCTGTTGCATAGTTGTTGTGATTTTCTGTTCTAACAAAAAATTTAAACTCTGATGATTAGTTCTGATTGTAAAGTGCTTACCAAGTAAATAGGACCTCTATTTGTCAACTGCATTGATTATAGATAAATATTCCTTCTCATAAACGGATAATCCCAAGTGTTTGCTTCCAAAACCTTTGCTAAAATAGGCCACTGGTTTCCCTTCCTGCATTAGAACTGCCCCTATTCCTTTGTAGCAAGCATCAACTTCTACTACAAATTCTTTGTTAAAGTCAGGCAATGTGAGCACTGGGGCAGTGCACAAAGCCTGTTTAAGCATTTCAAAAGCAGTTTCTGATTCTTCACTCCATTGGAAGGTATCCTTCTTGAGCATGTTGGTGAGTGGCTTACTTATAGTTCCATAGGACTTAATGAACCTTCTGTAATAGCCTGTGAGTCCTAAGAATCCCCTCAATTCCTTAATACTGGCTGGTTTAGGCCAAGATGCCACAGCAATCAACTTGGCAGGATCAATTTGTAGACCTTCTTTTGAAATAATGTGCCCAAGGTATTCCACTTCTGTTTTGGCAAATGAGCACTTACTCGGCTTATTAGCTAGTAATTGGTGGTCCTTCATAACCCTTAGAACCCCCCTTAAATGCTTCCAATGACTTTCTAAGGTAGGGCTATATATCAATATGTCATCAAAGAAGACCAAAACTGTTTTCCTTATCAAGGGCTTAAATACAAAGTTCATAAGGGCCTGAAAAATAGCTGGGGCATTAGTTAGGCCAAAAGGCATGACCTTGAATTCATACAGTGTAACACCCCACTTTTTCCACTACCGAAAATACGGGTAAAATTTTTTTTTTTTTATTATACAACAGCGGAAGCTTAAACAACACTAACAACAAAAAGGAAAAAGGGGTGTTATGCCACGTTCGAGTATCTCTCTTATACTCAAACGCACAGGCAAAACTACTACCAAAAATTACTATTACAAAGGTGGAATTTCTAATGGTATAATAAAAATTCTTTATTCAACGATTCACTCTCATGCCAAGTGCCATGTCAAAATCTCCTGCAAAATAACTAAAGAGTGGAAACAAAGTCAGCGCGACGGCTGGTAAGACTTACTCCACCCCGTAAAACATTTTACACATAGCACATAGCATATTGGGGCACATAAATTCCACACAATAAATTTCAACCCCTTAACATGGCATTAGTTATCACATTCCTTCATATACAAACTTTTCATATTTGATAATCATAAATCAAATCCATCACGTAATAATAATCACATTATAATTCCACTTAATACCATAAATTACCACCATTTAATCATACTCATAAAAATCTTCATATATCCTTTATCCAAAAATTCTTCTAATCATTTCTCAAAACTTTTCATAATATCATCACTGCTCAAAATTTCTTAAAAACTTTATTTTGTGTCATATTTGCACACCATCACAAATTCATATGGAAGAACATAATTATCAAACAAATGAGACAGGATCATTTCTTCATAGAAAAGTGAATAGTAACCACAACTAAACACTACACAAATTTCTCATTTAAATGGGACAGGGTCCTGTATAATTAGGCCCTAAATGAACGGTGCTTTCCACACATCCGAACACTCCGCACTTTCCCATTTTCATGGAAACTGAACTCTAACCTTAAGTGTGCACACCCCCAAATTGAGGATTCCAAGCCTCCCTGGGTAGTTACCAGCCCAAGTACCCAGGATATGTTTCTACTGACTACCCTGTTCATTCTAACCAACAGGACAACCATACGTTGTCCTAGTACCCGTGGATTGTTCCTACCGGGCTACTCTTAGCATTTATCATGCAACACATATCATATCTTCCATCTTCCATAAGTTTTGAAAATCATTTATATATGATAAAATATAGCCCTTAAGCTCCAAAAATCATTTATCCAAAAATAATCAATTTTTCTCGAATTTCGAAATTTAATTTATGCCACATAAATTCATCATCTTCCAATAATTCCATCAATTATAAATATCTATAAACTTCAAAATTTCACCACATATCATAAGTACAATCATTATCAATCATATCACAAATTTCATAACATACCACATAATTCATCTCTTCATGCATTTATCCAAAATACTCATATACATATGCATCTCTACAATTTTTGAGTCATGCACTCATAAATTCACATATTCATCAATTTACTCAATAATAACAATAAATCTATCTTCAATAGATTTAAAATAAAAATAGCACATAAGTACATATTAAATATTTTGATTGGGGTAAATAGATTTTGGATAGACATAAATCTTACCTAAAATCCAAGACTTGACTGAAATATACTCAAAGCAAATTGGTGAGCTGCCCAAGCTCCATACGAAAACAGCACATATTTTTCTCTCCCATTTTTCTTACTCAAAACTAGCATATATGTATGTAGTATAATTCTTCTGCTTCTCTCCCTTTTTCTCACGGCGCAAAGGCACAGATATATATATATATATACCCACTTAACAACAGATACATACAATATAGTATAATTATATTATATTATTTTACGCGGAGCCCGAGTGAAGAAACTAACGAATAAAATTTTGATAGAAGAAATGGTCATGTTCGGCTCCATAAAATACAACCAGACAAACCCCCACAATATTTAAAAAGATGCACAGAGCTCTAGAATTAATATTATAAGAAATATATATACATATACACACACCACGCCACACTATCATACACAACAAAACAAAAAAATGTATATAATGTTATTATATATACACTCACAGTACACTCATTAATATAATTTGTCTCATTAGGAGACAACCCAATTTGACTCCAAGCACAAGGCTCAAGGGTCACTATTATAATAATATATATATTATTATTGGCTGCCACGCAGGCACGCAGCCCCTTATTCTGAGGAACACACAAAAGGAAGCAACTTATTTATTTGGTGATAGCAGAAATCGAACCTAGGACCTCACAATCAGCACACAAGAACCGAACCATCAAGCCACTTCACATCTTAAGGAAGTCGTCACCAATAATATATATATACATATATAAACACATACGAATAGAATATAATGAACTTGGAAAATAACCTTGTTGTTGCCCAATTTCGAAACCATGACCTCTTCCATAATACTTAAGACTCTAACCACCAAACCAAATTAATTATTGTGAATAAATTTCGAAAACATTGTATTTAATTATAGTATACCCGAAATATAGGGAGATATGACAAAATATTAATATTCAAAAATTCGTTTGGACAACATAAAACATAAATATTTCAAAAATAATAATAATACTTTTATCAAAATACTTACAAAAATTCGGGGTGTCACATACAGCCCCTGGTGTGTCCTGAAAGCTGTCTTGTATTCATCACCTTCTCTCATTCTCACCTGATGGTAACCAGCCCTTATATCCAATTTAGTAAAAATCCTTGCATTGGCCAACTCTGAGAACATATCTTCCACTAATGGGATAGGGAACTTGTTCTTAATTGTTATGCCATTCAAGGCTCTATAATCGACGCAAAATCTCCAAGTATTGTCCTTCTTAAGCACCAACAGTACTGGTGATGCAAAGGGAGATGTACTGTGGGAGATGATGCCTGCTGACACTACAAGAATGACGACATTTAGTGACAAAACTTTTGTGACGCTTCATAATTTAGTCACAAATAATATGCTTTTTGTGACCAAAAAAATAATTCGACACTATTGTGTGATATAATTGTGATAACTTTTTTGTGGTCACTGATAATATGGTAATTGTGAAAAGTAAGTATTTGTTACGAATAAGTCGTCACTATTACTAGAATAATAGTGTCGTAACTTATGTTGTCACTATTTGTAGTCACTAAATGTATGTGCATTTTGGCGGCATTATAATTTTGGCGGGAACGAATGTAATTGTGACAAAATATAATTTCGACACAAATTTTTGTACTTTTTGTGACAAATTGTTGTTGGTCACTCTTGTTTATAATATTTGTGACAACTTTTTTTGTCAACAAAAACACAATTGGTTAGTACCATTAGATATGAGAAACAATTGTGAAAACAAATACTATTGACACTAATATTGTCATTTTTTGTGATGAAATTGTTACAAATATTTGTGACACTCTATAATTTCGTAACAAAAAATACTAAATTGTGACAATAATTGTGTTGATTTCAAGTTTTGTCAGTAATTTATGATAATTGTGATGAGTAATTAGTTTTTACAATGACTTTGTCACTATAATTAAATAGATGAATATTGTGTGAAGTTATGTTGTAATCAATGTTATGCCACTAAAATTGCATTCAAGTTGGTGTCAAGTAATTTGGTGTGAACTAGGTACTAAATATTGTGGTTACTTGAAATGCAGCAGCTAGTTGTGCCTCTAATCTTCAAATGAAAGTAATTGTGAAAATACATTTTGTAATCATTCATTTTTAAATGTTCTTATGTGACAGATAAACTCACTATCACTTATTTTACTAATTTGTCATATGGCTCATTAGTTTTCAATTTCCACATAATATTGGTCGTACCATAGAAAACTCAAATTTGTCAACATTGAATCCAATTTTATGATAAACATCACACCAATTGCCTTAAATAAAATAATATTATTTCCTCCCTGATAATTTAACTTTATGATATCGGTTAATACACCAATACAATCCAAGTTTCCTATACCTGCATCACCTTTTACAAGAATTCAACTATTTTGCAATTTTAGTTGCAAATCCCTGTCTTTTTTATCAAACATCCAACCGTTGATAGGTATACTTTTATATCGATAAATACGTTTGTCTAGCCCATAAGCTAAATGCAACAATTGATTCGTATTATTTACATACAGTATATTTTATGAGTAATAGATAATAAAATTTTAAATTAAGTCCGTAGAAATAATTATATTTACAAATAGATTTATATTATTTAGATATATTTATATTTATATGAGAACTTCATTAAAAATGTAAACTTGTGTACCAATTTGAGGCTTTTATTTAGAAAATTACGATTCTGATCATGCTCATTACCATCTGTCCTTTTTTAATTAGTCTTAATTTGTTAAGTTTCTTGTTTTTTTGAAACCAATTTGTTAAGTTTCTTAGTTAAAGGGAATTTTAGTTTTCTGATTCTCCTTCATTAGCGACAAATTAAAATTGTATTACAATCCTTTATTGATTCTAATAATTCCCTTTTTTCCCTAATTCTCGTGCTCTCATTCGTGTGTGTATTTTAGAGAGACTACAGTCTGCCGTTTTCCCGGTGCTGATTACTGCGGTGCAATGGCGAGTTGGTTCCGTGTCAAGGGAGCCTCTTTTTCGGCGGAGCAGGGTCGAAATTGTCTTCTACTCGGCGTTCGAAGAGACGTGCATTCGAGCAGTTATCCGACAGTCGAGCCTGTTTTCCGGTGTAGCGCCGCGGGACTGCGTGCTAGTCAGTTTTCGAACAGGCGCCAGTCGGGGCGGCATCCTACTTGAACCAGGTATGGTGACAATTCATTTTATGGTGTTTTTCAGTTTATGGTGTTGTCTCCTTGTTTTGGGTAAAAGTCATACTTGAGTGTTTTCTGTGTAGTTCTTTGGGTTGGCTGACAATTCATTGGAATCCAAGAAGCTCAACAATTTCAGTGTAAATTCTCTTCAAGAAAAAAATATAATGGAACTTGATTCGTTCCAAATGGAGAGGAAATCATGGTATGAAAATTATAGTCATGTAAATATTGTGATCTTTCTTAAATCATTTTACTCAATTAGTAATATTTATTTTATTTGTAGAATAAACTTCAAGAAGAGGAAAAGAAGAATAAAGAAAAGATTTCTGTTGCATTACCACCATTTGTTGAGCATTTTGATTTGGTGTTAAAAAGAAAGTCAAGCTATGCAGTGGGTTAGGTCTCAAGGGATAACTTCAAAGGTTCAAGAGAAGATTCTTCTTCAAGCAGAAATAGAAACTTCAAAGAAGGGTGAAAAAAATTTAGAAGAAGTTGCAAAATTTAAAGAAATCGCACAAGCAACTTTAGACAAACAAGCTGCCGAAATTAAACAAATTTTTGCTTCTGTTGTATTTCTTACAACGTATATTTGTTAGACAATAATGTCTTTTTTATATATATTTTAATTTTAATTTGACAAGTAACATTTGTTGAATGATTATTTTATTCTAGATAATAATTAAATTAAAACATTTAATTAGGACATGATTTTGAAATAAATAATTTTAGATTGTGTATTTGGCTAGTATTATTTGAAAAAGAAATTTGTGACAAAGCAATGGTAAAGTATAAAAATATTAAGATTGACAATAGTGACAATATTTCAACTTATTTTAGTGACTCAAATTTCACCTCTAATTTTCAGTATTTTAGTGACAAATACGCTACCACTATTTTTAAAGATATTAGTGACGAAGATGATGGTTACAAGAAATTGAATTGTTGTTACCACTTTTTATGTCACTGATATCGTTTTTGTGTCAAGAACAATTATTGCAAATAAGTACAACTATTGTGACCAAAGTGTTGTCACAATAAAATAATTAATGGCAACGATTTTAGTTGTCACTAAATCAATTTTTTGTAATAACAAATTTGGTCACAAATTGTACATTTACTGTGACCACTATTGTTATCACTCAAATACTACTTTTAGTGTAAGTAAACATTGTCACAAAAGTCTTGAGTAATTGTGACAACTTTTCAAAAGTCGTCACTAATACAATAGTGACGGAGGATATAGTGACGACAGGTGACGACTTCAAAAATTGGTCACTAATTTCAATAGTGACCAAAATCGATAGTTTTGGTGACAACTTCTATTGTCACTAAATGTGAAATTTCTTGTAGTGTGATAAGCACCAAGAATAGCATTTATAAGGGGTCTTTATTAGATTAAAAGCGCATCGTTTTGACATCCAATTATAACAATTGCGTGCATTTCAGCTCAAATGCGATCAAATTCTTCTAACAACCTTTCCAGAAAGAGTTTTGAAGTATTTCACATGTTGGAGAGGGATTTGAAGCTAAAATGAAGCAAAAGACAAGCAAGCCAACATGCAGTAACGCCCCACGCAGCCTCACACGCGTGTGGCTGGGCGTGGAATTATTCCAGAGAGCCACCACGCCACTCACACGTGTGTGAGCAAGCGTGGTCGGGCCAAGGGCTATTTTGGGAAAATTGTTCCTTTTCTTTGTCACCTATATAAATCCCTTTTTGTCCAAAACCTAAAGAAGGGGAGGAAAGATCAGAAAATTGATAGGATAGGATAGTTAGATCTAGAGAGTTTTCCCCCCTTTTGGGGGAAAATTCCTTTCATTCATAGATAGAATAAATTAAGGGCAAGAAGGAAGATTGGGATTCAAGATCAAGGTTGTAAGGCCCCCTTTTCCAAGGGGTGGTAACCATTCTCTTTAATTTCTAATTCCATACTTGTTTCTTTGAATTCCCTTTCCCTTTTCTTGTTTCTTATTATGTTAGAGTAGATTATATAGGGGATTGGTGGCCCCATGGTAGATCTATGTGGAAGTTTAATATTATTGCTTTAATTTGTGAATTGCTTGCTTGTTGGATGTTGAACTTGTGTGGATGACGTTCTTCAAGCTTTGTGCCTTTTGTGGCCACATTAGGTAGCAAACCCAAAGGAAGTGAGTGTGCACGCGATAGCGGCCACTCACGAGTCTCACTCACCCACATCTCCGCTCACTACAAGAAAAATCGCGATTCGCGACGGAAAATCGTGACGAAAATAATTCCGTCGTGATACATCTTAATATATATATATCCTTTACACAACACGTACATACATACTATATATATGTTCATATAGACCTGGCAATTCGTGTATACGGGTTCGTTAACGGGTCAACACGATAACGACACGAACACGATAAGGCTAAACACGAACACGACACGTTAAGGTTAACGGGTTCAAAATTGTAACACCAACACGAACACGATTTGTTAACGGGTTAAACGGGTTGACACGATAGACACGTTTTGTTAACGAGTTTCGGATCGTGTCGACACGATATGACACGAAACCAGTTTAAACCCGCTAAATCTATTGATATGTTAAAAAATAAAATTTAAAGTTAAATTATAAAAAAAAAAAAGAAATAAAACATACAATCCAATCCATCAAACAAACTAAAAAAATATTCAATTTATAACATTCATAAAAGAGCAAATTGCCATTTTAGTCTACTGACTATAGGGGTCTTGTTAATTGCAGTCCACGACTTTCAAAACTGTTAATTTTGTACCTTAACTATTCAATTTCTATCAATTTCGATCACTCCGGCCAAATTACCGGCCAAATGTCGCCGGAAAATCCTAAACCCTAAAATAATGAGGGTATTTTAGTCTTTTCACACCTAATTTTTTTTTTTCCGGCGAGCTCATCTTTTCTTTTTCTTTTCCGGCGGACGAAAATGGCTTCTCCGACGGCGGTGTTATCTCTATGACGTCGTGAACCGGTGGTCCTGATCTGCGCCTATCGGCAGCTCCATTTCCCACAACAAATCGATCACCGGTAACGGGAAGTACTCGTCCGCCGCTAGCCTCATCTCCGAATTTGTCCGCTTCTTCCCGCCGATGTTGATTATTCCGTCAAAACTATACCCAGATGTTCTGAAATCTCAAAGCATGTGTTCTTGATTTCTGCGCCTCCTTAATCATTTATTCAAAATTTTTTTTCTTCTTGGCTGCATTTTCTCTTTCAGTGTTGGAAATCAATGGCCTACTCTATACGACATTCAACTTTTTCAATCTCCAGTTCTGATTTAATTTGTAATTGATTCCCAGGAAGGAGTTGGGTTTGAAGTTGAATTCAATTTCTAGGTTTCTGGCATTGACCCAAATTGCTAAAACAAAAAATTTGTCGACCAAGAGAGTCTTTGTACATTGCCTCTGTTGCAAAGTTTGGACCTTTGGATTCAAGAACCTAGAGCTCGAACATTAGCCCTGCAGTTCACGCCGTATAGATAACATTGCCGCCGGAAAATCTATTTTGGTCCGCCGGAGGAGGAGAAGAAAAGATGTGCCTGTCGGAGAAGAAAAAATAGGTGTGAAATGACTAAAATACCCTCATTATTTTAGGGTTTAGGATTTTCCGGTGACATTTGGCCGGTAATTTGGCCGGAGTGACCGAAATTGATAGAAATTGAATAGTTAAGGTACAAAATTAACAGTTTTGAAAGTCGTGGACTGCAATTAACAGGACCCCTATAGTCAGTAGACTAAAATGACAATTTGCTCTTCATAAAATTATAAAATAACATCCAAAAATCATAATTAAAGAAGTCCATACTAGTTTTTAGAATAAAAGAGCACAATAAACATTCAAATTTCATATTGTTGAACATCAATAATTGATGTATGATCTTGGCCTAATGTAGTAAATTCATTCTTAATCATGTTCATGATATATTTTGAAAAGACAATGGTTCTTACCTAAATGACAATGGTTTTTAGCGGGTTCTAAACAGGTCTATGTAAACGGGTTCGTGTAAACGGGTTAACACGATAATATTAACGGGTTAAACGGGTTCTTAATAGGTTTAACGGGTTGACCTGTTAAGACACGAAAACATACGGGTTCTTAACGGGTCAACCCGTTAACAACCCGGGACATGTTAAGGCTAAACACTAACCCGTTATTTTCGTGTCCGGTTTCGTGTCGTGTTAACGGGTCGTGTCGATAATTGCCAGGTCTATGTTCATAACACTTATAAATATATATATTACACTACATACACATAACTAGGTACACAATGCATATTAATATATATATAGCTTACACCATACGTACATACACTCATCATATTTCAACCAAGCTATCAATTATCTAGTTTCGAACAACCTCAACCAATTAAAGGGATTCCTTACCTCAACCGGGTTTCTAATTCCGTAGAAAATCCTTGTAGTTGATTTTCCCCAATTCACCTTAAAATCCTAAAATTCCATCAACAACATAACACATGATTTTAAGAAATCTTAACTTAGATTCATGTTCTAGGATGGAAAATAAAGTTATCTACCGAATAAAATTAGAGTTTTACCGAATATTTTGGAGACTTGTGTGGAGATCTTGGCTATGGAGTGTTGGAGCTTGAAGAAGAAGATGAAATTTCACTCTCTCCCCTCTCTTGAATATTTCGGCCAAGTGAAGGAACAAGGGGAAAAAATTGGCTTTATGATCTTGATCCACTTGGTTGACTAGTCCACCCTAATGTGTGGTATAAATTGTGACAAGTGTCACCTCTTTGTGGTTTGATCTTAAAAATATCTTGGCTTGGACTGATTGGGATTAAATCAGATGAATTCTTGGTAGAAACTAATTTAATTCAAATAATTCTCGAACCCAAAAAGTTATTCCAGTCTAAAACTCAAAATTGGGCTAGGTTCGGTACACCGCGAAATTTCGCGATGTACGATCGCAAATAAATCTTGGCTGCTATGGGATAATCTAATTAAATAGGAAATTCAAGAATAATAGTATGGTGCCTAAAAATCCATTCCCTAGGACAAACGGGTCCGAATACTAGCTCTTAAAATTTTTACGGTTCATGACCGGTACGTAGATCGCAGCTTATCAATAACTAGTTTCACTTATAATAATCCTTCTGAAGTACCAAGAGATCGTCTCATAAATGTCATAGCCTAAAAAAAATATTTTTTGAACCCTAAACTTGTCGGAATAGACGAGGGGTTACAGAAAGTGAGTTGATGAGTGAGGGGGATGATGCTTCGTTCTACTCTTGTGAGAGTAAGAGTAATTTTTGGGAAGATGAGAGAAGGGAAGGAGAGGAAGGGATTGTAGGAAATAATGGGTCTTTCACGTTTGTTCTTATGGAGAGAGTTGAGTGGAGAGAGTTGACTACACTCGAGACTGAGGAAGGGAGTGTAGAGGTATGGTTTGAAACAAACGAGAGGATCTTTAGGGGGGAAAGAGAAGAAAAAGAAAAGGAAGTAGACGCCATCCTAGAAGAGTTAAGGAGGGTGTTTGATGCTAAAACTCTTCCAAACATGCATGTTGTTCTTCCTTTATTTATGTGGGTATTCAAGGATGTTTCCCATCTTGGGACATTCCTTGAAGCTAAGGTTCACGGGACGCTTGGTCGGGTCCCAAAGTCTGTGTGCCTTGAAGGATAGGCCACATTATGTCTGGCCAGGAGACGTAAAACCATGGCGCACTTGGGAGGCAGTCCCAATGTTATCTTACTTTTTCTTTAAAATTCTCTTGGTTTATGTCATATGTTTTACTTAGTTTCAACACCCGAGAGTTATAAATTGCCCGCAATCAATCGACAAACATCATTGCTAGCAAAGGAAGAAAGGGAAACCGAGGTAGGCTTTTGCACAACACGCTTCCACGCCACCACCACGCGTGTGATCAGGCGTGGAAAATTTCCAGAGAGCCACCACGCCGCTCACACGCGTGTGAGCAGGCGTGGGAATAAACCAGTGAGCTCCCACGCCTATCACCACGCGTGGTAGCGTGCGTGGACGGGCACCAAACCTTTTCGCGCGAAGTGGTTTAAAACCCTTTCCTTGCTTCATTTCTTCCCCACCACGAGCAAGAACTCTCCCAAGCTGAAAATATACACTTTCTAAGCATTTCCTTCCAAGTCTCTCAACTTTTCTCAAAGATTCTAAGTCATTTCTAAGGTATGAACATACTCTTCTTTGCTATTTATTTGTTTAATAAAGAACTTGTTTTATTTTTGAAGAACATCTCCATGGGTTTTTCTTATATGACTTTTTTCTTGAGATATATTGTTGTGAGATGACTTAATAGACTTGTATTAAGCCTACATTGCTTCTATAGACTAGAAATTTCATGTTTTAACATCTCTTTGTGACTAGATCTTGAATTGCTTGATTTGGGGTTTCTCTTGTCATAATGAGATGTTTGTTGATATAGTAAGCATGGTGGGTAAAGTTTGCAACTTTCCTACTCTATAGGCACTACATTGCTATATTTTACTAGTTAGATGGTCTAATTTTAACTTTCATGAAACTTCCATTTTTCAACCTTGAGCTAGTCTAGAGGTAGAAGATGAAGTTGACCATGTGTTGACTTTTTGACTATGAGGAGTATGGAATGGTATGAGCTAGTTCTTGCATGTAAAGGATAGAATTGTTGATGGATATCAAAATGATGGTTGCATGCATTGAATTCTTATGATTTTTCCTTAGATATGTGCAATATTGTTCATAGTCAATATTTAAGATTGACAAATGTTTTTCCTTGTGTTGCTTTGATTACCCATGTTATAGGAAAGATGTCTTCGCCATATGACCTTGCACAACAGATTGTTCAAAGGCTCCAGAGAGGGAAAGCTCCTGCAGATGAAAACAATGCCAGGGACACTAACACTCGTTACATAGAAGTACCCACCAGAACTCAAATTCTGCTGATGACTGCTACCATGCTAAGTCGGTACAAGCAATTGTTAAACTACCCTATTGTGCAATGGAGGTATGTGGATTTGAGAGTTTCGGAGGATTATGAATGCAAATATGGACTGAAGAGGTTGATTGCAGAACCCTATTGGAACAACCTGCTAAGCTGGAGACATGATACTTTTATCCCTCTAGTACATGAGTTTATCGCAAGCTTGAAAGTTGATGGAATGGCTGGAGATCTCTACAGCCCCACCATTCAGTTTAGACTCTTCAACAAAGACTATAGTATATCGGCCAACCATTTGGGAGTTCTCCTTGGATTTTACAATGAGGAAGACCAGTCGAAGCACTGGTAAAGGAGACTGAGGCATGACTTTGGAGACAGAGATTTACCAAGAACATATTGGTCGAAAATTGCAAGACAATGAGTCGACTGGGAGGGGTCAAGAGTGAGGGTCTCTCAGATTGTAAGGGAGGATTTAAAGGTTCTGTGGAAAGTGATCGCTCATTCTTGGGAAGGAAGGCCTGAGACTTATGACCGAGTCTCAAAGGCAGAACTGTTTATGCTTTGGAGTATGGACACCGGAAACTCGGTGAACATGAGTGCAATTTGTAAAAACTTACTTGTTGCACAGTGGCAAGAGTCAGCCAGGGCAATCTTCATAGGCCCCTTGGTGACAAGGCTATGCGTCTCCTTGGGCAATCAGATGAAAATGAATTGGTTTGAACATCGACTCCCAGGAGCGCATGTAGTTCCCTTATCTCCCGAGGACATTGCAAAACTTCGGCTGAGATAGCTAGCGCGAACAAGAATAGATGAGGAAATGGCGGATGATCACGCTAACACGCCCATGACGTCCCAAGGATTCACTCCTTATCCGATGTCATTCAACTCCCCTTCTCTTTCGGAAATGTACTCGCCGTTGGACTCTTCAATGTATTCACCACCACCAGGAGAGCCCAGACCATCCGTACCTCCACCACAACCTGAAGAGCGAGACCTCAACTCCTCTACCTTCAACATTCCAAGTTGGTTCACCCCGGTCACTGATTGGAGATCCCTCCAGAATTTCCAATACCAATTGCACTTGGAGCAAATGCAAAAGCTGGATGAAATTTCAAGGGAGATCAAGGAAATCAGGAGAGCATAAAGGAAAGAAGAAATTGAAGAAGAGAAAAGATAAATCTTGATGATGATGATTTGTGACCTGTTAACTCTGAACAATTGATTGTGGACAATCTCTTTACCTTTTGTTTATAATTTTAAGCTATATTCCTATTTATGTTTTATCTTGTACGTTTCGTCTAGCCAAAGACGTTAAACGTGGCGCTTATGGGAGGCAACCCACAAATAAGAAGAAGAAAGGACCACTCCACCCACAACCTGAAGACCAACTGTGAGAGAACTTTTCTAAGGATACAAATTGTAAGTATTTCTTTTATCCTAATTCAATGCCCTGTTTTGGTTCACTTTATTTTCTAGAATCGCAAATGAAGAGCTGCATAAAATTGTTGTGATGGATGTAGTCTATTTGTTAGAATGTTTAGCCCAGTTCACACTTTTAAGTGTGGAAAAGGGGCGTGTGTAGAACCCTTTAGACATATATCCTTTTTCCTCCGTTCCCTATGGAAACATCGAGGACGATGTTTATTTCTAAGTGTGGAAAGGGTGTATGCTTCTTGAAATAGTTAATTGATTAAGTGATAAGGTATAGGAACCTAGAGGGTGTGTTATTGCCAATACTATCTAGGAGGGCTCCTAACCTTGTGCCAAATACGAATGTCTTAAATATGCTTTGGAAGTTACACTTTGCACCAATTTGCACAATTGAAACAAAAATTGAAAATTTTGATGAGTGCTTGCATGCTTCCACCTTGTATTTTGTTTGGACCTCAGTCAAGGATCTCTCGAAGTGGGAGTGTGAATCCTTTGAGTTTTAGAAATATAAGAATAGCGAAGCCTGGAAACTGAATTAATCTTAGCAGAACATGGGGCAAAAGGAGAGCCTAAGCGAGCTATGAGTGAAAACAATCCCTAATCCCTAGAAAAAGGCATGAGGGTTGATATGGTGAAACGTGAATAAAGGCTTTATAAAGGGCCACTCCCAGAGATAAAATTGAGGGAAGCCTTCTCGCTAGGAAGTGTTCAACCATAGTCTTCGAATGCTATATCTGGAGTCGGTTGTCCACTTTAAAATGTTCCTAGGAGAAGAGAAAATTGAGAGGAGGTGAGCCGCCTCGCTAGGATTCGGGCACCCATTGCACTGACCTTCGAAAAGGCATGGATCTCCATGTCAAGTCGGGCAGCCCGATGGCGTTATCCTAGGAGGTGAGAAAATAGAGTGATCGCCCAAGCCATGGTGATGAGCGGTCCATATCCCTGCCTCACTTATTTTAATGTAAAGTGGCTTTGGCGTTAGGTGGAAATTGGTTAGGGGTGAGCATCGTTCCCACTAGTGGGATCGGCTAGAGGCCCCTAGAAAATACATGGTGAAACCATTTTGCCATTTGCATGCTTGAAGGTGTGAACAAAACTTTTTATGTTATACCTATCTCCTGAGACTTAACTTCCTTAGCATATTTCTTACATTTGGTTGACACGAGTTTAGCAGTCTTGGTAGATAGTGTAGGGGATTTCACCCGCTCAATTCCGAACACCTACACATCACTTGATCAAATTAACCGTGAGAGAATAACTATCCTTGGTGCTTACATGATTAGGGCTTAGAAAAGTATGCTTGCTTGAGGACAAGCAAGGTTTAAGTGTGGAAAGTTTGATAAGCACCAAGAATAGCATTTAGAAGGGGTCTTTATTAAATTAAAAGCGCATTGTTTTGACATCCAATTACAACAATTGCGTGCATTTCAGCTGAAATGCGATCAAATTCTTCTAACAACCTTTCCAGAAAGAGTTTTGAAGTATTTCACAGGTTGGAGAGGGATTTGAAGCTAAAATGGAGCAAAAGACAAGCAAGCCAACATGCAGTAACGCCCCACGCAGCCTCACACGCGTGTGGCTGGGCGTGAAATTATTTCAGAGAGCCACCACGCCACTCACACGCGTGTGAGCAAGCGTGGTCGGGCCAAGGGCTATTTTGGGAAAATTGTTCCTTTTCTTTGTCACCTATATAAATCCCTTTCTGTCCAAAACCTAAAGAAGGGGAGGAAAGATCAGAAAATTGATAGGATAGGATAGTTAGATCTAGAGAGTTTTCCCCCCTTTTGGGGGAAAATTCCTTTCATTCATAGATAGAATAGATTAAGGGCAAGAAGGAAGATTGGGATTCAAGATCAAGGTTGTAAGGCCCCCTTTTCCAAGGGGTGGTAACCATTCTCTTTAATTTCTAATTCCATACTTGTTTCTTTGAATTCCCTTTCCCTTTTCTTGTTTCTTATTATGTTAGAGTAGATTATATAGGGGATTGGTGGCCCCATGGTAGATCTATGTGGAAGTTTAATATTATTGCTTTAATTTGTGAATTGCTTGCTTGTTGGATGTTGAACTTGTGTGGATGACGTTCTTCAAGCTTTGTGCCTTTTGTGGCCACATTAGGTAGCAAACCCAAAGGAAGTGAGTGTGCACGCGATAGCGGCCACTCACGAGTCTCACTCACCCACATCTCCGCTCACTACAAGAAAAATCGCGATTCGCGACGGAAAATCGCGACGAAAATAATTCCGTCGTGATATAGCGACGGAATCGCGACGAAAATAAATTCCGTTGCAAATTAACGACGGAAAATAATTCCGTCGCGACTTTTGGCGAAAATAGAAAACAAAATCAATGAAAACTTGGCAGCAAAAAATTCGCGATCGAATTTGCGACTGAATATAGTTCCATCGCTAAATGGCGACGGATTTAATTTCCATCGCGAAATGGCTATGGAAATTGCGACGGAATTTATTCCATTGCTAAATGTATCAATTTATTTAAAATTGAATAATTTTGGCGATGAAATTAACGAAGGAATTAATTCCGTCGCAATATTTTTATCATCAAAATCATGCAGTTTTGATTTTTTTTATCAAACCTATTATATATTATATTATATTATATAAAATTTAAAATGATAACCCTAATTCACAAATTGAAGGGTTTCAGCCGACTCTTAGAGTCTCAGTATCGCCAATCACCATTGCCAAACACCATCGCCACCATTGCTCACCATCGCGCCAAAAACCACCGCCTTCGCTGTCGACCAGAGTCCCCACCGCCTTCGACCCAGCCATCACCGAACAGCATCTCCGGCTTCGCCGTCGACCCTGCCGCGCCAAGTTCGCTCACCAGTAAACCGACGCGGTCGCCCTCCTTCGCCCACCGTCTCCTCCCTCGCCGTCAACCTGTTCTCCCACCGCCTCCTCCTTCGCCGCCGTCGACCAGTTCACCGGTTCGCCCACCGCCGTCGACGACTTTGCTCACCGCCGTAACACTAATACTGTAAGTAGTTTGTTTTTTTTAGAAGAACACTGTAAGTAGTTTAGTTTAGTGCTTATATATATATATATATATATATATATATATATATATATATATATATACATGTTTGTTAATATATATTATATGCGTGTTTATATATTATATATATGTTTGTTTATATTTTTTTTTGAAAAACGATTGTTTATATATTATATATGTGTTTATATAATACATTGATGACTATGAGTCCAAGATGTTTATGTATATGGCTAGCAGAGTATATCAACATTACCTTGATAATTGGCAGTATTTAATTTGATTGTATTGCTTCTCAAGTGATTTTCTTAGGGGATTCAAATGTTTCATAGTTTCTATTCTTAAGATTTATTGGTGAAATTGAAGGTTGGAGCATGTAGTTTCTACTCTTTAAGAATGTGGATGGCTATATTGAAGGTATAACTTCTCTTTACTCATTCTGGATTTCTGGAAAATATAAAAGCAAGTCTATTTGATCACCCAAGCTTTCTCTTTTGTTTAATTAGCTTCTTAGTGAGGAGTTATTTGATTTCTCAAGAGGTGAAATGACAACAGAAGATCAAAGAACTCAAGCAATCACTAAATAGGTATTAAAATTTGTGAGTGCTGGTGGTATTTTCAATTGTTGATAAAGTTTAACTCTAACTAAAAGTTCTTAGTATGCCCCCATCCCTCCTCTAATACTTGATTCGTATATTTTCATTAATCATTGAATCAGACAAAGTATTCAAGCATTTTGCATGTAGTAGTTGTGCATAATCTTTGTGGAATAGAATTTAAATTTGTGTCATTTTGGATTTTTAAAAAAAATTTATTGGATGCATACTGATTTGTAGATTGATGTTTCCATTGACTCTTAGCTGGAAACACTACTTACATATTTTCCTCTCCCTGCATATCACAATCTTACTCTTTAGTGCTTGATGGAGGTATCTCATGTAAACTGCTGATATAACAACAGGTTGTTGCCCTCAATTTTTGAGATTTTTACAATGTGCGATATATATATATATATATATATATATATATATATATATATATATATATATGTGAACTATATTCGTGGCTCAACTGCAGGTAAATGAATATAGTGTTCTATTGCATATTGCCTAGATTGAACCTGATTAGTTTATTTTCATTAATCATTGAATCACACAAAGTATTCAAGCATTTTGCATGTAGTAGTTGTACATAATCTGATTGGTGAGACTTTATATTGTAATCTAACACTCATTGAATTCATTTGTAGGGTGGTATAAATGCTGCACTAGAAAATATTGAGGATGATTGGAGGTGGCACATGTATGATACTGTTAAGGGAAGCAAATGGCTAGGTATGATTGTGGTTAGAATCAGATCCACTTCACTTAGCTTATTTGTGGCACTTGTGCTTCAATTAGCATTTTTTTTTTCTTTTTTTCTTTATGAGATCTTAAAATTTAAATACACTGCTATTGATTATTGTTACAAACACATGGTTGTATATATGCTATTATGCTGTAAGTGAGAGCTGTGTGATAATTTGTTTAGGTGATTGGGATGTTATTCAATATATGTGTAGAGAAGCTTCAAAAGCAGTCATAGAGCTTGAGAACTATGGACTGCCATTCTCTCGAACTGAAGATAGGAAAATATATCAACATGCATTTGGTTGATCAAGGCTATTCTTATTATTACTATGTAATGAACTCAGTGTGTATTGTGTAACATATTTTATCATTAAGATAGAGGCTCAATACTTAATGTGTATTGTGGAAAATATTGAAGTACTGTAATTTTTGGAATTTTTAATTTCATTGTATTGAGAGTTACACAGTACAAAAAAAAATTGCTATTTTGTTTTGCTTTTTTTTTTTTTTTTTTTTTTTTTTT
>CP025659.1:30139673-30150413 GCA_003576665.1 Ipomoea trifida
TATATATAATATAAGATCAATAAATTGGGCTTGTAGGAATATTTAATTACAAAGGTTGTAAGGATCCAAATTGAATAAAATCCCCTTACAAGAATAAATTCAATTAATTGGGCTCTTGATTAGAATACTTAAATTAGGCTCAAGAATATCTATATATACAAGTGTATATATATTAAATAGAAAGAATTAGCCCAATTGGAATTAATTAAATTGCCCAAAGAATTAATTAACGAATGATAGGCTTTAACGAATTTACGGGGTGTTACACTCTACCCCCCTTAAAAGGAGCTTCGTCCCCGAAGCTCAAAGCTCGCGGGAACTTTGAAACAGAACGATTCAAAGGAAACAAAGATTCAACGGAAGATTTGAAAAGAACGATTGCTCAACAACTCCTAAACTCAAGAACATACTAACACTTCTAACAATCTAAACTCATAACTTATCCAACCCAAACTAGCATGCAAGGAGATAACTAAACTACTCATCTAGACTACAGGGTTACTATTACGGAGCTAACACTAACGAGGAAACTATCAACTAACCTGGTTGGCCTCCTTGAGAAGAACTGCCTGGACCGTGTGGTGGATAAGGGTAAGGATACGGGTAGGGGTAGGGATACTGCTGCTGATAAGACGGCAAATACTCCGGTGGCACTTCGATACCAAGCTTGTTCTCGATGAAGCCCAAACGCTGGAAGCCGCGATCCACTCTCAGATCTAGTGAATCGAACCTCGCCTCAACCATGCGCTGCATCTCCTGCAGCTGTCAGAGTATAGGGCCAACTGGTGGCGTAGGAGCCAAGGGATCGTGCTGCTCCTTCCTCCGGAGCTCTCGGTCAGCCTCACCTACGGGTTCTTCTTCTTCAGCTTCCTCCTCAGACTCATCATCTCCCTCACCCTCACCTGCTTGCTCGGCCTGCTGGGGCGCGACTAACCCTCGCAACCTCTTATGTGGAATGTGATAGCGCTCGATCAGCTCCCTGCTCTCATCGGCGGGCATCCTACTCAGCTCGTGAGCGGTAATATACTCGTTCCCCTCCACCTGGAACAGCCCGGAGAACTGCAAACTCGGCGCATTGAACGCGCTGTGAACCGGCTGCCTGGCCAACTCCCCGGTCACATTGACCCTCCTCTGCTGAAATAACCAACTCAAAACCATCCCATACGGCCGATTGCGCCTCTTAACTATCTTGCAGAAATCCATGTGCAAGATCATCAGGGTAGGCAAATCAAACTTCACCCGGTGCTTCAGAAAATACGCAAAGGCACACTCTACGGCTGTAACCTGTCGACTGTTGTTCCGATTAGGCAACAAACTCTCCCCCACCAACAAAGTGAGAATCCTTTGCTCACCCGTCAGATTATGCTTATCGGGGCGCGTATCCAAAGCAACGTCCTCATTCGGCCCCAACATGTACCTCAGATAGTCACGAAAACCCACATCTTGCGTCTCAACCCACGCATTACGTTCATATTCATTAACACCTCCTAACGGCAAATTAAGCATTCTAGCCAACTTAGGCGGGTCAAACAAAATCCTTACGCCCTTCACTATCGAAGTGAGCACGGGCACTTGGTTAGTAGTCTTAACCTTCATATTCTGATAAAACTGATTGACCAAGTTGGGGTACACAACATTCTCAATCCGCAAGAACATATTCAATAAACCTTGAAAATTAAGCATATTCACGATTTCGGGCGAAAAATGTAGCGGGTCGAGGGCTTTACCATCGATTATGTTGTAACGAATGTTGCTTGAGCCTTCTCCTACCTCGGCTTGATTTCTTCTTGACATTTTTGTGATTGTTGAGATTCGAACTTGGCTGTTGCGGATGAAGACTTCAATATTCGAAGCTGCGGACCTTACGGCAAACTTGCGGACGAACTCGCGGAACTGGTGCCGTCGATGAGCAAAGGCTGCGGACCTGGGCGTTGTTCGACGGAAGGAAGTCGCGGACTTCAACGCTCTGTTGCTCGCTGCTGTTGCGGGAAAAGAAAGAGAGAAACGGAGAGGAATGACGGGCTACCTAGGGTTATATCACGCTGAAGACGTCAAATTACGCATGTGCCCTTGAAACTTGCGGACCAAGCTCGCGGAAGACCAAGTCCCGTTACTGGATTCTCTTTTCCTTCGCGGAGCACTTCGACGGATCGCCTGGTTCCGTTTCCCTCCTCCGCACGTGTACGCGGACCACTGCTACGGGAGTCCTTGTTCCGTTCCTCCCCACCGCACCGCTGTTACAACCGGGCGCCTTGAAATAAAAACAGAGCCTCCTGTGACACCCCAACCTCACACAGGCTGAGATAGCTAAAACTTAACATAACAGCTGCCAATCTCAACCAACATTCATAACAAAGCGGAAGCGAATTTAAAACCTAAGGGCGTCATGCCACATCTAGGTATAAACACAGCCTAGATGCACAGGCTAATCATAAAACGAACTAAGCTGTCATAGATAAAAGATAGAATAAATCCTCAAGTCATAACTCTCCAAAACCCAAATACAAGTCAACAGTACTCAAATCACTAACAAGAGTATCATAATGTCTCAACGGCACACAGGCCCAACAAAACAAAGTCTAAACATCACAAACTAAGGCTATCATCCGCATATAGAGAAAGCTCTAGCGCGCTCACGAATAACTACTCCATACTTGGAAAAACACACGAAGAACCATTAGCAAAAGAATGCTAAGCAACCACCATTCACACCCGCAAGGAGATATAGATATACATATAAGTTGTAAATAGGTTTACACACCCATATAGAATATAAACACCAACAAACTGTTCAACAGTTCAAAACCGATACTCAACAACAATAAGCTGAATGAATCAATAACCAAGACTCAAATCGAGCAAAGCCAATATCCAACCAAGAAAGCATAACACAAGAACGAACCAACAACCGAGATACCAACTAAGTACCCAATCCAAGAGAACCAACCAAACCACAACAAGAACAACAAGGTAACAATCGAGTAATCATAAAGGACTCACAAACCAACCCAAAGGAGAATCCCAACTCCAAACCTCCAAATCCCCAAAACCAGCCACCAATCAAGTCAACCTCATAATCACAAACCAAGAGTCAAATCCGGAAAACCGGTACGCAGGGGTAAAACCCAATCACAGGGACCGTAGTCCAATCACAGGGACCGAAGTCCAATCACAGGGGTAATGAACCCAATCACAGGGGCAAAAGCCCAATCACAGCAAGAATCAATCTCCAAAATATGATAGTAATTACCCAACAAAAGGCATGGATAAATACTCCAAAACTATAGCAAATAACCCAACCAAACAATCCAACAATAATCAGAACAAAGGGCCAACAACAGACAACAACAACAGAAAGCAATCCACTGGAATCGAAATTCCCAGTGTTCATGCGGAACGCCTCAACGGGCTACTGACCTCCGCCGCTCCCCTCCGCAAGGAGGAGGCGGTCCTCCATCACGGAACCAACTCATCCGTCACTCTCCACCGCCGTGGCCTTGCGGAACACACCAGCGGGTTACATTGTGCCGCTGGTGTCCTCCGCAAGGTCATCCCATCCCCAGAATTCCAGAAACCAAACAGACCCGAAATGTTCCACTTCCAGAGAGCAATTCCAGACCAACATACACCCACATTACATCAAATTTAGAGGCCAAAAATAGGGAAATCCATAGCATCAATGATCATACAACACTAGGCAAAAGATCAAGATGAAATCCAACAAAATACATCCAAGAAATAGGCCAAAACACAAGAAATTTCAAGATTCCCAACACCAAGAACATCATTCATAGAATAGGTGAATAAAATAGATTTGATGGACATGGATGGTTACCTTTTAGAGCTTTTCTCCAACCAATCAAGCCTCAAGATAGTCCTCTAAGCCCCACCTTCACCTTGATCATCTTTTACCCAAAGAACCCCAAAAGAACTTTATAAGAACAAGCATAAAGACTACTAAAAACACAAAATGCAAGATGGATTCTAGGATAGATGCACTTACCCACTCCTAGCCAAGCTTAAAAGAGCAATCTTTACTTGAAAACTTGTAGGGAAATGAAGATGAATTTTTGGACAATAATGAAGGGAAATGGCGTGAGAAGTGTAGAGTAGGGAGGAAGAAGAGTGTAAACTTTTAGGGTAATTTTGGTCTTCAAATCATATACCAAGAATACATACAATATTTAGGTTGTAAGACTTTAATTGGAATTGGGCTTAAGTATGTAATATAAGAATTAATTATATATATATTCAAGACTAGTAGTTGGGCTAGTGAATTCATCCCTTATGAATTAAATATAATGATTAGGATAAGAAAGCCCATAAAATGTCTTAGGAACAATATATATACATATATAATATAAGATCAATGAATTGGGCTTGTAGGAATATTTACTTACAAATATTGTAAGGGTCCAAATTGAATAAAAATCCCTTACAAGAATAAATTCTATTAATTGGGCTCTTGATTAAAATGATTAAATTAGGCTCATGAATATATATATATATATATATATATATATATATATATATATATATATATACACACAAATATATATATATATTAATTAGAAGGGATTAGCCCAATTGGAATTAATTAAATTGCCCATGGAATTAATTAACGAACGAACGAAAGGCTTGAAATGAATTTACGGGGTGTTACACCTCCCACTTGGATTACAACATGACAGAGTGGCTGGATGGCGTAGTTCCTTGTTATTAACCATTAGGCGCGGGTTCAAGTCCCTTTGTGGACCTTGGCTGAGTCCTTAGGCTCTTTTTCCCTTCCTTTGCGTTTTGTTCCTTTGATTTGACTTCACGAACGATCCAACCACTTGACATAAAACCGGGTCTTCAAACTTCTTACACTACAAAAAAATGCGTTTTTAGCGACGGACAAAATCCGTCGCTAAAAGAGCAAAATCCGTCGCTAAAAGGGTTTAGCGACGGATTAGCGACGGATTCTGTCCGTCACAAAAACCCTTCTCGCTAGAATTTAGCGACAAAACTTTTTCCGTCGCTAGATTTTAGCGACGGAAATATCCGTCGTTAAGTAAAATATATCCGTCGCTAAATTCATTTCGGCGACAAATTTATTGTGAAATTTGCGAGGGAATAACGACGACAACTTTTGTCACTAAATCTAGCGACGGAAAATCCGTCGCTAAATCAACAAAATATCTGTCACTAATTTCTTAATTTGAAGATCTGGTGACGAATTTGAAAGGGAATAGCGACGGATATTTCCGTCGCTAATTATATATTTATATAAAAAAATTAATATTTTTATTAAAATCCTTATTTTTTAATTTACCTGTTAACGCTTTAAAATCCATAAACACAATAATATATCATCAAACTTAATACAATAATATATCATCGAAACACTATTGTAAAATACATACAAAATGAAATCCATAAACACAATAATATATCATCAAACTTAATACAATAATATATCATCAAAACACTATTGTAAAATACATACAAAATGCATATATATATTTTACAAATCCAATAAATGATACAAATCCATTGTGTGTATACAACATTGATGGAATTGAATGAAAATGGAAACCGTCAACATGATACTCCTCCACCCACCTGCAGAACGGTAAAAACAAATACCATGTAAAGCCTTTAAAGATCACTGGTAATTAAGCTTTTATTGCAGAGTCTATTGAACCACACTTTGCGTGCCATCCTTGTCCCAAATAAAGGAGCAATCTTCTTTGGTTAAGTAAAAAAAAACATAATATACTTTAAACTAATGGTGATGGTGATGATGAATACGAAACTCAGGCAATTCAGAGATTTGAAAGCTAAACTAATATCTGAAGGCACCAACATAGGGGAGCAGGCAAAAGAATTATAGCTATTAGACAAAGCTTAAAGCATATAAAAATCATCCCAGGCAATACATTTTCTAAGTACTTTATTCATATGTAGTATTGCAAATATTTGGTAAAAGGCTTTCATGAAAAACATTGCAAATAAAAGAAGTCCAGCATAGAAAGTAGAAATTGATGAGGAAGAACAAGGAGAGAAATTAATTACAGAGTATTAATTATATAAAAGACGGTTTTATCTCCTATACCTGCTCGTACGCGAAGACAATTCTTTTATTAGAAGAAGCAGTATCTATCCTTTGAGGATTTCCTCTGAAATAAAGGAAAGCAAAATGATGTTACACCAAGTTTTAACCCAGTAACAAAATTGAACTTTAGTGACATAACAAAAATGAGAGTATGACCAACAGTCAGCAAAACTGTACTAATTACACTTAAGAGCAAGTGCACAAGAAGTCTTCTATTTAAATGAAATGTGAATGTGATTGTGCATAACACATGAGGCAAAATGTCTTACTTTTCAAAGGCTAGGAACCTTTTCCATGCCATCCACTGCATTTCTTCCTGCAAAAGTATTGAATAAAGCATGGTTAGCAAAATCCAGAAGTACCAATCTGCAAGTTTCCATGGACAACTAAATCTTATTTCCAGTCTAATTGGGTTTAGTTACTTGGATTTTATGTCTACATTCAGTCCTAAAAAAAACACTAAATCCATTGTGAGTCCTAGACTCACATCTTTCACACAATCTGAACATAGCTTCTATACAAGTGAGTTACAATCTGTCTATTTCTACTGTACCTTATGTCCTTATTAGATTATTATTACAGCATAGCTGCTCATTCTAACCAATGCATCCATAGGTCTACACAGAAATGTCCAAACCATCATAGTCAATTTTCATTTAACACAACTAGATATATGCTACTTGCATTGCTTTAGTTAAATCCATTCATAATATGATCTTAATTTTGTGATTTATATCATTTTCCATCTTACTTTCCTTAAACAGAACCATCAAGCTGAATATCTGTACACTCAGGCACATCTAATCCACCAAGTTTAATGATTTTTTTTGTCTCTGCAGTTAGTTGTGTTGAAATTGAAAGATTATTCCAAAAATTGAAGCAAGCAGTGAGTGGTTTAGTATGCAAGAAGTTGCCTTGGAATGTAAAATTCAAATAATGAAAATGGAGAAAAAAAAACAAAGTTAAGGTTAATGTAATGTATATTGAAGATGCATATGTATCAATCATAACTCAAATCAACAACCACCACATCCATAGCATCCAATAATCGTCATTAATAACTAATCCCTCCAAAATTCATCAATATGCCATCATTAACAACAAATCAACATATTAAATCGAATTAATATAACTACATATCTATATTACTAAAATAATTAATTAATTAATAATTAATAATACTAACAATAATAATAAATAAATTAATAAATAAAGAATAGAAGAAAACAAACCGTTGCCATCACCGGGAAGAAGAAAACATACCGCCATCGTCTAGCTCCAACACATCGCTGGAAAGAGAAAACAGAGATCCAAAGGTCTTGCCACCACCGCTGCCAAGATTGCAAAACCCAATCCAATTAATCATTAAGTTGATCATTTGAAAGTCAATGCAATATGGAATTCAGTAGCTTAAAAGAAATTGGTAAAAAAAATATCCCTTAAAAACTAACTGCATGATTTGAAAGCGCTCTCTTAGAATTTAGAAACCAAGATCTAAGTAAAATCTTTGATTTAATACCTTACAGAATGCATGAAATAAATGGAATCATGAAGAAGTTTTTAGAAGTATACTTTGCCTTGCAAATCAATATTAATCAGCCAAGTTTAGTAAGACCCTTACCTCTTGATCTTCAGTACATGAGACTAGCAGCTTCCAAGCTTGACAATTTTTCAAAATGGTTTTCAATTAGCATATACCAACCTGCAAAAGCATATTTGTACTTGGGATTAATTGCAAAACATATTATAAACAGAAACAAAGATGTGAAGTAGTATATTAATCATCCCATATAGGCACCAGATGAAATATGAATTTACCTGCTTGGCAGGCAGCTTGCCCCAGTCACCAACATGATTTCTTCAAAAAGACGAAACATCAACATTAGATTTGTTTCTCAATGTTTGGTGATAAAAAGTCAATCACTGTGTTTTTGACAGAAAGCCTGATTCTATACATTGTATTTTGTATATACAACTATACAAGCCTGATTCTAAATGAAAAATTTAAGCAATTGAAAAATCAGAAATTGTAACCTAACACATACCATTTTCTAACAGTTATATCCTATGAGGCTGCCCAAGGCGTCTTACATAGACACCTCTGTATGTGTATTCTGTGATTCATCATTTTTAGGGTCCAAAATTTTGGTCTGCGAAAAATAATGAAGAAAACGAAACGAGATCAGAAAAATAAAATAGTAACCAATTTTGTAATTTAAAAATTAAAAATTAAAAATAAAAAATTCAGCATTGAACAGAAAACAAATAAAAATTAAGAATGGAACTGCTTTAGCTCCTAACCTCAAGATCCTTGGATCTTCTCTTCTGTTGTAACTGCATGGCAGAAGCAACAAGGGAAGAGTGTGAACAAGCACAGCATACCACATCAACCGGAACCTGTACAATACTTTGGCATCTGTTCCAAACAAGCACAGCATACCACATCAACCGGAACAAAAACAGCCTGTGAACAAAGCGATGCCACCAATCCACCGCCGCCGCAGCTGCCACCGCCTGGGACTGCCGTCGTCGATCTGCTGCAACGCCGCCCACCACGCCTTGCCGTCGATCCGCTACAACGTCGGCCACATCTCCGCCGCCGTCGATGCAACGCCGACCTCCAACACGTCGCCCTCGCCTTCGATCGTCGGCCACCTCGCCTCTGCCACTGCAATCGCTACCTCGCTTCCACCAAAATCGCCACCGTCGTTGTCGGCTTGTTGGAACTTGGAAGATAGAGAGTGCGTGGGGCTGGAATAGAGGGGTGGAATAGAGCTGCAAATGGAATTAGTATGTTTAGGGTTGGCAAATTAAAATGGGCAGAACTGATATTATTTGGATTTAGCATCGCTAGATTTATTCCCCCTTATTAAACTAGCGACGGAAATTCGAATCCGTCGCTAGATTTAGTGACGGATTCGAATTCCGTCGCTAGATTTCATTTTAAAAATATTTTGCAACACACTTCGTTAATTTTCTAGCGACGGAATTCAAATCCGTCGCTAGATTTAGTGACAGATTCGAATTCCGTCGCTAGATTTCATTTTAAAAATATTTTGCAACACATTTCGTTAATTTTCTAGCTACGGAATTCGACTCCGTCGCTAGATTTAGTGACGGATTCGAATTCCGTCGCTAGATTTCATTTTAAAAATATAGGAACCCGCTTTGTTAATTTTCTAGCGACGGAAATCAAATCCGTCGCTAGATGTAGCGACGGAATAAAATTTCCGTCGCTAGATTTTGTCAAAATAATTCCCACTAACTTTTAAGAACAAAAATAAACCCGGGAATAATGCCTTAGCGACGGATATAGCGACGGATTTTAAAATCCGTCGCTAGAGCATTATTCCCGGGTTTATTTTGCTTCTAAAAAACGCGCGCCAAATTTTTAACAAAAATCCGTCGCAAATCCGTCGCTAATCTGTCGTAAGATTATGCGCGAAAATTTACCGCTAAAATTAGCTACGGATTTATGACAAATATTTTCCGTCGCAATATTCCGTCGCTAATCCGTCGCTAATTCGTCGCTAATTTTTAATTTTTTTAAAATAAGTAAATTCGTCGTGAAATCGTCGCTATTTCGTCGCTAAATTAGCAACGGAACACATCCGTCGCTAAATCCGTCGTTATTTTCGCGTTTTTTTGTAGTGTTAACGAAACACGTCTTAAAGCTTTCTAACTAACGAGAGGTCGCCGACGGTTCACTTAACGGTTCGACTAACTAAAACGCTTAACGAAGGACTCGAAAAGCACTTAAACCACGCAATTTAAAAGATTATGCTCGAGGGTTACCTTCTTCAAGCCCGTTGGCCTCAGCTTGGGTACGGCCCATCACGAAAATCTTCCTCTGCTGCGGTCCCGCCTGCTGCCCTCGGCCTCCGCTCGGCCGGCTGCCTCCGCTACCCTCAGCCTCTCGGGAAGGTCGGGTCGCTGCTGGGGCTCCCTGAGCCGTGCTCGGTCGGGACTGAGGTGATCCTCCCTTCTTCGCGGTGCACTCATAGGCTCGATGACCTCGCAGACCACAACTGAAACACTCGACCAGCCGTCCCTCGCAGTCGCGCCCTGGATGATCTCTCTCACAACGCCTGCAGTGGAAGTGCCGTGTGCGAGCTCCATCTCCTCCTGATCCTTGCCCAAGGCTAGGGCGAGATCCACCACCACGGCTAGAGCCACCCTGCTGGAAGCCTCCTCTCATGCCGGAGCCTCCGGGTCGGTGCCTCTTTGAGTCTGAAACTCCACCCTCTGCTGGCCGCTTGGAGCGGTCCTGAAACCCTCGGCGGATAGACAGCACACGGTAGTGGTCGGCAGCGCTACTGTAGGCCTCGCTCAACGTCTGGAACTTGAACACAACTAAGGCCATGCGCGTCTCCAGGTTCAGGCCAGCCACGAACCGCTCGATCCTGGTCTCCTCAGTCGGGGCTAGCGTCGGCGCGAAGCGGGCTAACTCCAGGAAGCGTCGATGATACTCCTGCACGGTCCCGGTCCCCTGCTTGAGGTGTAAGAACTCATCCTGCATCGCAGCCTTGACATGGGCGGGGTAGAAACGGGCCCTCAACCTATCCTTGAACGTCTCCCATCCAAAGCCGGGCTCCTAGCGCATCGCTGGGCCGTTGTGAACCCACCATAAGTCGGCCTCCTCC
>CP025659.1:30200215-30225490 GCA_003576665.1 Ipomoea trifida
AGATTGGCAGCTTTTATGTTAAGTTTTAGCTATCTCAGCCTGTATGAGGTTGGGGTGTCACACTCCTCATACGGGTATATCTCTATCGCGCTCACGCTTAGACTTTATTGCGAACCTGGAAAACACACAAGGAACCATTAGCAAAAGACTGCTAAGTAACCACCATTCACACCCGCAAGGAAGTATAGATATATATATAAGTTTGTAAATAGGTTTACACACCCGTATAGGATATACACACCAACAAACTATTCTTTAATTAAAATCGGATACTCAACAATGATAAACTGAATGAATCACAAACCAAGACTCCTCCAAACGGAACCAATATTCAATAACGACTGTATAAGACAACAAGTCCATAAACAAGATATCAATTGAACCATAACTCCAATAAGACAATCATAAAGGAATCAACCAAACCACAACATAACGAGGAACAACAAGGTATCAACTGAGATACCACTTAACCGAATAATTGCAAAGGAAACTAACGAATGCACAATAACAAGGAATAACTCCCAATTCCAACGTCCAAACCACCATACCATCCATCATACCAAACACCCAACCACAGTTAGTCCACAAGGGTAATAACCCAATCACAGGGACCGAAGTCCAATCACAGGGACCAAAGTCCAATCACAGGGGTAAAAACCCAATCACAGGGACCGGAGTCTAATCACAGGGGTAGAAACCCAATCACAGGGACCGGGGTCCAATCACAGAGGCAAAAGCCCAATCATAGGGGTAGCAACCCAATCACAAGGACCAGAGTCCAATCACAGAGGCAAAAGCCCAACATAATCAATAATACCACAGTTAGTTCACCCATCAACAACCAAGAGATACTCAATGATCCACCACTCCATACTCATACTCAACTCAGCCCAATAACCATCACTCAGGGTGCTCATCTCAGATATGAACACAAACCAACTCCCAGATAATATAATCAAGGATTCAACCAACCAAATAATAGACTCATATAATGGACTAAGAGGTATGAATAAATACTCCAGAAACATGGTAAAATATCCCATAGAATACTCCAACAAAATCCATAACCAAAGAGGAAACAAACAAACAACAGATCACAGAACACTCACTGGAAACAGAATTCCAGGAGAACTAGCGGAACTCCTAGACGGAGCACTGCCCTCCGCCACTCACCTCCGCAAGAAGGAAGCGGATCCCCTCAACGGATCACTCACCTCCGCCAACCACTACCGCCTTACTCTTGCGGAAGACTCTAGCGGGTTACATTATGCCGCTAGGGTGCACCGCAAGAGCAAATCCAACGCACCACTCCCAGACTCGGCTCAGAATACGAAGTTCATTCCAGAATACGAAAATAAGATCAGATTACACAGATTGCATCTCCCAGAGGCCAAATAAACATGGAATCCAAACCAACAAATGCTCATAAACATCAATAGACAAAGGATCAAGAACACAAGTTCATGAATCCATCAAACACAAATTCCATAGTCAAGAACAAGGCTAATATTCAAGAAATTTCAGGATTCCAATACCAAATAATATCATATAGATTGAGAGTGTAAAAATAGATTTTGATGGACATAGTGGTTACCTCTTGAAGCGTATTTAATCTCAAAGGCAACACCAAACTTAGGCTCATAAGCTAGGTCCATAATCACGAACCTGAGAATTAATATAGTCTAATACCGTCACTTAATGACTACGACAAACACTAACGATATTAATATTCCTATTCGACCCGCCATCCATGCCTAAAGACTAATATGATATGATCATTATAATGAGCTAATGGACTAAACCATAATAACATAATCATTAACCAATAATAGCCCTAATGATTAACAAAGATCAACACCCTAAGCTATGGACTAATTATTCATAAAAGCTAAAAGAGAAGAATTACCTTAAAGGGATTCGAACCTGCGCCCTCCATCCCAACACACGAACACCATACCACTAAGCTATTGCGTCTCTTGTTGCAACGATGCGTAACCGCCAAACCATTATCTTTCCAACGAACCTCCGGCCACCATGAAGGAGAACTACGATCATGAACAGAGGAGAAGGAAGGTCACCTCTAATTCCCACCGTTGCTGTGTTGCGTTGGATGGAGAAGGGAATCTCGTTGCTGCCCCCGCTGCTTTGCACTGCCGAAGCCACCCTACGCTACACTGTCGTACGTCACCGGGAACAGGGGAAGAAACCCATCGCTGCTGAAGCTCACCATTGTTGCCGTTGATGCTCCCCTTCACTGTCGACATTCAAAAGAGGCGAGGGAGAAGGGGAAAGGTGGCGTCTTGCTGCGGTTGAGTCGAGACCGACACGGAGACTCGCCGGCCAATCCCATAACCATACTCTGCTTGCTTGACGTCGAAGAGATGAGGGTGCGGCACGGGTTCACGGAACTGCCATCACCGCCACCTGCTACCGCGAGGTCTAAGAGAAGGGAGGGATCAACCTCCGTCATCGCCGCATGCTCGTCGGAAACAGAGAAGGAGGATCGTAGCGGCTGCGTACACGCTGGTGAAGACCACCGCCCTGCTGCTGATAGCTCTCGCCGGACTTCATCGAAACGGGGAAGGTCGCCGACTGGTGCTCCGTCACCGGTAAACCGTTGCGCCATCTCCCCGCTACCGTAGCTGTTGCGGGTTCCGTCCACGGGCTATTGTCGACGAGAGGAGACGGGCTTTGGTTCACCATCTCTCACTACTGGTTCGCTGTTCATGAGGTTCGTTCAAAGAAGCTGCAACGAGGAAGACGAAGGAGACGGTAGGCGAGGACCACCGCCGATGTTCACCATTGTTGATGTCGCTTGGGGGCTCGAACGAGGAGGGAAGGAAGATGGGAGTTCGTTGTCGCCACTGAAATCTTCCATTATTGTTGCCTTAGCCGAGAGAAGGGAGAGGCAGGGTATTGGATGGCTGAGGAATGTGAGGAAAGCTGCTGCTAGCTGAAAGAGAGGAACCCTTACGCAATGCATGCTCATTCCTATGATAGGGTTACTATATTTAGATAGTGAATCATATTTGGAATATGGGCTGGCCTAGTTGGGTCAAAACTTAGTTATTTTTGGGCTCAGGGATAATTTATAGTTACCATACACATATAATAAGAATTATGGTTAATGGCTTAGAGTATTTGGGTTCTATAAGAATAGTTTATAAGAATGGTTCATCTATAGCCCAACATGAAATAATTATATTTAGAATCATCTTAAAATAAGAAAAATAACCCCTTATTATATTTAAAAGAGTAGTAGGAAATTTCGGGGTGTTACAATCACGGCTGTGAGGTAGGCAGTTACTTTTCTGGTGATTTACAGTGGATTCTTGTTTTTTAAGGGCTCGAGTACGTGGCCAGGCTCACGGTTGTGTACCCGACCGTGAGGTTTTTGAGGATTTACAGAGTTGTTTGACCGTTTGAGTGCTCTGGTACATGGCCAGGCTCACAGCCGTATACCAGGCCGTGTGGGTCTGATATAAATTAAAATTTTCTCTTTTTCCCAAATTTCAACCCTAATTCAAGGATTCAAGGTTTGCACTTCTCAACTTTCGAATTTCACTCTCTATTCTCCTTAGCTTTATTTCTATTTAATTGTTTTCCCTTATTGCTTTCGTTTCAGTTATTAGTTAGAATTTTCCTTTATTGCTTTTAGTTAGGTTAGTTAGTCACCCCTCTGTTGTGCTTAATTGTTTGTCCATTGAGGACGATGTCCATATTCTGGTGTGGGGTGGGGGGGGAGGGGTTATGTTTTTTGTTTGAAAATAAAATTTTTGTGAATTATGCTTGAAGGACTCATGGCGCATAACTTTGGGTAGTTTTT
Source organism: Ipomoea trifida (assembly GCA_003576665.1). Lineage (NCBI taxonomy): Eukaryota > Viridiplantae > Streptophyta > Magnoliopsida > Solanales > Convolvulaceae > Ipomoea > Ipomoea trifida. Next base: position 30,204,042 of record CP025659.1, read on the forward strand.
TTTCCTTGTTTTGAAATTATGACCACTTCCCTCTTGTTGATTTGTTGTATGATTTGATGGGTATTTTTGCAGCCTAGCTTGTAATTGATGATTCAAGGTTGAGCTTTTGATTGATCTAATCTCTTGCCAATAGTTTTTGTCCTAGTGTGGGGGTTGGTGAAGAGAATGAGTTGTTTGGTTGTTTTGAAAGAAAAGGAAGTTGTTTGGTTGGTTGAAAAAAAAAAGAGTAAAGAAACGAAAAAAAGTTGTTTGAAAAAAAAATTTTGAAAAAGAAGTTTGAGGTGATGAAAAAGCTTGTGAAGGGGAAGAAAAAGGTGAATAAAAGTGCAAGTATTCTATCTTTCTTGAAAGTTGTGACCAACTCCACCATTCTAGGGTGTACGGTGTTCTCAATTGTAGGTTTTTCCTTTGTCCATATTTGCAATATCTCTTATAGATTAAGTTGTGAATAAGTGTGAAATTCTCTACGTTTGTTTATTTTTTTTCATACCCCTTCTTTGTTAGCCAAGAACCCTTAGCCCCGTTACAAGCTGAATAAAGACCTATTTGATCTTGACATGCATTCTTAGTGTTGATTTAGTGGAGTATGAAGGCCAAGCCTATGGGATTTCATTTTAAGCCAAATTTTGCATAATCGCAACTGAGTATTTGTGCATACAGGATCCTAACCCACCTTAATAATTTAGGTGCCTGGTTATTGGCTTGAGAAGGGAACTCATTGGTGATACTGAGATGATTCTCGAAGTAGGTTTGGTTGTCATGAGTTGGTTGGTGGTTTGATAGGTTGTGCAAGGAGGAAGTGTGGTCAGTTTTCATTGCTTGAAAGGTGAATTGTCCTTGGTAATTGCTTGAGGACAAGCAAAAGTTCTAGTGCGGGGGAGTTGATATCTCTGATTCTGAACCATTATTTACTTCTTATTTTGGTTATTTGTGGTACAAAATGTCTATATCCTAGTGGGAATTAAGACTCGTTTGTGTGTTATATTGTTCAAAGGTGTAATTGTCCACAACGAGTAGCAAAGGAAGTGTTTTTGGAGCATATTGGGTCAATTTTTGAAGCTATGGAACCCACTCAAGGAAGATAAGAGCAGCGGAGCACGAACCGGACAAGAATCACGCAAAGGAGCTACCACACAGCCATGTGAGTGGCCGTGAGTCCATTTAAATTGGCACCCAGCCGCGACCTGAGGTAGGCCATGAGGCTTGTACTGTCTTCTATTTAATCTGTGATTTTTGCACTTTTGGGGGATTCAGAACCCTAGTTTGTCTTGGCTTATTTTTTCTCTTCTCTTTAGATTTCTCTAGTATAGATTAGCATAGTTTTACATAGATTGCTTTGATTTCAAGCTCGAATTGCGAATTGTATTGGTTTTCTACCAAGATTTCTCTTTCAACAGTACAGTTTCCTTTATTCCTTATTCACTCTTTTGTTAGTTTTCTTGCAATGTTGATGGTGATTTACTTTAGCTTTGCCTTGTTTACTATTATGATGTGTGAGTAGTTAGCTTTTAGATTTGGATTAGGCTTCTATTGCTATTCTTGACGCTAGGTTTGTGATTATTGCATAAAGTGGATAAAATATCTTCCTAGGGTTTTATGTTTGAATTGGATTATAAATTCCTCTTTGTTAATGATTGATGCGCAACAATTGTTTGTTTGTTTTGGAGAGGTTTTCATCTCAACGAAAGTTGGATGAAAAACTCAAGTCTAACCAATTTCAAACCCAATTTTCCTTCAATGAAAATAGGGGTAATTTGGGGCTTATAATGCTTTTGTGTTTCAAGGGTTAGGATTGATGCATCACGAAAGTTGGGCAATCCTACTCTAATTCTTGTTTATTGTTTACTATCATAGCTTATACTAGAATTCTTATGTGCATTGCCACAAATCACTTGGGAATTATTTTTCCCCTAATTCTGAGTTGTTGAAGCATCAAGAAAGCAATACCCCTAATCTGGACCCATCTTTATTCATATAGTTTATTCCTTGTTTAATTCGCTTTCCTTTATAATAAAAAACCCAAAAATATTAGTTTTACTTTCCATTTTTTAATCTTAGCATGCTTGGACTCTAGTGAATCCAAAAACATTAGTGCTTAGAATTTTACATATGATACAAGTACGTGTCATAGCCCCAATCCTCAGCGGAACGACATTTTCACCATTTTTACTATCACCACTTTACTCATCAATCGGCTAACTGGTTTGTAACGTTCCTTCAAGGAGATACTCTATCTGCAGGTTGATACAATAGTTGGTTGTCTTTAGGCATGAGCTAATATCATTAAGTTTTTTATGTATTTCAATCGTATTTATATCCTTCATATGGACTAAGATAATAGATAAATAACTCAATTAGGAACTCCTTAATGAGCACATAATGGTATGTATTATCTACATATTCGTTCTTCAAGAGGAAAACCATTTAGTCAATTATTTACTCTTCAGTCGTTTAAAGACCTTTGTAATTTAATACTATACATGTATTAATTTTCATTTTTCTCATTTTTGAGAACTTTAAATCCTTCAGGGACTTTTCGGAATAAATATTAGTTGTATATCTAAATTTGTTATTCTGCGAATGATATTATGTAGCGGAACTTAATGTCATTTATTGTGGGAGAATATATTTTATCAAAATCAATTATAGGTCTCTACGTGAACCCTTAGCTATAAAATTCGCTTTATTTCACACCACATCATTATTCTTAGTTCTCTTTCATACAAACACTCATTATTTGTAACTAACAGAGTTAACGTTCAATGCTGTATGCGTTATAAAGAGAACTAATATTTTTAGCGAGTTGAGTTATGCCTTAATTACTCTTTTATATATTGAATAGTCAAGGCACTTCTGGTGCCTAGCTTTAGATCCAGATTGTCATATAACAAGAGCAATTATAAAGGCAAGCATGTTGTCGACAACTATAATATTTTTATAATGATTTTCTCCCATATTATAAAATTTATGGCAATTTCTAAATTAATCAAATTGTCGTCATTTCCCATAGATATTTTGGTCTAGTCGTTTTGCATCCCTAGTATTTTGTTTGTATGGTGCACCTATAAATTCACTAGGTATTTCATCATCTGGACGAACGTCTCCAGAACATAATTCTTCAAGATATTTCAAGAATGACAAAGCTTCTCTACTAGATCTACTATTATGATTCCTATTTTTGCACCGATTGATCTCCTGCACTTCTGGCGTCATGGAGTATCGGTAGATATATTTGGTCCAAGTTGAGAAAGGTTTACAGGACCTAGCCACTCTTTTATGATCAGTACGATCAATATATATATTTGGCAAATTCACTATCACTTGAACTTCCAGTTCAGTCTAACTAGTATGTGGATTTAAATAATGAAGATCTTTTCATTCCATGTAATTTCTCGACATTCCAATAAATTTGGGTTTTTATCTCCCCCTAATGCCGAGAAACTGTCCTCATTAAGTATGCAGTCTGCGTACCTAATCATATATTGACCCCTTATCATGGGCTCTAGGTATTTAGGTAACATACGGAGGTTTATAATCAACCTATATACCTAGTTTTTCTTTGATAACCCCTAGAGGTACGCTATGGTGGTACTACAAGTGTAACACCTTCATTTTTCAGACCAAAATATTTTATTAAAATGAGATTTATTTAATTAAAAACCTTTAAATATGCAAATGATATGCAATATAATATCACACTTTCTCACCGCGGATTATTAAATTTGTAAATCTAGTCAATTTTACTTATAACCAAATTCCTAAGTTAGGCTATATTACTACTTGGTAACGCCTAACTTAGGAATTTGGTTATAATAAGTAAAATTGACTAGGATTTAAAAATTTAATAATCCGCGGTGAGAAAGTGTGATATTGCATATCATTTGCATATTTAAAGGTGATTTTTAATTAAATAAATCCCGTTTTAATAAAATATTTTGGTCTAGAAAATGGGGGCGTTACAAATTGGTATCAGAGTGCGATAGACTGAGATCCCGAGGACTATCAAGGCATAAGATTAGAAGAAATTATGTAATAAGTAGATTATTATTTTTACTTTTAGAAAGACTTGTGAACTAAGGATTTTATTCTGGTATTGTTTAAGGTTAGCCTTGCATCTAATCAAATAAGGATTAGGTGTGGCGGTAGCATCCCTATTCAATTTAGTTTTGTAAAGCTTCCGCAATGATCTTAGGGAATTATTAAGAAAGGAAAAATAAAACTAAAGGAATATTTGTTCTAAATTAGTCTTGAAAAATGGGGATGTTACAACAAGAGATTAGATTGCATACTAACAATAAAACGCAGATATGGAAATGTCTGATTTGAAACCAAGTACTAAGTGTAAGGTAATGGCCTATAACAAATAACTGTTATTATCAAGAGCAAACCAATATGTGCTCTTTTATGATGGTTTACATCGCCATGAAACATAAAATGCCCCAACTTAGGCTAATTAGCAATCAAAGTGGCAGATAATAAATTCATAGCACGTTGTATCTTTTGATATATATATATATATATATATATATATATATATATATATATATATATATATATATATATATGCTTATGATCAAATGCGAAAGAGATCCCAAGTGAAAAATGCTCATAAATCTTAACCATTGATTTAGTTAAGATCAACTGCTCTTTAAAAAATATTCAACACTTTTAATCTACAGAATTGTGCACTGGAAGATACAACATTGTTAACTGAACGACACAACAATGTACAGTGGAAGGCACAAAGATGTGCAATCAAAGCAATTATGATACAAAAAATGGTGTTATTCAAGTTTAGTGTTATAGAAGCAATTATCCTCACAAATCCTTTGTATATTTTGATATGTTCAACTCAAAAATTTCATTAGAAATTTAGTTATTAAAAAAGACTAAATTCAATCAATAGATGAGATTAAACCCTATTTTTTTACCTTAGTAATCGTTTGCATTTGATCCGTAATCTATATATATATATATATATATATATATATATATATATATATATATATATATATATATATATATATATATATTACTTCTCTTACTTATATAAATAAATAACTTTAAATATATATAAATATAATAATAAAATTAACAAGGCCTACTCTCTCGAGTTAACTCGGTCAAATTCGGCCCAGTCGGCCGAGTTAGGCGCTAGGCGGCCTCCTAGGCGGACGCCTAGGGAGCAACTCGCCTCAGTCTAGGAGCACCTAACGCCTATGCGGGTGTCTAGGCGGCCTAGGCGAGGATTTTCGCAACAGTGGTTAAATCTAAGCCATTGATCTTACTTAAATCAACATTCAGGATTAACAAAATTATTAAAAAAAAATGGGCTGACAATTTGGTAATTTTTGCGTCTAGGTCAAATTTAAGATGAGTGGTTTTTGTGTTTAATGTGTGTGGTTTTTGTGCTTAAAGTGCGTGAGTTTTGTGCTTAATGTACATGGGTCGTGTGCTTAATGTGAGTAGTTGTTGAAACTTAAGGTTTCTCAACTTGAAGCTTAAGGCGCGTGGTTTTCATTATTAAGGTGCGTGATTTGTATGCTTAAGGTGCGTGAGTTGTTGAAACTTAAGGTTTTAAAGTGTGTGGTTTGTGTACTTAAGGTGTGTCATTTAAATTCTTAAGGTGCGTGGTTTGTGTTCTTAAGGTGTTTTGTTTGTTTGCTTAAGGTGCATAGTTTGTGTATTTAAGGTGCGTCATTTTAATGCTTAAGGTGCGTGATTTTGGGTTAACCGCGCAACTGCATGAGAAGCTATCTCTGCACCAGAATTCATCCTTGTATGTATGTATGTATGCACACACACGTACTTGGATGCAAGGAATCATATTACGAACAAAACATGAAAACTCTAGCATAATTATAATAAATGAAATTAAAAAGAAGAGACATGCATCGCTATTGAGGATTATATTTGAGATACAAAACTAGTCAAGAATATTGGCTACGTACCTTTATGTAAATTTTTTCAATAAACAATGTTGTTATTTTTTGTAATGGTGGGAGAAATATTTTTTTTATATTTATAATAAACTTTTAGTCTAGCCCCAAACACAATAAATAAGTAATTGAATAAATTTGATAGATTCTCAATTAGTGGGGGGAAAATATATAACCGTACCCTCATACCCCCTTTAGGTGAGATTTATTTTCTTTAATATCGTGAAATTAGACGATTCTCATTGACCCGAACTATTTTAAGTTAAAAATTGTCAAAAAAAAAAATGTAGGAATAGTTTTCTCACCTTTTAAATTAATAGAAAAAATTGAACTCTCCAGGCTACTAAAAACCCTCCTAGTGTATTAAAAATGTATGTATCTTTACTAGTACGATAAAAATTTGACTTGTATCAATGATATGATCCACCTTACAAGGTGAACCATGGTTCATGATATATTGATTACTTCAGCCATCAACCCAAACAATCTAGTTCTAACTAGTTGGAAAGCATTACCATTAGTTCAACTATCAGATATCAAATTTTAATGTCAATTACTTTAGCTTGTACCATGATGCTTCACGTTACTTTTCATAAAGGTCTCAGCTTTGAAGCTCATTCCATTTAGGGCTAGATCACACGGCTTATGTGAAGGGGTTCGAATCCGATCTCAATTAGGGTTAGACCACACAACCCAATGTGAAGGGATAAAATCTATTTGTTTCCTTCACTCTTAGCTTTATTAATACTTTATTTTTTTAAGATATACTCTAAGTTAGTAGTATTTGTTCAAACCGAATGCCAACTTTAATTAAGATGTGACTCAAACTTGAAGCCTTCGTTTTTTAAGATAATATACTTGACATTATTGTTGTACACCCAAGTATATATAGTACCTAACATTATGTATTTTGCTATAAGACACCAAATCATCATCATGAAATATTAAGATGAATACTGGAATTGGATGTGACTTCCTCAATCATGAATCTCTTCATCTCTTTCTACCCCAACAAGACTTATCAAAGCCGCCGCTTGTGCCAAAAGAAACCGATTCACTGCTACACAATCATAGTGGGCAACATATTTTCAACTAGATAGTGACTACACCTTTAGCTCACGCCAGCCAAGAGATCGTTGTCTGATAATGCCAAAGGATAAAATAACAAATTTTGTATAATACTGTATCAAATAAAATGTAAATATTTTTTAATAAAAATATAATTTTTTTTTGAATTAGAGAAAAGTATCATATTTTAGTTAAAAAAATATTACATATCTCACAAAATACTTATTTAAGGATAAATTATTTCATGCATGTAATATGTTATGTAATTAAATTGAAAGGATATTACTTGGTAGGATAAAAAAATTAAGATAAAAATAAAAATGGTAGTTTTAAATTTTTCTCTAATTAATGACTCTATTTAGTAGAACTTATAACTTATTTTAAACTATAAATAAGATATAATATCTATTTGGTAAACATTAGAAGTTTAAATAACAATTTATTTTGAAATGCTATCTCAAAAAGCATTTCAAAACCAACTATTAGCTTTTAATTTTTTTTAGAGTTAATTTCATTTTTGGTTCTAGATTTATAGGTGACAATTCACTTTTAGTCCATTTTTATTTGAACATCCTCATTTGGTCCTAGTATTATTGTGGCGTGACCAATTTTAGTCATCCAGCAACTAAATCATTGAAATATCGTTAAATACAAAGACATTTCAATCTTTTTTATACAAAGTATGTTGAATCGCTATATTTTTAATGTTTATTTTTTTTAAAACATTCATAATTGAAGACCGAAATGTCATTATATTTAACTATATTTAAACTGATTTGTTGATAAAGGACCAAAAATGATCATGCCATAATAATACTAGGACCAAAAGTGGATGTTTTAATAAAAATGGACTAAAAGTGGATTGTCACCTATAAATCTAGAACTAAAAATAGAATTAACTCTTTTTTTAATCATAATTAATTTATAAAAATGATACTATATGAGATTTCATTAATAAAAATCTTAATATCTTAATTTATCTCTTTATTTCTTTTTACACTTATCAGTTAATTCAAAAACTAATTTTACTAAAAAAATTTATTTTAATAAGTCAACTGTAGCTTTTCAGCTTTTATCTTTCAACTAGTTTTTCAATTCGGTATACCAAATGAATTCAATTTCTTCTATGTTTTTTTTTTTTTTTCAAATGTTCCCACATTCACAGCACAAATACGGTAACCAACTGAAGAATTGCATTTTTTTTTTTAAATTTGAGTTTGGGAGTTGAATTACAGGATTTACTAAGTTGACGGGGGTTATTAGATAGCTCATTTATTCCAAGGGGACGTTTGGTCAGGTTATATCATATTACTCCGAACATATACCCTTGGTTCAAGGGAATCTGAAATCTTTTTGAGAAAGTGAATGTGAGATTCTCAATATTTTTCTAAGTTCATTTTTTTTTTGGGTGAAGTGTCATCCCGCACCATGAACTTTGAGCGATTCTTCATGCCGCACCCTAATCTTTCATAAGTGCTGTTTCGATGCACAAATCATAAATTTTTGTTCGCTTAGAACTTTTTGCAGGTTATCCGGTTACGTGATGACGTGGCACCGGTAATGTGCTGATGTGGACACTTTTTTAAAGTCAATTTGAGTGCTGACTGCCCTCCCTCTCTCCTGGCAACTCTTCCATCTTTTGCTGCTACCACGGCAAAGCTCCATTCCGGTCACTACCGTTTCAATTTCCGGCAAAGCTATTGTCCACAGTGCGATGTAATGCAAAGAACCTGACAAATAATTCGTCCACCAAGCAAGAGTCTGTGCCTGAAAATAATGTGCTGCTGAAGGCGGCTTGGTATGGCTCTAAGCTTCTGGCATTGTTGATTCCCTTCTCCAGTCTCCGACCACCACAGAAACTAAAGCTCCAGAAGGAATTGCAGAGCTTTCCTCCGATGGATGGTCTGGAGTGGTTGATGGATCTATAAAAGTTTGGAGTATTGTGATTGGGTCAAGAACACTCTCAAACACCCAACGTAACCCACTGCCCACGCCGATCCCCAACCCCTACATACATACTACCACCACCTTCCTTTTCAAGAAGTTTTTTAAAGTAAGGGTGACCCTTCAACAATACCTGGTAACCAAAAAGCTGATGAAAAGCCGAAAGTAACCAAAAAGCTAAAAGTAAGCAAGGAAAAAAAAAGGCAACAAGAAATTAAGAAAGAAGAAATATGGTACTGATAGCTTTTTCTTTCTTAATATAATTCTGGTCATGCTTGGTGATGATGGTAGCTTAGCTAGAGTTTGATAGTTCGGCCTGCAAGCTTAGCTATTGAGTCACCCATTCGTGACCGATCACGACGAGGATGATGATGAGGTTTCTTCTCCGTCAATAACTTCTCAGATGCCCATTTTTTTTCAAGTAAACCATGCATGAAGTTTAATAGTTATAACCAGGTCTTGCATTACTCACAAAAATTCAGAAACCATTCAGGAGTTAACTATCAATCTATAAATCCTAGTTATGATAAGGAAAGGTCACCCCTAAAACCTCCATGAGTTGTCGCCACCTTGTTTCAAACCTCACTGTTGGGCACATTGTAACCTCTGTGCCCCGCCATGCATATCATCGTCTTCCTCGTATGCTTCCTGTGCTTGTTGTTGTTGCTTCCTACGCATCTCTTCTTCGATGTTGACATCATGCAAGGTGGTTTCCTCGCACTCATCAAGTTCCATCTCAGTGATTCCTGTTATGGGCCTAGGCGGCAGCACAACCTCAAGATCAGAGCCTTGCATTGATCAGGGGATAATGACTCTGCAAAATCAACTGTGAAATGAATGTACAACTTTCTTCTCATGAATGGCCTTTGATACATGGGCATTCCTTCGTCATTTATAGCCTTGAATTGATCTGGCTTAACAACTTCTCTAGGCCACTCAGAACCTCATAAGCTTGACCAAGCTTTTTAAACTTCTCGGGATCGCCACCCTTATCGGGGTGGTTCTTGATGGCGGATTGTAGGCCTTCTCGAGATCTTCCTGAGAAGCGTTCTTGGAAACTCACAAGATCTCATAATACTTGGTGTTATCGCTCTTCTTCGGCGCCCTCCCAAACTTCTTTTACGAATCTGTGAACCCGATGAGAGTCGCAGGGAGCGTAAACGCAAAGCTTGTAAGTTTGATCATTTTTCCAGCGAGGGGGAGAGAGAGATGCCCATTTGATTTTTAGGATTGGGTATCTGAAGCATAGCTCCTTGAATAGTGTCTGGCAATTATGCCATCGCCGGAGCCGGAATATTTTCACTCCAAATCGAGAGGCCCAAAAAAAATATGAAAAAAAAAAGAATTCCATGTCACCGTATATTACCGGCAACCCATAAGAAACCTGCAAAAAGTTCTAAGCGAACAAAAATTTATGATTTGTGCATCGAAACAGCACTTATGAAAGATTAGGGTGCGGCATGAAGAATCGCTTTGAGTTCATGGTGTGGGATGGCACTTCACCCTTTTTTTTTAATGATATGAAAATTTTAAACATACTATATCACTTAGTAAGTTAGTATTAGAGAATATTAGCATGCACATATATTTAGTAAATATCTTTTATTTATGTAATATTCCTTTTGTATTTAGCTGGTAATATTTCCTTGTTATATATATATATATTACCTCTAAGTTTCCTTCTTTCTAAGATGTAAATCTGTATATAATCGTCTCTGGGTAAGGAATGGAAAACATACCTTCTTCCTTTCTTTCCTTGAGTTCTACGCTGGTTTTATTTATCATGCCATCAGAGTTAGGATCAAACACATAGAATGCAAAGGGTGACATAAAGAAAACAGAACCAATGAAAAGGGTTGCCTCTCCTTACGAGTTCAACTCGAATGACAACCCAGGGAATGTTATCACGCAAGTTCAACTGTGAGGTGACGATAATTATGATGAATTGGCACGGGTGATGAAAACCTCCATACAAGCTCGTCGCAAATGGAGTTTCGTGGAAGGGACGATTTTAGAACCAAAACCCCTATTTGTCGAGTACGAGGATTAGTAGAATGTACAATCCATGCTTGTATCATGTATACGGAACACAATTGAACTAGAACTGAGGTCTACAATATCGCATATGGACGATGCGAAAGACCTATGGAATGACATAAAAGAACGATTCTCGGTCCCGAATGGACCACGAATACATCAAATAAAGACTGAGCTGAGTGAATGTAAACAATATGGAATAACCATAGCCGGCCGGGTACTTTGGAAAGTTGAAGTGGTTGTGGGATGACTTGGCTAGCTATGAATAGATGCATCTATGTGAGTGAGGATGCAAATGCAACATCTCAGCAAAACTTGATAAGCGTAGAGAGGAGGAAAAGTTACATCAATTTTTGATGGGTTTGGATGAGATCATGTATAGTACTGTGTTCGAATATCCTAGCGACAGAACCTTTCCCTAGTCTAAACAAAGCATATTTAATTGTCATACGTGATGAGAAAGTTAAATCCGTAGCACGTGTGAGTCAAAAATGAGGATAACCTATTGGGTTGCATGTGCAGACATGAAATAAATTTAAAGGAAAAGGTGTGACACCCCAACTTTTCACAAGCCGAGATAGCTAAACTTTAAACATAAAAGCTGCCTATCTCAATTACCAAACACAACATAGCGGAAGATATTTATAACTTAGGGGTATCATGCCACATCTAGGTAAGGAAAAACACAGCCTAGATGCACAAGCTATCCAAAACTCAAACTGAATAAAACATAATCCTCAAAACGTCATCATAACAAGAAGAATTCTAGTCAAGAGTATATAATCCCAACATAGGCACACAGGCCCAAAACATAAGTCTAAACAAACATAAGTTATGTCTAAGCAGCCTCATAAAGATAAGTTCTAACGCGCTCTGGCTTAGACTTACTCCATACCTGGAAAACATGTAAGAAACCATTAGCAAATTAAAAGACTGCTAAGCAACCACCATTCACACTCGTGAGAAACATACATATATAGTAAGTTTGTAAATAGGTTTATACACCCATATAGAATATACACACCAACGAACTGTTCAGCATTTAAATCGGATACTCAACAACAACACGCTGAATAAACAATAAACCAAGACTCTTCCAGTACAACCGATAACCAACACGGATGCATAAACATCAAGTTTATACACAAGATACCAACTGAATCACGACACCACCAAACGAACACAAAGGAACCAACCAAACCGATATATCAAGGAATAACAAACACAACGGAGGTACAACCTTTATCAAAGATTACAAGGAAAATAACCCATCATCATACTAGAGATAAGAACCAACCCACCATCCCCAAACAAGAATAACAACCATAACAACTATCCACCTCATCCATATCACAACACGGAGGCAACAAGCCCAAATGCATAGGCATACAAGCCCATATCACAGAGGTACCCAACTCCCAATTACAGAGGCTCACGGGCCCAAATAAGAAGGCATACAATACCCTCCCAAACCATACTATCACAATTAAACCATAATTTCACCAACCAAGCCCAACGAGAATATCAAGGACTCAACAAGATAAGGAGATACTCGTAAGGAGTCAAAGTCTCCACATAACAACTCAGATTCATCCCCAAAGAATCACTCAACAAACACTACTACAGAAAACACCTTTAACGTCGGTTTTTTAGCACTTTTAACGTCGGTTAAAAATCGACGTTGATCTGGCCGACGTTGTATATAAATGATACGGCGTCGGTTGTAAAAACCGACGCCGTATGTATTTTTTGTTTTTTTAAAATAAATAAACGACGTCGGTTTTTTTAAAAAACCGACGTCGTTTATTTAAAAAAATATTAAAAAAAATAATACGACGTCGGTTAATAAGAAATAACCGACGTCGTTTATTTTTTAAAAAATAAAAAATATATATACGGCGTCGGTTATATGAAATAACCGACGCCGTACGTAATTAATTTAAAAATATATATATATAAACGACGTCGGTTCGTTCTTATTAACTGACGTCGTTTATTTTTTTTTAAATATTAAAAATATTTTACGAATCTACCTAAAACCTGTACAGTATATTTCCAATTCACACATAAGTTTCAGAACCTGTGTAACAAATTAACATTTATAATTCACAATTGATCAAACTAATAAAGTTCTCAATTAATCAAAGCTAATAAACATCACAACTTATCAAACTAATAAAGTATACTACAATAACTTCCTAATTGATCAGCAAGCATTAATACAGTTTTCAGAGAGAACTTCCTATTGCAGTAGTTGAAGAGATCTTCCAAACTTGGGCCAAGAAGATCAATGCCATAACATTGTATTCACCCTCAACTCCAAACCATTTAAGGCTGGGAATGCCAGCTTCATCATAACAGCAGAGCACAAAATGTCAATTCATTGATTGTAAGCATTAATGCTTCAATTTATAATTCATGTTGAGCTTTAACCCATCTGATGCAATCACTTTTCCTTTTTTACTTCATTAAATATAAATTGTCCGATTCAAATATTTGTTGTTATGGAATACCTCATCATCATTTGATAAAGACTTAAGAGTGAACAATTATGCAATACTTTATGAAGATTGTTTAAAGTTGATTGCATAGTCAAGAAACTGATTTTAAGTAAACAAGCCAGATTGATTGTCTGATATTTAGTAGAACAAATAAATATATGCAACTGGGAAGGATAGAACTCACTTCCTCCTTGAAGAAGAATATAAATTTTTGATTCGTAGTGAAGTTGAGGGTGTTTGGTCTTGACTGACTCCTGGGAATTGTGGCAATTGAGACAATATCAGGATCATGAAGATAGTATTAAGTACACATACAGTATGGAGAACTCACATAAATAGATTAATAATGCTAACCTTAGCAGGAAAAAAATCTATGACTGATTTTAAAATGTAGGAAAATAATGTATGTACTAAAGCAGCACTCAACTTAATCAACTAGTTTGTACTAAGATAACTTAAAGGCCTAATTCAACTTAATCAACTAGTATGTACTAAGATAACTTAAAGGCCATACGAAACAGAATTACAGCTCATCCATCCAAAGCTTAAAATTCTTTTACAACTCTTGAACACTCTCCAGGAAAGTGAATGTGCACACAATGAGAAGTCACTTTCAGTATTTAATACACATTCACATCTTAAGTTCCACAAACAGATAAAATGAGTTATTTAAACTTAAAGTTTAGTGATTGGCTACACCCTATGAATCTATGACAGCTAGATAACCAAACAATCTAAAGCAACTAAGTTCCAAGCAACTATGAAATAAGAAATTAAAAAAGCATACCAACTTGATGGCTACTTCTTCTTCATTTTGTATATATATTGACACGTGAATGAATTAACCCAATACATGACAGGAATCATTACAAAGTTATGCCAACAACTATCGCGAACAAAACTCTTAAAATAAAGAATGATAAATAAAAATGGAAGAACATACCTAAATACAGCTCACCAAAAGAGCCACTCCCAATCTTTCTACCCAGCTTATACTTGCCACCAACAACATGACCCATAGCGATTCAAGTTCAACAACGCTTCGATCAATTTGTAAATTCGAAATATATTATAAATAATTTCTAAAAATACATAATAACTTATTAAAATTCGAAATTATGAATTTATAGGGCCTAAAATACATAATATTTTCTAAAATTCGAAATATATTATAAATAATTTCTAAAAATACATAATAACTTATTAAAATTCGAAATTATGAATTTATAGGTTCAAAAATATATAATAATTCCTAAAATTCGAAATATATTATAAATAATTCCTAAAAACACAATAATTTTCTTAAAATTCGAAATTATGAATTTATAAGACCTAAGATACATAATAAACCCTAAACTACATTATAACTTCTTAAAATTCGTAATATATTAACAAATAATTCGAAATTTGAAATATATTAAAAAAATTAATATTTACTGGTGGGAGGCGGCAATGGGAGGCGGGGGAGGCGGCTGTGACGTCCGGTGTGCGGTGGCGGAGCTGTGGCGGTGCGCTGTCGCGATTGGAGGAGCGGTGGCGGTCCAGAGTCGCGGTGGCGGTGGCGGAGTGCGGAGGGCCGAGGGCCGAGGGCGGATGGCGGAGTCGTCGCGGTCGGATGGCGGAGGGCGGTGGCTGTTCGCGTGGACAGGGAAATATCGGAGGGCGGAGGCGTGGTTTGTGTTACGTTCTAGATCTGCTGTTCGCGTGGGTGGGCTTTTAATTAAAGCCCTACGGCGTCGGTTTTCTGAACAACCGACGCCGTAGCCCATTTATTTCATTTTTTTTAAAATAAAATAATAATAAATATACGACGTCGGTTCACTCACGAACCGACGTTGTACTTATTTTTATTTTAATTTATGGCGTCGATTTTGCGCAGAACCGACGCCGTAATTTATATTTAAAAATAAATAAAACTTTAAATATTAAATACGACGTCGGTTTGGTAACGAAACGGACGTCGTTTTATTTTTGTAAATTTTTTAAAAACAAATGACGTCGGTTTTGTACTACAACCGACGTCGTTTTATTTTCGTAAATTTTTTAAAAACAAATGACGTCGGTTTTGTACTACAACCGACGTCGTATCCCTTTGACGTCGGTTTTTTTAAAAACCGACGTTGTTTAGGCGACGTTAAATGTGTTTTCTGTAGTAGTGAAAAGTGTTTATTTCAGAATATCAACACAGTGCATACTCAGAATAATAGCCAAAGAATAATCTCACAGTGATAGTCCAATAAATCAAGATCAATGCTTAAGAATCATGAATAGATACTCAAGAATCACAGTAGAATACTCAACAAAAGGTTCAGTACACATTCCAGAGTCCAAAGGGATCAAACAGAGTCCAAAAGACCTCAAAACAGACACTGGATTAGAACATCAACAGACCTAGCGGAACACAGCAGCGGATCACCTGGTTCCGTTACACTGTACCGCAAGAAGGAACGGAAGAGGTTCACGACACACACCCTTCCGTCATACCAATCCGCCCTTACACTTGCGGAACATGTTGGCGGGACACATTGTTCTGCCAACATGCACCGTAAGTGCATCCCCACTCCCAGATACAGAACAGATGATGCGATGATTTATTCCAGAATACGAATCATGCTCAAAATACATAAATCACACATCTCAGAAGCCAATAAATCATGGAATCCATGATAAGAGTTGATCATACACATCTAGATACCAAGGATGATGAACACAAGTCCAACAATCCACAAAACAAAGGTTCACAAACCATCAACAAAGCTATATCCAAGAAATTTTAGGATTCCAATACCAAATCATATTCATATAGATCAAGAGTGTAAAATTGGTTTTGTGAGACATGATGGTTACCTTTTTGGAGCACACTTCAACCAAGCAATCCTCAAAACACCTCACAAAGCACCACCTCCATCTTGATCATCTTTTTCCCAAAAAGATCCCCAAAAGAACACCATAAGAACTTATATAAAGATTATGAAAATAAGATGATGCAAGGCATATTCCTAGAGATATAAACACTTACCCAAGCCTTATAAGTCCTAAAGGAGCAATCTTGGTCTTGGATCTTGAAGAATGAAGTGTAGGATTTGCTTAGGGTTCTTTAGAGGTGAAAGGAGTAGGAAGGGAAATGCATTTGCAGGAAAAGAAAAGAATGATAGGGTTGAAAGTACAAGACTTTAATATTAGGAGGAAAAATCATTACATATATCATGTATGTATCATACTAGGGTAAGGAGATTAAATAATAGGCCCTTATAAATAATGGGTCTCACATTACTTATTACAATACTAGCTAGTAGGAAATTAATCCTTCAACAATAAATAGATTGGGCCATTACAACATATTCTTACTTACAAGGAATATATATATATGGATCCAATTTAAAGAAATCCCTTATAATAATTAAATCAAGAATTGGGCTTTTAGAATAAATAATTAATTCCGGAATAGGAAATATATATATATATGTATATATATATATATATATATGTATATATATCAATTGGAAAAATCAATCCCAGTTAAATCAAATAAATTACCCGGTAGAAATAATTACCGGTCTCAAGGCTTGAACGAAATTACGGGGTGTTACAAAAGGAGACATGATGGAAAAAACTATAACCTGCTCAATTTGTAAAATGATAGGGCATGAAACATCGACTTTTTTTACAGGTAATTGGGTACCCAGAATGGTGGGGTGATAAGCCAAGAGGGGAAGGAAAAAGTGGGGGACGAGGCAAAGCAACACAGCGAGCATCTCGCAGTCGTAGGAGAGGAGGCGGTGTTCGGGCCAATGCTATGCACACCTCTGGAAGTAACGATTAGGAAGTCAATCCCAAGGTGGTAGCAAAAAATAACAATATTACTGGATTGAATAATGAACAATTGCAAACTCTTTTGGCAGCTTTGAACGCATCTAAAGGTGGATTGAATTAGACAATGATAGGTAAAGATGATATATGGATCATTGATACAAGGACATCCAATCACATGACGGGCAATGCAAATAGTTTTCACAATGTGAGAAATATGACCAGGTGTCCTGTGGGGTTGCCAAACGGACGTAGTACCGTTGCAACTAAGAAGGGTTTGGTGAATCTTGATGAAAGATTAAAAATGCATAATGTGCTATGTGTACCTGAGTTGAACTGCAATTTAATTTCCATGTCGCGATTGATTGATGACTCCAATTGCATTGTTCAATTTACTAAGGATTTGTGTGTGATACATGACCGCACTTCGAGGATGCTGATCGAAGCGGGTGAACGAAGAAATGAGCTCTATTACTTTTGGAAAATATCGATTATACGAGTATCAAAAGTTGATAGTGGAGGCTCATTGGAGTTATGGCATAAACGTTTGGGACATCCTTCCCTGAAGGTTACAAAGTTAGTACATGTAGTTGATATTAGTAATGGAAATAATTTGTTGCACAAAGTATGCGATGTATGTCAATGAGGTAAGTAAACAAGAGACCAATTTCCTTTGAGTAATAATAAAGCAACCAGTATGTTTGATCTTATACATTGTGATTTGTGGGGGCCTTACAAAACCAAATCTTCTTGTGGTGTTTCTTATTTTTAACTGTGGTTGATGATTACTCTCGTGTTGTGTGGGTATTCTTGCTCGTGGATAAAAAGGAAGTGTCTCTTGTGTTACTCAATTATTTTTCTATGGTAGAAAAGCAATTTAAAATAAATAGATTAAGATAGTACGAAGTGACAATGGAACTGAGGTTGTTTGTTTAAAGAAATATTTTTTGGAACAGGGAATTATTTTTCAAAGCTCTTACATAGGAATACCTTAGCAAAATGGAAAAGTAGAAAATAAGCATTGGCACATCCTGAATGTCGCTCATGCTTTGCGATTTCAAGGAAATTTGCCCATTGATTTTTGGGGAGAATGTGTGTTAACTGCTTGTTACTTGATAAATAGAACGCCAACTCCAGTTTTGAATGGAAAGACATCTTACGAAGCTTTGTACGGAGAATCTCCACGGTATGATCACTTGCGGGTGCTTGATTCGTTGTGTTATGCCCATAACCAAAAATCGAAGGGAGATAAGTTTGTTAGTCGAAGTAGAACATGTATTTTTGTGGGGTATTCGTACGGAAAGGAAAGGTGGAAAGCGTATGATATGGAGACAGGAATATTTTGTATCACATGATGTAAATTTCTGTGAAAGAGAGTTTCCTTTTGGTCCTGGCACACTTGAAGGAGATAATATAGAGAACACTGTCATGCGTGAAGGGTTAAGCATGGATGAATATGAAAATGATTGTGAGCCACATGTTGACCAAGATTTACAATAAGCATAATTAGTGCATGAAGATGTTGAGAATGAGAGTTTAGAAGGAAGGGGGTTGCAAGTGACGCTGCAGATAACACATATGTAATTAAGAATTTGGGGGACATGTCCGAGTCTGGGGAACAATTAGGATGTAGGCACCTAACTCAATATCGCTTAGTGAAGTTGCGTGATTTTGTTACTAACGTTGCTTATAAATTGAGCCCATTTCCTGATTCACCTATTGTAAAGCATCCCTCAGGTACGCCAGTCTTATCTTATTGCTCATAGTGTAAACTGTGATAAATTTTCTTTGCAGCATTGGGAGTTTCTTGCAGCTCTAGTTGTATACCAAGAACTAGAGTCTTTTACTGTTGCGATGAAAGACAAACATTGGAGAGAAGCCATGCGAAAAGAAATTAATGCTATATCGAATAATGAGACATGGGAATTATCTACCTTGCCTCCCAGGAAGAAAGCTCTTGAATGTAAGTGGGTTTACAAAATAAAATACAATTCAGATTGCACAGTGGAGCGATATATAGCCTAGTTAGTGATCCTTGGAAATCATCAAGTAAAAGGTATTGATTCTATAGAAACATTTGCACCCGTAGCTAAGATGATCACATTGAGAATGCTTTTAGTAGTAGCAGTTGCCAAGGGATGGGAACTGCATCAAATAGATGTGCATATATAATGCATTCCTTCATGGAGATCGAGAGGAAGAGGTGTATATGAAAATTCCTCTGGGTTTTAGAACTGAGAAATTAGGGGTTGTTTGTAGGCTGAGGAAGTCTCTTTGTGGGATCAATTAGCTGCTTGTTTGCAAAACTATCAATGGCATTGTGAAGGTATGGGTTCATTCAATCAATATATGACTACTCATTGTTTACCTTAAAACGAGGTACTACTAGACTTAATGTACCAGTCTATGTTGATGATTTAATAATCTCTGGAAATAATTGCAATGCCATACCAGTGCTCAAAGACTACTTGACTGCATGCTTTCACATGAAGGATTTGGGATGTCTAAAATATTTCTTAGGTGTGGAAGTTGCAAGAAGTTCGAAAGGGATTTATCCGTGTCAACGAAAATATACTTTGGATATTCTTGAAGAGGTGGGATTTTTAGGAGTGAAGCCTGTCAACTTCCCTATGGGACAAATCAGAAACTCTCATTGGCGAATGGAAGGTTGTTGGAGGATCCGGAACATTATCGTCGTTTGGTTGGTCGACTAATTTATCTTTCACTCGCCCCGAGATTTCATATTCTGTTCATTTTTTGTCACAATTTATGCAACAACCACGAAATGAACATTGGGATACAGCTTTTAGAGTTGTGCGCTACTTGAAAGGTAATCCAAGACAAGGTGTTCTCCTGGGGGCGGATAATGACTTACGGTTGTATGGATGGTGTGATGCAGATTGGGCGAGCTGCCCTATCACACGTTGATCTCTAGGATGGGTGGTGTTCTTAGGTATGTCTCCGATTTCATGGAAGACCAAAAAGCAACAAATAGTCTCTCGACCTTCTGCTGAAGTTGTATAAATTCATGGCTATGACAGTTTGTGAGTTAAAATGACTGCGGGAGATTTTGTTGAGTTCGGATATTTCGCAAACTCAACCCATGAAGTTTTATTGTGGCAGTCAAGCAGCGTTGCATATGACAAATAATTTTGTGTTTCACTAGTGTACGAAGCAAATAGAGGTCGATTGTCACTTTATAAGAGGCGAGATTATGAAGAATACTATTTCTCTCTCCTACGTTTCAACAACTCTGTAACTCGCTGACATATTCACCAAGGCGATGAGGCAGAATCAATATAGTTTAAATTCTTGGTGGACAAGTTGGGCATAGAAAATATGCATGCACCAACTTTAGGGGGGGGGGGGTATTAGAGAATATTTTGAAGAATATTGCCATGCACATATATTTAGTAAATATCGTTTATTTATGTAATATTCCTTTTGTATTTTGTTGGTAATATTTCCTTTTTATATATTTCCTTTAAGTTTTCTTCTTTCTAAAATGTAAATCTGTGTATAATCGCCTCTGGTTAAGCGATGATAGAAAACAGACCTTCTTTCTTTATTTCCTTGTGTTCTACACTGATTTTATTTCACATAGAAATATCACTGGAACAAAATTACCCCTAAATAAATTTACAATTCTTTTACGCAAACGATGAAATATTAATGTAGTATAGTGGACGTGTTGAGCATATAATATAAAAACATAAATATGCAATCCAACCATTAGCTTAGACTTTTAGTTGAGGTGGAGCACACATGCTTCAATTTGGTATCAGAGCCTGTTAATAAAATTACAATGGAAGAAAAATTATTTTCTCCTCACTTTTTGTAACAAGTTTCTATGTCAATTCTTTTAGTTCAGCAGACAGTTCAAAATAACACTTGGTTGTCTTTGTATTAATATTCTTGTAGTTCAGCAGAAGGTTCAGAAGAATTATTGGACGATGTGCTGAGCAGAATATGGGAACAAGACAATGAGTGCAACAAATTCAGTTATGAATTTAACTGTATTCATCATCATATATAAGGGAAGAATTCTCTGAAGAAATGAGGGAGAGAGATCTGATTGAAGAACTTAAGAGTGAAATGGAGACAAGCCTCTCTTGGAGAAAATAAATCGATATCTTGACAAAGCCTACCT
>CP025659.1:30237040-30266498 GCA_003576665.1 Ipomoea trifida
AAGCATTTGGTGCTGTTTCAGATGTTGCTTCTACTGCCTGGGGCTATGCAAAGGAGCTTTCAAACTCACCAGTTCTTCAACCAAAACTCAACTTCTTAGGAGTTCAGAGTTCCCAAACCAGAGATCTTCAAGGATCTTCCTTAACGCCATTAGAAGATAGCCTAAACGTAAGTCTTTAATTTAAATTAAATCTTTAAAATTCACGGCGTTTACTGTAAGTTTTTGCTTTTATTATCTATTTTTGTTTCTTTTTCATGTCTCCCAGAAAAATGGGAAAATATGGTAATCTGATAAAAGTATTTGGGTTCAGGGGATGTTTACTGGCATGGTCAAGAGTGGTGAAATGATTGTGGAAATTTGGATGAAATATGATGGCAAAGATGTTGACGTCTTTCAACATTTCACCCTTCTTGCTTCAGAACTCGTTTCCAATGCATCTTTGGGAAGCAACTGCAACATATTTCCTGCCACTGGGTAATCACTCCCCTCCTCTTTTCTTATACAAATTATGAAATTATAATTCCCTATATTTATGTGTCTTTTATTTGAGCAAAATGATATAGACCTGTTTGGTAAATGTCTGATAGCTGATAGCGGTTAGTTGATTGGGTTAAAATGTATAACTAGTTGATAACATTGTTGATTGTAGAAAGCTGATAGTTGTTTGGTATAATTTATTTTCTCAAAAACTAATTGAAAAAGTTGACTCACTAAATATTTATATTGATTTTTTAACCAAGTTAAACGTGGTCAAATAAGCTAAAATTTGCTTATAAACTGACTATTTTACCGAATAGGGGTCATTGTATATCACCCATCTAGATACCTAATCATCATTTTTCCAACAAATTAAAGGATTGTTTATCCAGTTTTATTGGTGTGTTCTCTGTTGGTTGCATATATATATATATAGTGGGATTGTGAAAAAGAATGGTGAGATGGATTCCAAGGAACTTTTAGTGGCCAATGAAGAAAGCAAAAACAGCAGCAAGATTTCAATTGAAGAGGTTGCGGATGAGTACAGGGCGTTCTGTTACGTGGGGTGTGTTGCCACAACATCTCTCCTGGGATGGGCAGTCCATAAGCTATCTAGAGACAAGAAATTGCAGGAAAGAGCAAGGAAAGAAGTGATTGAAATGTTTGGCTGCCAAAACCCCAATCTAGATGGCATTGCAAAACTGAAAATTGTAAGCACTACTGTCACTATCCTAGAGTCCGGGGCAGTGCCCATCCCGGCCCGGCCCGGCCCCTCCTTACTCTGCAGACCAGCCTTACCCTTGATGTCAAATTAAACTGGTTTCGCTCTGCCATGAGTCATAAGAGGAATGATAATAGCTCTCAACCAGTTGCGCCCTTCGAATAGCCTAGATCCCTTTCATAAACAAGTTCAAGATTAGGGACAGGCTTCCCGAACTAAACCGACATGACTGACTCAACTAGACCTAAGCGTCAAAGGCAGAACTCCCCTTCATAATCAAGAGACTGGCAACAAACTCCCGAGACTAACCACCCCGCAATGTCTCAGAAATAGCAATATAGCTCCTGATCAGTTGTGCCTTTCGGATCAGCTGGATCCCCTTCATAGGGTTAGCATGACTATATTAGCTCAGCCAGACCTAAGCGTCTAAGGCAGAACTACCATTGACGCTATTCTCGTCCCCTACCCATTTTATTTCAAGCTAGTCAGTTGGCCCGTCTGTTCATTCGGTCTAACACGGTCACGCAATCCGTGTGTGACACTAAGCCAAACTAAACTAATCTGCACTACAAGCAATAAAGGTTTCCTGTTTTGTGCTGTTAGGTGGATGAGATTATTGAAGATTGTCAGAGGCAATACCCTCTCCTGCCCTTCACCAAGGGAACTGAGCAAGAAGAATCTGTACCCTTCAAGCCTTCCTGTTACAGTGCTGGAACACATCTGGGGCTAAATTTCGCCAAGATTGAAGCCAAAGTTGTTCTTTCCATGATCCTAAAGCGTTTCACCTTCACACTATCCCCATCTTACATCCACTCCCCGGTTCATGGCTTCACAGTCACTCCAAAACATGGAATTCGAGTCATTCTCCACAAGTTGGAACAAGAAGATAGCCAGATGACTAGGATTGTTAAAACTGTTGGTGTTATAGCTACTATAGGTGTTGCAGCATGGGGTGTATACAAGGTGGTTGGTGGTTTAGGACTAGAAGAAGAAATGGAGCAAGGAAAGAAGAAGACGATGAAAAATCCAGGAAGGCCTTGGGAAAATATTCCTAAGAATGAGTTTAGAAACGATCCAGTAGCTCGCAAAGCTATATTTGATAGAACTCACAAACTCAAGAAAGCTGGGAAATGAGCAAAGGGTATGCTTTGAATCAATCAAAGTATTTAATTTATTTTGGGTTTTCTATACTTTAAGGTGTTATTTTAAGTTTCTTGGACATTGTTTTTAGATTTTTGTATTTTGGACTTTGTGGTTTGTGGTTATGTACGTTTGTTGTTTTGGAGTTCAGAGTATTGGCCTGGTTATGCAATATGTTTAATTGTTGTAGCATTTCAAAAAATTTCTAAGTTTTTTTTTTCTTCAAATATTTAGGTTTTAAATAGGTTTCAATAAAGCCCATTTAAAGTGTACAACGTAGAGCCTATAAATCTTTTTTTTTTTTTTTATGAATTATATATTAAATAAGTTTTTAATATCAATGTAAATTTACATCCTTTTTCCATATGAGTTAAATGTTAGTTACAAGCATTCTCAAACTTTATTTTTTCAAATTCAAATGGGTGTATTTTAAAAACAATTGTTATGCCGTGGACCCAGGTCCACCTTGCAAGGTGGACCTGGGTCTACATTCACATACACTATACTCACATTCACAAACACTATTCTCTACATTCACACTTTGTAGATTCTACATTGACGCATTACATGATTATATGATATTCTACATTCACACTTTGTAAACTCCACATTCACACATTACAAGATTATATGTTTAGTAATTATATTACCACTGTTATGCATTCACACATTTAAAACTCTATATTCACAGGTCCTATACTCCATATTCACAACTTGAAAACTTCACATTCACACATTACAGGGCTACAAGTTGCTAGAACTTCTTAACTCTATTACAGATTCACACATGCATAACTATACATTCACGATTTCTATACTCTATATTCACAATTTGAAACCTTCACATTCACACATTTATAGGCAACTCTACATTCACACAATCATAACTGTACATTCACGATTACTATACTCTACATTCACACTTTGAAACCTCTACATTCACACATTTTTGGACAACTCTATATTCAGTAATATGTTTACAAATTTAAAAAAAAAAAAAAAAAAAAAAAAAAAAAAAAGGAGACAAAAACGACGTAGTTTTGGACCCAGGTCCACCTTGGTGGACCTGGGTCCACAGCATAATTTGCCTTTTAAAAATCAATTTTCTTATTCGTTCATTATTCATTTTGAACTTATAATATACAAAATCAACTTATTGTGTACTTAGGAGAACACGAATCAGTTCGCATGGGCAGTTGAATTGGTCATAGGAGTGAAGTTTGGGAGAAGAAGAGTGAAGTTTAGGAGAAGAGATCGGGATCGAGTCTCACTAGCGATAGTGCAGAATGTGTACATATACAAATTTTCGTAAATCAAAGAAGAGCAATCAATAATGGCATAACATTTACCTAAGAGGCTAAGACTGAAGTATGCTGGTACTACTTCCTTTTTTATTTTTATTTTTATTTTATAGCTTTACTACTTTTCCACCGACATATCAAATCAGATAGCTAGTAATCCTAGTATTAGTGCTTTCCTACCCTAGAATTTAGGTGTCAAATAAATCATATAAATAAGTTTAACTGTATTGGATATCATTCTCACTAAGCCATCCATATCAATGCATATTTTGAAGATATTGGAACACTGCTATCTGAGGTAGAAGAGTGAAAACCCAGAAGAGAGAAGATGCAGCAGCTTATGCAAATTGGAGTTTATAGTACAGTAAAATGGTACCAAAGGAAAATTAGCCCTGTTGCGCCTAACGCGCGTCAGGTGCAACAGGGGTGTCCAGCTGGTGCATCAAGCGCGTCCTGACCCAACCTTTTTTTTTTTTTATTTTTTATTAATTAAATTTATTTTTTTTTTATTTTTTTTCATCTTCTCTCATTTTCTCTTTCCTAATCACACTTATAAAAATTCTTCAATAATCGTGAAAAAACTCAATTGATAAGGATGCTCTAATACTAATATTACCCAATACAGCTTAACATCAAAAAAGGAAAACAAAACAAATGAGATTATAAGTTCAACTAAAATATATGTGATTTCAAAGAAGCACTCAAGCAGCTAATAACCAATTGATATTTTCTATTTGGTAATAGTTGACACTTGACATGGCTTTCATGTAAAATGTTTCTTCTATCCATTGCTTACATGGACATTACTTTTATTCCCTTCTCTTCTTGAGCAAAAAAAAGGTCATCTTTTGTCACACAATAGTCTTCATAGATAAGCTATTGAGTTTGCTAAATTTCATTCTTAGTTACGTTATACGTTCTTTTCAAACACAGGCAAGAGTCTGCTTTTGTCATGTCATACATCAATTTAAGAAAAAAAAAGGAAATTAATTTATATTTCATTATTCTTAGGCCACCCTTATCAGTGATTTTTTGTGGGATGATTTGGTTACTTCTGCAAAAATGAGTTCTTAGCATAGTAAAGAGTGAGAATTTTTTTTAAAAAAGATGGGCTGCTGTGCGCGTTTTGGGCACAGCAGCAGCCCATGCGGGCGTGTGCAGTGCACGCGCCGGCATGGGCGTGTCAGGCGCATCTGACACAATTTTTTTGATTTTTTTAAAAATTATATTTGTTTTATTTTTTTTTCTTCCTCACTCATTTTCTCTTTCCTTACTTACAAAAACTTCTCAATAACCGCAAAAAAACTCCACTGATGAGGATGCTTTTAGTTTTTACAATACAAAAAAAATTGTAAGAAGAACGAAATATAAATTTAAAACGCGCATATATATATATTTAGGTGAGAAATGCGAACTAGTACGTGAGTGCACACAGTTTACTACGCGGATGCACACAGCTCGAAGTGTGTGCACTTAGCCTACATGAGTGCACACAGTTTAGGGTGTGTGCATTCGTGAAGTAGACTATGTGCACTCACGTTGTTCGCATTTCTCACCTAAATAGCTTGTCTCATATGAAGTCAACCCTATATATATATATATATATATATATATATATATATATATATATATATAGACACACGGAGGAAGAAGTATTTTCTTTGTTTTCTCAAAAAAAAAAAAAAGTATTTTCTTTGTTTTTAACTTCTTGTGCACTCTTTTGTTCAAAAAATAAAACTTCTTGTGCACTCTTCAAAAAGTCAGACCACTTTTCAAAAAAGTCAGAAACAGCCCTATATATTCCCCTCAACCCTAATCTCCTCTCCCGTCTCCACTACTCCACTCTCCCCTAACCCTAGCTCCTCTCCCGTCGCCACTCGCTACCGACCACCGTAGCTTGCCTGACCGGCGATTGCTGAAGGCCACCATTGAAGAGGTAATAATATAATATGCTTTTTTTTTGGTTTAGAACTTTAGATTCGTGTTTCTTTAGTGTTTTTTTTTTGTGCTCAGTGCTTCGTTTTTCTTTGGTGTTTTCTGCGCTTAGTGCTTTATTGATTTCTTATAATCTTATATAAGAAATCAACTGGAATGAACTGAAACAAATCAGTGTGCAAGTGTACACTGGAATTTCAAATTCCACTGAAATTCCGGTGAAATGTAATCTCGTGACGACTGACGAGACTAGTAGACCACTGGCTTCCACGATTCTGCCGTCTGTGTAATTTTTTTTTTTGGAAACAGTAATGTAATTATTTAATTACTATTTTTCGTGAGTTCTTTGAAGGTATTGGAGTTCATCTGTAGGTTCTAAAAGGGTGACTTGTTAATTGAATAATAATTATGAGTAATTTTTGGATTGGGTGAGGTAGTTGGGCAGTGTGCAACGTTTGGTCTTAGATGTGTGCTTTGAGATCTTACGGAAATTCTATGAAGTATTTGAGGTCGATACTGATATTTTACTAAAATTTTCTTGTTGATTTGTTTTGCAGAAATGAAATTGGACGATCCCTTTGAGGTCGAAGAGCCTATTTCTCCGTACAAGGATGCCATTACTCTAGACTGGGATGATGAGACCTCCCCATCTCGATCATCCTTTGACATCAATCAGCTTGTTAAAGAATTAGCGTCAAAGCCAGAACCATCTTCCTTTATCAGTCATGTCGAATCAACCATACCTCGCGAAAGCACCGACGACAACATCATTGACCCCGAGATCGAGGAACACTTCACTGCGGTAACCTCGATAAATCTTGCATTTACTAACGTTACATGGTACTATCATTACTAACCTATCTTAGCTTGCAGCTGATCGAATTCACGGCGTCGACTTTGAGACAAATCAAATTATTGGAGTATAAAATCATTGAGAAGACAAATGAAGGTTATGTAGGTTTGGCCAATAGGGACAGGGAGCTTGAGGATCTAAAAACCAAAATTTCCGTTGCTGAGAAGGAACTCGTTGAACTTGAAAAGAATGTTGTTTCAACTCTGGCCGACTACAAGTCATGGTCGACCTATCTGGATGAAGCAGTTAAACACCCATACATTCTGGCTCTCAATTGTTTAAAGAGCACAGCCAGGCCGAGTCTTTCTTCAAGCTGATATTGTCCACTGAGAATGGGAGAGAGTTTGTGCTGAAATACGGCAAGTGGGCCTACCTGACTGGACAATGCAGTATGCAGAATCGAATCATTTCGAAGCTTACTAGGAACTTATTACATAAGTATGACCTGAAGAGAGTGCTTGACATTCTGCCTGAGAAGATTCCTGATCCTGGAATGGCACCGGCACCATTTTGCGAGACTGTTAGTCTTGAAGAAATCTCGGAGAGTGAAATCGTGCGCTTAGATGATGACTGAACGAGAACTAAGTTATTAATTGAGTTAATACCACAAATGAGCACTCACAAACTCACAAACTCAAGAAAGCTGGGAAATGAGCAAAGGGTATGCTTTGAATCAATCGAAGTATTTGATTTGTTTTGGGTTTTCTATATAAGGTGTTATTTTAAGTTTCTTGGACATTGTTGTTAGATTTTTGTATTTTGGACTTTGTGGTTTGTGGTTATGTACGTTTGTGGTATTGGAGTTCAGAGTATTGAGCTGGTTATGTAATATGTTTAATTGTTGTAGCATTTCCAAAAATTTCCAAGAGTGTGTTTGGTTGACAGGTTTAGCTATAAAAAATGAGTATCAAAATTTATTGTTTGGTTGACAAGTTTTTAGAGTATTACTATGGTTTTTTTTTAAATAAACTACTACTATTGGTTTTGATTACCCTTTATTGGAAAATTCGTTCACTAATAAAATAAGGGTTTAAGCATAGCGTCAAAATAGAGTAAAAAACAAGAATTAAACTGCCCTTAAAAAGTCCATATTTTAACCTTCTCTCTAGCTTTTTTTCCGCCTTCCTTCTTTTCTTCCGGCAGTTGCCGGCTTTCTCCTTTCTTTCCGGCAATCGCCGCCTCCGCTTGCCTAGTGGAGGCGGCGCCTGCCCTCTTCGACAACTGCCATCGTCCTCTTCTTCTCCCTCGCACCTCCGCCTTCCACCACCGCGGCTCCTCCACCTCCCGCTTCCGCCTCCCTCCTCCGCCTTCCACCTCCGACAGCACAGCCACCACCGCCTCCCACCTCTGCGCCGGTCACCAGCACCTCCCATCTTCGCAGCCACGCCCCACCCATCACTGCAACTCCTCCGCCTTCCACACCGCAACACCTTATACTCCCACTCTCACTGTACCTCCACCGCCACCACCGCAGCATCTCCTCCGCCACCGCCGCAGCCAAGCCCTCGCCTCTCACCTCCGCCCCACCGCCGGTAACGCAGCCACGCCTTCGCCTCCCACCGCTGCTTCAGCTTCCTTCTTCCGTCTCTCTTTCCTTTAATAAAATAATATATTTAGCTTGTTGGGTTTTGTGTTGGTGACTTTGGAGTCCGTGATTATTGAGCCAGCAACCTATTTTGATTTTTTACACCCTACTTTTCATCTTTTTATGCTTTTGTCTTTCTAATTAATATTGTGTACTTCATCTCGTTTGTTTTGACGAGTTTTCCATCTCGTTTTTTTGACGAGTTTCTATCTCCTGTTCTTTTGACGGGGTTTTAATGGTGCGTGATATGAGTAAAATAGTCTTGGTGTGCGCGTTATTCCTCCGGGGCAGCGACGATGACAATATCAAAATGCCTTCGAACCATAATATGCTTTTCAGCCCGTTCGGCAGGCAACCCCCTCATATTCAGGCGGGAATTTTGTCAATGAATGAATTGAAGACCCAAGTGGTGTGCAAGACTTTTCAACGAGGCTTGCCTATATTCAGCCAGATTATTGAAGACTCAAAAGAAGCATTAAGTCCTTGCACGGATCTTAACTTCATCTTTGTAAAACATTCTGCGATTCAAATTTCTATAGCTTGGCTAAGAAAGTTGTATCTTTGTCAGATTGTATTTCTCTTGCGCTTTGTTGTAATCGTTCCATCCTCTTATTAATGAATTAATGTTGTTGTTGTTCAAAAAAAATAAAATAAAATAAGGGTTTCATTCCTTATCCTCAATTGCTTCCCCAATTATTAATAGTCATTCTCATTCCATCCTACTACCAAACATGCAAAATACTTTCACCAAAACTCATTACTATTATCAAGTATTTGATACCCATTCCGATTCTGATTCCTATATATATGTGAACCAAACACACCCTAAGTTTTTTTTTTCTTCAAATATTTAGGTTTTAACTAGGCTTGAACCCTATTTAAAGTGTACAACGTAGAGCCTTTAAATATTTTTATGAATTATATATTAAATAAGGGTGTGTTTGGTTGGTGAGTTTAGGCATAAGGAATTGGTATGAAAGTGATTATTGCTTGTGTTTGGTTGATAGGTTTTGTGAATGCTACTATGGGTTTGAATACCCCATTAGTGACAAAACCCATACCCTTATTAAATAAGGGTTTCATCTCCCTTCCTTGTTTCTTCCTCAACTATTAATAATCATTCTCATTCCACCCAACTACCAAGCATGCTAAATAATTTCACCAAAACCCATTACCATTACCAAGTATTTGATACCCATTCCGATTCCGATTCCCATGTGCGAACCAAACGCACCTTAAGTTTTAAATTTTTTTAGGCGAAGATGAGTATATTTGAGCATTCAAATATATCATTTTCGACGAACTTGGACAAATATTTTTGAGGTGATTTTGTAGAGGCATTCAAAAAGTAAATTTAGAATTCAATCATGTAACTCGACATTCGTGGGTGCACATAAGTGTAAGCTTTGATTTGCATCCTTACGGCAAGCCCCACATTGATTTTTATTTTTTTTTTTTGGATTTTTTTTTTTTGGTTATGGCACACAAGAACCCTTTGCATCTTGGGTGGTAAATTTTTTTGAAATAATGACAAAAGATTAACGTAATAAATTTTTGATGATGTGTTGGTTCATCTGGGCTGTCAGGAATGATAAGTTTTGGAGCAACAAAGATACTTCAGCAAGTGCTATAGTGAGAAAAGCTACTTCATACCTCAGAGATTGGAAAGAAGCAAATGACAGGGAGGAAGTTCTCATAAACCACAATCAAGCTTTCATTGATAGAAAAAAAAAAAACAAAAAACAAAACAAAACAAAACAAAAAAGCAATAAAAAAAAATCCTACTAAGCAATTAGCATTTTCCATATTGAGGTGTCATCAAGTGATTGATAGTTAAATTTATTTGGAATAAGGTTCAAATTAGCCATTGAACGTAACTTGAAAGTGCAATTAGGCCACTGAACAAAAAAAAGTGCAATTAAATTAGGTCATAGAACACACTAAATTTATACAATTTCACCTGATAGCAGGTTATTACCATCCATTTCATCAGGTTACTTGCTTACATAGACGGAGAATTGACATTTTAAAATAATTTTTAATAATAAACTATTAAAATAATTTAAAAAATTAAAATTAAAAAAAAAAACACGCACACACCATAATAAAGCAAAAGTTATCCCCAAGTTTAATTAATTAATTAATAATAATAATAAAAATTAATTAATTAATTAATTAAATTTGATTCATCCCCAAGTTTCTTATTCAGGTGGCAATGGTATTATTAAATGAGGGAGGGGTGGGCGCATGTGTGTTTTTAAATTATTTTAATAGTTTATTATTAAAAATTATTTTAAAATGCCAACTCACCGTCCACATAAGCAAGTAACTTGAAAAAATGCATGGTAACCTGCTATTAGGTGAAATTGCATACATTTGAGGTGTTCAGTTGTCAAATTGCATTTTTTTTTTGTTCAGTGACCAAATTACACTTTCAGGTTACATTCAGTGGCCAATTTGAACCTTATTCCAATTTATTTATTAGTTATCCTACTAAACAATTAACATTTCCCCTATTGAGTTCTCATCATGTGATTAGTAGTTAAATTTATTTATTAGTTAGTGGTAGGTAGTTGTTTTTTTTTTTTTTTTTTTAGGATTAAATGCTTAGTAGGATGATGATGATGAACACTCCCCTCCCATTTATAAAAACACCACCCACCAAATTTTTACTATTTCAAAATCAATGCAAAAGCAACTAATGGGGATAACTAACAATAATATTTTATTTTATTAGACATTAGTGATAAAAAAAAAAAAAAAGAAGTAAAATATGATACTTTTGGAGCATGTGGTGAGTGGTGACACAAAAAGTAAGAAGGGATTCAATACATTTTGTCATTTAGTTGTGTTGTACGGAACCAATACAAAATGATTACTTACTCTGCTTGGTTTTTTTTTTTTTTTTTTGGGAAGCTTACTCTGGTTGGTTGTGCACAGAAATTTGATATGCTGTTGGCAAAGTGCATTATTGAAACTCCCACAATTCAATTCTTTTCTTTAATAATACGGAGTATTTAGGGAAAATTGTAATTTATGTCTTTTTATAATATGTCAATTATTAATTTCACTCTTGAATTATTAGTGATGTAAATGTTGCTTCTCAATTTTCGAAACAATACATATATTGTCCCTCCCGTACCGTATGGGAGGGGCAATATATATACCGTTTTGAAAATTGAGGGACAATATTTACACTTGGGAGGGACAATATATGTACCATTTTGAAAATTGAGGGGCAACATTTTCACCACTAATAATTCAGGGGTGACATTGATAATTGACACATTATAGAGAGGTATAAATTACAATTTTTTCAAGTAAATTTTTTTTTTTGAAAACATATTAACATCACCCTTGGCCCCTTCTAAGAACAATCGATAATGGCATAACATTTAATTATGATAAAGTCGACAGGGTGAAGAAATTAAAGCCGCCGGTGCTATACTTTTCCTCAATCCACGATATTTTCCACAGCAAAGCTGTCCCACTCTACCATTTTTTTTCTCTTTCTTTAAATAAATTCAAAAATGCTTCATGTTTATCCAAAAGCATACTCCTAGATTATACTTCCACTTGTATTTAAATTTAATTGGAAAAAGAAAGAAAAAAAAAAGAATGAATAAACATCATGACTCCCTATTAAATTAAGCAATTAAGACATGTTATAGGGAATAAAAAATAGATGTATAATTTGAGAGTTGTTGCCCAAATAAATTTTATAGCTTTACTACTTTTCAATCGATATATCAAATCAGATAGCTAGAATGAGTGCTTTCCTACCCTATAATTTAGGTGTGAAATAAAATTATATAAATAAGTTAGGAAAATTACATTTCGTCCCTAAGTTATAGGATAATTGTAAAATTTATTGTTGAGTGTTTGGTCATGTTCACTTTTCGTCCCTAAGTTATCATTGGCGTTGCACTTTTCGTCATTTCTTGCTCAACTTTCATCCCTAAGTTATACTAAAATTGTAAATTTTGTCCATATTGTTTTATTAGTAAAGTGACGAAAAACGCAATGTCAATGATAACTTAGGGATGAAAAGTGAGTATGATCAATACTTAGGGACGAAATCTATAATTATCCATGATAATTTTATTAGGATCGAGTCCACCATAAACCGGGTATAAGGGTACAGAATGGGAGGTAGGAAGAAAGAGGCTTTATTACACGGGACGCTAGGCCTAAAATAGTACGTACAAACGCCAAGATATTGGCCCAAAATGGCGGCCCAAAAAATACATAAATAAATAAGCTAGGGAACTAATAAATAAAATAGAAATAAACAAGCTAGGAAATAAAATAAAACTAAATATGTTACCAACAGGACTCGAACCTTGGCGTGCCGGCAAGAGGAAGAAGGCTCAAACCACTGGACTAGGAGCAGTGGCGGATCAAGCATGGGGCAGCTGCCCCCACTCACCCCACCCCCACCCCATATATAGTCCTTGTATGTATATATGTATATATGTAGTATATGAAAACAGATAAATGTATACAATTGGTTAATTGGACGAGTTGGTAGGAGTCTTGCTTTGCTACGAAATGTTAAGGGTTCAAATACCTCGAAATGTCAATGCTTTTTTATAATGTCTTTTCTATTTGAATTATTTTATCAAATTACTCTTGTTTCATATTTTGTTATGAATATTTTTATAAAGTTATAATGCCTTTTCTATTTGAATTATTTTATCAAATTAATCTTGTTTCATGTTTTGTTATGAATATTTTTATAAAGTTATGATGTGTTTTATTTTTCGTCGATATCCAACAATATTTATGACTATTTCTTTTGTTTTAATGTTTCGCCAGTGTTGCAAAAATTCATCTAGGGTTGCAATTTTTAATATTTTAGTATTAACTATTAAAGTATTAAATAATTTATAATTATTAGTATTAAAAACTTAAAGAATTTTAAATAATTTTTTTAAAAAAAATAAAAAATACATAAGCATTGATTAATTGCCGCATAAGCGTATGAGGAGCGCCTAGCAATTTTTTCAACCATGTGTTTCGCCCCCACTAGAAAGAATTTCTGGATCCGCCACTGACTAGGAGGCATTTGGTGAACCAAGGAGTGCCTTTTAAAGGAGGGAATGATGCATATTTATATTGTTGTAGGACTCACGGATCGTTAATAAATGAACGGCATCTGGCAGCCTTCATTCTTGGCCACACACGTGTCCCTCCACTACTTTGCTTCCCGTGCATTCCCATGCATAAATAGAGTTTCCTAGCTTTTAGTACATAAGATCTTGATAGCTTGGTCATTTGTCCTTGTGTTGCTATGTCGGAGGTTATGGGTTTGAACTCTTATGATATCACATTGTATATTATTTTGCTCAAAGCTTCCTTCTTCCCTTAGCCCAATAGATTCCAATTATTCTTATTGGGCCAACACCTCACCCATAAAGATGAACACCCCGCTTGGACGGTTGGGCCAAGACTTTCCCAATAAAATGGATCCCGGGGGTCCATGCAACCCTATAACTTAGGTACAAAAAATATGATTTTCCCTAATAAGTTTAATTGTTGATCCCAAAAGGTTGAATCTCCAACCCCAAGGGCATCCCACGCCCCGACGCGCCAGAGTATTTGGGAGGATATAAATTATTAACTCAGTTGAATTGAATACAGAGGTTAGAGTCTAGACTTTTGCTTATTGCGCATAAGGAGCCCTCCACACTTTGATATATTGTTTTCACACTGCCGCTTGTGAGACTTAATCTCAAATTTCACATTTTATGACCAATTGAACTATTCATGTGGCATAAATAAATTTAATTGTATTGGATATCATCTTTCAAACAAAAATTGTACTAGTATTAGAAATCATTGTCATCTCTCTCAAAAAAAAAAAAAAAAAAAAAGAAAGAAAGAAAGAAAATCATTGTCACTAACACTAAGGGTGTGTTTGGAAGCCCGGAAAATGACTTCTCGGGTGTTTGGGAACACCCAGAAAATGTGGTCAACGGAAATCAATTTCCGTTGACCACGGAAAATGACCCCATTTTTCCGGAAAATGACTTCCGGATAATTTATCCGGAAGGGGAAAATGGAAGGGAGGGACGGCAGCCGTCCCTCCTTTCAGTCCGGCGGAAAACCAGCAGCAGCGACGCCCCCCCCCCCCCCCCCCCTTTTTTTTTTAATTTTTTTTATTTTAAATTAGTTATATTATAATAAATATTATTATGTTATATATTTTTTATATTTTAAATAAAAGAATAAAATTATATAATTATATATTTCTACTCATTTTCCACTCATTTTCCGGAAAATGAACCAAACACCTAAAGACAGTTTTCCAGAGTACATCCAAACACGGAAAATGAACTCATTTTCCGGAAAATAACTCATTTTCCAGAAAACATTTTCCAGAAGTCATTTTCCTGCGTTCCAAACACACCCTAATGGTCAAAAGGTCGATCTGGGAGTGGAACCTAGAAAGATTTCATGGCTTTAAAGTAATAATTAAATAATAAATCTAAAATTGTTATGGTTGAATGACCTTTGATTAACATTTCATGAGTTCAATTTAATTTTAATATTTTCATATGTACCCAACATAATTTTAATATTTTCATACATGTTGTGATGTTCAAGATCATAATTTATTCGTGAACAAGAAATAGCCTATGTTCATGAACAATAACGAAACAAAAAATATAACGACTATAAAAAAATTAGACTAAACTAAAGTAGTATCTTAAAATTAGAAAATAAAATAAAATAAAATAAATTGCACTTAAATGAGCGTGTTCGTGAACCGTCTTAAACAAAGGCTAAATAAATATGTTCATGAATATTAATAAATGAACACTAAATAACCATGCTAATAAATATTATTAAACGAACACTAATGAACGCGTTCACGACCATACAAATATTCAGACTATGTTCATTTATTGAACAATGTTTAAAATTTGTCTATTTATATTTGTTGATCTTAATAAACGAACATAAACTATCGTTTATCAAACACAAATACAAATACAAGTAATTTATTAAAACTTCTGTTCACTAACACTTTTATCCGTGACAAACTATGATGGACGTTGTGTGTTTATTCATTCAAATTTTGATTTCCATTTACTACTAATGGAACAAAAATGGTAATTCCAATTCTAATTTCAATATTTGAATCAAGTACTACATATCTACGTATTATTTACACTTTATTTATTGAATTTAAATGAATAATTCTTGGTATTCAACATGAAAAAAAAAATTATATAGTTAATTCCATTTTTATTTTTTCAAAAAAAAAATTCATTTTTGTCCTAGATTTATAGGTTACAGTTTACTTTTAGTCCTTTTTTTTTTTTTTTTTTTTTTTTTAATCAAAACATTCACCTTTTGTCCTCTTATTATTGTGACATGACAATTTTTTGTCCTCTATCAACAAAACAGTTTTAACGCCGTTAAATACAAAGGCGTTTCGATCTTCAATTAATTTTTTTTTTCAAAAAAATAAACATAAAAATATAGCGATGTCAACTCACTTTATATAAAAATGAATGACATGCATTTGTATTTAACGTTATTTAAACGATTTTGTTGAAGATGACGAAAAATGGTTATGTAACAGTAATACTAGTACCAAATGCGAATGTTCTAATAAAAAAAAAATACTAAAAGTGGATTGTCAATTAGAAATCTAGAACCGAAAATGAAATTAAGTCTAAATTATAAATTAAAAGCAGGAATCTAAGTATATATTTGGGATGCTTTCAATCCCCAGTCCCCAGCACCACCAACACACATACACTTATTCCAAACAACTGAGAAGACCAATAAGTGAATATGGATTCCTCTTCTCCAAACTCAGGCAAGGATCGGATGGATGGGTTTGCAAAAAAAGCATTTGGTGCCGTTTCTGGCGTTGCTTCTACTGCCTGTGGATATGCAAAGCAGCTTCCAAATTCACACATAAATGGGATGGATTTGTGTGGGAAAGCATTTGGGGCTGTTTCAGGTGTTTCTTCTACTGCCTGGGGCTATGCAAAGCAGCTTCCAATTTCAGACATAAATGGGAAAGCATTTGATGCTGTTTCAGGTGTTTCTTCTGCTGCCTGTGGCTATGCAAAGCAGCTTTCAAACTTGGCAACAGATCAACAAAAACTCAACATCTTAGCGGTTCAGAGTTCTCAGATCACAGATCTTATAAACCTATATGTAAGTCTTTAAATCTTTAATTGAGGAATAACTGGGTTTTCCTTTTTTTTTTTTTTTTTTTCGTTGGATTCGATCTCTGGTTTTTCTTTCTCTGTTCTTTGTTTTCTGAATTGGAGAAAAGTACAGAGAAATTATATATATATATTCTCTATTTTCCTTTCTCCGATCCGATCCTGTTAGGACTTAGGATCAAGCCCCTCCCATACAACCCATGACTCTAGTACAGGATCAATTGTTTATCACTTGCTATAGCCTATGGGGAAGAAGACTTTATTTCTTTATACCATCACAAAATACATTTTCGAAGAGTTAAGTGTTGGACTTAGCTCTTTAAGCCATTTCCGATCTCTGCGTAATAATTTCTCAGCCACCAACTTGGTTTTCACTGATTTCTACCAACAATTTTTTCCTTTCAGTCTCCGTCCAACAATCCTCCAATAGTGGGGTGCAAGACTTGGCTTTTTCCCTCCCCCACCAACCCACCTTTAATATCACGTATTACTTTATTAGGATCAAGCTCTTGCTACTTATGCTAAAAGTTATAGTACTAACACAACTTTATTTCTGCCACACATTTTCAAGACATTTGGTGTTGAATTTGATCCTTTAAGCCTTTTATTGATTGCCCAACAATCCCCAGCCACCGAGCGCTTGACTTAACCTTGACTTAACCTTTACTGGCTTCCGCCCGACATCCAGGTTTTCATTTTTCCCAGAAAAATGGAGAATATGGGTGGTAATCTGATGAAGTATTTGAGTGCAGGGGATGTGCACAGGACTTGGGGTAAACGCTACAACAGTTGGTGCTGTGGCTACAGTGGGTGTTGCAGCATGGGGTGTGTACATGCTGGTTGGTGGTCCAGGAAAGAAGAAGATGATGAAAAATCCTGGAAGGCCTTGGGAACTCATTGACGCGGTTGAGTTTAGAAACAACCCAATATTTCGCAAAGCTATGTTTGACAGAACCCACCTACTCAAAGCAGGTCTTTATATCCCGGCCTAGACAGTATATTGAACTTGTGTTGTTATATTTTTATTATATTTTGGACTTGTACTGTGGGTTTGTGGTTATATATGCACCTGTATGTGTTGTATTGGAGTTTCAAGTATGGGACTAATTATAAGCTAAAGTTGTGTATTATTGATATTAAAGACCTACTATGCTCTTTCCCTTATGTGTGTATCCTGTTTGCTAAACGATCAGCGAATAGAGCTGCTCACTCACTAGCTAGAGAGGCTCTTTCATTGTCTGATTGTATGGAATGGGTGGATTATCCCCCTTCCTTCCTTTGTAATATTTTGTCTTCGGACCTTGTTCAATGAATCCTTCGTTTTACTTCAAAAAAAAAGTTGTGTATTATTATTATTATTATTATTATTATTTGTTTTAACTTATTGTTAGGGGTGTGCAATTTACCGAAATTTTTCAGTTAACCGACCGAACCGAAAAATTTCGGTTAACCATTAACCGAATCGAAAAATTCGGTTTGATTAATGGTTAAAGAAATCTTGAAATTTCGGTTAACGGTTAATTCGGTTCAAAATGTCGGTTAACCGAATTAACCGAATTTTTATATATATAGATAAATAATTAAATATAAATACTAAATACTAATTAGATTGAAGATTTGAAGTTATGGATGTTTGAATATTTGAAGCTATAGATGATTTGTATTTTATTTTAATTGGATTTATTATTTTAGGTGTTATTTTTATAATTTTATATTTTATGTTAAAAAAGTTCGGTTAACCGAAAAAATTTTCGTTTCGGTTAATTCGGTAACACATACTTCGGGTCGGTTAACGGTTAAAGGTTTTAAAATTTCGGTTAATTCGGTTCGGTTAACTGAATGCACACCCCTACTTATTGTTATGCTCTTTCACTAAGTCAAGTTTTTTATTATTTACTTTTTTTTTTAATTAAAGCCTATTTAAAAGACACTTCATAAGAATGGAAAGTGTTACTCTCTTCCTCCTTTATTTGTATGGTTCGGTTAATAAGGCATGACTAAAGTTTTTTTTTTTTGAACGAAGGCATGACTAAAGTTATGTTTGTGACATGACCATTATTGATCCTTTATTAGCAATTCTATTGTCGTTAAATACAAAGACATTTTGGTCTTCAATTATGAATTTTTTCAGAAAAATAAACATACAAATATAATAGAGTCAACTCACTTTGTATAAAAATGACCGAAATGCCTTTGTATTTAACGATATTTCAACAATTTTGTTGACGAAGGACAAAAATAATTATGCCACAATAATACTAGAACCAAATATAAATGTTATAATAAAAAAAGACTAAAAGTAACTGTCACCGATAAATTTAGGATCAAAACGAAAATTAATTCTAATACTTATTTGAAATTGTGATACTTACGAACCTAATTCTCTACCACCTGGTCACGGACAAGTTTTTGCCTTGTCAAAAACCCTTCCATTATCTCCCCTAACCAGAAGACCAAAACACAGACTGAAGAGAAGAGAAGAGAAGAGAAGAGAAGAGAAGAAAAGAAAAGAAAAAAGAGAAAAAGCTTCAACTGAGAGATGAATCAGATGCTGAGTACTGTGGGAGCAATGGCTGCCGTAGCCAAAGTAGCTTCGACGGCATACTACTATGCTGAGCATTTTGGAGTGTTTAATAGAGAAGCAAAAGGTGAGGCAGAAACAAGATCAGTGGAAGTGGCGGAGAACCAGTCTGCTGATGTTGGGTAAAGTACTAAATTCCATCTTTTGTTGTCTTGCAAAATTACAGGTTTATTATAAAAGTTTATGTTTTAGCTTAGTTTGAGCAGCCCCGAGAGAACATTTGGTGCTTCAACTTGTGATTTTTCAAAGCTTGAGTTTTTAAGTTTATTGTTAACATAGGTATCATCAATCTAATGATCCATCATGCTCAAGGAAAAAAAAACCCAAATTTAATTTCTTTTCCGGGTATCATTAACACTTGGATAATCATATTAAGGGTGTGTTTGGTTTGAACATGGGATTCGAAATTGGAATGAGAATCAAATACTTGGTTATTGGAATGGGTTTTTATGAAAGTATTTTGCATGTTTGGTTGCAGGTTTGAATTGGAATGATTATCAGTTGTTTTGTTATGTATGACCCTATAATTTAAATAAAGGTGTTAAAAATACAAAAACAAAAAATTAAGGCAATTGATCTTTATATGATAGACATTCAAAGCACCAATATGAACAAAAATTCAAAACAAAAATCTAAAAGCACTAATCCTATGTAGTTAGGCGGAGACGAAATCAGGAGGCGATGAAATGAGGTTGGATAAGGTTGAATTAATGGAATGATACCTAATTTAAATTAGGTAATAAGTTTTTTAATTATAGGGCTAATCAAATCTTATACCTGTGTTTTAAAAGGTTAACCAAACAATGTGTATGACTTTCATTCTCATTCTTTGTGTCTAACCCCATGAACCAAACACACTCCAAAATTTCGAATAATTTAGTATTGAGCTATGTAGGGTCTGTTTGAAGTTATTTTCTGTATGGGTGATGTTAGATGGAATTACTTAATGGAAGTTCTTGCTTGGTGAAATGTATGGCATTGTTTCCATTGCCTGGTATTGGTATCTAATTCAGGTTGGTAATAATGTAAGATACTAATATTAAACTTTTTTAGTGAAGTTTCTTGTTGAGTAGAATTCCGGTGTTCAATGGGAGTGGATATGAGATTTGGAGCAGCATGATGAAGACTTTGTTTGTGTCCCAAGATCTTTGGGACATGGTGGACGGGGGCTATATAGAAGAAGAGCTGACTGTTGAGGTTTTAAGAGAAGTTCGAAAGAGGGATGCCACGGCTTTGCTTTTCATCCAGCAAGCTATTGATAAATCCGTTTTCTCTTGCATTGCTGGTGCCAACAAGTCAAAAGAAGCTTGGGATGCACTGCAAAAGAAGTACCAATGTGATGCACAGGAACTGAATCGACAGAATTCTGTGGATGAGTCGGTTTTGTCTTGCCCTGCTGATGCAATTGAATGTAGAGAAGCTTGGAATGTAGAAATGGAATCTCGGGGTTATACTGATGAACCAAATCAAAAGAAGGCTGTTGATGAATTGGTTTTGTCTTATGCTGCTGAGGCAAATGATCCAAAAGATGCTGCTTCCTCTGAAGATGGAATTGGGAAAGAGTCTGGAGATATCGAAAACAACAATTATGGCTCTAAGAAAGGCTCTAGAGGAATCTCCAATCGTGGAGGTCGAGGAGGCAAAAACTGTGGACACTTTAACAACAATCAGGGAGGTCATGGAGGCCAAGATGGTGAATGCTCTAACAACAGTCGGGGAGGTCGTGGAGGCCAAGGCCGTGGTCACATTAACAACAACTGGGGAGGTCGTGGAGGCAAAGGCCGTGGGCACATTGACAACAAACGGGGAGGTCATCGAGGACACTCTAACAACAATCAGGGAGATTGCAGAGGCACTGGCAGTGGATGCTCTAAGAACCAGGGAGATCGTGGTCGTGGAGGTCTAGGAGGCTTTAACAGCAACAAGGGCCATAGTGGAGGGATAGACAATGGACATTTTAACAACGGTTCTGAAGCTGCTGATTATAATAGTAAGAATACAAAATCTGAATCGGCTTCTTCCTGCACTACTAATGCAACTGAAACAAAAGAAGCTTTGGATGCACATGCAATACAACAAAGACTCCAAGCTAATGCTGAGGTAATTCCTTTGAAGCTTCATACCATAGTAAATTTGAAATTATGTTTATGCAATGTGGTGAAGTTCTTGTTAATTACTTGTCTAGTTTACTGGAAATCATCAATCCAATGAAACTTATCTAAACTACAACAGGTGGTTGAAAAAATGACTTGCAAGTTTGCCTAAGAAATATTACAATACTGTGGCTAAAGACTAGAAGATTTAAGGATCTCTAAGTATGAATAGTGTTAATGAATTGATTCACTCTACAATACTCTTGCCAAACATTTTCTTTTGCTAGTAAAAAGAGGAGACAGAAGTGGAAGAAGGACCAAAGATGAATAGATGATTAAAAATGATTGGAAACCTAATTTTTGCCTGGTTTTGAACTTTGATGGCACAGGTTCATGCTCAGCCTCAAGCTGGGAATCCCAATGGTGGAGTGGGCCAGTCCCTGACAACTCTTCTAGTAAGTGATCTCGATGTGAGCGTCACGGATCTGCAGCTGTTGGGCATCTTCATCTGCTACGGGCAAGTGGTCTCATCCGGTGTTTTCAGGGACATCGCTACCCACTGCTCTCTTGGTTATGGTTATGTGACCTATGGTAACCCTCAAGATGCTGATAGAGCGTTGAAGGAGCTGAACTTCACTCCTTTGAATGGAAAGCCCATACAAATAATGTATTTCCAACAAGACTCCACTAAACACAAGAGTGGAGGCTTTAACAGCAAGAAGAGCGATTATGGAGGCATAGATGGTGCACACTTTAACAACCAGGGTGGTCGTGTAGGCACAGATGGTGGATGCTTTAATAACAAGGATTCTAAGCTTAGTGGTTATAATAGTAAGAATCCCAATTTTGAATCAGTTTCTTCTTGCAGTACTAATGCAACTGAATCAAGAGACGCTTCAGATGCACCA
The DNA here is from genome assembly GCA_003576665.1 of Ipomoea trifida. NCBI lineage: Eukaryota > Viridiplantae > Streptophyta > Magnoliopsida > Solanales > Convolvulaceae > Ipomoea > Ipomoea trifida. The sequence continues at coordinate 30,258,827 of CP025659.1, forward strand.
CAACAGGGACACCAAGCTAATACTGAGGTAATTCCTGTGAAGTTCTTGATTATTATTGGTCTAGTTTGATTAAGATTGTTAACCAAATAAAAAAGAATATGGTGAAGACTTGCTTGAACAAAACAAAAGGTGGTTGAAAAAGGTCCTGCAAGTTCGCCTAAGAAATATATTAGAAGATTGACCAAACGATTTAAGTCTGAAAAGTGTGAATGAATTGCTTCACTGTTAGATAATCTCTTGCTAAAAATTATTTTTCTGCTAGTAAAAATGCAGAGGGAAGTGCAAAAATGTAAAAATTATTGGAAATCTAATATTCTAATTTTTCCTAGGATTTTAATTTGATGGCACAGGTTAAGGCTCAGCCTCAAGTTGGGAATCCCAGTGGTGGAAGCATATTGATCAAGAATCTGGACAAGGCAATTGATGACAGGGCACTGCATGCTATATTTTCTGCATTTGGAAACATTCTTTCTTGCAAGGTGGAAACAGATGCCTCTGGTCAGTCCAAGGGGTATGGACATATAGAATATGACAGCGAGGAAGCTGCACAGGAGGCTATTGAGAAGGTCAATAGCACCGAGGAAGCTGCACAGGAGGCTATTGAGAAGGTCAATGGCACGCTGTTGAACCACAAGAAAGTGTATGTAGGACCTCTTGTCAGCAAGCAAGAAAGAGCGGAGGCTAGGGACATGACAAAATCCACTAAAGTCTATGTGGCGAACTTATCTGAATCTACAACCAAAGAGGATCTTAGGGAAGTTTTTTGTTATTTTGGAAAAATAGCTAGCACTGTTGTTGTGAGAGATGAAGATGGAAAATCGAAGTGTTTTGGATTCGTCATCTTTAAGGATGCCGATGATGCTTCTTGGAGCATAGAAGTGCTTAATGGCCACAAATTTGATAACAAAGAGTGGTGTGTGAGAAGAGCTCAGAAGAAAAGTGTTAAAAGAGCTCAAGAATAAATTTGTGGATGAATCTGTTCCGTCGTCCACTGCTAATGCATCCGAATAAAAAAAAAAGCTGGGAATGCAGTTTCTGAGAAGAAAATTACTGGAAAACCTGAGAAGAAATCTGTGGGTGAATCTGTTCCTTAGCTTCTTCCATTGTGTTTGAGACTTTTGAGTATTGCTCTTTAGTCTCTTTGCAGGGCTTTTCTGCAGTTTTTATTGGTCTGCTAAGGATCAGATTATCTTCCATTAGTCTTTCTTTAGTGATCAGATAAACTTGTAACTACTACTCAAGGATGAGCACCGGATAAATCACGCTAGTTCAAATGGTTACTAAACTAATAGCTCAACTAACTTAGTTGAGGTTGTCCCATCCAGTCATTTTCGTGTCGAGCTTTGGATGTCTTTCCAAATTCCAACATTAGTGTCAATGACAATTACATGACTTTTGTATCATATATATTTTTTTTACTATACAAAAATAATGATAAAATATTTTGAAAAATACTATTGAATAAAGTGATAAATTAAATGCTACTATTTGACAATTTAAACCTATAAAATTGAACTATTTTATTTGATAAAAATGAACAAATACTTATCCGCTATAAATTATACACTTTTGATTCGTTGCACAAGGCGCAACAAATTAGACAGTTATGTTCACAAATAAGTGTAATTAGCTTAGCATAATAGAAGGAAATTAAATTAATTATTATACCAATTGTTATGGAAGAGATATTAAGAGGAAATATAAGGTCATGGGTTCGAGCCTCAGTGGGGGCAATGTTGACTTTGTTGGGCTTCAGTAGGTTGAGAAAAGTATATGAACAGATACTACATGTAACAGGGTCAATAGTATTCAAAAAAAAAAAAAAAGATATTAAGAGGAGAGATTTATGCAATGATAATTGGTAAAATCATTAGGGCCTGATTATGTTACCATAATTAAGGAAGACTTATTATCTGCACCATAAGGGCATTGCATGTACTAAATAAATCAGATGAGAATAATATTGATGGATATATTAAGAATGAGTTAATTCCATTTTTTATTCTAGATTTATAGGTGACAATCCACTTTTAGTTCATTTTATTAGAACATTCACTTTTAGTCACAGTATTATTGTGACATGACTAATTTTGGTCCTTTATCAACAAATCAGTTTAAATATCATTAAATACAATGACATTTCGGTCTTCAATTATGAATGTTTTAAAAAATTAAACATAAAAAATATAGCGGTTCAACATACGTTGTATAAAAAAGATTGAAATGTCTTTTGTATTTAACGATATTTTAACGATTTTGTTGCTGGAGAACTAAAATTGGTCATGCCATAATAATACTAGGACCAAATGAGCATGTCCTAATAAAAAAGGACTAAAAGTGGATTGTCATCTATAAATCTAGGACCAAAAATAGAATTAACTCTATTAAGAATGGACTCGGGCTGAAGCAAAATGACTGAAAGAAGATGGAGAGTCGACTCGGACAAGGTCAGGTCAAGGTGGACCAGGCCAACAACGAGGTCGGACATGACTTGGGCTCAACCACCATGGTTAGCTACGACATTAAAGACGGAGGCCACGAAGAGGCTCGACCGGCAAGGTAGTCTTCCGGATCGGCCTTTGAGGTCGGTCTCCGTGGTTGACCTCCGGGGTCAGCCTTCGAGGACAGTTGGGCGAAGACATGTTCTTGTTGGTCATACTATTTTCTGGGAGTTGGTTAGCCTTACTACTTTAAATAAGTATCCTTTGTCCTCATTTAGGACATCTTCATCTTCATCATCTTGTCTTATCATCACTTATATTGTAATCACATTATATGAGTTATTAATATAAGGCTTTGTCTCCTTAAGCTTAATACTTTGTCTTTACTATTTATCCCTTTAATTATTGGTTTGGGTTAATTTGAACCACCCGGATTAATTAATTCAATCATCGGTGCTTTCATTGAGAGCTTGACATACAAGCTCGAGCGTGCTTCCTATTTTTGAACCTTCTATAGCAATGGCGAGGTCTAATTCACGCAACTTTCATGACTTTAGTACGTAACATCCATATCTCCCTAGGTGGAAATAACCTTAATTGAGTAATACTTGTGCACTAATTTTATATTCAAATAAATGTAGACTTTCAAATATTTAAATTATTTATAATTTCATCTTTAATTTTATTATATAAATATATAATAAATAATTTTATCCGTGCTGACATGGTTGAAAAAATCGCTAGGAACTCATCGGGCGCTTGGAGAGCGCCTAGCGCCTAGGATGCCTAGGCGGGGATTAATCGGCACCTAGGCACCTGTGTAATTTTTTTTATTTTTTTAAAAATTTGTTTAAGTATTTTTAATTTTTTAAAGACTAATAATTATGAACTATATAATACTTTAATAGTTAATACTAAAATATTAAATATTCACTTAAAAAATATCTAGAGTTTGTACAATTTAGGGTTATTTCGCTCAAAATGATATTGTTTTGAGTGAAATAACACATTAAAAAAAAAAAAAAGAAACAATAGCTAATCGACCGACTAGACGGCCTAGTCGATGCCTAGAAGGTCTAGTTGGTCGCCCAACAGGCCAGCTGCCTAAACATGCACCATTTAAGGTGATACGGTAGGCAATCGACCGGCGCCTAGCGCTTAGACGGCGATTAATCGATGCCTAGGCGAGATTTTTACAACATTATCCGTGTATCGCAGAGGTAATTTACTAGTATACTAGGTATTGCAACTACTTTCATCAATGTACTTTCTAGCCGGTTTCCAGGCTTGAATGTTGTTTTGTATTTATGTACACATTGTAATAGTTGTTTGTATTTGTCCTATAATTGGTAATAACGATTGTTGACACATCTGATCTGTTGTTGAATTTTCTTTTTCCGGCTGTCTTGTGCATAACTTTCTATGCGCCAAATAATTTGTTAATTAATAGATAAATGCCGGCGGCTAAAAATCATTTTCTTTTTTTTAAAAGGTTATTATAAATAATAAAATTAATATAGTTAAAGACTTTTCTTGTAAGATAAAGTTGTCTTCATGCCATTTTTATAGTGTTTATTGACGGAGCTCTCATGGTTTACGTCCCACAAACAACTTCGTCAACCATTTGAACTTGGGATTTGTCACTATAACAGACAGATATATATATTATCAACTTGCACTCATATAACATTAACCTCAACCTCCCCATCCCAGCAAGGCTCTTTAGATAAAGATCAGATCAGGTACGCATAAAAACTTGCCTCATTTATATTATTTTCTTCCAAACTCCGCTTAGTTGTTATACAATAGACCATAGTCCATACAACACTGTGTAGACTATAATCGTCGAATAAAATTGTAGTAGAATTAAAATAATATTTTAGTGTTGCTATAATGAAACTAGTGTGTGGAAAATGAAACTAAAAAACAGAGTTCATTCAATAATGTATATTGTCAAATGAAATTATAGTATAATTAAAATGATACTTTATTGTTACTATAATGAAATTAGTGTGTGGAAAATGAAGCTAAAATTTAGAATCATACAATAACATATATTGTGAAATGAATCTGAAGTGTAATTAAAATATTAACATTATTATAATTAAACCAGTGTGTGACAAAAAAAAAAAAAATAGAACTCATGCAATAAAGTTGATATGTTTTACTTTAAATATGTTATTCCCTACATATTTACAACTATTTTGTTTAGATATTGAAGATCTTTTTCTTTAATTTGGGATAATGATTTTGCCCTTAAAATATAAAATCCGACAACATTTTACCATCAATTTGGTCAGAATGATCAAAACTGATAAAGATAACAAAGTTAGACACCGAAATTGAAAAAATTTAAAGTTGTGTACCAAAATTGATAAAAATTAAAAGTCGAGCGACCAAAAGTGATATTAATTCAAGCTTAATATATTTAAGTTTCGTTAAAAGTACTAACATAATATTATTATAAAAAATTGGATTAAAAGTAACTTCAATCAAGTTTCGTTAACCGAACCAGACACATAACATAGGACGGTGAATATATTTTTCCTTATAAATAACAAACACTTGACTCCCGATTAGTATTACATTTGAGCATATAAATATGCATGGCATTTACATATTGATCCGACTTGATCCGACTCATCAACAGATAAGGATTCGTGAGACGGTCTCACACATGTATGACCCTATGGTGTTAATTTATTTAAATACCGTGTGTGTGGTGTGACTGGTGTCGGTATTAGGAATCCCCACCTGTTAACTAATTCTTATACAGTTTTCAGTAACGTATATTCCTATTTTTACTTTAAAGGTGGGATGGCAGATGAGTCTTTTAACGTTTCTATGAGTGTCGACGGACTGGCCCCTTTTGAACAGAGTGACACTGGAAAGGTATGAAATCTACTTTACAATTCCATATATACCATGCCTACCAGGATTGCTTCAATGTTTTTTGTTATTTGATTCTAACATAAAAGAAACTTATTCATTTGAGTGATTAATACATTTTTTTAAAAAAATTGAATTTTTCGTTCTTAAGTTATAAGTTGTTGAAGAATTCGTTCCGTTGATCGTGTTCACTTTTAGTCCCTAAGCTATCATTGATGGCATTTCACTTTCTGTGCTTTTATTAACTTTTCGTCTCACTTTCCGTCTCTAAGCTATACTAAAGTTGCAAATAGTAAGCTATACTATTGCATGCCCTAGAATTAATGAATTATGCTCTTTTACAATAAATCACTTGCATGAACAGGAGCAGGAAGAGCGATGTGACGTTGTTTTGGACATTAGAAATGATGAGACGAGCAACAGAGGAATTGATAATGGAAAGGTTTGCACTCTGAATCTATTCTTCGAGGACATCTAGACTTACATTTCGGTAATATTGCATTTTCTTCCCAAATAAAAGTTACATAATGTGGACAAGGCTTCTCGTGTGGCCAATGCGGATTGTGCCATTAGGTATGTATAATTGCACCATACGGTGTTCGAAAATGAATCAGAATGAAATGCACAAATGCACCACACATCACCATCACACTTAATGATACATTTCTGAACACTTTGTGGTGCATTTATGCGTACCTAATGGTGAGTGACCGCACGGTCGCACGAGAAGCCATGTTCGTACGAAAATGTGACCCTATATATATGGCACTGCATTTTTTTCAATCCAATTTTTATAGATGTAAGGTTGAGATTGGTTATTAGTTTATTTCCTAGGGTGTGTTCTCATGTGATACTAAACACACACACACACACACATACTTGAGTTCGAATGCCGTCGCGCTTTATCGTACAGTTGGTGTGGCGCTTAAAAAAGGCATCAATAATGTTAGGAAAATCCACAACAATGAAATGCACAAATACACCACAAAACGCACAACACACCCAAAAATGCACTATACCTCCCCACACCTAATTGTGCATTTCCAAACATTGTGTGGTACGTTAGTTTATGCATACCTAATGGTGCATTTTTGGTGATGCGTACCTAATAGTGCATTTTTTGGTCTATTTGTGCATTTTTTGGTTGCGCGTTTTCTAACACTATTGGTGCATATTTGCATGGTCGGGTTGGGGCGAGTCAATATGGAAATGCAGTATCTGCACTAAAAAATATATAATACTAATTAATAAAGAATATAGTATTTGTTACATATATAAAGAAAATTAAAGTGTAATATTTTGAGAAAAAATATAATATTTTTAAATCAAAATGTAAAAATATTATGGAGTATTTTTTAAAAAAGTATTACACTTTCATTTATAAATAACAAACAAACACTTCACTACATTTTCATCTTGACTCCAACTCATATCACTGAGACTCACCCAAGTTTTTGCCATAGGGGAAAAATATACTCCCCATATAAAAAGTGAGGATTAATGTTATTCATACCTTTCAAAAAATATGTTCTCCATACATTTGCATATCAATCGTTTAGAGTTGCTAGTGTTCACTTGTAGGAAATAGAAATATCAGCTCCTTATCAAGAATATCCTTGGAAGCGCAACTTCTATAAACCATCTTTGGTATCCATTGGGCCCAAGTACTCTAAAGAGGTTGATCAAGTTAAGGACAAGGAATACAAGAATTTGTATATGAAGCCTTTTTTCAAAAGGGCAGTGGGACACTCGATGGAAGAGTATCAGGAATACCTTAGGAATGAGATGAAATTGTTGGACAAAGCTCGAAATTATTACAAGCAAATTGGAATTACCTACCCCCATAACGATGAAGAGTTGGTAGAAATGTTGGTGCTTGATGGTTGCTTTGTGGTTGAGTTTGTTCTGAAATGCAAGGAAGGCGGCAATGGTGATCCTCGCAATAGCGTTGAAGGGAAGAAAGCTCGTGAAGACATGTTTATATTCGAGAATCAACTCCCTTTTGAAATCCTCTCTGCCATTTATAAGAAAGCAATTGGCGATACTAAAGAAGTTCATAGCTTCATAAGACTAGTGAAGTTCGCTTTTGCCTCTTTAGCACCAAAGTTTGCCATTAATAACTTTTATGACGACAATAAACCTCAAAAACCCATGGATCTACTCCATGTGGTCTACAGTCTTTGTCTTCCGAGAAATGCCCAAGCCCTAATTCCCCAAGCCGCAAAACGGAACGAAGAAAATATGTGGCTAAAATTAAACCATATGAACAGTGCGACAGAGCTTAAAGAGGTCGGAATTAGCTTTGAAAAGATTGGCCAAGTCTTCAATATGCCAAAGAAATA
>CP025659.1:30292305-30344950 GCA_003576665.1 Ipomoea trifida
GTTCGATCGGAGTCCTGAAAACGGAGTCGGCACTCGGTCAACCGTGCCTCCCTGAAAAGGGAGTGTAAGAAAAGAAGTCATAAAGAAGGTTCGTGGGTTTGATCGGAGTTCTGAAAACGGAGTCGGTACTCGGTCAACCGTGCCTCCCTGAAAAGGGAGTGTAAGAAAAGAAGTCATAAGGAAGGTTCGTGGGTTCGATCGGAGTCCTGAAAACGGAGTCGGCACTTGGTCAACCGTGCCTCCCTGAAAAGGGAGTGTAAGAAAAGAAGTCATAAAGAAGGTTCGTGGGTTTGATCGGTGTCCTGAAAACGGAGTCGGCACTCGGTCAACCGTGCCTCCCTAAGGAGGGAGCGTGAGAAAAGAAACTATAAGGAAAGTCCTTTTGGCCTAAGTGGGAGTCTTAACCGGTCATAGGTCGGGAACAAAGTAAAAACAGAAGGAAACATACGCGCCATTGAAATATGCTTTTATTTATTGAGTTATAAGGAAGACCAGCCGAAGATACAAAATAGCCCTATAGGGCTTAAGAGCGTCAACTACGAATAAAGCTACGTAAACGGAAATTAAGTTGAAGCTGCAGGAGAATCAGCGGAAACCATAGAGGGCGTCTAGGAAGGAGGAGACAGGCGATCAGTCTCGGAAGCAGGGAAAGTTGTGTCTGGGGTTGCAGGAGAGGCCGGAGGAGTGTCTCCCAGAGAGTCGTCAGCCAGGAACTCCGCCAGAAACTCCGCGTAGTCAGAATCATAGTCCGGGTTCAAAGGAGATCCTATCTTACCCTCAGGAAGTGGTGGGGGTGTCACCTCCTTCTCCTCATCTAAAGGGATGGGGAGAGGGTCTTCAAAGGTATCCCCCACCTCATGGCCGCCGTGAGCCAGTTTCCTTTGACGAAGCATCTCTTGGCGAGCCTGTTCGATCAGGCGAAGAGAGCGCCGTGAGGGAGGACCAACGTTACCCTTCTTCTTCTTCGTCATAGGTGTTGTGAACAAACATGTTTCTTTTGAAGAGGACTGGTATTTATAGTAGAGAAAGTCACCTTGGAGAGAAAGAAGAGCCAAAAGGATAGAGATCAAAAAAAGGAGAGGATGTCAGAATAAGGAAGGTCTAGAAGGGAGTATCGGCGGGATATCTCTTGGAAGTCGAGTAAAATCCGGGATCTTGATTGATTTGACAGACGAAGAAGGCGCAGCAGAGATTCGGATCTATTTATGTCAGGGATGTACTTTCCTAGGTTACGGTTCTTTAACCAAGGAAAGTGAGGGACTAGATGATGGCATATGGAGCCGACTGGGTAGACCAGGCGGTCGGGAGAGAGGGAAACACACTGGAGTCTGAGTATCCAGGACGTACTTATTCCAATTCCTTTCGGGTCGGACCCTAATTCGGGAAAACACCGGAGATGGTCATACCATAATATGATGAGCTGCCTAGCTCTTAGCCGTCGATCGGGCGAGAGACCCAGTCAGACGGTCGGGAAGCCGGACCCAGCCAAACGGTCGGGAAGAAGGATCCGGTTAACCAAGTGTAGCAGGCGGTCGGATAACTTCAAAGAGCCCCAAAAGAGTACTCGCGGAAGACGAAAAGATCAAGGGGATCCGGTGGCCGTTATAAGAAACAGTCACCATCATCATGAGGCCTTTAAATGACTTTTATGAGCTATTATTGCATTAATTGTATCAATAAATATGTAACCGATCAGGTGAGAAGTATATATAGCCTGACGGGAGTTTGAATGAGGCAGGTCGAAATGGGAGTAAAAAAGAGAAACACTCGTTTTATTGAAAATCTCCATAAATCCTTGTAATTTTCCGGTAGTGTTGGCCCGCCGGTCGATCGCCTGAAGATCGGGAAACCATCAGTCTCGATGAACTGACACTTCTCCAAAGAACTAAATGGTAGTCGAGAAGCATGGATAAAGTAATCTAAGTTTGGAGAAGAAGAATATCATGGAGATAAAATGTTAAGGAAGTGACCAAAAGGAATATTATGGAATATAGAACAACCGGAAGTGGATGCCACGTCAGAACTCCACAACAAACGGATGAGCCAATCCTAGGTCGGTCTTATTCCCTAAAACGAGGATCAATGGGAATATAAAAAGAGTAACTTTTGCCAAAAGGAGTAAGTGGAGCATGGACTCAAGAATGTGGATTATGGGACATTCACTACAAGACAAAAGACTCAAGTTACAAGACCACCACTCCATGAAACATGCTAAAAATATGCAAGTCCCATGATCAGCATGGGAGACAGATTTCAAACGGAATAATTTTCCCTCCAACGGAATTATTCCTCAACTCTCATATATAAGGACGTGAAGACACAAGTTCAAAAAAATTTCATGATTTCAAGCTATCATAAGAGGTGTCTGATTCAAACGTTCAAAGTGCAAGTGTTTTATCTGGAATATCATCCTTGATATTCACAACAGCGAGAAAAACACATCTTAGTGTTTGAGAGAGTTACAAAGTTTAAACTACTACATATCTAGAAGGTGACCGAAGCTGCTCTACAAGGAAGTTTATCCAACGAAAGCTTTTGGTCAGATTGGAGATTGTTACACTCAACCTGTGACAACCGGAACAACCTTGCTTTGGAGAAGGCAAGAAGAGGCGGAGTAACCTGGGAGCTGTCTTGTGAAGATCCTGAGACTTGAGGCGGGCTTGGTGATCAAAGCTCAAGTGCTCGAGAGGTGGAGTAACAAGAAGCGGGGCGAAAAACCTGAGGCTTGAGGCGGGCTTCGTGCTCAAAGCTCAAGCGCTCGATATTGTACTAAAAAGGGAAGTTTTAGTGCAATCCTTCTAGGGAGTTTCTAGAAGAAGAGTGGACGTAGGTGGGTTGGCCGAACCACTTAAAAACCTCTCTCGCATTTACTTTCTGCTTTTATCTCTCCCTATCTAACTCTCGAACTGCACTGCATATAACCACACCTCTCGAACTAACTCAAACTCGAGCAAATTAAAAGGGGATAACTTTTCCGCTGCGCATAAAACTTTGTCTTCATCTTGTGAGGTATCGGACCTAAACATCCTAAGTCCAATACACACGAGAGGTCGAAAAAGATTTGCAAAATCTTATACAAGTCTATTCACCCCCCCCCCCCTCTAGACTTGTACCCCATCCCCTTGGGACCAACAATAAGGACAATCATTCTCTCACACTCAAGGCAAAGACATTTTCTTAAAGTTGTCTTATCTACTGCTTTGAGAATGGGTTTCTCTGAAAGTTGTCTTATCTACTGCCTTGAGAATGGGTTTATAACTGAATGTCAAATCGGATCCTATGCAACGATCCCAATGAGCATTTAATGATTGCCACCTTTTGTGGGACAAAAGACAAATTGTCCTTGCATAAAAGTGAACAAACGGCTAGAAAGTACTGACATTCTGAAAAAGGTTAAAACCTTACCCATTGGATATTACACACTGGACAATAGGTTTGAATTTCACATTCTCTCCAACGGATCTAAAATTCCACCTATAAATACCCTTGTCCCATCAGTAAACTGCTCTCAGTGTGATAAAATATTCAAAAGCATACAAGTGATATTTAGCAAAAAGAAGTTCTTGTGTGATTAAAAAGCTCATCAAAGAAACTAATCACAAGAATTTCAAGTTGGAGAAGCATCACAACCTTTCAACCATCTCTACAAGTGAAGTAGAAAGAGGCAGAGTAAACTTGAAAGAAATTAAAAAACCTACATCAACGTGGCTGCCTGGCTGAGTGATCAAAGGAGCACGTTGTAACGGAGTTTATACTATTAAGGGGAACATAGTGCTAACCTTCACGAGTTGTGTAAAAGAGTGGAGTAGGTTTAGAGTAAATCAGTCATTAGTTTTAATTTAAAATTTATGAATTAACAATAAATTTAATTTGTCCGGTGACATCATCTTAACTGGATTCCAAATCATCACAATTGGAGGAAAACCTGTAAAAATCCCAAGTGAAAAATTTTTAGGAGTTTATGTGTCAGATTATATCTTATTTTAGTCCAAAGTGTTAATTGAACACTTGTGAGTAATAGATGGACCTATTTGAATCTTGTACCAAAAATCAATTAATTCAGTTCAGTTCAAACTAACAACACCCTATTAGGAATTAGGATTACCAAGTGACCAATTCAATAAATTATAAAAATATGATATAGATGCAAAGCTAAAAAAGAAAAATGCATAGGAAGAAAACTTGATTAAAAAAAATTGTTGTGCAAAGCAAAAGTCTGTCATTATCCTGCATGCATTTAACAAAATTGGATGTACTGTCTCATACCTTAGACCAAACAATTTGCTGAAACAATTCTACAACAGTGGACACACTGCCCTGACCTTCCCTGCATCAACAAGAAACAAATGTGGCACAACTCCCATCTATAAACTCACCCTCCCACTCCCTATTCATATCATTAAAAAATAAAAAAAATGCTCTCAAATTAAACATTAATCTCTCATTTCCATCAATGATTAATAATATTACAGATCACATCCCTCTAGAAACTATTAGTTGGGAAATAATTTCTACAGCACCACATCTTAATCCGCTCTTTCATTTTCTCCCGCCCCATATTCACCTGAGTACATCTCCAATTGGCCACCACAAGTCGGGAACAAATGTTAAGTTTCTAAATCACCACCACATGTTTGTGAAGCTGAAAAATATCTCTAATGGACGCATTATAGAGCATCAAGAAGCAGCTAAGCAGCCAAATCAATCTTCCAGACAAACATCACATCTGGCAGCAATTGGATCACTTCATGCAAATCAAAGCAGTTCAGTGCTTGCCAACTCGAAGAAAGTCCCTATTTTTACCATTTCTCAATCTACAAACTGCGGTAATCTATCACAGTGACTTCATCTTCAGGTGCATCAAGATCTTGATAGCTACAAAATGTCAAACTGCAGGTTAGTACAACCACCAACCATAAAACCAAAAATTGGCATTTGCCTATGTTGGAGTCTAAAAAATTGGTAATTACAAGCCAAGATATTAGAATCATTAGCACCTCCATTTCACAGATTTTACTTGGTCAATTGCTGAAATATTAATGCTTTGCCAGTATGTCCAACAATGGAATTGGCAAGATTTTTAAAAGCTTGAATGGGAAAGAAGTCTCTAATCGCTGATAAAACTATCCCTGCCAATCTATTGTTGTTACTCATCTTTTTGATCTAAGATAAAATAGAAGAGTTACCTCTTCACAAGCTTACTAAGCTCAATACTGCATGCAACTGAATACGCTAGATTATTCATTAAACAGAATAAATTTAACTCTACATTTAATTTCAGCATAACTAGCAGGGCCAGACTTTATAACAAATACTAGATGAAGCGTTTTGTCTAAAATAATAGTGGAAACGCCCTTCCCACTGAATTGAAGTTGTACAACTTTAATTGTGAGATTCTAGATTCCCTTTAAGTGTAGAACCTACAACTCTGGCATCCCAATTTAGTAAAATGATGTTTGGTAAACACTAAATCTACATCTACATGTAGCATAATAGACACTTGGACCTCAATAAAACTTATAAATTAATTCTGCTCTGGGTGGCAGAAGAATCAAATATTAAATCATCTAGGTCATTGTGTTATCATCATCCAGAGTGAAATATTGTTAGCACAAACTCTTAAGTGATTAATGTTATTGGTGTTGATGTACCAAATATTGTAACTCATAATTTGGTTTAGCATGAAAGGTTACTGGCAATCCAAGTGAAGAATCTTCGGCCCATTGTGCACAATGAAAATTCTGGGAAAAGGAGAACATTTTTCAATTACTAAACAGGCCATTAATATTTATTAATGTTAAGCTCAATAAGTCTACCAAAATGTTTTTACAAAAATGCCAAGATGATTTTTGAGTCAAAAGTCGTAAAATTAAGAAGATTTTTCAAGCCTAATTGTGTTGCAGAACATGTCTGGCAGATATTTCAGCGAAACCCATACACCAAACCTGTGCCTTATTCTGTCAAACAGCTAGTTTATATCCCCAATTACAAAACAAAACAAAACAAAACAAAACTCTTCAAGCCTTCATTCTCTCCATTTCCCACCTATATGATGCACATTCTGGGGACTTGCTTACCAATGGATGTCATGGAAGTAAAGAGACCACAGCTAGAGAAAGCTTTAGTATTTTGTTCTATTATTATTTAATTATATTATTAGTTAGTCTTTATTATTTAGTAGTTTACTTAAAGTAGTTTTTGGATAGCTAGTAGTTTGAGATTTAGAAGGATTCCCAACCCTGGTATGCATGGGAAACATTGTATTCTCTAATTATAAAATGAGGAAACAATGTATTAGCAGGCAAGCAATATTTTTCATAAAAAGAGTTAGAGAGTTTGGGATCTCAATAAAACCCAACCAGCATCTTAGTCTTTCTTTTACAACTTTAATCTCCCTCCAGTTGCATAGCCTATGATGTTTAGTATTATGTTAGTTCTGTTGCTGGCGTCATGGGCAATAAATATTGCAGACCACCCCCATATCAAATCATTAACCGAAGCGATAAAAGAATTGAAAAAGGGTATGACACTACTCCTCCAAGACCACGGCAAAAACCCAGCAGCTACTACACCAGCAATCTAGCACACAAAGACAAAGGCCATCCCTCTCGATGAAGATGATAATGTTTTCCAATATGGCTTCTCACCAAAATGGATTTTCCACAATTCTCGGGATAGGAAGAATCGTTAATTTGGCTTCATCATTGCAAATAATAGTTCGCAACTCTTACACTCCAAATCAAGATAATGTGACTTTGGCTACTACACCAGCAATCTAACACACAAAGGCAAACCTCAATGAAGATGATAAGTTTCCCAATCCCACTTCACCAAAATGGATTTTCAACAATTCTCAAGACAGGAAGACCCATTCATTTGGCTTCATCTTTGTGAATTATATCTTTGCAACTCTCGCACTCCGAATCAAGATAAGGTGAATATGGTAGTATTCAATATGATAGGAGAAGCGCAACTTTGTTACTACCAAATCCTCCAAGACAAACCATCAATATCATGGGGAGTTTTTAAAGAACCCTGCAAACTCCATTTTGGGCCACCACAAAGCATAAATCTTCTAGGAGAACTAGTCAATTGGAAGCAATGAGGCCGCCACATCAATGAATATATCTCAGATTTCCAGCTCCAACTCGTTCATGCTAATACAATCTGAGTTGATGGACTGGATGAGCTCCTTCATATTGATGTAGAGCACACCAGACCAAAATCACTAGCTGAGTCCATAAATACTGCTAGACTTTTATTGCAAAATACAGTTAATGACAACAGGTTATTCTATTCTAGACAGCCCTCTCGCCTTCTTCCTCCTCCCTCCAACAGGATGCACCATAGAACCAATATCAAATACTAAACCCCAGCCAACACATAAACATAGCAAAGGCCAAATGGCAGTTGTTTGTTCTAGATAGTATTGGCCTTCATAAAGGGGATGAGCGGATGAGCCCTTGGGTAGATTGGACCTTTTGAAGTGCAAACAACTATAAAATACATGTCATAATGTTGCCCTTTAGAATTCCATTTCATTATTGCATTGCTTGATTGCTATATCTAAGTGATTGCATTGCTTTCTACAATTCTTTATTGCTTGTTCCTATCTTGCTAAATATATTCCACCCCTTCCCCTCCCCACCCAACCCCCGCCCATCTTAGGTAAATTGGGACCTTGAAACATCACCAATAACTTTGGTCAGATGTGCAACAAATACATGCCAAATGTCAAACAAACACACCTTATGCAATGTAAATAGAAAACTGCATTTAAAACTGATATAGTAACATGTAATCATCATAAAAGCAAACACTTAAAAACACAAGCTTACCTTCTTAAGCGCCTAGGATCCTGTCGAAGTGTAGGAGGTAAAGCAATGATTGGAGCTGGCCCACTTATTTGTGCCCCTGACCTGCCATTTCTACCACCTTCAAAAGAAGCAGGGCCACCTTGTTCTCGCAACATTTGCATTGCAACTTCCGGAGGTGCAGGAACAAAAGGCCCCAATGGACTAAAATGACAAGTTATTATAAATAATTATAACATAGACATCAAAACGAATTTAAGAAAACCATATATTTACTAAAATGCGAGAAGAGATTTAAAATTACCCAGCCCCAGGAACAGGCATCAGCACGGGTGGAGGAACTATGTCAGAAGGGAAACCAGCAACATGAATCCCCTGTCCACCAAAGGTATCAAACATTTGTTCATCAGGATTACCTCCATCTTTGGACTGGAAATCTGCCAATTGTGAGTTGTCAGCCCTATCAAATCTTTCACCAATGCGATCTCTGCGGCCACCTCTGTCGTCCTTCAATCGGCCATCTAAACCAGGTCTGCGTCTCTGTGGCTTCTCTTTCTACACAGTTCAAGCAGTTCAACATAACATAAAATGATGACAGATAAACACAGACATTATCACTACCCCAAAAAATAAAATAATAATGTAACTATACATCAATTTATCAAGATCTAAGCAAGCTTTTAAAAAGCCAGAATGACATAGATCACAGATAGATTACAAGGAGGAAAATGTCTATCAAATATCAATAAACAAGCATGCAGCAGCAAGAAAAACATATCCCAATGTTACCCATGAGCAAATGATTAATCTCTTAATATGAAATATGTATGGCATATTGGCATGTAGCAAAGTGTTGATACATTCTATGCACAACATACCGGCAGAGAAGGCAGCATCACAGGAGTCCCACCAGGTGCATTTTCATCACTGGAATGGTTGAAATTTAGTCAGTTTTGTGATGAAAATAATAAGAGATAAGGATAAAATGATAAAAGTTCCTACCCTTACCTCATATAATTCTCAAAGTATAAATCATCACGCACTTTAGAAGTCAGCTCCAACACCAATTCCGGATGTTTCAACTTCAAGTGTTTATGAACAAACTCAGCAGCATGAAAAAGTTTAGTGCAACCCTTGGCTCCACAACCATACTTCCATCCATATTTCTCATCTCTAATTTTTCGGACATATGGGTCTAAACCTTCAACAGCAGCCGCATCAATCTTCTCTTTTGCTGTCATTATCTCCAGGGGATCCTGTCCCTTCAGCCTCTCTTGCCAATGTGAGTCTAGTTTAGTTTCCCAATCAGCCCCATTGTTTGATGCATCAGAAGTCTTCCCATCAACTCTCACATGTCTGAGGCCCTTAGCTTCATTTGTTTCAGTCATACCATAGTAATCCACCCCATGAATGCGCCAGAGATAGGTGAGAAGGGTATCCAGCAGTTCAATCCCCTCAAGACCTTTAACTGAAGTTAAGCCCCTTACAATAATAACAGGGCCTGAGGAACCACCATGAGACTTATCTCTGTTCCCTCTTTCATTATCAGACCGAGATAGTATGTTATCTTCGATTCCCTTCTCTGCGTCAAGCTTTCTAACCAGTGCCTGTGCCTGTTCAACATCAGTATGAATGCGTCTGGGCTCAGAACTCACTGGGTGAGCCTTTGGAGCAGCTGATAGTTCAGTGTCTTTAGCTGACCCCCTACCAAACCGTCTTCTTTTATCACTGCCATCTGCTTCATCATCAGAATTTGGCTCACTAGACTGTCCTGATTTGTTTGAAGTAGGGGTAACACCAGGACCTCTATTTCACATGCAGAAAGATTAGTGTTTAGTAACAAAATCAACACTAAACAGATAAACAAACTAAGGACAAAGACATGTCATACAAATCCAATGTTCCACTTTGCAGATCAAGTAGGAAATCTTTTGCCAACTTCCGTGCTTGCTCATTCCTCCTATTAAGGCCACAGAAAGAAAGAAAGAAAGAAAGAAAGAGAATAAATATTACAATAGGAAGCAATTAAAATGGAAACCACTGTCCGCACATAGAAGACTGACTTCAGTTTACAAGCAAATTCCTGACCAAAATAAAACACAACAAACCTTTCTATCACAGTCACAAGGTTTGTAGGATGATATTTGTCCTTTAACCTGAGAATACAAGTAATTATCATGAAAAGCTGAACAAAAAGATAAACTAAAAAAGAAGTATGATAAGGTGAATTAACAGTTACCAATCTTCATCTTTATGTGCATCAAAATAAGATCGTTTCTGAGCCTCTATATAACTTGCCTTGTATTCTTGATACCTGCATAAAATAGAAAATATGCCCATGAAATTATCTAAGAAACCATAACTTAGAAAAGGCACATACAAGTTAAAATGAAACATCAACAACAATAAGTCGCTCCCACTCTGACCTCCGTTCAGCTTCAGCTGGCAAAACATCATCCTCAAGTTCCTGAATGAACTGCTTATATGACTTCAATCCTTCTCTGCAAAATAATACACAGCACATAAATTCACAGCCAAACACCTAGTAAAAAATGATTGTGCTATTTGTTTGTATCACAAAGAAAGCATTTGCATCTGAAAATAAAAAGGTCACTCTATACAAACTGGCATATCAATGAATCAGAGGTTTTTCTAGAAATATATTGAATATAGCTATCCAACTACAGGCTTCTCAGCATAAAACATTATTAATTAGAGAGAAGGGCAAATATGCCCTTGAACTATTCGGAAAAATTCAATTGCACCCTTGAACCAGAAAAAGCTTCACATTAACACTCAAACTCTAAAAAGAAAAGGAGCAATTAGAACTCTGGGTTGGCATCCATATGTATATATTATGGCTGATGTGACAATTTTTTATTTGTTGACTCACACACACACACAAATATATTACATTACAGGACCAAGATCCTCATCCATGGTTGGGAAGATGACAAAACAGACAATTGTACTTGTCCTTGTCCATGGCAATCTGGGACAAGGACAACTTTGTCCTCATCAGTCCTTGGGCTGTCCAAGGATGGCCATGCTTTGGACAAACATGGCTGTCCATAGCCACACCAGTACATGCTTTTTATTTTATTTTATTTAAAATAAAAATAAAAATGTTAAAAACATCAATGTAGTACACAAGGCATCCTTGTAAGCAAGCAAAAATACATGTGCAAGCCACGAAAACATAATCTGCAAAAGCAAGTAATCAGTAACCTACTAGTAAAACTGACCAGTAAAAAAGGTACTTTTTTTAGAGTTCAAATGTTTATATTAAGTTTTTTTTTCTAGTTCAAGAGTGCAATTGGATTTTCTCAAATAGTTCAATAGCTTATTTGGCCTTTTTCCGTATTTGTTCATTTGGAAAGTTGGAAGTAAAATTTTAACTGTAAATAACTGTCAAAAAAGGCAGAAAAGTGGAATGGAATTTGTTGTATGCACAAAAGGGAAAAACAATACCTTTGCATGCTCCCTGATGCAAAAGCATCACCAAGTCCACCTCGACCAGAATCCCAGTCTTGAACAAACAACACACAGGAAATTAGAAGAAATTCAAACACAAACACAACGGAAATATTAAATACAATAAATTCTTTAAAGCACCTCCCCCCCCCCTCTCCCCAAAAAATTACAATCCAGATCCAGATTACGAGTAGTATATAGTAAAAGGGGAGAGAACAGGGAACTTGCCAAACACAAAACCTTTCATTCAGAAAACAATGGATAGTATAAAGCATACTTGAAATAAATAACTTCAAGCATACAAATGAGAAAATTAATAAACAGTTTATACTGCATAATTAAACTATTTTCTTTCTATGTAACTCATCCATAAATAAAATAAATAGGAGTAAAGAGGTAATCTAATACGGAGTATTTTTCTCCTAACATATGCACTCATTCTAAGTTCACTCATTGAAAATGTTTGCAATTCCACCCCACACATTTCAAAAGGCAACCAATGTTGTCCCCCTGTTTAATTAGTCTGGCCTAGTTAACAACTCTGGTGATCTGGGATTTTTCCAATGATGTGCCATGTATTGATAACAGAAGTTTGTATAAAGGAAATTTTTTCCAACTAGAATCCATCAACATTTCAGTATAAAACATGTCCTTGTATCCATCGTAAACATTCATAGCAATTTAAGCAGTGGTGGATAAAATTCCCAAAAAAAATAAATTAAATTAAATTAGCTAGGTGACTAATTGAGAAAGAATGCATCAATGCGGTACAAAAATGTTAGTATATATAAATTAATTAGTCAAAAATGTTGGGGAATTATCTTATTATCTTTTGCATGATAAGACCAACTAGGGCTACATAACCATAATCTGTGTTGCTAGGTTCATGACTTCATGGATTAGGAAAACTGGAACAAGTAGTTCACCATGGATTGTATATCCACAAGCCCACACTTCATTTCAATATATAGGTAGAATATAATAATATATAATTTTGAAAAATGCATTGTGGATCAAGTAAAAATTACTATAAGAAGAATGCAGGGATTTGCTTTGTTTCCAATTATCTCCCCCGTAATGTTCCAGAACTGTGGAAATCCATTTATTAGGATAGCCTTGATTGGGATTTGTGGGGGAACAGCAAAAAAGTGCATTACTCCATATTACTTAAAATATGCTCACACTATGACACTACTACCTAAAACAGGCTTCTTACATGGATGTATCTACACAATATTTCCCAGTAACTTATCATAAAAAGGAGGATACAAAGAAAATTACAAATTTCAAATAGAAATTAGTAATACAATAAGAAAAATGGTGAACAGAGCCAAGAGACTATCACTTTTCTATTTGGGAACAAATAGACATGATTTTAATGATACAGTATACAATTAGTATGAATGAAAAAGACAAAACTAGGAAAAACTGTTTATGTCAGAAACAAATAAAGGCAAATATATCAAACGCATCTATGGTCTTAAGAAGGAAAAAAGAAAAGTACTTAAAACAAAATGTTGCACATATGAGATATCCACCTTGGTATCCACCAGATGAACGACCGGCAAATCGACCAGGGGGCCTCTCATCAGGATATCCAGCCCTGCCTCCCATTTCACGGTCATACCCACCTGGATAGTCATAGCCACCAAACCTGCAACATCATGTTGTGTACATAGTAACTAGTAACACAAGTGCATGAATTCAAGCATCTTATAATGAGGAAAACACAAATTGTAACAAAAAGGATTCTTTTTACGTGCACTAAATGACATAAGTAATACATCCCCAGTGGAAACAGTCGAAGTGCACATAATAAGTACATCAGCATACAAACAAATTAACCAATGACACAAAAAACAGTTAAGCACTGAAAATATCAAAGTGACACATAATAAAGGTAAAACCATTGCTACAGTCTGCAGTAGACCACGTTTTCATTATATATAATATAAAGAAGACAAAAGAAAATCAGTAGATGACAAGGAAACATGAAGTCCAACGAACTAACGAAAAGGATAGTGTCACCTGAACCCCCTGAGGTTTTCAACAGTAACACTTGGACCCCCTCTTGTAATCTTGTTTCAAAATTACACTAAAATCCCTTCTCAGTCTTAAAATTCACTTTGTCCTATTTAGTCCTCAATGAGAGATGTGTTATTTAATTCTTAAAAGAAATAGCATTAGGAACAAGGGGTTATTATGAATAATTTTTTAAAAAAAAAAATGAACTAAGAACCAAAGCTCAAGGATTCATATATAATTTTTAAAATAAATAAATAGAAAGAGTTCGTAATGTTCCTGTCGGAAAACTAAAAGGGTCGAAGTGAAATTATCCCATTAATGAAATAGTATACACTATACCTAATTACATAACATGGGTTCAAGACACACTACTAATAATCAGCATATTCACTCAAGTGAACAAAAAGAGCTAAAGGATAGCTATAAATTAAAACAAGTATGATTCTAAATGTTTCCGTCAGAATCCATGGGGATCCAAGTGAAATTAACCAATTAAGCAGTCGCATACTTGATTACATTACCAAAGTTACCTGTTTACTACTAAGTACTAATAATCAGCATATTCAGTCTAGGTAGCAAAAAGAGATCAATAAAAGCAATAAAACATAGACGTGTTATTACCGGTCAAAAAATATAAATATATACCTATAGATATGTGTGGGTGCACATGTGTATTGTACTATTGTAGATGCTCAACAATCTCTAAAACATGTGCACCATTCATTATAAGTTAGGAGAAAAAAGTATTGGCTCAAATACGTTAATCTCAATTTCTTTACATAACTACCTAAAGTGGGATGTAACCACTGCAAAATGTGATAATTTCAAAGATTTCATCCATTGGCCAACTATTAAATTTTATAGTTATCCCACATATTTATCATCCAACAATAACTTGTTATAGAATCTCATTCCATTGCTATTCAATCTACTCTAACTTTTTACCAAGTAGATATGGAAGAGAGCCCATCGCACCATTAAAACAATATAGCGACCTAATGGATTCTCAGCTACCATAATACATACACTTTCTGCCATAAAGTATAGAAGTATTTATCCAATCAATGGGAAAAACAAAACGCAGGGAGTAAAGCATAGGAAAGCAAACGATGGTGCAAGAGCAATCTATTTTGACATTGAGATCTGCAAACTGAAACCATGACCAAAAGCCAGAAGCTACAAACTAATATGTTCTTTTTATTTTTCTTTGATACATGATTACAAACCCATCTTAATAAAAGTCCAAAGTAAATGTGATCTTGTATATATACTGTAAGGCTCACAAAATGTATTTTTCTCAAGACAAAGTACATTTAAAGCTCAGAGTAACTTCTAACATACTGCATTGCATGTTTAAGAATTCATAATTACCTTTATTGTCTCAGTTAAAGAGGTCCATGAATCCGTGACACATAAATACATAATACAAAATAGAAATATCAGGAGTTGAAGTTTCGATGTCTATGAAAGCCCCAAGGATAAGCTAAAATACATAATACAAAATAGAAATATCAGGAGTTGAAGCTTTGATGTCTATGAAAGCCCCAAGGATAAGCTAATTTAGTGGCAATGCCAGATGCTCTCTATTTTACAAAGCCAACAATCTAATGGTACAAATATATTCCTTCATCCTCTGGTTGGCATTCTAAAGCACATTCTCTAGTCCTGAGCACAGCAATGCACTGCAACACGCTATGTCAAACAAAATTCAATGGATGGCACATCTGAAGTCTATAAATTATGGGTTAGATACCTTTTCTTTATCAAGTCTGGCAAGAGGTGCTAGGGACCATGCCTCCTAATTCCTATGCACATTCTCTTTCTCCTTTTTTTTTTTGTTTTATTTCT
Organism: Ipomoea trifida; assembly: GCA_003576665.1. Lineage (NCBI taxonomy): Eukaryota > Viridiplantae > Streptophyta > Magnoliopsida > Solanales > Convolvulaceae > Ipomoea > Ipomoea trifida. Next base: position 30,307,467 of record CP025659.1, read on the forward strand.
CTATAAGCTTACAGCAAAAGTATAATAGTCCAGGTAAATTGGTTGGTGCATAATCAGGAAGAAAATAAATTTCATATAAATGTCCGCATATATCAAGTAGATGAAACATGCGGAGAAGGATACTAACCTCCTATCACCAGGACCATAACCACCTCTGGGTCGTCCATCATAGTCATCCCTACGAGAACGCTTGTAGGGCGGATTTGGAGAGGAGCGCCGGGTAGGAGAATGGCCACCTCGACGGTCACGGTAGAGAGGGGGAGGAGGGCTCGGGCTAGGGCGGCCGCGCTTGTACTCGCGCTCTCGAGGAGGTGGGGGCGGTGGTGACCGGTTGCGATCATAGTAGTCCCCCCGGCCACCCCGTCTATCAGAATCCCGTTCATCCCTGCGTTCGCGAGAGTCCCGGTCGCGGCCTCTCCTGGGAGGAGGCGGTGGCGGCGGAGAAGAGTCGGCATCCTCCGCAGACTTGTTGGTATTCTCCTTGCTTCGCTCGCTCGCAAGGTCCACGACATCCACGTTGGCGTCCATTGCTTCAGTCATTGATGGCAGCTCGTCGGACACGGCGGCGGTGTTGGCGGTTCGGAGCAGCTAAACCCTAGGTCCCTCTGTTTGTATCTATGTAACGATGGGAAATGAAATCTGAGGATGGGGGGCTTTGTTGTGAATTCCAGATTTTTCCTATTTAAATAGAGTAATATTACCAAAAACTGTAGTACTCCACATTTTACCACTTTTTACCTCTCAGCTTCTACAAATACTAATTTTGGCTCAACTAAACAATAAGCTTTCACTTTAACCCTTCACTGTCTATTATTTTAGGAAAAAATGCAACCTTAGTACCTTAATTGTCCATTGCTAAGGATTTTAGTCCTTAAGTTTTCACCATGACAATATACACCCATAAATCTTTTAAAAAAAGGTTATATTTTTAAACTTATTAAACTATATTAAAATTTAACTTACGGTCCGTTTGAAAACCCGGAAAATGACTTCTAAAAGTCATTTCTGGATTTTCTAGTGTTTGTGTACTTAAGGAAAATAGAATCAAAGGAAAATATTCATTTTGATCAACAGAAAAATGTCAAGTTTGGTGGAAAATGTCCAATTGTTATTGCATGGATCGTGGTCCACACAACTGTGTGGACCATGGTCCTAACGTTGTCTCTTCATTTAAGAAGAGACGGCGACGTTAAACGTGCGATGTGTGTCGCGCATTTTATTTCTTTTTTTAATATAAAAGGTTGAGAAATCGACTTTTACCCTTTCTTTCTTCACGCAAAGCTTCTTCGTCACCATTGTTTCGTCCTCAACTCCGCTGCTGCAACGAAAAAAATAGTCAATTCCGACCCCATTCTTGCACAGATAACAAAGCTTCGTAAGGTAATATTCTCATTAAACATACACCCATTGCTATTAGAACTTCAAACAACATGCATGAAGTACATTTTCTACCTAGGGTTTTTTTTTTAGGGTATCTACCTAGGGTTTATAGTCGTTCGTTTCTTTAAATTTCAAGCAGAAATATAAGCTTAAACACATACATTGTTGCAATTATGTATTCAAATTAAACAACATGCACAAACGGTTGCAAACTGATTGAGTGTACAATATTAATATGAATAAAATACGTTCTGTAGTTGCTTAATATGCATTATTTTACAATGTACAATACTGTATGAAAAATTTTGGGGGTTCACCGTTTCTGTAACTAAAATATATCATCTTGTGCATAAAAGTACATTATTATTGTGCTTACTATACACTATTCTCGTGCATAAGGTTCACTACTTGGTCATAAATACAAATTGATTGAATGTACATTGTTTATATGAATAGAGTACACTATTTTATGCATAATGTACACCATCTGAGGATATGTAATTCATTATTTGAAAACAGTTGGGGTTTTCTTATTTTTATATACAATACATTATTTTTGTACACAATGTACATTATTTTTATGCATAATGTATATTATTTGAGAGTGTACAATTCATTATTAAAAAACAGTTGGGGTTTCCCTGTTTTGTATATATATATAATACATTATTTATGTACATAATGTACATTATTTTTAGGGATAAACTACAAATAAACCATCCTACTATTTGGGAACAAGCAATTAAGCCATCCAACTCAAATAACCCCCAAATAAGCAATTGAATTCGAAAAAATAAAGCAATTAGGCCATTTAAACAAAAAAAAAAAAAAAAAGCAATTAACCTATTTTTCAATTTTCTGGCCAATTTTTCCGTCACCGGCACGAACTTCCGGCTCGGGCCGATGACGGAAAAAATGGGCGAAAATTTGAAAAATAGGTTAATTACTATTTTTTCAGTTTAAATGTCCTAATTGCTTTATTTTTTTCAAATTCAATGGCTTATTTGAGGGTTATTTGAGTTGGATGCCTTAATTGCTTGTTCCCAAATAGTAGGATGGCTTATTTGTAGTTTATCACTTATTTTTATGTATAATGTATATTATTTGAGAGTGTACAATTCATTATTTGAAAGTAGTTGGGGTTTGCTTGTTTTGTATATATAATGCATTATTTATATGTATATAATGTACATTATTGTTGTCCGTAGTGTACATTATTTAACTGTGTTGGTGTTTCAATGTATAATATAATTCTATAAACATGAAAATTTTATTCAAATCTCATTTATGTTATGCATTCCGTTTATTGTTTTAGTGAATACTCATTTATTCTCAACGTCATTTGATGGAAGACAGGGTTAAATAAATTGGTTGCTACTATTGTGGAATTAGGAGAGGTAATGGCCGAAGGTAGCAACAAGCAAGCTAGGAAATAAATTGTTAAGAAGACATTTACCAAGATGTTAGATATGCTAAGCACTGCTCATTTTCACAAGCTGCTCAAGCTACATCGTTATTGGAAGATGATTCAATATTCAATAATGAAAGCTTCATCGCAGCAGTTGTCGCACTTGAGGAGGCATTCACAAAAACAACAAATGCATGCACAATCTCCTCGCCAAATTGGGATCTATTAACACCTACCACCACAACACCACTTTTTGAAGAAAAAACACTAATTGATAGGTAAGTTCAACTAATTAGTGTACCTTATGTATACAACTATTTAGTGAAATGCCTAATGCTTATTAATTTATTGTTACAGTTTCATTGAGGAGTTTGAATCTGAGGTTGAGGATGTCCAATGTAAGAAGAAAGACCACAAAAAGTTTAAAAATCTTCATTTGTCATCAAGGTCTCCATATTTGACAGCATATAATGAACAACAATCAAATGTGACACAAAAAAAAAAAAAAAAGAAATGTTGTTATCAAATTATGCTTTCTTAGGACCTTCTAAAGAACACCAAAAAAGAGTATGTTTTAACTTTAATTATGTTACATACTAATTTCCATCTTTAATATGTATTAACGGGCAATTTTGTTGCAGAGAAATGTTCTTTAAATATAAGGAATATTATATTGCAAGGGACCACTTCTTAACTCTAAGGAGTGATGAGGTAGAACATGCCATAATTGATGTTTGGTGCATATGGATAAATCTAAAGAATGTCACACGTGGTGTCAACGGACTAAAATGTGTCTACTTCACCACAAATGCCTTTGTAAGTAATAATGTAATTATATTTTATCATAAAGTACATAATTGTTTTGCATAAAGTACATTATTCTTCTGTATAATATACATTACTTTTATACGTATTTATATGAATACAAATTGAATCAATGTACATTACTTATATGAACAAAGTACATTATTTTTATTTACAATGTACATTATATTTTACTATATATTACAATATGAAAGCATTGTAGTGTTCTATATTTTACTTTTAGATGCAAATTGATACTACGTACTATTGCTTGGAGAAATGAACTGTCGCGAGGACCAAACAAAGGCATTTCAATGAAACTTTAGACTATGAGCTCTAACTGACTTCTAACCTAGACATATCTTATGTAGAGTTGGTATGGGTTTATAAAGTCATGCAATGATTTGTTTATACGGAAATCATTATATATATATATATATATATATATATATATATATATATATATATATATATATATATATATATATATAGCCATTTGTTATACTTCTAAAATTATGAGTTTAGATGTTCTTCCCTATTCTACGTCATGGACACTACTTCATCTTGTACCTCAACTTCAAGAAAGAAATTGTGCAAGTCATTAGTAACAAGACCCTTGGCAAGGGTATCTCCTATGCAATGAAATATGAACAAAGTGATAAATTGTTAATGAGTTGCAATACCTAAGATATTTTATGTGTTTAAGTTCCATACTGCTAGGATATATTATGATGGGAATTAACTAATGTACAAGTAGAAGCTTTCAAAAACTACTTGACAACAAGAAAAATCTCAACATTACTGAGCAGAATGACAAAGGAAGGAGATTTTCAACATGAGCTTGTGAAAATGTATTGGAAAACACAGAAAATGTAATTGACTGTGGGATATATTGCATGGGGCACCTAGAAACCTTCAAAGGTGTCGGACCAAATTGGGATTCCGATTTTAACCGATCAAGTACAAATGTACCATTATTTTTTATCATATTGTGTTATTAAGAGTCAACATAGTTTGAATATATGTGCATGCCCTTTTTCTGACATTTTTGAGAGCCAAATATGCAGCATGCATATTATTGTTACTCGTCAATGAGAACAAGGAGAAAGTGCTTGAGAATGCACGGAAGATGTATGTTTCAAAGTGATGTTTGATGTTTGAATGTTTAATGTTAGTTGTAAAGACAATGATGTAATTTTGAGTAGGTTGATTGTTGTAAGGAAAATTATTTTTGGTGAAATGTTGGACAAACAAGGTTAACAAATTCAATGTTGGAGGGACACTGATGTAAATTTGGTGAAAGGTTGATAGGTTGGACAGACAAAAAATGTTAAAGTATGATGTAAGTATTGTATTTATCATATTATATTTTATCTAAATTACATGTTAATGTAGATTTTTTAACCCACAATATACATTATTTTGACATATAATGTACATTATCTATACACATTATGGTCATATCATAAACATATAAGATCTTATACAATATACATTTTACTAACACATAAAGTACATTATTTATTACATAAAGTACATTATTCTTAATCCTGAGGAATTTCATAACTGACCAAGCTACATTAATATAATGAACAGTTGGTGAATGTACATTTTTTAACCCATAATATACATTATTCTAACCTATAATGTACATTATCTATACACATTATGGTCATATCATAAACATATAAGATCGTACACAATATACATTTTACTAACACATAAAGTACATTATTTTATTACATTAAGTACACTGCTACCTACAATATTATAAACAACTTGAGAGTTTGACCTAACAAAAACCAACCTCAAACTAGTACCGCTACTTGAATGAACAAGATGTCCACTACCTACAATATTATAAACAACTTATTACATTGAAGATTGGATTACAGGTTTCATGTTCGATTCAACTATGTTGCTGTAATTCTTTCGACCTCTAGCTTGATTATAATTCTTCTACACCGTACTAATCAACATTCGATTGCGTTCTCCTTTCATACCCTTGCATACGGGATTCTGTATTACACCACTTGATAAATGTCTTTCAAAGTCATAAAAAAAAAACAACCTCAGATTCAATCGTTCTTCTAGAATCTTCAAAAACTCCCTCACAAACCCGTCGAGCTTTACAATTATCTTGACTTGATAGAACTAACCTTTGGAATTTTCTACCCATATGTATAACCCAAACTGAAGACGCAACTATAAACATATTCGAACTAGATGAAATATCCATAATCCTAACTTCAACAATTCTTTTTGTCCACCTTTTACAGATATATTGGTCAGGGATTGCTCCAACACAGTTAATGTTGAGAATACGTAGACAATGTCAACATACTAACATAGAATGCCCATCTCTGAAAAAAAAAAAAAACTTACAACTACAACAAATTCTCATATCCTTGATGTTAAAACAAACATCATGCCGAATAATGTCAATATTTGGGAGCCAAACATGATATTTCAACTCATCCTCACTGCTCACCACAGTCTCTTGATGGCATGCAGTACCTTTCTCATTAGCTCGACATTAGGGCACGACTTGAGGGGCTACTTGATAGGGAATATTCCTCGGGTATACTTCCCTATATGTTTTGTGTATCTGTTCGGTGTTCGGGTTAGAGTTAAGTATCCTTCAAGAAATATTTTAGTCCAACTCAATAGCAAGGTCTGCTCGAAGACTATTCTTTCTTACCTATCATCTTTCTCATCTTTGTTCATCAAATTCATAGACTTTCCTATTACTTCATATATACACTTCATACAGTTTATATAGTAGTGCATCGATTCGTATATGCATAAGATCAATTAACATCATTAATATCTATGATCAACATCAATTGGAGACATCGATTCAACATCAAGCAAAGCATTCAAATCACTTACAATACATAAAAATACACATTATAAATCGAAATACAATTAAAAAATAAAACCTAAATTGCATAAAAATAATGTAAACAGTTGCAATATCATCCTCCAATTCAATCGCATCCATTCTGTTGTTCGTATCACTAATGTTATCCATGATCCAAGATGCGAATTCAATGAGAGAACTGAAGAAACGAGTCGCGTCGTAGAATAAGCAAATTGCAAAGAGAAAGAATGAAATTGCAAGGAGAAGGAAGTAAGAATTTTAGATATGATAAATTACTAAGTATATTTGATAAGCTCCCAAGATACCTATATATTTGGACACAAATAAGGGTAATTTATAGCATTGTTAGCATCCTTATGTGATTAATCTTGCGATATTATGTGCTTTAATTCATTAACCACACACAAAGCTATCCTTGGTGCATTTTGACACATTTCACAAGTCCCGGGAATCGTTAGGCACAAGAAATGAGCAAAACCGAGCAAGACAGAAGTCTCGAGGGCCCAAAATGTTGCATCCACGTGTGTGACCCACGTGGATGAATTCCAGTACCTGTCCACGAGCACAATCACGCGTGTGGGATGAGCAAATGACCATATCCGAGAGGATGAGGCCCGGAGGGAACTCGTAGGCAAGGTGTTTGAAAAAATTCCCCAACCGACTAAGGATTGGGAGCTCGAGTGTGACGTCACTCAGGATTGTATAACGAGTCCCTTTAGCTATATTAATTCGCATTTCCATCCCTACCATAGCCCGAGAGTGCAAGCTTCAATATATCCTAACCCCATCCGCTTTCTTTAGTTATGTTTTGATAATGTTTAGTACTTTTTCAACCCTATGCTTGTTATCTTTTTGTTCCTAGCTAGTTCTTGCAACTCTTACATCTCAACATCCTAAATGCCAACACTAATTCGCTCCAATTTGTCATCCTTGAGAGACACGACACTCGGGGAGTCTTGACTCTTCGTTTTATCACCTTCATCACACCTCACCACTAAAACTAACTCCTTCAATATTTATGGTAACATTTAATTAAAATCTAAATAAAATCAGTCTTATTTCTTATATTACTCAAATATATAATGTCTATATATATTATTATCATTGAAGAGTATAAGAAAATATATTATGCATGTATGTGCATGATAATTGATGGAGCATGGGATCCCGAGACCCATTTTATTGGGAAAGTCTCGACCCAACTGCCCAAGCGGGGTGTCCATATTTATGGGTGAGATGTTGGACACAACCTCAAGCATAACAACACAAGTTCTAGACCACCAAGCTACTCAAAATATTGTGTATTAAACGGCAAGAAACTCCACTTATGCATGGGAGTGCGTTAGAAACAAAGTAGTGGGGAGACACGTGTGTGACCAGGAATGAAGGTTGCCCGATGCTGTCCATTTGTCAACCATCCGTGAGTCCTTCAACAATATAAATAGTCAACCTTCCCTCCACTTAAAAGGCATCCCTTGGCTCACCAAACCCCTTCTGGTCCATTAGTTTGAGTCTTCTCTCTCCTGTCGGCACACTAGTGTTCGATTCTTAGTGGAAACATTATTATTATTTCTATTTCATTATTAGGGTTATAACTTGTATTATTATTTGGATTATAGCTTGTATTATTTATTTATTATTTGGGCCCTAGTTTTGAGCCAGTATCTCGGGTTTTATACGTATTCTTTTGAGCATAGAGCCCCGAGTTAATAATATTACTATTTTCCTACCCATGTTTTGTACATCTATACCCGATTTATGGTGGATTCAATTCCAACAAAACTATCATTGGCACTATCTGTGGGAAACGCTACGAAAAACACGCATTCCTAGTTCTTTTCCATTTTACCCTTTCCCTTTATGCAATCAAACTTGAGATACGTTGAAATGGCCAAGTCATAAAGAAAACATTTGTTGTACCCGCAAAAATGCCTTAGCCGGCATGACAAGGGTCTGTCTGTTTCACCAAGGTCGGTTATCCACCTAAGTAACGTGAGAGTCGGACCAAGGTCCCCCAAGAAGTCCGACTAGCACTATAGTTGTTGAAGGAGATGCTATCGTGTGTAGTGCTAGCATGAGGTAGCTGGCAGCCCTAGGTTAATAGGACGCGATCCCTAAGCCCGGGATGTACACATTTCCACCTAGAGATGTAAATGTGTGTGGTGTTAGCATGAGGTAGCAAGCAGCCCGCATACGGGTACACCGGTTACTAGGACGTAATCCCTAAGCCCGAGATGTAAACATTTCCACCCGGGCATGCAGGGTAACGTACGCAACCTAGTGTGCATTACAAAAAAAAAACGTGTGTGGTTCTAGCATGAGGTAGCAGGCAACCCACATACGAGTACACCTAAGTTAACAGGACGTGATCCTTAAGCCTAGGATGCACACATTTCCACATGGGTTTGCAGGGCAAGGTACGCGGCCCAGCGTGTATTACAAAAAGAAAACGTGTGTGATATATACCTTATTGATGGGTAAATACGCATAAAAGACTAATCCGTATAGCCGATCCGTCAAGAAGTCACCCAACCGGTCCGTCATAGCCATCAACCCGACTGGAATAAATCACTTGTGATCAACCGGTCTATTTATACTGATAGGTCTCGTGACAAAATACTCTTGGATCACTCTTGGGACCGCCCCGACAGAAAGCCACCCGACCGGTCTACTATAGGATGACCGGTTGGTCAACAAGGTGACGCTCTACTGTAGGATGACAAGTCGATCAACAAGGTGACGCAACTTGCAAGCCGAAAACCTAACTTACACAACAAGTAAGGCAATCCAACTTGCTCCTGCGGGGCGGCGATTGACAACTTGCAGCTCTGCGACCTCGACCAGTCAACCAATGCGTAGACCGACTTGATTAGTATAAATAGGGGGGTCTCCCCCTCACTTCTCATCTCCATCTGATTGTAACATTTACTACTCACTACTTGTAATCTCCACCTTGCAACATCAATCTACATTGCGGTCTACACCAGTCAAGTTGGACACCACCCCGACAATGTGGCCAAAATGCTCCCCGAAGATGATCTACGTCGACAGTTGGATCGGTCGAGAGGCCTGATGAACGAATTCACCTCCAACCACGCAAGGCAGGACACACAACTTACCCAACCAGTCGGTCAGAATCCCGACCAGCAAGCTGGACACACAAATTTCCACCCCGCCATTTCGTTACCTATCAATGACGCGACTAACCAGAATCTCCAAATGCCGATGGCATACACTATGCTACCCCCAACGAGTCAGATGCTACCACCAACACTAGGAGCGCTTGAGGGAAACCCCGTTCATGGGACACCACCACAAGGATTTGCTCAGTTGTATCAACCATGACCTGGACTCCTAGGTACTATGTCATGGCGCTAACCCCCCAAGTGATGGCAACCCCTCAAATTCCTATTGTAGAACAGCAACAACCAGTAACTCAACTTTCCCAAGGGCAGTCGCACCCGCAAGCCCGAGATCGTGACCTAGAGGAGATTCAATTAGCAGATCAGACGAGAAAACCCGACCGGGAAGAACATCAAGATCAAAGTCAACTAGACGCTGCTCAACGTAGGAGTGCTTTCGATCGCATTCGGAAGAGTGTAAAGTCTCGATTGGGGACCCAGGATGACCATGGTCGTCCGAGGCAGAAATCCCGAAGGACTACAGAGATAGAGAGAAACAGCACTAGGAGTGCGTCGCGATCTAGAGAAGAAGGCCGGGCAGACCGACTGGCTGGTCGGATGGGTGACCGACCGGATAAGAGGGAGCAGTTTCAATATAGGGAGGATAGTCCATGTCGTCAGTTGGCTAGGATACAAGAGAGAATCGATCGCTTACAACGTGAACTTCGTGCAAAAAATGATGCGGGAAAAGAGCCGCCCAGCCCACTAATCGCCACACCCTTCACTGACGATGTCATGAGCACATATTACCCTCAAGATCTCAGGATCCCGATGATGTGGACCTAAATCGGGCGGTTTGACCCTCAGGAACACATCGACATGTATTATGGCAACATGTTGATGTTGGGAGTGAATGATGCAGTCATATGCAGAGCTTTCTTCACTACTTTGACAGGTAAAGCGACCGAGTGGTTCAGAAATTTGGAACCTCGGTCGATTGGAAACTTCAGCCAGCTGGTTTACAAGTTCGTGAAACGATTCGCAATCAGTAGGTTGAAAAAGAAGCCCTACACTTATCTGAATGGAGTCAAGCAGGACTCGGGGGAGACCTTGTCCGCTTTCTTGCACAAATGGGATCGCGAGATCAACTAGGTAGAACCAATGGAAGACCAGGCGGTAATCCACGCTCTCCTCACGTCGCTTCGTTCTGGGCTGCTCTACTACAACCTCGTCGTCCATCCCCCCAATACTTACGAAGAGGCGATTACTCGGGCCAGGCACTATGCGGACGCTACAGAGGCTAACATGGCGAAGAAACGAGAAGAGCAGCCGGTTGGTTGGGATAAAGGTCACGACTCGAGGAGAGATCGACAACGTGTTAAGCAACGTGGCTGACCGGAGGATGGACTGTGATTCACCCCATTAACCAAACCCCTAGTGGAACTCTTACAATATGCCCAGCAATGGAACTTGGTCCATCCACCCGACCCGGTACCCGAAGGACCAAACAAGAATTTACTGTGTTTTTCACAAGACAAAGGGTCATGATACGGTAGAGCGCATAACCCTATTGAGCAACTCATTCAAAATGGAGAATTGGAGCAGTTCGTAAAGAGAGACGAATGGGACAAAGGAAAGTTCAAAAAGAACGGCTGGAAAAGGAACCCCAAGGAGCAACCGAAGGCACCCGATCTACACGGGTCAAGTGACAACAAAGCGGTCGGAAAGAAGCCAGTTATTCATGTTATCTATGGAGGACCAGAAGGAGGAAACTCTTCTCGCCAAAGAAAGCAATGGGCGAGAAATTTGTACGTCGGGTCGGTCCACTCAGAACCCCGGGAGAAGAAGAAACGTGTAGAGCCGATATTCTTCATTGACGAAGATCTTCCTATCCATGGGGAAGCCCACAGCGACTCGCTCATCGTCATAATGGACGGACGGACGTCCAGAGAGTACTAATTGACACGGGAAGTTCTGTAAACATTTTGTACTTCGACGTCTTCACCTGATTGGGTTTGTCGACCGACCAGTTGACCCCATACGGACCCCACCGACTCCATAGGAATGACATATGTGATCCTAGTTATCTTGATATTCATGCGATTTAGCACCAACACTTGATGTGGTTAACTCCATAAATGAATATATGAGTGCATTGCACATTGCTAACAACATGACATACTTAAGTTGTGACACTGCTTATAAATCGGATTTGAGTAGTGGAATCCTTTCAAATGTGCACACACTAGAGTTCCTAAATTGGTTAAGAGTTTCGGTGTGTACCGAATCATTTGTTAACGTTAAAGGTTGGTTCACCGGTAATATTGTTGAGGAACATAGACCATTCACTTGGTTTATGTAATGGTACTAGATTGGTTATCACTAAACTATCAAAACATGTCATTAAAGCCAAAATAATGATGGGTAGTAATACAGGGACTAAGGTCTTGGTTTCTCGCATGACTATAACGCCGTCAGATCCAAGATTGTCATTCAAATTCCAAAGGAGACAATTCCCGTTAATGTTTTCATATGCAATGACCATTAATAATAATCAATGGCAAACACTTTTACATGTTGGATTGCTACTAAAGTGTTGGTCCCGGTTGGGTGGTAAAAGTCTAGAGGGGAGGGAGGTGAATAGACTTTTATAAAAATTTCAAAATTAATAGCACTTTGGTAATTTCAACTCAAAGTAACAAGATTAAACAAATAATCAACTTAGAGTGCACAACAGAATATAAGTAGTAAAGAGCTATAATTAAAACCATGTAAAAACAAAGAGATATATCACATGCAATACGATGGAAATTCTTAAGATAGCTCAAACAATATATATGCAAAGTTTGGTTGACATGCAGACGTGGGAGATAACAAACCTAGATAAGGCAGGATGTAAGCAATGTATGAACAATAAATGGGTTAGCTTAAGTAATTAAGCAATAATAATTATGAGCAAGTAAAGTAGAGAGAGAGAGAGAGAGAGAGAGAGAGAGAGAGATTTATAGTGGTTTAGAGGTGGTGTAATCCTAATCCACACTTCTCCTTTCACTCCATGGAGGGAATTCACTATCTTCAATCACCTAGATACAAATAGTGAACACGTGCCAATCGACACTTTCTACAACTTCGAGTGCCTCACACAAAGCTACACTTAGTCCTTGAGTATCTCGCACAAAGCTATACTCCTACACCAACTAAGTGTCTCGCACAAAGCCACATTTAGCAACTCCGAGTATCTCACACAAAGCTACACTCCACAAGGGGTTTCACAAGCTCCCTCGCTACTCTCCATCTTTCTACACTCAGTCGAGAATGGTTTTTACAAGAAATAAATATTTCTCTCTCAAACTTGAATTTCTAACTTATATAGCTCAATACTTGCACTTTCTAGATTGCAATCTTCCGTATTAGTGTCCGTGTTTGTTGTTCTTGTCTTCAAGTCTGCATGGGTATTTATAGCTGAAAAAGCTATGTGCTCGTTGTTGATCTTTGAATCTTGATCGTTCATTTGATTTAATAATCTTTGTCAACTTGATCTGTAACACTTGATGGCTCTTTTTCAGATAAGCTTGAAAATTACCTCTGTTATATCTCTTTTTGGAAGCAATCTTTTCTCAAAAGTCTTCCATGATTTGACTTGATTGAACTTGGAATTTGTGGCCACCAATTTTGAATTTTATGTATCTCTAGATAGTGTGAACACTTGACTTTGTTACATTCTTGATAAGATGTATCAAGTTGATCTCTCAAATAATTTGATATGTTGATTTTTGCTTGAGATTTAAAGAAATTCATCAAAAATCTTCTAGTCTTCTTCGCATTTTTTTTAATCTCCGCTCCAAGCGAAAATAATATTGCAATTAGCTCCTAGGGTTAACCACAAGGTTAGCCTCTTCCCCTTTATGCTTGGCTAGAAGTCAACCTCATTTCCTTTTGTAGAAGTCATCATCATCCTTATAATAGAAGTTAGCCTCATCCTCTTCCTCATCACGAATTGATTACGGTCAGCCTCAACCTCTCTTAATTTAATTTGACTACATGAAGTCATCCTCATCCTCTTGTATTGGATTAGAGGTAATCTTCATCATCTTCTATTAGAAGTCAGCCTCATCACTTAGAACTAGGGATGTCAATCGTGCCCGAACCCAATGGGCTAGCCCAAAAAAACCCGAAATCGACAAGTCTATAGCCCGAATGGGTTAGCCCGATAAAAAAAATTAGCCCGATGAGCCCGAAACCGATTAGCCCGATGGCCCGATAGGGCTAGCCCGAAATTAAAAGGGCTAGCCCGATAGTCCGAACAATTAAAAACTATTATTTATTATAGAAATCATGTGAAACATAACATACTTGAAATTTATATGTGAGTTCATCTTTAGCATTTTTTTTTATCACTAGGTACATTTTTAAATAAAATTTTAATAAATATATAAATATAAATATGTATTACATATAATTATATATATATATATATATATATATATATATATATATATATATATATATAATTATATGTAATACATATTTATATTTATATATTTATTAAAATTTTATGTTGGTATTTTAATATTTAGATATTAGATTTTGGATTTGAGTTATGTGATGTTTCATGCATAGTTATTACGACGCCCTGTTAAGTCGTGACACCCCTTGACCGTCTTGTCGCCTAGAAAATGTTAAAATTTGGGGGTCTTAAATCGAACTGAACACCGAACCGAATTAAATTCGAACCGAAATTGAACCGTTGCAATTGAATTTGTTAAATTTTAATGTGCTCAATGCTCATCCGGTTAACCCGTTCTAACGAATCCAGATTCGGTTGACGAATTGACCCGTTTTATCGAATGTAAGTTTTCATTTTTGATTTTAGTTCAAATAGTCTAACCCGCCCAATAAGCCCGACAACCCGAATCCGATAAGCCCGACAACCTGACAGGGCTAGCACGAAACCGACAGGGTTGGCCCGATTGACATCCTCAATACGTGAATTACACCAAGTCAGCCTCATCTCCAAAATTAATTCTTCAATTTTGATTTGTGAGAGAACCCAATTCTTTCGTTGACTTTTTGACATTGACTGAGATGTTAGCATCATTCTCCTCCTTAATTATAGAATAAACTTTAAAACATATTTGACTTGAATCTCAAACTTGCGACGTAATTTAACTGTAGGATTTGCCACATTCATCACCACTGCTTCACTTGTTCCTTTGGTGTTTTTACAAGCAAATGATTTACAAGTAGAGAAATATTAAAGGATTTTAATTTCCCTTTAATATCCACGAATTTTGGTTTGGCTTGGACTTAGGAGAATAATTAAGACTAAAACAGAGGTCTACTAAAATTACATTTTTTACTATCAAAACTATTACATTTTTTTTCAAAAAAAAAAACTATTACATTTTATTCCTAACAATTTTCCATTTTTTATGATGCCAAAACCTATACCCAATCATTTTGGCCTAGTCCAGTCAAAATTAGATATTTCATTTTTTCATTTTTTTACTAGCCAATTTCACGAGTTTAACAATATTTGGACCTACAAGCTTCTTGTTTTTAGACATTCGTATACTATGCAGTTTGTTGGGAATTAATATTAATTTGATTTTGACATTTGCTTTTCTCCCTCAAATTACATATTACAAATATTAAACCATGTCTAAAAATTAAGCTTAAAAACCACAAAAGACAACAATAATAAATAACCAACAATAATTTCCAATAAAGGATAAATTGTCAAGCTAAAAAATAGATATTCATACATACATATCAAAATAAATGTACGAATGTAGCAACATCATACACTAAGCATATCGTTAATTTTTTTTCTCAACTTCTTGAAGTTACCTTTGCAGTCAGTATGAAAGTAGATCTCCTTGACTCGTCCCTCTATGTTACATGCAAATGCTCCGCGTATATCCTCATCGGGAAAGACGCCTCGAGTGTACCATCTTTCACACACCCTACCAGCCTGTTGTCCTTTTCTTTGTCGGTCAAAGGCGCATCAGTCGGTGTACTCGTACTCCTAGGTACACAAGTGGAAAATACACTCCTAGAGGGGTTAGTAAAAGTTTTAAGAGTAGATGGTACTCCTTCCCCCTGTGTAGGTGCTGCACATGAACTACTCGAGCCAAAATAAGAGGGTCTCATTTCCCCCTTTTTGGTAGCATCAAGTATAGCTACAAGCATATGTTTGTCACCTTTCTGCTGAGTAAGAACCTCTTAAATAGTGTTTGAGTCATTCTTTTGTTGTAGTTTCATTCCCTTCACAACATTTAGAATCTCCTATTGCACACTTGCCATAGGATCATTGGAAGATTTCACAATGGCCAACTCTTTTCTTAACCCCATCACCTCGGCCTCGTAAACATCAACACGGTTATTTGTTGATTTTCTCAAGTTTTCAAGTTGTCCCATGAGATGTAAGACCGTGTTTTCTAGGTTCTTATTTTGTGTCGTTTAGTCATTTTGATGTGCTTGTAATGTGAGTCCAGCATATTTTAGCTTATGTTATATCATTATTTATTCTTTATATTATGTTGTTGCATTAGTTACTGTAGCCTAGTCTTTAGTGATTAGCCTATAGAGTAGGAGAGTCTTTAGTGTGTTATGTTATATAGATTCTACCTCTCTCCTGTAATCAGTTACGGAAATCAAATCCATTCGTTAATCTAGTATCAGACGCGTTAGGTTAGCAGCGATTCTCTTTCCTTTTTTTTTTCCGATCGCTGCTTCCGATTGTTCTCGTTTCCGCTCACCATCATGGCTGTTCCTCCGTCCGATGGTGCCATCACAATCGCCGGCAACCCGCCGACGGTACCTCCGCCTTCTCTAACGGCTGCTCACCATTATGTCTCCGTGAAGTTAACGACCAGGAATTACCTTCACTGGAGGACGCAGCTCGTGCCGTTTCTACGTGGGCAAGGGCTGCTCAGTTTTCTCGATGGCTCACGTCCATGTCCGCCGGCCTCTCTGTCTCCTCCGGCGGCTTCGACTGCCGCAACCCCTCCGACACCCAATCCGGCACACCAGGACTGGGTTCAACAGGATCAGAGTGTGTTGTCTCTCCTGATCTCGTCTCTCACGGACGAGGTCATGTACCTCGCCGTCGGCCGGAACACCGCCCGGGAGGTCTGGTATGCCATCTCCAGGTGCCTCAGTCTGCTCGGCCAGTTCCAAACCTTGCGCCAAGGGAATCAGACTCCGGCTGAATACCTTGGGAAGGCTCAGATGATCGTCGAGGCGCTCTCCCTCGCCGGCCGGCCGCTGTCCACCGACGAACAGCTACTGTATGCTCTCCGTGGATTACGCCCGGAGTATCGCTCGATGGCCAGCGCCCTGACTGTCTCCACCGCGACTGTCACCTTGGCTCAACTGACAGATCACAACCCGACACCGGTGGTCGTGGCTCTGGAAACAACCGTGGCGACCGCAATTGGAGAGGTCGCGGCAATGGAGGTCGTGGACGAGGCGGCGGTGGCGGTGGCTCTCCTCGCTGCCAGATATGTCGGTCACACGGCCATACTGCCGTCCATTGTTTCCAGCGATACGATGATCGCCCAGCTGCCCGTGCGAATGTTGCCGTTGATGGGAAGCATGGGTCGACAGTCTCTGAAGCGTGGTACCCAGATACAGGGGCCACGTCTCACGCAACGCCGAACAACGCTATGTTGAATCACTCGGACGTTTACAATGGCGGGGACGTGTTAAAGGTCGGCAATGGCGCAGGTTTGGCAGTCTCCCGAATCGGCCATGCAGTTATTCCGTCTAAGTCCAAACAATTAACAATGTCACAAATCCTATGTGTTCCTAAATTATCTTTATCACTTTTATATGTGTTTAAGTTTACAAACAAAAACAATGTCTACTTTGAGTTTCATAACAACTGTTTTTTTGTGAAGGACTGCAACACTCGGGCGGTACTTCTTAAAGGGTCAACGGTTGGTGGTCTCTACAAGTTGTTAGTACCTCAGTCTCATTTTGCGTTTGTTTATGCTCGAGCCTCATCGGTTGTTTGGCATCAACGGCTTGGGCATCCTCACAATCAAGTGCTGAGTCGTGTCTTGTCAAAATGTCCTGTTAGTGTTAATAATTTAAATCGACAAAACCTTTGTACACCGTGCCAACTTGGAAAATCGGCACGTTTTTCTTTAGATAGGGTCGATAATAATAGTCACAATGTCCTTGATTTATTGTACACTGATATCTAGGGCCCATCTCCGGTTACTTCATCTACTGGGGCCAGATATTTTGTATTGTTTGTCGATGATATCACCCGGTACTGTTGGTTTTACCCTTTACGGTTGAAATCCGACATATATAAAATATTCGATTCTTTTCGGGTGATGGTAGAACGACGGTTTTCCCGTTCTATCAAAGCCATACAATTCGATCTAGGGGGTGAATACCTCCGCCTTCATAAAACCTTTCAAACACTTGGCATATTTCATTGACAATCGTGCGCATACACTCACGAACAAAATGGCAGAGTTGAGCGCCAGCATAGACATATTGTCGAAACCGGTCTATCTCTTTTGGCTACAAGTTCAACTCCGCATATATACTGGGACTATGCCTTTGAAACAGCCACGCAATTAATCAATTGTCTACCCTCTGCTGCCATTAACTTTGACAGTCCACACTACCGTCTCTTCCAAACACCACCTATCTATACATTCTTCCGTGTCTTCGGGTGTCAATGTTTTCCCTATCTCCGGCCTTATACAGGTATAAAATTGAGTACCGCTCCACCCTGTGTGTCTTTTTAGGTTACCCAGTTTCTTTTAAGGGGTATCGCTGCATGGACCTGAAAACTGGGGCTGTCTATATCTGTCGTCATGTCCGATTTAACGAGTCTATCTTTCCTTTTGAGACTCCTTTGCAGGTTAATCCTAATCCGCCTCCACTCAGTGACGAACCGTGGGGTATGTGTCCAAGCACTGTAGCTGGAGCAACGAACTTGGCCTCTCCGGTTATACCATTGGCTCAAGAACCACCTCACTTCGCTATTCAAGCCTCCACTCCCGCTTCTGAGGTGCAATCTCAACCAGCTTCATCTCAAGTCAGAACTGCTACCAATGACGGTCATTTAATGCGCACTCGGCGCAAAACAAAAGGCACTGGTGAACAATTCTATGCCCTTACGGCCACAGTGGATCCCACGTGTTACTCACAAGCGGTTGGACATGCCCAGTGGAGGGATGCTATGGATCAAGAGTTCAATGCCTTGCTTCACAATAACACCTGGAAACTAGTCCCTCCAAACCCGAGTATGAATGTCATTGGCTGTAAATGGGTGTACAGAACTAAACGTAAGGCGGATGGAACAATTGAACGGCACAAGGCACGGCTTGTTGCCAAAGGATTCAATCAAGTTGCTGGGGAAGATTTCTTTGACACCTTCAGTCCAGTTGTCAAACCAACTACAGTCCGGCTTCTATTCTCTCTTGTTGTCTCAAACAAATGGACACTTCGACAGCTCGACGTACACAATGCCTTCTTAAATGGACATCTCTCTGAGACTGTGTATATGAAACAACCTCCGGGTTATGAAGACCCGGTACATCCTAGCCATGTATGTCATCTGCAGCGATCTCTCTACGGGCTGAAACAGGCACCTCGGGCGTGGTTCAAACGTCTACATGACTTCTTGTGTTCCTCGGGGTTTTCTGCTTCCAAAACTGATGTGTCTCTCTTTTTCCACACAGCTAGTGCATCTAAGGTTTACCTCCTAGTCTATGTCGAAGACATCATCGTGCTAGGGAATGATACCCGGTTGATTGACGACCTCTTAGTCCGACTCTCCGGAACCTTTAAAATCAGAGATTTGGGAACACCAAGTTTCTTTCTGGGCATTGAAACAATTATTGACTCTCATGGGTTTCTACTGTCTCAGCAGCGTTACATGAAAGATATTTTGACTCGAGCTGGTAAGACAGAGTGTAAGGCACTGGCAACTCCTGCTGCTACTACTCAATTGGTTACTCCAACTGATGAAGTTTTCGACAATCCTACTCAGTATCGTCGCATAGTAGGTGCTCTGCAGTATCTCACCATTACTCGGCCTGATTTGTCTTTTGCTATTAATCGACTCTGCCAGTTCATGCATTCTCCAACGACTGAACACTGGGGTCTCTTAAAGCGGGTTCTTCGATATGTGCAAGGCACACAGCAATACGGTTTCCGTTTATCTCCGTCTTCTTCTACGGAACTACATGCTTACTCCGACTCCGATTGGGCAGGCTGCCCTGTCGACAGGAAATCTACTAGCGGCTATGCAGTTTACTATGGGGACAATCTTATCTCTTGGCTCTCTCGCAAGCAGCGTATAGTAGCCCGTTCTTCGACGGAAGCTGAGTATAAAGGCTTGGCTGATGTTTCTGCAGAGGTTACCTGGGTAGTCTCTCTCCTTTGTGAGCTAGGGCTCGACACCGGCAAACCAGCTCACTTGTGGTGTGATAACCTCGGCGCTACTTATCTTGCGGCCAATCCGGTGTTTCATGCTAGGACAAAGCATGTGGAAATTGATTTCCACTTTGTTCAAGACAAAGTTGCTTCCAAGGCTTTTACAGTCAACTTTGTCTCCTCATAGGACCAGCTGGTTGACATCTTCACCAAACCGCTTCCAGCACCGCGATTCCACGCTCTTCGACGCAAGCTCAATGTTGTGGAGATTCAAAAATGCGCTTGACGGGGTGTGTGAGTCCAGCATATTTTAGCTTATGTTATATCATTATTTATTCTTTATATTATGTTGTTGCATTAGTTGCTGTAGCCTAGTCTTTAGTGATTAGCCTATAGAGTAGGAGAGTCTTTAGTGTGTTATGTTACATGGACTCTACCTCTCTCCTGTAATCAGTTACGGAAATCAAATCCATTCGTTAATCTGTAATACTTCCCCCATGGCTATTCGTTCCTTCTCGACAGAAATCACAAATTTACCATAAAACTGTTCAATTCTTCCTTCAGCATCGGGGTTCACTCTGTCCACTTTTCACTCAAAGCTCGTACACTGATTAAATAATTTACTAAAATTGTTGTACATGGTCTGATCAGTACTACTCACTGCCTCCTTGAATTCCTTAAGTGTTTTGACAATTTCTTCATTCAAATTTTCCTTAGCTAAATTTGAAATTAATTGATTTTGCCTTATACGCCCCTCAATGTCAACTGAAATTGGTCTGGGAGTAGACATATCAACTGGGTACTCACTAGATTGCCCAATTTCCACTCGGTACACATTTAAGTCAACCTCAATCTCATTGTTTTGTAGTGTGGAGTCATCTTCAACCTCATGTACTTGTCTTGCATTAGAGTCAATATCAACCTCATTAATTTCTCTTTGCACTAGGTTGACCTCATCTTGCCTTTGAGTCAAGTCAACCTCAACCTCAACATCTTGCAATTGTACTAAGTCGTCCTGTCTACTGTCCGCCTCAACCTCAACCTGTCTAGCAAGAGCAATCTCAACCTCATCATAGCCACCAACATCAGCCTCAATCTGTTCACCAACATTGATGTCAACCTCAATATGTCTAGCAACATAAACTTGAACCAGTCCACCAACATTGACCTTAACATGTCCACCAACATTGATGTCAACCTCATCCTGTCTAGCAACATCAGTATCAACTTCATCTTATTCATCAATATCAACCTCAACCTCGGCCTACTGAATATCATTAGAATTTTCAACACCTTCAACCTCAATGTTAACATCAACTAGATTATCTTCTAGTTGGTCAACCTCAACGATCATCTCCATAAACGTTATACCACCATTCGAAGGTAATCCATAACCTCTCGAATTTATATGTCCTAAATGAATTTATCCTTAATTCACTTTGGTCATTTTAAGGTATTATGTATGATAAAGTTGCTAATTTGGGGCACGACAAGCATAAACCTTGTATTCATTGATTTCACCTCAACATTACATGAAGGATCATAACACATTATTCTTCACTATGCGTTTACTAGCTTCAGATTTGGCACTGGGTGGTGATGGAACAAACTCATGTGGAGAGTATCTGCTGGCTTGGGTTGAAACTCCAGAGTCAGACGAAGGGTAGAGAGACAAAGGCTCGCTCAACTCGGATGTTTCGTATAAGAAACACATATAGTTAGGATCTGGTGGACGATATGCAGACCGTGTTAGATGCTCTTGATTTCTCTGGACTGATTCCATGGCTGTGGTGGTGGCTCCACCTCTTCTTCTCCTGAAGACAAGACGAGAAGGTCATTGGAAGTATCCCCAATCTCATAACCTCCATTGGCTGCTTGTTTGGCCCTGAGCTTCTCCTACCTTGCTTGCTTAGCCAGGTGCCTTGATGAGCGTCTCTTAGTACTCTTCCCAACAAGCTTTCTTTAATCCATTGTAACCTGCAAGGAAATTTAAAGACAACTCTATACAAATTGGGTTAGCTAAAACCCCCAATTTATAGGTTGGAAGTTGTATCTTGAATCACGAGATCTTGATATTGATGGCATTGAATGGACCATTCAATGCTTTGTCTGTTTCCTAAGATCCAAATTTTGCATTGAATGCTTCAATAAAAGCTGATTCGTTGCAAGAAAAGGTTACACTCACACAGATGAGACTCCTCAATATCCGATCAAAAAGATATCTTTGCTTGTACCTCTAGTAGAAAACTGTGAATAAACATAACGATGGCAAATTGCAAATGCAATTAATTTGAACATAAATTGACAATCTAAATTAATTTAAACATGCAAGAGTGAAGGCTTTTAACAAATGTTTTGAGCTCATTTTGTGTGTATTTATAATTAATTGAGCAAGATATTGGATTCTTTTTGGGCCTGTGATTATTCCAATAATAGCTTACGGTATATATACATATATAAATTATTTTGGACTAAGCAATTTAATTTTGTTTCAAAGAATTCAAAATAGAGTTAATACCATTTGGAGTCCTCCGAGTATAGTGCTTTTACCATGTCTAGTCCTAAACTTTCAAATTGATCACTCGTGGTCCTTCGACTTTCAATTGTTACCATTCGCGGTCCAAGTTAACTAATCATGGTCCCTCAAACTTTCAAAATGTAACCAGGTGTGGTCCTCCTAGAAAGACCACGACTGGTTAAAATTTGATAATTGAAGGACTATTGATCACTCGTGGACTGGTTAACTTGGACCACGTGTTTCAAATTGATCACTCGTGGACTATGAATTGTTTTTTTTTTTGTGAAAAATCTAGATCTTGGCTACTATCGCCAAATATGCATTTATCGATCTTATCTTGGATGGAGAAATTATTTAACATGGGCATTGATATTGAGATTTACCTCACCTTTACGCAACTTGAAAAATGATCGTTAAGTAGCCCATGACCAATGCGACCTTGAAAGCCAAAAACCCTGATTTTTTCCTTTTCTTGCTACCATCTGAACCATGACCTAAAAAATGAATGCCTTCTTGAAAATGACCCTCATGCCTTATAGAAATCATTGAAGGATAATTTTGACTAGTAAATATTAATAGTTATTTTCTACACACAATTTGACTGACTTAACTTGAGTTGTCAAGTTTTTAAGTCAATGATTGATTCTATATGCAATATACACAAAATTGTGTCCCAACTTCAGTTGTGCAAGAAATATGTTTCTGCTACAAACTTGATTGAAAAAACCTTGCCCCATTTTAATACAAATAACCATGTACTCTAATAATCGTACAGGGTAAAGCATTTTAAGAAACACCCTAAGTCGTTCATCCTCCCTCCCAACTTGCTAGTTATAAAGCTACAAATTATAATGCATGTCCAGTTGACCTTGCACTAGTGCCTAAAGCACACAATGTTGCCCAGTCGTGTAATGCCAAGGGGGGCCAAGGAAGAGGTCACGATAGGAATCAAGGCCAAGGTGACGACAATAACTCGTCGAGGACAACCACATTCATACAAACATAACTCTGGCCCAGCAGCAAGTATGCTTCAAGTGTGGGTTTAAAAGGCGTTGGTCACGTGTGTGCCACACCACGAAGCATTTTGTTGAAACCTAAATGAACGGCACACTATTGAATCCAGCTAAGTTGCATTGCCTGAAACAAACGCTCTTGTTGGTCATAACTCATTATATTGATGACCTACTTTTCCTTATGCTCCATTTTGAATGTTCTTTATATCTAAACCTCTAAAAATTTCCTACCCTTATTGATAAGGTTTCCTTTGTGGGCTTCGGTAGAGCATCACTTTTACTCCATCAATTTACAAAACGTTAAGTCAATTGGTTTTTATGATAAAACCAGAAATGTTCATAAATTGCAAGACCTTATAATAGCCTACTGAGATCAAATTTCCTTATGATGTAGTACCTTATTGATAATTCCCAATTTTTCAGGGTTATCCTATTATCTTCGTTAGTTTTTTTTTTTTTACGATTACTATTCGACAATGAGGGTTCAAGCGGAACATCAAGTACCATAGGGCCAAAACCAAATGGTTTAGCAAATTAATTTGTTTTAAATTATTGCTAGACCATTATTTTTTCAAAATCCAATGTGTCGGATACTTGTTCGTGCTGCAACTTTAATTCTAAAACTCTAGCACACTGCATATCCTTATTCCCCTTACATCTAAAACGTGGTTTGAAATCAAACATTTCTCAATCTACATTTTTATTCTTATGTATGCAGTGTATTATATTACATAACCACCATAGTATAACTCTAAACCTCCATCTGGTGTCTCAACTATTGCCGCTAAGAGCACAATGGATACACTGACTGCATGAAGATCAACTCATGAAATTAGGGGGAGATATGATCAAATTGAAATGGAATGCCGCGGAATTTCATAGAATGAATTGATCTTCAAAAATTAAATCCGCATACCAATTAGGCTGAACTAGAAGTTGATAAAGAAATCTGCCAAAAAAATTATTTTATAAAAAAGAGTGCCTAGGTCCCATATACATTCCCTAAATTGGACTCTATATATATATATATATATATATATATATATATATATATATATATATATATATATATATATATCAATACTCCTTGACGCTAGAATTGTGGAAAATTCATTGGTATAGAAAAATAAGAATCCACAATAACTAGAGCTAGTAAAGAATTTTGTCACTCTTGAAAATCTTAAAAGTTAAATCTTTAAGACGATCGTCCAGATAACGAGAAAAACCCAATAAAATTACAGGTGCACCAAATAATCATAATACTGGGATGCGGAACTACCAGATATAAATATCCTTATGAAATGGCTATAATCTGGTTAACTTCAAAAATTACCTTGAACTTTTATATATGGGAGAAATTCTTGAAAAATGTTATTAGTTGTCAACAACACAATTGCCTATATTATATGACAATCTAGATCTAGAGAGCTTGGTGCCATAAGCGCCTAGATTAACATATAAAATAGAGCAATTAAGGCATATATATATATCTCAGCTTGCTGATAAATATATTTCTTTTGTAAACCATTGAAGTGTTAACCCTGTAGGTTAGAAATGGTGTTTGTATGAAAGAGAAATAAGAATGATGAGGTGGTGTAATATAAAGTGAGTTTGTAACACAAGGGTTCACGCAAAGACCCTAAATTGATTTTATTAAATATACTCTCCCATAATGAATATTATTAAAAGTTCCGCTACATAATTGGCAAAATAATAATAAATTTTGATATGCAGTTTATTAAAGTCATGACCATAAAATTAAGGGGGTTGTTAGACACTGATGTTTTATCCTCGATGGATTTATAATTCTCATAATAAAAGAAAGTAAATATCACAACATGTTTGTTGTTAAAGAACAAATGCTTTACTTAACATGAAATAGTAAGGCAACTGACTGGGTAATTTCATCCTAAAGTAAGAAATTTTAGAAATGAATATGCACCATTAGGTACTTATTAAGGGTTTTTTTTTTAATAAAATAAAGAACTTAGAAAACCAAGTATTATCTCGACCTGTAGATCGAATATTTCCTTAAAAGGAATTTTACACACTAATTAGTCTATTTTTAGAAAAATGTCTTTGACACGTTATGAATAAGTACCACTGACTTATCACACTAACGGTTGTCTAATAATCTCTTGAAATAGATAAAAGACTATCTAGATAATGAGGACATTTTGGGGGCTAGAAGTTCATTACTTCATCGCTAAGTGGAGCACTATCATAGAATTAGAAATTCCATGATCGCATCAGGATTGACATTGTCAGTGCAATGAAATTACTAAACAGCACCTAGTGCTCCTCCTACAATTGAATATTAGAATAATATTCAAATATCCTCTAGTACCTTCAATTTATAAAAAAAAAAAAAAAAAGATTTTTGAAATTCATGCAATAAAACAATGTGTGATTTTCCAAAGCCACTTGGGTATTGACTCTTTGTTTTGACTCTCATGATGCCATATCTCAACTGATTGTTTTGCTTTACCTCTGCTATCCTATGTGAAGATAATAAAGTTTGTTTTATACAAATTATAAGTGGATATATTTGAAGGATAGTGGACAAGTTATATAAATATTCAGCCCACGTATGATCTAGAAGAGTCACAACTCACAAGATTATTTTATAAAATAATAAATTCTAATGATAATCCTGAAGATTGTACTATATCCCCTATCTACACTCTTTTGAAACAATGACTTTACTTTAAGTCATATAGAACTTGAAAATTGATATCTTCTGGGTGAGATGGGAAGTACATTAACTCGAATCAACACCGTAGATTGGGTCTTAAAAGACTAACAATTGTACTTTTTGCAACATATACATACCATGTACTCTTTTTCTCACTAGGTTTTTCTCATTGGGGTTTTTAACGAGGTATGAATATGATATAATAATGTCAATGGGAAAAGTTGCAAATAAATACTTAAAGGCTAAAACTTGTGTGAGACCGTCTCACCGTGAGACAGGTCGGGTCAAGATGTAAATGTAATACTTATATGCACAAATGTCATACTTATATTCTCAAATGTAATACTAATAATGAATACAATTTTTTGTTAATTATAAGGGTAAATATAATACTTTTAATTATAAGGGTAAATATAATACTTTTAAGGAAAAATACAATACTTTTACATTTCGATTTAAAAGTATTACATTTTTCCTCAAAAGTATTATATTTTTTCTTATAAGTAAGGGCGATTGTCAACATTACTTGTTATGAAAAATGTATTACTTTTTCTCTTATAAGTAACAAAAATTGTATTCTTGATTAGTATTATATTTAAGCATATAAGTATGACATTTGCACATATAAGTATGACAATTGCATGTTGCTTCGACCCGACCCGACATGTCTCACGAATAAGAATTCGCGAGACGGTCTCACACAAGTGTGACCCATACTTAAATAGACAAACCTCAAATCATGAAGATTATGCATTGAAGGCTCATGATTGTACTTTTTTTCATTCTCACAAGATTTTCTTAAGTTAAAGTTTTTAATGAGGCAATCAGTATAATATATAACTAGTGTTTTACCCGTGCGATGCACGAACAAAATTATATTATTATGTATTTAAATAGAAAATTTTAAAAAAATATAAATATTTTAAAATGTACAATATAATAATATAGTTGTAATTTAGTTGTAATTTCATATATTTGATTAAGTATCATTTTCATAGCATATAAAATTTAAATTTAAATTTTGTATAATTAATATAATCTCTAATAAATCATGTACACATTTAGATAAATTTATAGAAAAAAAATTTACATAATTAATTTCATTCATGCCTAAGTGTATTTCATATATATTATAAT
Organism: Ipomoea trifida; assembly: GCA_003576665.1. NCBI lineage: Eukaryota > Viridiplantae > Streptophyta > Magnoliopsida > Solanales > Convolvulaceae > Ipomoea > Ipomoea trifida. The sequence goes on from CP025659.1 coordinate 30,334,835, forward strand.
TCTAAGAATATGAATACTAACTAAGAAAATTATATTTTAAAAAAAAAAGATGCAAATTTTAATTTTTGTATTAGTAAATTTAAATTCTAATTGGATGCATCTCCTTAATGATTGTATAATATGTCGTATATGCAAATAATATTTATTAAAAAGTATATAGGCAAATTATATAATATATATCTAAATTTGAATAAAATGACATTATTTTAATTTTAATTTTTAATTGAAATTCAAAACAAAAAAAAATTAAAAATATATATAATATTAAAATATTAAATTAAATATATTATTTCAATTATATTCAAAAATAAATAAATTTGGTAAATTTGGTAGAATTGTATATACCAAATTTAATATGTAGTAAATAAGGTGATTGGTGTTAATTAAGCTGATTAGTATGTAGTATTTATTTTTATATAATAGCTATAGTAATACAGAAAGTATGTAGATTTATATGGAATGATGTGTATTAGTTTACACAATGAATAAAGCCATATTATATTAGTATGTATTAAAATTAATTATATTAAAAATCCAATGACCCATATTTAATTTTAATTATACTAATATATGTGTAATTATTATTTAATTACTATAATAATTATTAGTTAATTATATTAATATTTGTGCTATTAATTCCTTAATTACCATAATAATTATTAAGATATTATTATTTATTCGTACAGTCGAATCAACCGTGCCCTTATTACCACGCAGTACTGTAGACATTTATTTTATTGAGTAAAACGAAAGTTGGGGCCATTATGTGCATATTTTTTTATTTTGTTGCTAAAACAATACGATATAGTTGGAAGATGTGAAATTGGTAAGGTTATATAATTCTGAAATGTATGAATTATATAATGGTATTGAAATTGATTACATAAAAACTATATTACAAAAAGTATAAAAACAGGCTAATCAATGGAAAGAAAATGGTTTAATAATATTTTTTTTTTTGAAAACGGTTTAATAATATTATGTGTATACTAATTTGTAGTATGAAACATTAAGAGTTTAATTACAATTAATTCATTATTATTCCTTAATTCTTTAATATATATATATATATATATATATATATATATATATATATATATATATATATATATAAAATACAAAAGTATAAAGAAACTTAATAAAATGTGAGAAAATGGCTTAATTAGTAATATCTATATAGTATAAAAACCTTAATAAAAGGTGTAAAATTATGTAGTAATATTTTATGTATACACTAATCAAGTCTGGGTTATTATTAGATTAATTTAATAATTTAATTAATTCTTCATTTCTTAATATTATAGTATACTAATTTCAAATACTAATATGTATGTTTTTTTTTTATTATGTGGTATCAATAGTGAGATAAATCGGAAGATGTGAAATTGATAAGGCTATATAATTGTTTAAATGCATGATTTATATAGTATTATTGAAATTGATTAGATAAAAAGTATATTAGGAAAAATATAAAAATCAAGCAAATAAAAGGTGAAAAATTGGTTTAATGAATAATATATTTATAGTAATTTTTTAATTATTGAATTAATTACCATATATAATATCTGTATATTAATTTGTCTAATTATTAATTTAATTGACAAAATAATTATTAGCCTGTCATATGTCTATTCAATCAATTCCATAATTAGAAAAATAATAATTCCTTAATTACATTTAATTTATACAATTAAATTCTTAATTCCTTAATTAGAATAATAATAACAATAATAATTGTAATTAAAATTAATTAATTATATGGATTTTTTTTAAAAATTTATTTGCCATACAAGATTCGTTTATATTAAAATCTATTCAATTAATTCCTTAATTAGCAATAATTCATTAATTATATTTAAATCTATTCAATTAATTTCTTAATTTAAAAAATAGTAATATCTATATAGTAATATGTATCATTATTAATTTAATTAGAATAATAATTATAACTATTTGTGTACTAATATGAAATCTGAACCATAATTAGCTTTATTACAATTAATTTGTTAATTTGTTAATTATAATTGTAATTAGATTAATTTCTTTATGTGTGTGTGTGTAGTAATATATGTATAGTAATATGTATAATTATTAACTTAATTAGAATAATAATTATAATTAATAGTGCACTTTGAAGTATGGATTATTATTTGCTTTATTGCAATTAATTCTTTAATTCAATAATTAGAGTAATTATTATTATTATAATTACAATTAATTTAATAATTGTATGATTTTTTAAAAAAATTTATTTGCCAGGATTCAATCATTTTAAAAATATACTCAATTAATTCTTTAATAAGCAAAATAATTATTCCTTAATTATATTTAAATCTATTCAAATAATTTGTTAAATTAGGAAAATAGTAATATAGGTATAGTAATATGTTTAATTATTAGCTTAATTAGAATAATAAATATAATTGTTAGTGTAGTAATCTTAAGTTTGACAATTATTAATAAACGAATTATACATTTTTTGTTTTTTTTTTTAATCTCATTTTTCACTACCTTTTAATGGGAGAAATTTTTATTTGTAATTTAAATTCACAACTGAGAACATTATGTTGTGATTCATCAAAACCGCTGAAATAATTGTGTTTTCAATAACAATATTGTGTTGTTTTTCGTGCTGTTGAATAATAGTTATGGATTTGTGCGATCAGTACATGTTGAGAAGATGAAGATTACTTTGAAGTTTAAAGCCATTTGCAAATGTAAAAGATGAAGATAGCATTGAAAAAGATGAATATTACTTGGAATGATTTGTGCGATTAGTGCTGAGATGATGAAGATTTCTTTGAAGTTTAAAGCCATTTGCAAATGTAAAAGATGAATATTGCATTGGAAAAGATGAATATTACTTGGAATGATTTGTGCGATCAGTACGTGCTGAGATGATGAAGATTGCTTTGAAGTTCAATGCCATCTACAAATGGAGAAGATGAAGATTGCTTTGAAGTTCAATGCCATCTACAAATGGAGAAGATAAGATTGCACGGGAGAAGATGAATACTCTTAGAGGGATTTGTGCGATCAGTGCTGAAAAGATGAAGATTGTTTAGAAGTTCAAGGCCATCTGCGAATGGAGAAGACGAAGATTGATCTAGAGAAGAAAAATATTGCTTAGGAGGTGACGAATGAGAACTTAGAAAGGAAGAATTAAGATCCTAAACATAGTTACATAGGTGTATTTATAGGTGTAAATACTTGTAAAATGACATTTTTGTCCAACTGTTAATATTACAAAAATAGCCCTAAGTTTTGGGGGGAAAACTTGGCTAGACACTTCTATTATTATATATATATATATATATAGATATAGATATAGATTTTACAAATATCATGTACTATTTTTTTCAACTAAGTTTTTCCCACGTGGTTTTCCTATTGAAATTTTTAACGAGGCATGAGTATATTCAAATATACTATCCATATACCTTGTACTCATTTTCTTGTATAGGTTTTTCCCACAGGGTTTTTCTATAAAGTTTTTAACGAGGCAAGATTATAGTCAAATAATGTCTAAGGGGGGTGTTATAAATAATATCATTAGTAGACTTTATTATGTAACAGACATATTTATGTCTTTTTATGTTTTCCATTATAGTTTATTATTATATATATAACCTCTTGTAAGATGTACAATGGATGGTAGTGGAATGAAAGTTTGGACTCTTCTCCATGTCAATTTATCTTGTCTCTAAATTGCTATTTCTTGTTTTAGCTTATACTTTACAACTGCCTGAAATTCACCGGTTATCTAACGACCAACGGGCATACAATTACAACAGTTCTCATATTTTTACCTCTCTACACTTTAATTTTACTAATTATATGACAACTTTGGGTAAAAAAATCATCAATTTTTTTCACCAATTAAATAATTAAATTATAGAATATAAAATTGACTTTATAATCTTTATAATATAAATTGACTTTATAATCTATTTCCATGGAATTTATAAAAAGTTCAATTTATCGTAAAAGGAGTGTTTAACAAATAGTTGTTAGTGTATCGAATTAGTGGGTTTGACTAGTTGATAGCATTAACTGGTGGTAGAAAGATGTTTGTAAATTAGCTATTAGCTTATTACATGCAAAATGACTTTTAAGGGTATAATTTATTTTCTCAAAAAGCTAATCGAAAAGCTGCTTTGATTAACTTTTTGAATTTTAGCATTTTGGAGCAATAAGCTGTTAAAAGTTGATTAACCAAATATTCATATTGTCCCTATTTGGTAACACATTTACCTTATCAGTCAATTTTCGCTTGTTTGACCACTATTAGCTGTTTGACTTGGTTAAACATCTAATATGAGATTATGAGTGTTTGATTAATTAGCTTTTTGTAACACCTTATTGCTCCAAAACACATCGACAAGTTTCCTCTCTTCACCTCCTCTTATCATTCTTTTGCAGTTATAAAGGATTCTACACTCTGTTTCTCCTCTCCCAATACCACTGCACACTGCATTAACCACATCGACATTATCACATTGAATCTCAAGTCTGTTGATGCCCATGTTCCTTACCCATTCTAGCCCCATTTCAAGTGCCATTAGTTATGTTTCCCTTAGATTGTGAGCATTAAATTTCTGACTGCATCCAGCAATCCACTTCCCATCTCTAGTTCGGAGAATTGCTCCTCCTCCAACCTTCCTATTTTCTTCTCTAAAACTGCCATCAACGTTGAGAATCAATTCCTCTTTTGTCTTCGGTTTCCACCTGAGTGACCTTTCAACAATTATGCCTTGCGTTCCTCCAGGTGTAATCGCATTTGCAAACGTTCTTCTAATCTCCACTTCTTGTTTACCAATCCATTCTAATTTTTGCTGAAGACTCCATTCTCTATCTTTGAAAACCTTCTCATTTCTCTATTTCCAAATCCACCAAAGAATTGTCACAAATGTAGTGTTCCATTCTCTATTTGTTCGTGTCTTCACGTTATTGCGGAGATTAATCGAGAGCCACTCGTCAAAACCCAGGTTACTGATCTTAGATCTTTCTTCTCTCGGTATATAGCTCTTCCATATCTCTTTAACTGCTCTACAATGCCTGAATATGTAGTTTATATCTTCATACGGTCCTTGGCAAGTGCTACATGCTTCATCATCTATAAACCTCTTTCTACATCTTTCAACATTTGTCATCAATCTGTCATGTTTAAGTAACCATAGAAAGGCATAGATCTTATTAGGAACTTTCTGCTTCCATATGAGTTTCCAGTCTTTATCATCACAATGCTCACCCTCACCCACTGTTGCATCATACGCACGGGGCGTCGGGAACTGTGCATGCCTATTGTTTCCTCCTCCTTTATCTCTTGTTGCTTCCATCTTTTCCACGAGATCTTTACTCTTAACTATTCCTTTCCAAAGATTAGAGCACCATTGCTTTTCCCTCCATTCGGCTATCTCTCCCTCATCCGGATTGTATTTGCTTGTGATGACTCTAGCCCATAACGTGTCTTTTCCATTAAGTAGTCTCCATCCAAGCTTCGCCATGAATGTCATATTTGTCTCTCTCATGCGTCTAATGCCAAGTCCTCCCTTGTCTGTACTTTCTCCCACTAATACATTATTATGTACTGAATGAATATTATATGATAATATATAAAAAATTATGTATTTTCAAATAATGTATTTTATGTATATAAATAATATATTTTTGATATATTAAAAATGTACTTTTTATTTATGGTTCACACAAATGTGTGGACCACGGCTCATGGAATAATGATTGCAAACAATATCTTTTTTGCCAATCAAACCGACCGTTAAAATTTGTTGTTATGCCATAGACCCGAAACTTTAGAACTCTATGTTCACAGTTTTTTAACTTTATGTCACAATTTTTGAACTCTATGTTCACAATTTCAGAACTCTATATTCAATAGTATAACACAATTTTTGAATCTATATAACAAAATTGTGAATATAGAATTAAAAAATTATGAATATGAGTAATGCAATTTTATATATTGAGATTTAAAATTGTGAACATAGAATTTTTAAATTGTGAACATGTGTGTCCATCTTACAAAGTTCAATCATTATTGCATGGACCGTGATCCACACAATTATGTGGACTAAAAATAAAAAATACATTATTTTTGTACTGAAGGTACATTATTTGATATATATTATCAAATAATGTACCTTCAGTACAAAAATAATGTACTTTTTATTTTTGGTCCACGCAGCTATGTGTACCATGGTCCATGCAATAATTTGCCTACAAAGTTCATCTGGATCCTTAGCATAATTTGCCTAAAATTTGCAGGCCAATTGGGCTTCGGAAAGGTCTGGAAATCTCTAACGAGCCCATAGCTCTTCTTCCTTTGGCAAAACCCTACTCTTCCTCTCAATTCAGTGTCATATACTCGAATTTCCTTTTGCATTTCAGGGTCGCCTCTCCGCCGCAATCGGCTAGCTTGCTTGTTCCAATTGCCCCGTCTTAGCCAAAGCGCCACCATGGTTGCAGCCAAGAAGACCGTAAGCCTCCTTTCATACCTTCACATATGCACACATTTATCTCTAATGTTCTGCATATAGGGATTTGTATTTGTATAGTTGTTACTGTGGACAATGTGGCTTACTGATTTTGGTTATGTCTGATGATTTACAGAAGAAGACTCATGAGAGCATTAACAATAGGTTAGCTCTTGTTATGAAGAGTGGAAAATACACATTGGGATACAAAACCGTCCTCAAGTCCCTCAGAAGCTCGAAAGGTACTGTTTTTCGCACATTGATTGCTTACCGTTTTTTTTTTTTTTTTTTTTTTTTTCGAATATATATATATGTACACTGAGTAATTTTTTTTTTTTTTTCTGATAACAGTTAATTGGAAGCTGATAGATGCATTTTGAATCTTAGTTAAGTTAGACTATTATAGGGTTGCTTATGGCAATAAATTAAGAGATGCAAATTTTGTTATTTTGAATTTAGTTACCTGCTACTGCGAATGTTTAGATTGGTTGCCATGGAAGCTTTCAGTGTTTCTGAGTGCTTTGTGGTGATGGAAAAAATCAATTGTAGATTTTTCCACTATTTCTTAAGTTCAATTAGATGGACTAGCTTGCTTGTTCCAATTTAGTTACCTGCTACTATGAATTGCGTTTAGATTGGTTGCCATGGAAGCTTTCAGTATTTCTGCGTGCTTTGTTGTGATGGGAAAAATTGATTGTAGATTTTTCCACTATTTCTTATGTTATTATTACAGCGTATATTAGGGAACTATTCTGGAGGAACAGACATGGGTTTCCAGTTATGGTCTGAATGCCTTTCTGCATTTTTTAAATTGTTCTCAGGGAAATTGATTATCATTTCCAACAACTGTCCTCCACTCAGGAAGTCTGAAATAGAGTACTATGCTATGTTGGCGAAGGTTGGTGTTCACCACTACAATGGAAGTAAGTCCATATGGTCCTATAAAATCTAAATATTACTTGTTCTATTAATTAGTTTGCACTGATTTTTAACGAGCTTTGTTACATTGTATTGTCTCGTTATGTTCTTTACCTTAGGACTCATAGTGATCCTTGCAACCTGTTTTTTGTTATTGTACCTGTAATGGTTGTTCAGTTTTCAACTGTTCCTGCTAAACATGCTGTGCTTTGGTTTGAATCTGAATAAAGGGTCTTTTGGAGGAAGAAATGAGTCAGTTGATCAGTCTTAACAAATGATAAACCAGTGATGTTCAAACTACAACAAAAGTATTGTAGTAATAGTATTTCAGTATAAGAAATGATAAGGACATGAAGCTTGGATAGTTATGTCATTATTATTGATAGTACTTCATTTCCCTTTTTGGGTATTGCTCTTGAGATTCGCATTACCATCTGCATTGAATATTTCATTGGGTAAGACCATAGGAGTCTAAGAGACATGCTTTTGTTTCAGACAACGTAGATTTGGGGACTGCTTGTGGTAAATATTTCCGGGTATGCTGCCTCAGCATTATAGACCCTGGTATGTCTGCAGCTATCAATTATTTTTGTCAATATACCTTGAGTTATTGAGATTGTATCTGATTTGTGTGTATTTTTTAAAATTTTATTTACTTGTACCTTCAGGCGATTCTGATATCATCAAGAGCATGCCGGGCGATCAGTAAGACAGGCAATGGATGGTCAAATTTCTGCTGGCGGTGATGTTTCTGTATTTCTCAAGAAAAATGAGAATGTCATTGTTTGCAAAATTTTCCAATCTATTTTGGCATTGTTCAATGAAAAAACATGTTTCTGTTATAACAACCTGTCTAGTATGGAGTGCTATTTTTATTTTCCCGTTCCTATGTTCATTCAAAATACCTGTTTAACATCCCAGTTCCCGGACTTAGTTTTCAGATAAAGTATTCTCTTAGGGTGTGTTTGGAAAGCAGGAAAATGACTTCAGGAAAATGAGTCATTTTCTAGAAAATGAAGTGATTTTTCGTGTTTGGATGTGTTATGGAAAACTATCTTTGTGTGTTTGGTTCATTTTCTGGAAAATGAGTAAAAGTGTATAATTAAACATTTTAATAATTATTTTTAAAATATAATACAATTATAATATTATTGTTTATTTAATTAAAACAACAAAACAAAACCAAAAAGTTTTTTTAAAAAAAACACGTACTCAACAAATTTCCGTTCCGCCTGAAACAATGGAAATTAGAAGTTGACTTTGGAAAAAAACAGCTGTGGGAAAATTTTTCCGGAAGTTGTTTTTCGGAATTTTAGCCTTATTTTCCTTGCTCAATGGAAATTGTTTTCCGCAATTTCCATTGACCATATTTTCTAAGCTCTCCCAAACACAGGAAGAGGTCATTATTGCTCTTCATCCGATAGGTTTTGATTAATTCTTCAATTGAAAAACCTATTTCCTAATAAAATAAGAATTTCATTTCATTATTGCTCTTCATCCACCTCCCATAACTATTTAGATTTTTGTTTTTATTTATTTATTTTGTTCATATTGGTGCTTTGGATGTATTTATATTAGAACCAATTGTCTCAATTTTTTGTTCTTGTATTTTTAAAATATTTATTCCCATTATAGGATTATATATAACCAAACAACAATACTGATAATCATTTTGCCAAAGGTGGCCCTCCCAAGTGAGAGGTCACAGGTTTGATCCCCAGTAGGAGTGTTGGCTCGTTGTGCTTCAGTAGGTTGAGAAAGTATGTATGTATGAACAGATACTACTTTGTAATAGAGTCAATAGTATTCAAAAAAATATATATAAATATTGATAATCATTCACATTCTACTTTACTACCAAACATGTAAAATAGTTTAACCAAAACTCATTACCATTATTAAGTATTTGATTCCGATTCTGATTCCCATTTGCGAACCAAACACACCCTTAGTCATTCGTAAAAAATTTGCCATACTTTGGACACCTTTATTGTGACAAGGACAATTTTGGTCCTCTATATGTATTTCCATTAGAAGGTCGTTTTAGAGGGGGTAATTGCGTCAATTCATCTTATCTCCTTCTTCCAGTATTCTAGATTATCGTTCCATCCTATCTCCTTCTTCCAACCTTCTAGAGTGTCATTCTTAGCCCTCGCTTACAGTAAACACAAGAGACGAACTTAGACCTAACATTCGAACACCAAATTGGACTCCAATCATACAAGTCAAAGACCAAATGCTAAGCAAATCCTACCATTCGAAGACATAATTCACAGAGAAGAAAGTGTAACCCATTCACTTAAAACCCAATTTGAAGTAAACCTAGCCATTTCGAAGGGAATAATGACGACAGATTCTGGCAGGCAAAGCGAGAACAATAACTTAGGTACAATTTATTCTAAGTATGGCTTATATTTGTAGAGTCATTTACTGACCGTGGAACTTTAGAAACATGGTTTTCCAAAACTAGGCTGAATTGGGATGGTTCTCTAATAAGGGAAAAGAGCCTAACTGTTAGGCTTGATTGACTTTTCAACAATAAGAATGAGCCGAACAGTTAGGCTCATTCATAGTTATTAAAAAAAAAAATCAAAATACCAGAAAATACAGAAACAAATACATATATGTTATATAATAGTAGAATACTTTAGCAATTGGCATGATTTTTTTAAATTCACACGGTAAATTTTTTTTTTTTTTTTTT
>CP025659.1:30380584-30401341 GCA_003576665.1 Ipomoea trifida
TGGGCATATATATATATAAGAGTATATATATATATATCAAATTGAAAGGATTAGCCCAATTAGAAATTAATTAAATTGCCCAAGGAATTAATTAACGGTTTGAAAGGCTTGAACGAATTTACGGGGTGTTACAAGAATGCTGTTGAAACTCTTTTTGATTTAAATCACTATTCTGATCTTTCCAAAATTAGACTAGTTGCTACATCTTTTAAGGGGTGTGCAGTATCTTGGTGGCGAAAAAGAAATAGAGAGAGAGTTGCTAATTTTATTCCCTACGAATCTTGGGTTCAAGTGAGGGAAGATATGCGCCTAACCTTTCGTCCCTGTAAATTCGTTCAAGCCTCTCGATCGATAATTAATTTCTTGGGCAATTTAATTATGAGTTTATTACCAAAATGGTCCCTCGACTATTGCGAAATTACCAATTTGGTCCTCAACAATTTTTCTTGACCAATTAAGTCCCTCGACTTTGAAAAATTTAACCAATTTAGTCCTCCGTTTATTTTTCCGTTAATATCCGTTAAATCAGGACCAAATTGGTAATTTTGCTATAGTCAGGGGACCATTTAAGTGAAAAATTAAGGGATAAACTACAATAAAGCCATCGTACTATTTGGGAACAAGTAATTAGGTCTTCCAACTCAAATAACCCCCAAATAAGGCATTGAACTCAGGAAAATAAAGCAATTGAGCCACTGCAACCCAAAAAAAAAAAAAGCAATTAACCCATTTTTAAAATTTTCGGTAACAAATTCCAACACCGACAACCATTTCCGGCAACCGGCGGTTTCTGGTCGCCTTCTCCTGGGGAAGGCGACCTCGCCAGAAAGGGCGACCGGCGGCGACCAGTGGAAATGATTGTCAGTGCCGAAATTTGTCGCTGGAAATTTTTAAAATGGGTTAATTGCTCTTTTTTTCGGTTTTAGTCGCTCAATTGCTTTATTTTTTTGAGTTCAATGGTTTATTTAGGGTTATTTGAGTTGGATGGCCTAATTGCTTGTTTCCAAATAGTACGATGACTTATTTGTATTTTATCCCAAAAATTAATTACCAATTTGGTCACTTGACTATAGCAAAATTACCAATTTGGTCCTGATTTAATGGATGTTTAACAGAAAAATAAGCGGAGGACCAAATTGGTTAAATTTTTCAAAGTCGAGGGACTTAATTGGTCAAGAAAAATTGTTGAGGACCAAATTGGTAATTTCGCAATAGTCGAGGGACCATTTTGGTAATAAACTCTTTAATTAATTTTAATTGGGCTAGTTCTTTCAATTTGATACATATATATATTCTTGAGCCTAATTTAATTATTCTAATCAAGAGCCCAATTAATTGAATTTATTCTTGTAAGGGATTTTATTCAATTTGGATCCTTACAATCCTTGTAATTAAAATATTCCTACATGGCCCAATTTCTTGATTATATACAATTATACTGTCTTTAAGACATCTTATGGGCTTCTTTATTCTAATTCATATATTTAATTGTAAGGGATGAATTCATTAGCCCAATTTATTAATCTTCTACACATTAATTCTTGTAAGTAATATAATATATAGTTGATCCCATTCCATATTAAAGTCTTTCACCCTAATACATTATATGTATCCTAGTATATATATTGAAGATTAAAAATCCCTAAAGGTTTTCACTCCCTCTCCTCCCTACACACTCATTCTCACGCCACTTTCACTCCCAATTTATCCAAAATTGATCTTCATTTCTCCTACAAGTTTTCAAGTCAAGATTGCTCCTTTAAGCTTGTTTAGGATTGGGTAAGTGCATCTAGCTAAGAATCTACCTTGCATTTTATGGTTTTGCTAGTCTTTTTGCATATTCTTATGTGGTTCTTTTTGGGGTTCTTTGGGTAAAAGATGATCAGAAAGGTGGTGGGGCTTTGTGAGCTTGCTTGAGGCTTTGCTAGGTTGGAGAAAGCTCTTTGAGGTAACCACTATGTCCATCAAAATCTATTTTCTACACTCCTATTCTATATGATATTCTTGGTGTTGGAAATCCTGAAATTTCTTGGTGTTTAGCCCTATTTTTGGTTGTATTTGTTGGATTTCATCTTGATCTTTTGCCTAGTGTTGTTATGATCATTGATGGTTTGGATTTCCATATTTTTGGCCTCTAATTTGATGCAATGTTGGTGTAATTGGGTCTGATTTTGCTCTCTGGAAATGGCTTATTCGTGTCTGTGTAGTATTCTGGAAACTGGGTTGTGAGTTGACCTTGCGGAGGTCCCCAGTGGAATAATGTGACCCGCTGGGGAGTTCCGCAAGGCCAAGGCGGCTGTGGTAGGCAGTTGGAGGTGGTCCGCCGAGGGGTTCCGTCCCCTTCGTGCGGAGAGGGCTGGCGGTGGACGGTGTTCCGTCGCCGTGTTTCGCAAGGTCTCTGGGATTTGGATTCCAGAGACTGCTTTCGGTTGTTGTTGTCTGTTTGTTTCCCTTTTTGTTCTGAATATTGTTGGATTGTTTTGTTGGGTATTTTACCATGTCCTTGGAGTATTTATTCATGCCATTTGTTGGGTATTTATACCATATCTTGGAGTATTAATTCATGTCTTTGGTTTCCCTTTTTGCACTCATGGTCTATTAATTCCTTGAATTCATTACCTGGGAGTTGGTTTGTGTTCATAGTTGAGATGAACACTTTGTTTGGTTGTCTTGGGTGAATGTTGGAGTATGAGTATGTGGTGGTGGATTTGTTGGTATCATTGGAGGTTGTTGGGTAAACTAATTGTGCTACCATTGACTATATTTGGGTTCATTACCCCTGTGATTGGACTCCGGTCCCTGTGATTGGGTTGATTACCCCTGTGATTGGACTTAGGTCCCTGTGATTGGACTTCGGTCCCTGTGATTGGGTTCATTACCCCTGTGATTGGATTTCGGTCCCTGTGATTGGGTTTTTACCCCTGCGTACCTGACTTCTGACTGGGGTTGGGTTTGGTATGATGGATGGTGTGAGGTTTTGGAGGTTGGTGTTGGGAGTTCTTTCTTGGTTATGTGTTCGTGAGTTCGTTGTGTTATTCAGTTGATATCTTGTTGTTCTCGTTGAAGTTGGTTGGTTCCTTTGGTTGCTACTCAGTTGGTAACATTGCTTATGGATTTGTTGTTGCATCGTATTCTCGTTATCGGATATTGGCTTTGTTGGATGAGTCTTGGTTTATGATTCGTTCAGCTTATTGTTGTTGAGTATCTGTTTTGAACTATTGAACAGTCTGTTGGTGTTTATATTCTATACGGGTGTGTAAACCTATTTACAAGCTTATGTATATCTATATTTCCTTGCGGGTGTGAATGGTGGTTGCTTAGCAGTCTTTTGCTAATGGTTCTTTGCGTGTTTTCCAGGTATAGAGTAAGTCTGAGCGCGAGCGCGTTAGGGCTTATCTATGAGGACGCTTAGACTTAGTTTTATGATGTTAGACTTTGGTTTTTGGGCCTGTGTGCCTTTTGAGATATTATATACTCGTGACTAGTGTTTGGATGTTGTGGATCATGACTTGAGGATTTATTTTATTTATGCATGACAGTTTAGTTCGTTTCTTATGGTTAGCCTGTGCATCTAGGCTGTGTTTTCTACCTAGATGTGGCATGACGCCCTTAAGGTTTTAAATTCGCTTCCGCTATGTTATGTTTGTTGGTTGAGATAGGCAGCTGTTGTGTTGAGATTTATCTATCTCAGCCTGTGTAAGGTTGGGGTGTCACAGTTGGTATCAGAGCCTGTGTTGAGGTCTAAGTAGGAATCCTAGGGTTGTAATTTGAAACTCTAGGACTTGATCAGTAGCAATTAGGATGTTTAAGAATCCTAAGATGTGTGAATTCTAGGCCGCGCGGTGAGGACTCGTTTACTTGCTTTTGTTTATGTTTGCAGGTTGTTTGTTGTTTGCCTGTTGTGAGCTTGTTCTCACTTGCTTTCTCGCGTGTTTGGTTAAGGCCGACCGCAGTTCTGTTCGCTTTCTGTTAGTATTCTCCCCCTTTAGCGATCATGGTGCCGCCACGTCGACGCGAGGACTTCCCGGAAGTGCCCTACTTCGAGCAGCTGATGCAGAACCTCCAGCAGCTGACCCAGATTACACAGTTTCTGGGGTACGCGATGGTTCAGAACAACCAGCGCGGGCAGCCGGACCTTGTTCGGAGGGTGGCGGGGGCAGCACCCACCCTTCTTTGCCGGGGAGGAGGATCCCGTGATCCTCGAGGAGTGGATCCGGGCGTTTGACAAGATTCTGGAGGTGGTGGAGTGTCCACCGGGTCGCCAGGTGGAGATGGCGAGTTTTTACCTGAAGGAGGAGGCAGACCTATGGTGGGTCCACGGTGGCCCAGCGATGCGCCAGGAGCCCGACTTCGGGTGGGAGACGTTCAAGGATCGGCTGAGAGCTCGCTTCTACCCGGCCCACGTGAAGGCGGCGATGCAGGAGGAGTTCCTACACCTCAAGCAGGGGACAAGGACCGTGCAGGAGTATCATCGACGCTTCCTGGAGTTGGCCCGTTTCGCGCCGACGTTAGCCCCGACCGAGGAGACCCGGATTGAGCGGTTCGTGGCTGGGCTGAACTTGGAGACGCGCATGGCGTTAGTTGTGTTCAAGTTCCAGACGCTGAGTGAGGCCTACAGCAGCGCCGCAGACCACTACCGTGTGCTGACCATCCGGCGAGGGATCCAGGACCGCTCGAAGCGGCCGGCAGAGGGTGGAGCTTCAGACTCCAAGAGGCACAGACCCGGGAGCTCCGGGATGAGAGGTGGCTTCCAGTAGGGTGGCGCTAGCCACAGCGGTGGATCTCGCCCTAGCTTCGGGCAAGGATCAGGGGGCGATGGCGCGCGCACTCGACACTTCCATTGCAGGCGTTGTGGGAGAGACCACCCTAGGCGCGACTGCGAGGGGCGGCTAGTGGAGTGCTTTAGCTGCGGGTTGCGAGGACATCGGGCCTATGAGTGCACAGCCAAGAAAGGAGGTTCATCCCAATCCAGATCGAGCACGGCTCAGGGAGCCCCAGCAGCGACCCGACCCTCCCGAGAGGCCGAGGGTAGCGGAGGTAGCCGGCCGAGTGGAGGCCGAGGGCAGCAGGCCGGGCCACAGCAGAGGAAGATCTTCGTGATGGGCCGCACCCAGGCCGAGGCGAACGGGCTTGAAGAAGGTAACCCTCGAGCTTAATCTTTAGTTACGTGGCTTTTAAGTGCTTTTCGAGTCTTTCTTTAAGCGTTCGTAGTAATCGAACCGTTAAGTGACCCTTAGGTGACCTCTCGTTAGTTAGAAAGCTTTAAGACGCGTTTCGTTAAGAAGTTGAAGACCCGACCTTGTGTTAAGTGGGTGGGAAGTTCGTGAAGTCAAATCAAAGGAACAAAAAGGAAGAAGAAATGAAAAGAAGCCTAAGGACCTAGCTAATGTTCACGCGAAGGCTCGAACCCCCGCCCAGCGCTTAAGGAGGAAGAGACCGAACCATTGGACTAGCCTGACTCGTTGGGTTTCAATCGCAAGTCTCTGTTTTTGTTTTAAAGGCTCAGTAGTCACGACCGTGCGGTTGGGAGGAACGGAACGGAACGGAGCTCTCCGTGAAGGTGGTCCGTGAGTGTGTGCGGAAGGGAGCGGCGGAATGGGGTCATCCGTGAGGTAGCTCCGCCAAATGAGACGTAGCAGCGTAGCGGTATGAAGTCTTCCGTGAGAGTGGTCCGCAAGTGCGAGGGCACATGCGTCTTTTGCCCGGTCCAAGCGCGTTATAACCCTAGATCCTCCGTCTTTCTTCTCCGCTTCTTATTTTCTTTCGCCCGTAGCAGCCAGAGAGCAAAGGAGCGCCAAGGACCGCAGTTTTCCTCCGTCACCAACGCCCAGTCTACGCACAACCGTCACCCGCGTCTGCGAACTCCATCCGTCAACAGCGCCAATCACGCGAATTTTTTCCGCCAAGGTCCGCGGCAGCGACGTCGTCGTTTTCTTCCACAACATCACCAAGTTCAACACCCAACATCAACAACCATGGCTAGGAGAAATCAACCCGGTGAAGGGGAAGGCCCGAGCAACATCCGTTATTCCATAATTGATGGTAAAGCTCTTGACCCGCTACACTTTTCACCTGATAGGTAGGTGGACTAATACCATTTAACCACATCCCTCCATGTAGAGCTGTCAATACAGGCCAACCCGGCCCATACGGGCTGGCCCGTTACGGGTTGGCAAAAAACGGGCCGGGACGGGCTGACCCGTTTTTCATACGGGTTGGGATTTTCCTAACCCAACCAGTAGTTTACTGGCTAACGGGCTAAACGGGCCAGCCCGTTAGCCCGTATTTAAAAAAATTAAATATGTTTTTGAAGACCACAATTTCACAAACCAGTGAAACCATGGTCTTCCTCTTCCACCATTCCACCTCTGGTTTCCTTCTCTCCCTCCCCAGTCTCCACCGCCGTTTCTCTCCTCTCGATTTTGTTTGAGTGGCGAAGCAGATTAGAACTTAGAAGCGATGGGCGACGATGGAAGACTGGAAGTGACCAACGACTGTCTTTGTTTCTAATCTTCTTCTTCCCTCCCATCTCCGTTCTTTCTTCTTCGTCTTCTTCTTCCCTTCCTTCTCCGTTCTTTCTTCCGGCAAGGAAACCTAAGCGATCGATGTCGCGGTGGCGGATGGCGTGGCCAGAAAATGGAGTAATAGCTTCGCGAACCATGGACTTCGGAGATGTAATCATCGGCCAGAAAATCAACAACAACTGGCCGCGGACTCGCGAATCGCAATCGAAGAGCACGGCTGGTCGCCTGGGCTTGATCGCCGTCGCCGTCGCGAAGCAGGGTTGGTCGAGTGGTCGTCGTTGCTGTTGCGGTGACTCCGGTGAAACTCGCGGGTCGGCAGCTTCGCAGTGCTATTTGATTTTGAAACACTGGAAGGGAATTAGGGATTTAGGAGTTTTGATTTTGCTTGCCATTTTGCCAACTGCTAGTTGTAATCTGTATAAGAGTACAAGACTTTTAATTTTTATTTTTTTTAATATATATATATATATATATATATATATATATATATATATATATATATATATATATATATATACGGGTTACACGGGTTACTCGGGTTCAGCCCGTTTAGCCCGTATTTAATACGGGCTAAACGGGCCGGGTCGAATACGGGACGGGTTGGGATTCCTCTGACCCAACCCGTCCAAAAACACGGGTAAACGGGCCCAACCCGATGGGTTGGGCCCGTTTTGACAGCTCTACCTCCATGGTAAGGCACAGCGCCACATCTCGAATCGAGCAGGGGCTGAACTCGGCCAACCTTGCCGACGCCCAACAATCCCCCTCCCAGCACCTACATCAACCTTTGATCACCAAGCCCAGCTATGCAGCATGCCTGACGGTCCTTAGCCTACGCGCCCAACAATCCCCTCTGAGACTTGAACTTGCACGACCTATGCCCACATCCCACCTGGGATTGGACTCGGCTTTCGCCTCGCATCGATTCGAACCCGTGACCTCGCTCTGATACCAATTGATGGATCTCAGCGCTGCACTATGCATACTTCCCAGGGGGTCACCCATCCGTGACTGCCGGAAGTCAAGCACGCTTAACCACAGAGTTCTTTGGCTAACTGGTTGCCATATCCTTCCTAAAACCAAATGGTTTGGTTTTAGGAAGGATATGGCAACCAGTTAGCCAAAGAACTCTGTGGTTAAGCGTGCTTGACTTCCGGCAGTCACGGGATGGGTGACCCCCTGGGAAGTATGCATAGTGCAGCGCTGAGATCCATCACAAAGGTAAAGAAAAGATAAGTGAGGTAGTGAGGCCTCAGCGTGATAGAGAATTGATTTGTTATATATGTAATAAGAGAAGCCACATGGCTCGTGATTGCCCTAACAAGAGGGTAGATAAGATAACAAAACAATTTGAAAATTTTGCTCATTGTCTTGAATATAAGTCTGAGGATGAGGTATGTGACCATTTTGAAACTCCCAATGAACATGCTGAGGCGGAACCATTCATACCTTTAGATGTTGAGCCTGAATATACGGATAGTGAGCTTAGTTATACTCTTGTTCCTAAGGAGGTTTTGAATGTTCACCCTTTAAAAGAAGATGACTCTCAAAGAGAAAATATATTTTGTGCTAAAGGTCATTAAGAGGGAATACTTGTTGACAACACTTGCGTGCATAGGGTGAAATGTCAAAAGATATTTGTATGATAAAACGGTAGGTCATTGACTTCCCGAGTGTCGGTCTCGAAGAGAGGACGTGGAGGTGTGTCAAACATTCAGGAGTTTACCTAGAATGAATCATGCATAGGATTTGAGAGTGGTGAAGGGTGAATTGCAAATGAGAGTGTAGTTCATTGGTTGGTTGGAGATAGAAAAGAGTAATAAGGTAAAAGTGATTTTGGGAATATATAAAAGGGGTAGGGATTGGATAGTGTTCATGAATATTGCATAATGAGAGTCTAAGGTCAAGGATTAGGATTGCTAGGATATCATCTAATCAAGAGTGTGTTGTCTTAGTCCTTATTCACCTTGTGTACTAAGGCTTCTTTGACTTAGGAGTGCCTACAAGCATCCAAAGTTCTAAGAGACATTTTATCGAACACTTAAGCTACACACTATCCTACTATTCTTAAGAAGTCCATAGGAACCTTGATTGTGTAAAGCTTTAAATCCTAACTCTAGTCAAAGACATGAAAGAGTCAAGAGCTCAATCTCTCATCTAGATTGGCCAAATCCAAACAAGATCTCATCAAAACAACAATCAAAAGACAAGAATAGATAATCCATCAACACAAACTCATAGATCCAAGATATAGAAATAAGATCATCACAAAAGCAATATTCAATCACACAATCCAAATCCCTAGACAAAATTAGCTACTCATGATATGAAATGAAAGTAAAAGCTAATTCAATCAAAGAACAAGATAGCTAAAATTATAGAGATGAAATAGAGATCACCTAGAGAGAAGAAGATCTTCAATCCAAGCTTTGTTGTCTTCTACAATGGAGATTGATCTAATCTAAAAACTAAGAAAAATGGAGAAAACTCTCCAAAGAAAAACTAAGAAAAGTGAAGACTAAAATTCTGGAAAATCCTCCTTTGAAAATTCATCAAAGGGATTTAAATAGTCTCCGAAATGACAACCCTAGCTGAAATTCGCGCATCACGCCTCCACGCCTCTCACACGCGTGTGAGCGTGCATGGGGAGCTTCTAGAAAGTTTCCACGCTTGCTCACACGCGTGTGGCCTTCCAGATCAGTCCTCCGGGGCTCCGCTTTTGCCTGGTTTGCTCTTTAAGCTCATCTTTTGGTCCTATTTGCTCCGGGACTCCTATTTTACTTCTTTAAGCTAAAAATAGCTTTTGTGCATCAGTTAGTGATTTTCAAGTATTTACGCACATAATTTACCAAAAATATGCGTAAATAAAGCTTTTGGCAAGTCAAAATAATGGGTGTCTAAGATTGTTGAAACGGGGGAAATCATTTGTGTTATCTACAAAGGATTTTGGTCAGATGCCAGCAACTCAAGAAATATTTTCAGGAAATAAAACGTTTCGTAGATAAAATAAATAAAAACAAAGGATCACACTTCTTGCACCATACGCAAGCATGCATTTCCAAAGTTTTGGTTCACCTTCTATTTAAATAGGGCCTCTAGCCGATCTCACTAGTGAGAACGATGTGCACTAGCTAATCAGCTTTCCATCCTTATACGCCAAAGCCCAACGTAAATGTAAATGAGGGTAGGGCATGGACCACTCACCGCTTTTGGCTTAGCGCGGTCCTCTTTTTCTCACTTCCTAGGATAACGTCATCGAGCCACCGACTTCACATGGAGATCCATGCTTTTTTCGAAGGTCAGTGCAATGGGTACTCGAATCCTAGCAAAGCAGCTCACCTCAGCTCTATTTTCTCAATTCTTGGGATCTTTTTATGTGAACAACCGACTCCAGATAAAGCTTTTTGCTTACCGAACACTATGGTTTGGACACAACCCAACGAATTGGCTTCCCTCAATTTTAAACTCTTTGGTGATTGGCCTTTTGCCTTTTCGACTCCTCCTCGTGTCAACCCCTCATGCCTTTTTCTATTTAATGTTCAAGGGTTTTGTTTTCTCATCAAGCTCACCATTAGGCTCTCCTTTTGCCCCATGCCCTACCAAGGTTAGTTCAATTCCGGGCCTTGCTAGTTTATCCTTCCTAAAACCAAACCATTTGGTTTTAGGAAGGATATGGCAACCAGTTAGCCAAAGAACTCTGTGGTTAAGCGTGCTTGACTTCCAGCAGTCACGGGATGGGTGACCCCATGGGAAGTATGCATAGTGCAGCGCTGAGATCCATCACAAAGGTAAAGAAAAGATAAGTGAGGTAGTGAGGCCTCAACGTGATAGAGAATTGATTTGTTATATATGTAATAAGAGAAGCCACATGGCTCGTGATTGCCCTAACAAGAGGGTAGATAGATAACAAAACAATTTGAAATTTTGCTCATTGTCTTGAATATAAGTCTGAGGATGAGGTATGTGACCATTTTGAAACTCCAATGAACATGCTGAGGCGGAACCATTCATACCTTTAGATGTTGAGCCTGAATATACGGATAGTGAGCTTAGTTATACTCTTGTTCCTAAGGAGGTTTTGAATGTTCACCCTTTAAAAGAAGATGACTCTCAAAGAGAAAATATATTTTGTGCTAAAGGGTCATTAAGAGGGAATACTTGTTGACAACACTTGCGTGCATAGGGTGAAATGTCAAAAGATATTTGTATGATAAAACGGTAGGTCATTGACTTCCCGAGTGTCGGTCTCGAAGAGAGGACGTGGAGGTGTGTCAAACATTCGGGAGTTTACCTAGAATGAATCATGCATAGGATTTGAGAGTGGTGAAGGGTGAATTGCAAATGAGAGTGTAGTTCATTGGTTGGTTGGAGATGTAAAAGATAAGTAAGGTAAAAGTGATTTTGGGAATATATAAAAGGGGTAGGGATTGGATAGTGTTCATGAATATTGCATAGTGAGAGTCTAAGGTCAAGGATTAGGATTGCTAGGATATCATCTATCAAGAGTGTGTTGTCTTAGTCCTTTTCCACCTTGTGTACTAAGGCTTCTTTGACTTAGGAGTGCCTACAAGCATCCAAAGTTCTAAGAGACATTTTATCGAACACTTAAGCTACACACTATCCTACTATTCTTAAGAAGTCCATAGGAACCTTGATTGTGTAAAGCTTTAAATCCTAACTCTAGTCAAAGACATGAAAGAGTCAAGAGCTCAATCTCTCATCTAGATTGGCCAAATCCAAACAAGATCTCATCAAAACAACAATCAAAAGACAAGAATAGATAATCCATCAACACAAACTCATAGATCCAAGATATAGAAATAAGATCATCACAAAAGCAATATTCAATCACACAATCCAAATCCCTAGACAAAATTAGCTACTCATGATATGAAATGAAAGTAAAAGCTAATTCAATCAAAGAACAAGATAGCTAAAATTATAGAGATGAAATAGAGATCACCTAGAGAGAAGAAGATCTTCAATCCAAGCTTTGTTGTCTTCTACAATGGAGATTGATCTAATCTAAAAACTAAGAAAAATGGAGAAAACTCTCCAAAGAAAAACTAAGAAAAGTGAAGACTAAAATTCTGGAAAATCCTCCTTTGAAAATTCATCAAAGGGTTTAAATAGTCTCCGAAATGACAACCCTAGCTGAAATTCGCGCATCACGCCTCGTCACACGCGTGTGAGCGTGCGTGGGGAGCTTCTGGAAAGTTTCCACGCTTGCTCACACGCGTGTGGCCTTCCTAGATCAGTCCTCCGGGGCTCCGCTTTTGCCTGGTTTGCTCTTTAAGCTCATCTTTTGGTCCTATTTGCTCCCGGGACTCCTATTTTACTTCTTTTAAGCTAAAAATAGCTTTTGTGCATCAGTTAGTGATTTTCAAGTATTTACGCACATAATTTACCAAAAATATGCGTAAATAAAGCTTTTGGCAAGTCAAAATAATGGGTGTCTAAGACTGTTGAAACGGGGGAAATCATTTGTGTTATCTACAAAGGATTTTGGTCAGATGCCAGCAACTCAAGAAATATTTTCAGGAAATAAAAACCTTTCGTAGATAAAATAAATAAAACAAAGGATCACACTTCTTGCACCATACGCAAGCATGCATTTCCAAAGTTTTGGTTCACCTTCTATTTAAATAGGGCCTCTAGCCGATCTCACTAGTGAGAACGATGTGCACTAGCTAATCAGCTTTCCATCCTTATACGCCAAAGCCCAACGTAAATGTAAATGAGGGTAGGGGCATGGACCACTCACCGCTTTTGGCTTAGCGCGGTCCCTCTTTTTCTCACTTCCTAGGATAACGTCATCGAGCCACCCGACTTCACATGGAGATCCATGCTTTTTCGAAGGTCAGTGCAATGGGTACTCGAATCCTAGCAAAGCAGCTCACCTCAGCTCTATTTTCTCAATTCTTGGGATCTTTTTTATGTGAACAACCGACTCCAGATAAAGCTTTTTGCTTACCGAAGACTATGGTTTGGACACAACCCAACGAATTGGCTTCCCTCAATTTTAAACTCTTTGGTGATTGGCCTTTTGCCTTTTCGACTCCTCCTCGTGTCAACCCCTCATGCCTTTTTCTATTTAATGTTCAAGGGTTTTGTTTTCTCATCAAGCTCACCATTAGGCTCTCCTTTTGCCCCATGCCCTACCAAGGTTAGTTCAATTCCGGGCCTTGCTAGTTTATCCTTCCTAAAACCAAACCATTTGGTTTTAGGAAGGATATGGCAACCAGTTAGCAAAGAACTCTGTGGTTAAGCGCGTGCTTGACTTCCGGCAGTCACGGGATGGGTGACCCCCTGGGAAGTATGCATAGTGCAGCGCTGAGATCCATCACAAAGGTAAAGAAAGATAAGTGAGTAGTGAGGCCTCAGCGTGATAGAGAATTGATTTGTTATATATGTAATAAGAGAAGCCACATGGCTCGTGATTGCCCTAACAAGAGGGTAGATAGATAACAAAACAATTTGAAAATTTTTGCTCATTGTCTTGAAATATAAGTCTGAGGATGAGGTATGTGACCATTTTGAAACTCCCAATGAACATGCTGAGGCGGAACCATTCATACCTTTAGATGTTGAGCCTGAATATACGGATAGTGAGCTTAGTTATATCTCTTGTTCCTAAGGAGGTTTTGAATGTTCANATACAAGTGTATATATGTATTTTCGAAATTGAGAGAGAGACTAGCCCAATTAAATTAATAAATCGCCCAAGGAATTAATTAGCGGTCGAAAGGCTTGAAATGAATTTACGGGGTGTTACACTCTCTTTCGGGTTGTTTTCAGTGTTGCTTGGGAGTTGTCCGTAGTGTCGATCTAACATCATTTTAAACATTTGAGAAATTTGATTCTCAATTGTCTTTAATGTAGCCTTCTACTCTTGGCGAAGACTAGAGATTTCTTGCCTAATCTCTTGAGTAATTTCTTGTTTCAGATTTGTCCGATCATTTTTGAGTTCCATGATCGTTCTTGTAAGTCTTTCATCTACCTCACGGATGTCATCCCTTCTTTGTTGAGTAAAATCAAGTTGAGAGTCATATTGTGGCCTGAACTGGGTCATTTGATTTCCATTTCCTTGGTTTTGATTATACATCAGTCTGTTCTTGTCATTTGGTCCATATGCAGGCTTCTGTCCATAGTTGTATTGTCATTGCGCTTGATATCCGTCATTATGGCTATTGTTCCAACCCTCTCCCTGTTTCCAATTGTTATTTGATCTTTGGTTTTGTCCATAAGCATTGAAATTGGAGTTCCTTTGATAGTCTACTGCCTCAACTTGTTCAGATGCAGACGTAGAAGTGCAAATGTTGGTGTCATGAGGTCCTCCACAGATATTACAATAAAGTGCCAATGCCATACAAGGCTTGGGTTTTCCTTCCATTTTTTCTACCATAGCCTGTAGCTTCTTGATTTCGTGATTCATTGCTTCGATTTTGGCCTCACTTGCCACTCGATTATCAACTTCATAAATTCCTCCATGATCTCCTCGTCGTTCATACCAACTGGATGTGTTTTTAGATATTCTCTCGATTAATTCCTCAGCCTCTTGCAAAGTTAGAGAGACAAAGGCACCGCTGGAGGATGAGTCAAGCGACATCTTTCCTTCATCCGTCAACCCTCCATAGAATGAGTTAATCATGTCCCATGGGTGCATCAGATCTTGTGGGCATTGCCTTTTAAGAACTTTAAATCTTCGCCAAGCCTCTCCTAAACTTTCAAGTCTTCCTTGTTTGAATTCCTGTATCAGCCTTCTAATCCTCATAGTTTTTGTAATGGGAAAGAACGCGTTCATGAATTCACGGTGCAACTGCTGCCACGTTCTGATATGATTGTCGTCTTGGCTTTCCAACCATCGCGCTGCCTCTCCTATAACTGAAAATGGGAATAATTTAAGTCGAACTATTTCCTCGCTAACGCCTTCTTGTCTGTACATCCCACATGCTCGTATAAACCTTGTGATGTGCGCATTGGGATCTTCAGATGGTAATCTCGAGTATTGACTATTTTGAACCAGTGTGAGAATAGTTGGATGCACGTGAAAGTTGACATTCTCCATTGGAGGTACATAGATTGAGTTGTGCATGTTAAAGTCCGGAGTCATGTAATCTGCAATTGATCTTTGTGGTTCTTGAGGGTTTCCACAATATTCCTCTTCACGAATGTTCTCTTGATTATTTGCTCTGTTAGCGTGCGGTTCTTCAATGATTGGTTCTTCATGATTAATCGGTACTTGTGGATTAATTGGAACTGGGGGTGGATTTGGTACTGTTGTGCCTCTTCCTTGTGGGTTTCTTGTTGCGCTTGATGAAGCCATTTGTGATCCTTGGGTATTTTTCCTTCTAGTTGCTCTATTAATTTCAAGAATGTAGGGTAGTAAACTTTGATTTCCTTTTGCTCTCGTGTGCATTCACCTAGTAAAATTATCAATGAAACAAAAATTTCCACAATTGACTAGAAGTAGTCAATTGGGTTAGTAGCAAAAACAAGTAATAATAAAACAAAATTAAGTGGAATGGATAAACAATTCTCAAATCTAGCATTCAAGCAATCAAAAGTAAACAAAAACATATGACAACCTATTGCCTTCCCCGGCAACGGCGCCATTTTGACAACACTTGCGTGCATAGGGTGAAATGTCAAAAGATATTTGTATGATAAAACGGTAGGTCAGTGACTTCCCGAGTGTCGGTCTCGAAGGAAGGACGTGGAGGTGTGTCAAACATTCGGGAGTTTACTTAGAATGAATCATGCATAGGATTTGAGAGTGGGGAAGGGTGAATTGCAAATGAGAGTGTAGTTCATTGGTTGGTTGGAGATGTAAAAGATTAATAAGGTAAAAGTGATTTTGAGAATATGTAAAAGGGGTAGGGATTGGATAGTGTTCATGAATATTGCATAGTGAGAATCTAAGGTCAAGGATTAGGATTGCTAAGATATCATCTAATCAAGAGTGTGTTGTCTTAGTCCTTTTCTACCTTGTGTACTAAGGCTTCTTTGACTTAGGAGTGCCTACAAGCATCCAAAGTTCTAAGAGACATTTTATCGAACACTTAAGCTACACACTATCCTACTATTCTTAAGAAGTCCATAGGAACCTTGATTGTGTAAAGCTTTAAATCCTAACTCTAGTCAAAGACATGAAAGAGTCAAGAGCTCAATCTCTCATCTAGATTGGCCAAATCCAAACAAGATCTCATCAAAACAACAATCAAAAGACAAGAATAGATAATCCATCAACACAAACTCATAGATCCAAGATATAGAAATAAGATCATCACAAAAGCAATATTCAATCACACAATCCAAATCCCTAGACTAAATTAGCTACTCATGATATGAAATGAAAGTAAAAGCTAATTCAATCCAAGAACAAGATAGCTAAAATTATAGAGATGAAATAGAGATCACCTAGAGAGAAGAAGATCTTCAATCCAAGCTTTGTTGTCTTCTACAATGGAGATTGATCTAATCTAAAAACTAAGAAAAATGGAGAAAAGTCTCCAAAGAAAAACTAAGAAAAGTGAAGACTAAAATTCTGGAAAATCCTCCTTTGAAAATTCATCAAAGGGGTTTAAATAGTCTCCGAAATGACAACCCTAGCTGAAATTCGCGCATCACGCCTCTCACACGCGTGTGAGCGTGCGTGGGGAGCTTCTGGAAAGTTTCCACGCTTGCTCACACGCGTGTGGCCTTCTAGATCAGTCCTCCGGGGCTTCGCTTTTGCCTGGTTTGCTCTTTAAGCTCATCTTTTGGTCTTATTTGCTCCCGGGGCTCCTGTTTTACTTCTTTTAAGCTAAAAATAGCTTTTGTGCATCAGTTAGTGATTTTCAAGCATTTACGCACATAATTTACCAAATAAGGATGCTATAGACGCGATAAAACACCCTAAAATATGCCTGAAATAAGGGTATCTCGGAGTCTTATCACTTGTACTGTGGTAATAGATTCTGGAAGTTGCATAAGTGTGACTAGTGCAGCTATGGTTAGAATTCTTCAGTTACCTTTGCTTGATTACCCAAATCCTTATCCATTGCAATGGTTATCTGATGCAAGAGGAGTTGGAGTAACCAAGCAGGCTCTTATTCCTTTATCTATTAACAGTTACTTTGACGAAATTTTGTGTGATATTACCCGAATGCAGGTTGCTCATATTGTAACACCCCGAAAATTCCTACTACTCTCTCTTGAATATTATAAGGGGTTATTTTCTTATTAAATAATTATTCAAATAATTATAAGTACAATTATTTCCTTTGGGCTTGGGAATATATAAATATATATATATATATATATATATATATATATATATTCTTATATGTATAGTTTATTGATATGATTCATAATAAAGTTTATAGCCCAATATTTCCATAGTTGAATATATTTCCTACATAAATTATTAGTGAGCCCATAAATTATATTTCTTAAGGACTATATTATAAGTCCATAGTTATGATCATATATGTATTATAAGTTATGGTCTTGACCCAACTCAAATGATCCGAATGTTTAGCCCAAACTAGAAGCCTTCCTAAAATGACCTAGCCCAAAATAGTAGCTTCCCATTTTGGAAACCTAAACCTACCGTATATACTTTATCAAATGAACTTGTTGCATTTTACCACCTCTGTCTCTCCATTCCCTCTGTCTCTACCCGATCCATCTCTCTTCGTATTATCGCCGGGCGACAAAGCTAGGTGATGGCAGCGGCGGACGGCGGCTACAGATCGGCGAAGCACCGGCGACGAAGAGGTCCAGGCGGCGGTGGCAGTGAGCGTTGACGGAAGCAAGGACCTGCGACGGGTAGCAGCAGCTTCGCGACCATGGACTTCCGTCTCCCTCTTGAGTTAACCCAACCGCAGCAGCCGTTCTCTTTCTGTCTTCAATAGCAGCGGCAGTGACGAAAGGAGGGCGCCGGCAAGCCGACGGTGAGCTCCGGGCTGCGAGCGGGTGTCGACGGTAGCAGAGTGAAGCGAGGAATGGCGAGGCGGTGCGGAGCAGCGGGCGACGTCAGCGGCTCTCCTCCTTCCGTCGAGCATGTCGAGCATGAGCGCAAGTGGCGGGTTGCAGCAAGCGTCGCGGGAAGGGGCTCTCGGATCGTTCGACGGCAACGCAGCAGGGCATCGGCGAGCCTGTTATGGCGTTCATCTTCCCCGTCTTCCCTCCCGGCAAACGTGTAGCAGCATGCGGTAATGGTGGCCGTCGTTGCCACCATGCTCCTCCGGCGAAGGCAGCACAACGACAGCGGCGACGTCGCGGCTGGAAGGAACTCGGCGGCAACAAACTCCTCCCCGGCTGACGGCATGCGCTAACAGAGCAAAGGTGATGGCCGGGAGTCCATCTGAAGCTAATAACCCACTGTCTCGTGCCATAACACAAGGAACAAAATGGCTTGGTGGTGTGGTGCTTGGATGTTGAGGCTAAGGGCGCAGGTTCGAACCCCTGCTGGCGCTGGACTCGCATATTAGCTGTTTTGAGGTAATGTTGGTTTATTTCTACCTTAGCTTAAGTTTATATTAGTATTTTTGGGTCATAACCCTATTGTAGTATTAGTTAGTATTAAATTAAGTATGATTCTTATGGTTACATTATATTAGCCTTGAGCATGGGTTATAGGTTATAAGGGACCGATTAGGATTATTAGTATTCTTGTTGTTAATAGTTAGTAATGGTATTAGGTTATATTAATTCTTCAGGTTCGTGGTTATGAACCGAGCTTAGAGTTCGTGTTGCTTTGGACTATTACGCTTTTGGGATTAATTACGCTTCAGAGGTAACCATCCATGTCCATCAAAACTATTTTATTCCCTTATTCTATATATATTGATCTTGGTGTTGGAAATCCTGAAAATTATTGTTGAATAGCCTATTTCTTGGATGTTTCTTGTTGGATTTCATCTTGATCTTTGTCTTGTGTTGTATGATCAATGATGTTATGGATTTCCTTATTCTTGGACTCTAAATGGGATGAAATGTGAGTGTCTTTGGTTGGATTTTGTATTCTGGAAATTGGATTTGTTCATGTCTGCTTTGGTTCTGGAATCTGGGATTTGGGGTTGGCCTTGCGGAAGACCCGAAACGGTATAATGTAACCCGCTAGGGCGATCCGCAAGGTGGCAACGGAGGCTTGGGCGGAGGGGAGGTGCCCGTTGAGGGGACCGTCTCCTCCTTGCGGAGGAGGTCGGCGGAGGACTGTGTTCCGTGAGTGTTCCGTAGTTCACTGGAAAATGTTTCCAGAGAGCACTTTCTGCTATTGTTGTCTGTTGTTGGTCTTTTGTTTCAGATCATTGTTGGATTGTTTTGTTGGGTATTTTACCATGTTTTGGAGTATTTATTCATGTCATTCATTGAGTATTTGATGCCTTAGTTTGGAGTATTGATTCATGCTTTGGTTTCCACTTTTGGTGTCTTGATCTATTGATCTTTGATTCATAATCTGGGAGTTGGTTGGTGTTCATATTTGAGATGAACCCACGTCTTGGTTGGTTGAGTTGGTGTTGGAGTATGGTTGTGGTGTGGACGTTACTATGTGGACCTTTGTGCTCTATTGTTACTATTGGTTACTATTGCTATGGTGTTACTATTGTGCTCCTATTGTGGACTATTGGTTACTATTGGTTGTGCTACTATTGTGTTACTATTGGTTCGCTGTGATTTGGGTTGATTACCCGTGGTTACTATTGTTACTATTGGACTTCGGTCCCTGTGAGTGGGACTCATCACCCCGTCTGACTCGTGACTATTGACTTCTGACTTGTGGTGTGACTTGGTTGATGGTTGGCCGGTTTGGTTGGGAGGTTGGTGTTGGGATGTCTTCTTTGTTGGTTCTTATGAGTTCTTTGGATTGTTCGGTTGATACCTTGTCATTCTCTTGAGTTGGGATGTTCCCTTGATTTGTGTTCAGTTGGTATCTCATTTATGATTCGTTATTGCCTTATGCTTTCGTTGGAATTGGTTTATTTGATTGAGTCTTGGTTTGTGATTCGTTCAGTTTATCCTTGTTGAGTATCGTTTGAACTATTGACAGTTCGTTGGTGTTTATATTCTATATGGGTGTGTAAACCTATTTACAAGCTTATGTATATCTATACTTCCTTGCGGGTGTGAATGGTGGTTACTTAGCAGTCTTTTGCTAATGGTTCTTCGTGTGTTTTCCAGGTTGCCTTAAGCCTTTGCGCGAGCGCGATAGAGATACACCGTATGAGGAGGCTTAGATAGTGGTTATGTTTGTAGATTTATGCCTTGGCCTGTGTGCCACTTGAGATGTTGTATACTTTGATTCAGTTATATGATATGACAGTTTAGTTCGTTTTATGTTTAGCCTGTGCATCTAGGCTGTGATATACCTAGATGTGGCATGACGCCCTTAGGTTTTAAATTCGCTTCCGCTATGTTTGGTTTGTTGGTTGGGATTGGCAGCTTTTATGTTGAGTTTTTAGCTATCTCAGCCTGTGTGAGGTTGGGGTGTCACAGTTGGTATCAGAGCCTGTGTTGAGGTCTGAATAGAGATCCTAGGGTTGAACTTTTGAGACTCTAGGACTTGATCAGTAGAATTAAGATGTTTTGAGAATCCTAGGATGTGTGAATTCTAGGAATCGCGGTGAGGACACGCCTTATCTGTTTATATTGTTGTGCTTTGTTAACCTTGTTGTTTTGCAGCTTGCGGGTCTCTTCGGGTAAGTCTTAATCGCTTTTAGTTACGTTGCTTCGTTTTAGTTTGCTTAGGAGCCTGCCTTAGATTAGGAATGAGTAGTTAGTTGGTAAGACGTTGGATGGCACCGTGTGCATCGAAGCAACCAGAAGATCGGCGGCTCGTCAAAGAAGATTTCTATCACGACTCGGAGTCAACGACAGCGGCTACGTTCTTCGGGAATGGCGTCTTCGCGTATGAAGCATCGTTTGCAAGATCTTCGTCAACCTCAAGACTTGAAGAACACATTTCGTGCAGCTGAAGTTCGTTGCAAGATGAAGAAAGCAACTGGAGCTCGAAGACTGAAGACCCGAAGACCCTCGGCTGTGAGGGAATGGCAATAGCGAGTGCTGGGCGCGTCAAAGAAAGAGTTAAAGCACGCCAAGTAGAAGCTTCCGGATCGGCCATGAAGAGTCTCGTGCGAGCTAACTCGGAGTTAACGTTGCGTGAAGAAATATAACTCGAGGTCGGGATTCGCGACCTTAAGGTAGTCCTACCTACCCTGAAGCGCTAACAAAGGAACAAGTTAGAGTT
>CP025659.1:30498664-30510768 GCA_003576665.1 Ipomoea trifida
TTGGTTAGCGACCAACCACTTGGACGAGTTGACACAGGAAATAGCCTCAGAATAACAGGATGGATTGTTGGAAAATTGCAATAAAAATGGCATTTTAAGTGGCCATTTTGTGGTATAAATGTAACACCCCGGTTCGGCTATGCCGTATCTCCGGAGTAGTTACCGCCACACCCAGACTGAACCCCACTCGAATACAGATAGAGTTCACTCTAAGTGCACAGGCTAACAGACTAAAGACAATGATCGTGTTTCTTATCGTCAAAATCCAACATAATCTTATATATATGCAGCAAAAGAGTAGCTATACTAGCCACGAATATATATATATATAGATATATAAAAGAGTTTCTTACAGCCCATCAACAAAGAGTTTGGACTATTCCCGTTCTTACTAGCCATGTTAGTACTACCATGGCTACAACAGATATGTACAA
Source organism: Ipomoea trifida (assembly GCA_003576665.1). Lineage (NCBI taxonomy): Eukaryota > Viridiplantae > Streptophyta > Magnoliopsida > Solanales > Convolvulaceae > Ipomoea > Ipomoea trifida. Next base: position 30,499,099 of record CP025659.1, read on the forward strand.
AAAGGTCAGACTTGACTTTTCTCTTGAGGCATAACGGATTAACGAAGGCAGGATACCAAAATAGGTACCACTGATTGAACAGGGATAGGAACGGGATCGGGAGTACACTGGGACAGAAGCATGAGCCAGAGCTGGAGGATCAGAAGCAGGAGCAGGAGCATACCCACGCTAGACTTCATCTGATAAGGTACACAATGAAGTGTAGTTAGCACGACGGCTAAGTAAGGAAATCCATTGTCACTCAAAAGTAGACAAAGGTTTCGAAAATATAATCATTTGTAAGTTGTAAAATTTACCCACGAGTTATAGCTCTACCTGCAATCAGGTTATCAGTAATAGATAATATATCATAAGGTGTAAAGCTGACTCAACACGTAAACTTTTCTCATATAGAGGTACAGGCATCATTGCCTCTTAAAACACATTTTTCTGTTTTTCAGACAAGTTTGAAAAAATATTTCATTTCCAGTAGTTTCCCTCATTTTAACTCAAAAGGAAGTTCGACAGCACATTTCCGTGCTCAAAATTCGTCACATTTTGGATAGAATCATTTCCTTCTCAAATCGTTACAGAGTAACTCTTTTCTCATCTTTAAAACCTCCTTAGTTTCTTCTTAGTAAGCGTGAGGCCTTTGGAGCATTCTCATAACTCCCTCTCTGACAACTTGGATCATCGAACTCGGGTTCAGTGGTCATCACCCGGTCTAACACTGATCCCCTGGACGTAAGGTTCGTTAAAATGATTCCTAGCTGGCCTAGCTAGGTCCATAAAAACAACACCTACCCGGACTTCTGGAGTAACTATACCTTAAGTGTGCACACCCCCATAGGAATACCTCATCCTACGAGTTATATAGTACCCGGCGAATAGACTTCGCCCTGCAGTATGAACTGGTCATACAATATCCACAACGACCACTGGGCCATGGCACTTAAAGCCACCCGTGGGTCAATCAAGGTCCTCCTAAACTCGCTTTAGAAACTAAGGGTTTGAAAACATGATCCTTCCTTTCGTTTTTCTTTCTCAAATCATTTCTTTTGGACATATTTCTCATTTGAGTCCAATAGTTGAAATCGGCTATCTCATCAGCCCAAGAAGGATTTTCAAAATACTCTCAGTGCCCTTAGGCCTTTCAATCATCATTTTCTCATTTTTCTCACGTAATGCACTCACTCCTTAAAAGTAGTATTTTCCTAAAAAAAAAAAGGTTTTGACAACCTGTTTCCCAAAATAGCATACGTTCTTTCGACGTAAGTTTTATAAACATTTTTATTTACTCACAGGCTTTCCAACACAATTCCCCAAGTCACAAGAGTTGTACTTATCTCTTAACAACAATATTTTCTTCTAAAGTAATGCACATAAATTTTCTCCAAGTCAATAAATATAATAAACACAAATAATAATATTCGAGCCTTTCAAAAATTCACCCGGTTGCCCGTAGGCCTTCAAAACATCACAATACTCGGGATTAAAAACATCGGGAGAAAGTTTGGTCAAGGACAAGTCGAAAACGAGTCCGCGTCGCGCGGACTCGCGGCTGGCCGCACCAGCGGACGCACGGCGGACGCAGGCGTCCGGACCGCGTCCGCTGGTTCGGCATTTCTCGCCGAAGTCTGGACGCCCACGGACGCGCAGCGGACGCGCGTCCATGCCCGCGTCCAGCCTCTCGGCCAAGGCGTCGAACCAAGTTTCGCGCTGGGCGCGCGGTGGACGCACGGTGGACGCGCGTCCACTGTCGCGTCCACCCCCAAATCTGCCAGAAAATTTCTGGCGCAGTCCGAAAGATTGAGCCGGTAAAAATAGTTCCCGAACTCTTTTTCACTTGAAATTTTTATGGTAGAACCCCAACTTATAGTACTTAATGTCCATAAAATGTTTTGGTCACCTAGGTTCACGAATTAACACAGACAATTCCATCTTTGCCCTTGGCAGTGTGCTGTCCGGATTTTTCTTCTCTCTGGACCAGTTTTGGAAAATAATTTTGAAACCACACTTATACTACTCCAAAAATTATGAAATTTTATATGCAGCTTCTACACTTATAGAACTACATGTATAAAAAAAATTGGATCAAAATACCTTGCCGATTTTTCCCAAAAATTCACGGAAGTTGCTGCCAGAATCTACCCTGATTTTTCCTTTCACTATTTTCACAAGTATAAGCATTTATGGACTTCATACAACATATACATGCATAAACTAGCTATAAACATGCATACAAAATTACTAAACATTAAAGTGTAATTTCTTTGAGCCAACTTGTAGATCCACCACTTAACACATATTTTTCACGTAAAATTTCCTAGTCACGTAATTTACTAGCATTTGTCCACCTTTCAGCGATTGAGCCAACTTAAGGGATTCCTTACCTCCCAAGTAGATTTCTAAAACCGTAGAAAGATGATGATCTCTTCCTTCAAACCTTTCACCGAAGGTCCTAAACAAAAATTACCATAATAACAATATTTTCATGAATCTTTAGCTTAAACTTAAATTCTAGGAAGGATTTAACCGAACAAAGCCAAAGTCTTTACCTATTTTAGAGCACTTGAGTTGAAGAGATGGCTAGGGAATTCTTGGATCACAAAGTAGAAGACTAAGCTTTTTCTTCTTCTTTCTTTGCCTTATGATTTTCGAAAATGGGAGAGAGAGAGATGATGGTGGAAGACTTGGAGACCAATCTTCTTAGCTAGCTTACCCTATAATTCATCTCATTTAATTAATTATTTATTTTCATGTGGTGAATGAGGATGACACTTGTCAATCTTCCATGGTGTGGCTTGTAGAATAAGCTTACTTTGCCAGTTTGGGAGTAAATCAGATAAAAGTTCGGAGGAATATCACTTTATTCGGGAAAATTCTAATACCAAAATTATCGTAAAAATATTCCCGTCGCAAATCACCAATTTGGGGAATTTTCCGATAATCCGCTAAATCTAGGTTCAGAGTCCGTAACAATTTATCCCTTACCGTCCATTTAAAAATTTCCTTGAACTAACTAGAATTTCAGGCTTAATCGTATACTTAATAATCCAACTCTAGGAAAATTCGAATCAAATCCATATCCTTATAATTTTCTTGGTTCGTGACCGATACGTAGATCGCAACTTATTATTAACTAGTCTCACTTATAAAAATCCTTCTGAAGTACCGAGAGATCATCTCATAAATATCGTAGCTTATTAGAAAAAAAAAATTCTCTCGATCACCGAGACCTTCTCAAAGTCATAGTTTAAAAAAATATATATCTATATTCTCGAACCTTAATTTTATCGAAAAAACCGAGGGGTTACAATAAATATTTGCGGGTCCAAGTCCGATTTTGGGTCGGGTCAAAGTGGATTCGGGTTCTTCGTTCTTAGACGAAGAAATCGATATACTATACGCTCAAAATGGATAATGGGTGAATGAGAAATTGATTCTCAAAGTAGACCCATTTGAGTTGGAATTCAAGTGTGGAAAGCTTATGTAGCTGTGTCCCACATTGGTTTGGAATGAACTTTTGCACCACTATATATACAAGGGACTTTTTATGACTAAGTAACTTGTATAGCATAGATGCTCTCTCTCGCGCGCAAAGGGGGGGGGGTGCAAATCAAATTCCAAAAATGAGTTCGAAAGGCTTGAACTTGTGTGCGCCTGCACCTGCGGGCACGAATGTCGTCCGGAAAAATGGCTGGCCTTACGGGCTAAGTTATGCAAGAATTCCGAACGATTTTTCCATCTCAGACCACCTAAGATCGAATTGATCTCTCGTTCGAGACATCAAACGAACTGACCTCTCGAGAGGTAGTTCGATGTCTCGAACCAAGTCGCGTACGAGAGCGATATCGCGCAGCCCCCGGTCGGCGCGCGCGTTCGATGTCTCGCGGACCAATTTGATGTCTCGATGCAGTGCGATGTCTCGAAGCCAGCACTTCTCGACGTCTCGCGGCATGAGCTATGTCTCGAAGGTACGCAGATATGAACGATGTCTCGAACAGCGATTTTGGTGACCTCTCAATTGCGACCGTTCACCATCTGGATCCGTTCAGAAATAACTCTTATTATTACGGAATTAATGTGATTAATTCCAATCTTTATTTCAGAGTTTATTTCTTGATTAAATGGATTAAGAGTGGGTGTAAATAGGTTGCTAGTGGTTACGAATGGGAATTAAATGCCAGATTTAATGCAATGATCCCATCCTTCACTACATATTCGTTGTGAGCAGCAGGTTTGAAAAACACACAACAAGAGCACACGAATACACTGCTTTCTCCTCAAAACCCTGCTCATATTTCCTTCAAGCCATCTGCGTTCTTCCCACGGTTTAGTTCGCCGGATCCAAGTTTGAGTGCACAAACGGCGGATCGTAGCACGTTTTATCCTGGGAAGCCTAGGCCGCAACGTTCCAGCACCTCGTGAAGCGGCAAATAAGGTTTTAAGGATAGTGACAACACGACTCGTGCTTCCAACCACCCCGGAGTCCATACAGTTCACCCGTCTTCTTCCAAGGCCACTCAACCGAGCGTGGTATCTTCATCGCAAGTAACTGTTTAATCCTACGTGGATTATTTTCGTTGTAATTTGTTTTAGTTTTGTTTTCCAGTTTCTTGTAATTCCGATTGTCAGAGAGTACTTTTTCATAACATGGATCACCATCAAACTCCTGTGCAACCGAAAGTGCGTAAGCAACCAAGTGGGTTTCATCATCACTAGTAGCATACCTAGCAGGTTTTTTAATTGTCCTCCTAGGCCGGTCTTGGGCAATAGAGTGCTCTCGCTGTGGCTGAACGAGAGGCGCGGTACTAGTAGATGCATCATCTTTAGTATTACCATCAGCGGTAGTAATACTATTCATAGGCCTGAATTCAAACTCCACCTTCTCTCTAGTACTCTGTGTATCACCTGTACTGGGAATAACACGATCTTTTCCAGAAGAAAGTAGTGCATTTTCGTCAAAAAGTAATATCTCGACTTAAAACGATCTTGTGGGAATCAGGAGACCATAGACGATATCCTTTTGACTCAGAAGCATAACCAAGGAAAATGCATTTGACAGCTCTCGGGTTTAATTTACCCGTACTGGAATGAGCATATGTAGGACATCCAAAAACTCGTAACATAGAGTAGTCAACAGGATTACCTGACCAAACTTCTTCTGGAATTTTGAAATCGAGGGATGAATGTGGAGACCTATTTACCAAATAGGATGTAGTAGAAACGGCCTCGGCACAAAAATCACGCCGTTTCCATAACCCAACATTAGAGAGCATACAACGAGCTCTCTCTAACAGAGTCCTGTTCATACGTTCGGCAACACCATTCTGCTGGGGTTTTCCAGGCAAGGTCTTGTGCCTGGCAATTCCTTGTGCTGCACAGAACTCAGTGAAATCTCTCTCACAGAACTCCAAGCCATTGTCTGTCCTGAGCTTCTTGACTTTTTTTCCTGTTTGAGTCTCAACGAGAATTTTCCACTTTTTGAAAATAGAAAATGCCTGATTTTTATGTTTCAGGAAATAGACCCAAACTTTACGAGAAAAGTCATCAATAATAGACATAAAATATTTACAGCCTCCCATAGACTGGACTTTAGTCGGTCTCCATAAATCAGAATGTATATATTCCAATACATCTTTGGTACGGTGTGTAGCAGTAGAGAAACTAACCCTCTTTTGTTTCCCAAAAACACAATGCTCACAAAATTGTAATTTACCCGTACCTGAACCGAGGAGGCCGTTCTTGCTCAGGATATGCACGCCTTTCTCACTCATATGCCCCAGACGCATATGCCATAGTTGAGTAAGAACAGCATCAGACACCGATGAGGATACCGCAACTGAACCTATCACAGTACTGCCATGCAACGCGTACAAGCTTCCAGAACGAGAAGCTTTCATGAGAACAAGAGAGCCTTTAATAACTTTCAGAACTCCACCTTCAGCTGTGTACTTGCACCCCAGAGAATCCAAGGTGCCCAATGAAATCAGATTGCGTTTCAAATCAGGAATATACCGAACATTGGTAAGAGTCCTGATAACGTTATCATGAGTTTTAATCTGCACGCTTCCAATTCCACTAACCTTGCATTGAGTATCATTACCCAGCAAGACAACTCCGCCATCAACTGGTTACGTTCTAGAGAGATGAACCAGTCTTTGTGTGGACACATGTGGACTGTACGACCAGAGTCCAGAATCCACTTAGTGTCGCTCCGTTTGTCACCGGAGCTAACAGATAACTTAACATCACCTTCTGAATCACTTTCAACAACACTAGCTCCAGTAGACTTATCTCTCTCTTGCTTGTTCTTAAGTTTGAAGCATTCAGTCACATCATGACCATGTTTCTTGCAGTACTTACAGGATTTGTTGGACTTACGTCCTTTGGACTTGGATCTAGATTTTTTATTGCTACTCCCTATTTCAAGTGAACGACCCCTAACAGTCAAGCCTTCACCTTTGTCCTCAGACTTAGTTTCTAAGTCAAATTTTTCTTTGGACAATAGGTTCGACTTAACACTGTCGAAAGTTAGGACTCCAAGAGAATTACCATACAGCATAATTTCTTTGAAATGCTTGTATGATTCAGGGAGAGAAACAAGCAATAAAATAGCACGATCCTCATCGTCAATTACGACATCAATATTTTCCAAGTCCAATAAAATAGAACTGATTTCATCCAAATGAGACTAAATTGAAGTACCTTCCGCCATACGGATTGTGTACAGCCGCTCCTTCAGGCGCAGCTTGTTCGCCAGAGATTTGTCCATGTAGAGCGAATCAAGCTCGTCCCATAAATCTGACGCAGTTGTCTCACCTATCACCTCACGTAGAACCGATTTAGACATGCACAATTGAATGGTTGAGCGTTCCTTGTCGTCCAAATCTTCCCAAGCTTCATCTGTCATTGTAGCCGGTTTCTTCTTCTTCCCGGCTAGCGCTTTCTTCAAACCGTTCTGGGTTAGAACGGCTTCCATCTGAACCTTCCAGATAGAAAAACTAATTTTCCCGTCGAACTTCTCGATATCGAACTTGGTAATAGTCGACATCTTTGAAAATAATTCTCAATTAAACCGCTCTGATACCACTTGTTAGGAATATAGCGGAATAATACGGAAGCGAATAATCGAAAATTGAGAATTATAGAAGTTAAATAATAGGGAATAAAATAATAATGACTAATGAATAACTAAAATAGGAAGATATAAAATATATATTTATATATATAATCTCTTAAAAAGAGTACAAAAGGAATATATATATATATATATATATATATATATATATATATATATATATATATGTATACGTGACGATAAGACAGAAGAAAGAATGGATTCAAAATGAAATTTGATGCAATTAACAAAGCAAAATAGCAAGGCTATTTATACATGCAAAAAAGAGATAATTGCGCCATATTGGAGGAGAACCATCAATTTCGGCGAGGACGTGAGACACCAACGTGGAGGGCCGTTGCGATGAAAGAAAAAGTCTTCATGAATTTTATCCACACAAATATTATTTCCTTACAATAACAATTGTGTGGCCTCAAAATAAATAAATAACAATCGCTAGAGTAAAGATTAGATGAATGTTTATATTTAATTACGTTATTTGTTGATGTTTTAGTTTAAATAATTTACTAAATGAGTTTTGTTTTTCTCACTTTTTGTCCCACATTAATTAAAAGAGCCATAATTGAATGGCCCTACTATCCACTGCACCCACCTACCTCCCTTGCCATTATTTCTTTTCTTCTGTTTTTTTTTTTTTGAGAGCTCTTCTTCTTCTTGTAGTTCTTCTTGTTCTTCTTCTTTTTCTCCTCACCACCACCACTAACTTCTTCTTCTCCTCCTCACGGCCACCGTCACCGTCCACTACTGTTGCCACCTCATCTTCTTCTCCTTCTCCTTTTTAATCCTTTTTAATCATTCTTCTTCTCCTTCTCCTCTTCCTTCCCACCACCGTCACTATACAATTATTGAATATTTTGTATTTTTTTTAAGCCAACAAAGAAAAATTCATTCGTAAATAATGAAATTAAAGCATCTAGAGTTGTTTTCATTATTATTATTATGTGTATACAAAATTGTTAAAAACTTATAAATCTTATTTCAAACATTAGTTTTACTCCATGTAACCACACACACACCCATATATATATGGCAAAAACTTGTTTGAGACTGGTTGAGTCAAGATGAAAATGTAATAGTTATACGCACAAATGTCATACTTATATGCTCAAATGTAATACTAATTAGGAATAAATTTTTTGTTACTTATAAGGGTAAATGTAATATTTTTAAGGGAAAATACAATACTTTTCTATTTTGATTTAAAAGTATTACATTTTTCCTCAAAAGTATTATATTTTCCCAAGTAAGGACACTTGTCAACATTACTTATTATGAAAAATGTAATACTTTTTCTCTTATAAGTAACAAAAATTGTATTTCTGATTAGTATTATATTTAAGCATATAAGTATGACATTTGTATGTTGCTTCGACCCGACCCGACCCGTCTTACGATGGCGTGAGACAGTCTCACACAAGTGTGACCATATCGAATATTAATCATATGATCCGTATCAGCTAGGGTATACAATATATACTACATCTCATTATGTTATGAATGTAGGGCCCATTTTTTATTTTATGCCCCGGGCCTATAAAATGATAGGAACGGGCCTGGCCACACCACCAACGCCGCCGCAACCACCACCTTCCTTCTTCTTTGTGAGTTTTTTTTTTTAATTTTTTAAGTATGATTTTAATTTTCGAATTTTTGTGATCTGAAAATAATTATTTTAATTTATTTTGAATTATTTTTTAAAAATTTTCTGAATTGCTATAAATATTTAAAAATTGTTTGAATTATTTGTTTTGTAATAGGTGGTAATATTTCTATTTTTAATCGAGATCATTTTATTAGTTTTTTAAATGATATACCACATAGATTTTCTAAAACTAATAACGTCATATTATTTATCTACTATGTCGTCCCGAACTACTAGCAAAATAACAAACACTAAAAGGGTTTTTTTTTTTTTTTTTTTTTTTTTTTTTTTTTTTTTTTTTGTAATAGGTGTCCACCATTGAAAATGACACAAAAGAAAAGTTTTAACTTCCATTATATTTTTGCACCGAGACACTCACATAAATTTGTTTGTATTCCGAAATTTAAGATTTTTCTTTTTTTTTTTTTTCTAGATTTTGCTTTTGTGTTGATTTTATGCAAATAAATATAGAAATATTTAATCAAGGTTGCAGTATTATTATTTCTGTATAGTTGTTGCACAAATCTATATAGAAATATTATAAATGTGTGTGTATGTGTGTGTATATATATATATATATATATATATATATATATATTATATATATATATATATATATATATTATAGTGTTGCAAAAATCCCGCCTAGGCGCCGATTAATCCCGCTAGCGTTTCACATTAAATGGTGGTCTAGGCGTCTGGCCGGCTAGGCGACCGCCTAGGCCGCCTAAGCTCTACCTAGACCGCCAAAGCACCGCCTAGGCGTCGACTAGACCGACTAGGCACCGATTAGGCCTTCTAGTCGGTCGATTAACTATTATTATTTTTTTTAATGGGTTATTTCACTCAAAACAAAATCGTTTTGAGCGAAATAATCCTAAATTGTACAAACTTTAGATATTTTTTAGGTTAATATTTAATATTTTAGTATTAACTATTAAAGTATTATATAATTTATAATTATTAGTCTTTAAAAAATTAAAAATACTTAAACAAATTTTTAAAAAATAAAATAAAAATAAAAAATACACGGACGCCTAGGCGCCAATTAATCCCCGGCTAGGCGTCCTAGGCTCTAGGGCGCTCGGGAGCGCTAGCGATTTTTTCGACCATTTATATATATATATATATATAGATTTTGGTTCAAATGTGGCCGTGCTCTCCCGTGCCGTGCGGTCACACACCATTCAATGTTACGAAATACACCACTCAATGTTAAGAAACACACCACAGTGAAACACAATGAAACACACCACAATGTTAAGAAACACACCACAGTGCATATTTGTGTGGTGTGTTCTTAACATTGAGTGGTGTATTTCGTAACATTGAGTGTGTGTGAACCGCACGGCCGCCCGCACGGGAAGGCACGGCCACACCTCAACATGACCCTATATATATATATATATATATATATATATATAATATAATATACATATAATAACATATACTACTATATACGAGAAAATATTTATGGTAATTTTAATTAATGTGTATTACTATATTTTTAAAGTACAACTCCTACATATATGATAAAGTTCTTAGATATGGATATGGTTGCCAATGCAAGAAAGGAGGAGAATGATGATGATCATAATCATACAGTAGTTTCCCTGGAGGAAAAGAGATACAACAACAATGACAACAACAACAGCAACAACAATAATAATAATAATAATAATTCAAGTAAGTTTCAATTATTGTGAGTTAGTTTTAATAATTTTCATTCTGTCTTATTGTATGTGATATGTTGTGATACACTTTTCTATGAGTGAGTTATTAATATTTTTTAATTAACTGGATCCAAGGGAGACGCTAATGTGTAAACAAGCGCTATTCCTGAGCATTTTGGAGCAGATATTTTTCTATCTAGGCATTACATTCAACCTAAGAATGCTTATTTCATGACAAAAATTAGACAAACAAGTTGTGGCAATCTGGTAATTATTCTACATATCGATCAATATTATATTGTTGACGAGGGGGGGAGTGAATTGAAGCTTGTCGACATTATATTTATATATTGTTGCTTGACATTCTGTGTGTCTAGGTTAGCTTGTTTAAGTCCTGAGACCTAGCTTTCTATAGCTCTTGCGCACTTTTTCTTAGCGCACATTGTTCCATTCCCATTCGCCATCCTTCCTTACAAAATGACATCCTAGGGCTGGGAAGCTTCACCTTTCCCAAACAGTTTTTCCATCCCACGCATACTACGATTATCAACAACCCAAATACAACATTAGTTGTCATTTGGCAGACATGGAATCAGTGGGAATAGAGACAAATTGTGAGGGCTTGTGTTTGGTGGAGGTCTAGTATTGCGATTTTGAGTGTTTGTATTCATTACAAATTGATTGTTGGATGTTCGATTATTTAATTTGGATGGAGGCTTCTTTGTTTAGAAAATTTTCATACAACTCCGATGATGAAGTTTGTATTCATTGCAAAGTCCATCAACCAGCTTCCCATTAGAGTGAGAGTGTGAACTGCTATTTTCATCGATTGCATGTATTCACATATTGTTTGTAATTTGTTCCTTTATAACTTCTCCTAAGTTACTCCTTCAATTGTCTAATGTATCTCCTGCAGAGAGACTGGTATGGATGGAGCAAGCTATCAAGCCATAGAGGCACTATAAATGATACAATTTTGCCTCTTCCAAGCAGTCGTTATATCGTGGACCATTGTGGACCGTGGTCCCAAAAAGACGTGTTTCAGTAAGTTCCAAAAGATACTGCCATACTATTATCGAATGAAACTGTAGTTATATCGAAATGTAACTGTAGTTGCGTGAAATGTAACTGCAGTGTATATGAACTGATACTGAATAACAGTTTCACATTTGTGTTTTGATATTATCGAATGAAACTGTAGTTATATCGAAATGTAACTGAAATGTAACTGC
>CP025659.1:30511768-30523814 GCA_003576665.1 Ipomoea trifida
GAGATTGGCAGCTTTTATGTTAAGCTTTAGCTATCTCAGCCTATGTGAGGTTGGGGTGTCACACCCAACCACAGTCAGAAGTCAGGTACGCAGGGGTAATGAACCCAATCATAGGGACCGAAGTCCAATCACAGGGACATAAGTCCAATCACAGGGGTAATGAACCCAATCACAGGGACCGAAGTCCAATCACAGAGACCGAAGTCCAAAGTCAGAAGTCAATAGTCAATAGTCAATAGTAGCACAGTTAGTTCACCCATCAACCTCCAAAAGATACCAAGGAATCCACCACCACATACTCATACTCCAAACTCAGCCCAAAACAACCAAATAAAGTGTTCATCTCATCAACAAACACAAACCAACTCCCAGGTAATGAATTCAACGATTCAATAAAACATGAGTACAAAAAGGGAAACCAAAGACATGAATCAATACTCCAAAGGCATGGCAAAATACCCAACAAAAGGCATGAATAAATACTCCAAAGACATGGTAAAGTACTCAACAAAACACTCCAACAATATTCAGAACAAAGGGGAAACAAACAGACAACAACAACCAAGAACAGTCTCTGGACGCAAATCTCCAGAGACCGTGCGGAGCTCTCCAACGGAGCTCGGATCTCCGCCGCCCTCCTCCGCAAGGAGGAGACGGTCCCCCTCAACGGGCCAACCTCCTCTGCCCGTGCCCACCGCTCCGGCCTTGCGGAACTCCTCGGCGGGGCACATTATTCCGCATCGGACCTCCGCAAGGTCTCCCACACTCCCCAGAATCCAGTTTCTGCCTAGACACAAAATCTCTTTCCAGAATACAACAATCAGATCAAAATACACCAACATTTCATCTAATTAGAGGCCAAAAATATGGAAATCCAAATCAACAAATGATCATATCAACACTAGGCAAAAGATCAAGATACAAGACCATGAAATCCAACAAATACAACCAAGAATAGGGCTAAACACCAAGAAATTTCAGGATTTCCAACACCAAGAATATCATATAGAATGAGAGTGTAAAAATAGATTTTGATGGACATAGTGGTTACCTTTGAAGCGTATTTAATCCAAAGCAACACCAACTTTACTCATAAGCTAGGTCCATAATCACAAACCTGAGAATTAACATGATCTAATATGGTCACTAACTATTACTAATAACAATATTAATACTCCTATTTGACCCATTATAACTATAGTCTATAGTCCATGCCTAATGGCTAATACAATACGGTCACCATAAAGAACTAATTCACCAACCATAAGAATCTAATTATCAACTAATAGCCTTAGTGATTAACAATGATCAATACCCTAACTTAAAAGCCAATTATTAAACTAATTACTCTTAAGAGTTAAAAAAAGAAGAATTACCTTAATCCTTGCTAGAACTGGATTCAAACCCCCGCCCTCTAGCTCACAAACCAAACACCAAAACACCAGACCAACTCGTCTTGTTGTGATAAGCTTCGCAGCCCCTGACTACTACCTTGTACGTACTGCCGGCCTTCATAAACGGGCGAGACTACGCCGTCACCGAGCTCCGCTATTGCGTCGACTACTCGCTGGACGCCGAACAAGAATGGCGAGAGAAGAGCATGCGGCTGGCCTTCACGGATCCCCCAACACCGCTACCCACCACCGCAAGGTTTGCCGGAAGAACACAGTATTTCAGCCGCTGTTCATGGAGGCCATCGCCCACGATCCCGCCGCCGCTAACCAGCACCATCGCCATGCACCATGCACCGCCGAGGAGAGGAGGATGAAGACCGTCGGAGGAGGTTGCTGCCGTTCGCGTGACCACGTCGTTGTTAGTCGCTTGAAGGGATGAACACCATTGGAGAAGAAACGGCGAGAGGGAGAGAAAGGGAAGCCCGCCGATCACCGCTTTGCCCGGAACAGAGCACGCTACTGCCCTGCTTCGCTCATTGCCGCCGAACCCACCAGAGAAGAGGGAGAACGAAGGAGCTGCCTCGCCTATGCTCAGCTGTTGTCTACTGCCGTTGATGATCTACGTCAGCCGCCACCGTCGCGAAGCCACAGCCGGAGCCCCAAGGCGTCGTCGCTGCCGTCGGGAACTTACCGCTGTTTTGCGTAATTGCGAAAGAGAGATAGCGACGGAACTGCTTGGCTGCTGGATGCTGATCATGGAGGTTGCTATTTAGGGTAGGTTTCCTCTTTTGGGTTTTGGGCTAGATTATTTTAGGAAGGGCAATCTAGTTTGGGCTAAATCAATAATAGAGATTGGGTAACAACTAGCTATAGATAATTAAAATTGAACTTGGGATATTTTATTGGTCCATAAGTCCATAGTAGAAATCATGGGTTATAAAGTGTGTATATATATATATATATATATATATATAGATATAGTGGGCTAAGGTAATTTAGTAGGAAAATATTAATATGCTATAGAAATATATTAATCCCAAGCCCAAAGATAGTTATAACAAAAACCACCTTACTATATTAATTATTAATGAGAAAGAATAGACCCCTTTATTTTAAATATTTATTTTTAAAATAACGGTAGGAAAATACGGGGTGTTACACTCTACCCCCCTTAAAAGGAGCTTCGTCCCCGAAGCTCAAAAAAAACGTTTTGGGGACAGAGAGTTACAAACTAGTACGATAGTACATATAGAGAAAATATTTATATAGTATATGGCTAGTTTTGGAAAACTTGACCCAACGAAGAAAAGAGAATGAAAGGTTTAAGGTTCCAGATTCAAGAACAACGTAGGTAAGGAATAGAATCGAGGGTTATCAAGGTTACAACTTAGGAAATGAGGTTGTCACCTTGCACAAGATATTTTCAAGAAGCACACAAGAACAACGTTCAAAAGGCTGGGAATGATTTCTCAATAAAAGGGGATGTCAAGTTCTTTAAGGAAAAGAGGAAAACTCGGCTTCGAAAGAAAATAAGAACGAGGTTCGAAGAGGCCAAAAGGATCTCTCAATCCAAGGGGGTATCAAGTTCTTTCAACCAAAGAAAAGAAACGAGAAGAACTTGGCTTCGAGAACAGATAAGGGCGAGATTGAAAACACAGGAAGGGTTTCCCAACGATAGGGTATGCGCTTTTCCAAAAGAAAAAGACAATTCAGTTTCAAGCGAAGATGAGAAAGAGATTTAGAATAGGTAGAAGGGGTGTTTCAACAAGAAGGCATTTAGAGTTCAAGAACAAAGGAGAATTTTAGTTTCTAACAAGAGATAGGAACAATGATTAAATCAAGGAGAAGGGATTTCTCTATGGAGGGATAGTTGGAATTTCAGGGATGAAAGAGGAGTTCGGCTTTAAGAAGAATAGGAAGTCTCTCAACTCTAAGCGGTTTCCACAGCTTGACGATTTAACCACAACACTTTGACCGGTTGACGTGTTTTACCCTTGCTCCTGACGAACGCGAGTACAGAATTCAGATAACTCTACTTAAGAATATTCGAGGATTAAGCTAGCCTTTAGGTTCACTTCGGTTGGTCTTGCTCTTTTGACGATTCGGTCTTCTGCTAGTTTGCTTAGCTACTCCTTATTCTTTCTTGCCACCGCGGTCACCTCTTCAAGTTCTTGCACAAGGAGTTACTCCCAAGGTGCACCGAGTAGGTTACACGAGATCCACTTCACGGAATTATACACCACTTGCTTATGGCGTTTCTTCTCATCTTCGGGGATCTTAAGCGTTCAAGTGTTCCTTTCTACTCGACTTAATCTTCTTTGTTTTGAAGGTTGCAACTTCTAACTCGTTCCTTCACAGCCGCTTCAGGGGTAGGTAGGACTATCAAGTCTGCAAATCACGACCGCAAGTTCTACTTCTTCGGGCTTCGTGGCTAACAAGCTTAGCTTGCACGAGGTTCTTCATTATTGATCCCGAAGCTTCTACTTGGCGAGACATGACTCTTTATGGCCGATCCGAACGCTCCTACTTGGCGTGCTTTAACTCTTCCTTGACGCGTCAGCACCCGTCATTGCCGTTCCCTCATAGCCGAGGGCCTTCGAGTTTTCAGTCTTCGAGCTCCTATTGCTTTCCTCGTCTTCTTATCGCACTTCAGCTGCACGAACTTGTTCTTCAAGTCTTGAGGTGAACGAAGATCTTGCAGACGATGTTACACGCGCGAAGACGCCATTCCCGGAGAACGTAGATTGCTGCCGTTGACCCCAAACCGCGAGTGTATTACTCTTCTTCAACGAGCCGCCCATCTTCTGATTGCTTAGACGCATACGGTGCTATCCATCGTTCCTTATCATCTGACTACTTATTCCTAATCTAAAGCCGGCTCCTAAGCAATTCTAAAACGAAGCATCGTAACTAAAAGCGATTAAGACTTACCGGGAAGACGCGCCCACAAGCTGCAAAACAACAAGGTTAACAAGACACAGATAATATAAACAAACAAGGCGTGTCCTCACCGCGATTCCTAGAATTCACACATCCTAGGATTCTCAAACATCTTAATTTCTACTGATCAAGTCCTAGAGTCTCAGATTCCAACCCTAGGATCTCTACTTAGACCTCAACACAGGCTCTGATACCAACTGTGACACCCCAACTTTACACAAGCTGAGATAGATAAAACTCAACACAACAACTGCCTATATCAACCAACAACATAATATAGCGGAAGCGAATTTAAAACTTAAGGGGCATCATGCCACATCTGGGTAAGATAACACAGCCTAGATGCACAGGCTAACCATAAGAACTGAACTGTAACTGCATAAACGATAATCCTCAAATCATGTTTCAAAATATCCAACAACTAGTCAAGAGTATATGAAATCTCAAATTGGCACACAGGCCCGAAACCAAAGTCTAAAACATAAAGTCTAGTCTACGCATCCTCAGATAGGTGTACACAATCGCGCTCGCGCAAAGACTTTAAGGCAAACCTGGAAAACACACAAGGAACCATTAGCAAAAGACTGCTAAGCAACCACCATTCACACCCGCAAGGAAGTATAGATATACATAAGCTTGTAAATAGGTTTACACACCCATATAGAATATAAACACCAACAAACTGTTCAATAGTTCACAAGCGCCAATTGTTCATGAGTTAAGCCTCGGAGGACCCTTGTTCCTCGTGCATTAGGTTCAACTTCTGGTGGTGGAGGTGGTGGTTCTGTTCTTGCCATTGTTCGGCTTGTGCTTGCTTCCTCATAATTCTATTCAAGGCTTGCTTTTTGGTTCTTCCCATTTCCTAAAAAAAGCGGTAAAGTGCATGAAAAATAAGGAGATGTAAGTCTTTACTCCACGCATAGGGAAGCTATTGTTTTTGTGGCACACATCTCAAGCATGAAACTCATAGATAACCCGAGTATATGTCGGTCCTCTCCATTCGAATACTTTGCTCCATTGCGGGTGTCTTAACAACCGATTTACCATGTCTTCAAACCCAAATTCCCTTAGCACACTTGGATCAAAGTATTTCCCTCCAATTAAATTCTCTGACTTATACACATCCACAAGCGCCAATTGTTCATGAGTTAAGCCTCGGAGGACCCTTGTTCCTCTTGCATTAGGTTCAACTCGTGGTGGTGGAAGTGGTTGTTCTGCTCTTGCCATTGTTCGGCTTGTGCTTGCTTCCTCGTAATTCCTTTTCAAAACTTGTTCTTTGGTTCTTCCCATCTCCTAAAAAAAGCGGTAAAGTGCATGAAAAATAAGAAAATTTAAGTCTGAACTCCACGCATAGGGAACCTAATGTTTTAGTTGGACACATCTCAAACAAGAAACTCATAGGTAACCGGAGTATATGTCGGTCCTCTCCATTTGAATACTTTTCTCCATTGCGGGTGTATTAACAACCGATTTACCATGTCTTCAAACACAAATTCCCTTAGCACACTCGGATCAAAGTATTTCTCTCCAATTAAATTCTCTGACCTATACACATCGACAAGCGCCAATTGTTCATGAGTTAAGCCTCGGAGGACCCTTGTTCCTCTTGCATTAGGTTCAACTTGTGGTGGTGGAAGTGGTGGTTCTGCTCTTGCCATTGTTCGGCTTGTGCTTGCTTTCTCGTAATTCCTTTTCAAGGCTTGCTCTTTGGTTCTTCCCTTTTCCTAAAAAAAGCGGAAAAGTGCATGAAAAATAAGAAAATGTGTGTCTGAACTCCACGCATTGGGAACCTAATGTTTTAGTGGGACACATCTCAAGCAAGAAACTCATAGGTAACCGGAGTATATCTCGGTCATCTCCATTCGAATACTTTGCTCAATTGCGGTTGTCTTAGCAACCGATTTACCATGTCTTCAAACCCAAATTGCTTAGCACACTCGGAGCAAAGTATTTTCCTCCAATTAAATTCTCTGACTTATACACATCCACAAGCGCCAATTGTTCATGAGTTAAACCTCGGAGGACCGTTGTTCCTCTTGCATTAGGTTCAACTTGTGGTGGTGGAGATGGTGGTTCTGCTCTTGCCATTGTTCGCGTTGTGCTTGCTTCCTCATAATTTCTTTTTCAAGGATTGCTCTTTGCTTTTTCCCATTTCCTAAAAAAAGCGGAAAAGTGCATGAAAAATAAGAAAATGTGTGTCTGAACTCCACGCATAGGAAACCTAATGTTTTAGTGGGACACATGTCAAGCTAGAAACTCATAGGTAACCGGAGTATATGTCGGTCCTCTCCATTCGAATACTTTGCTCAATTGCGGTTGTCTTAGCAACCGATTTACCATGTCTTCAAACCCAAATTCCTCTAGAACACTCGGATCAAAGTATTTCCCTCCAATTAAATTCTCTAACTTATACACATCCACAAGCGCCAATTGTTCATGAGTTAAGCCTCGGAGGACCCTTGTTCCTCGGCATTAGATTCAACTTCTGGTGGTGGAGGTGGTGGTTCTGCTCTTGCCATTGTTCGGCTTGTGCTTGCTTCCTCATAATTCTTTTCAAGGCTTGCTCTTTGGTTCTTCTCATTTCCTAAAAAAAGCGGTAAAGTGCATGACAAATAAGGAGATGTAAGTCTGAACTCCACGCATAGGGAAGCTATTGTTTTAGTGGGACACATCTCAAGCAAGAAACTCATAGATAACCGAAGTATAAGTCGGTCATCTCCATTCGAATACTTTGTTGCATTGCGGGTGTCTTAACAACCGATTTACCATGTCTTCAAACCCAAATTCCCTTAGCACACTCGGATCAAAGTATTTCTCTCCAATTAAATTCTCTGACTTATACACATCCACAAGCGCCAATTGTTCATGAGTTAAGCCTCGGAGAACCCTTGTTCCTCTTGCATTAGGTTCAACTCGTGGTGGTGGAAGTGGTGGTTCTGCTCTTGCCATTGTTCGGCTTGTGCTTGCTTCCTCGTAATTACTTTTCAAGACTTGTTCTTTGGTTCTTCCCATCTCCTAAAAAAAGCGGTAAAGTGCATGAAAAATAAGAAAATTTAAGTCTGAACTCCACGCATAGGGAACCTAATGTTTTAGTTGGACAGATCTCAAACAAGAAACTCATAGGTAACCGGAGTATATGTCGGTCCTCTCCATTTGAATACTTTGCTACATTGCGGGTGTCTTAACAACCGATTTACCATGTCTTCAAACCCAAATTCCCTTAGCACACTCAGATCAAAGTATTTCCCTCCAATTAAATTCTCTGACTTATACACATCCACAAGCGCCAATTGTTCATGAGTTAAGCCTCGGAGGACTCTTGTTCCTCTTGCATTAGGTTCAACTTGTGGTTGTGGAGATGGTGGTTCTGCTTTTTTTAGCGTCGGAGGACCCTTGTTCCTCTTGCATTAGGGTTAACTTGTGGTGGTGGAGATGGTGGTTCTGCTCTTGTCATTGTTCGGCTTGTGCTTGCTTCCTCATAATTTCTTTTTCAAGGATTGCTCTTTGGTTCTTCCCATTTCCAAAAAAAAAGCGGAAAAGTGCATGAAAAATAAGAAAATGTGTGTCTGAAGTCCACGCATTGGGAACCTAATGTTTTAGTGGGACACATCTCAAGCAAGAAACTCATAGGTAATCGGAGTATATCTCGGTCCTCTCCATTCGAATACTTTGCTCCATTGCGGGTGTCTTAGCAACCGATTTACCATGTCTTCAAACCCAAATTCCCTTAGCACACTCGGATCAAAGTATTTCTCTTCAATTAAATTCTCTGACTTAGACATATCCACAAGCGCCAATTGTTGATGAGTTAAGCCTCGGAGGACCCTTGTTCCTCGTGCATTAGGTTCAACTTGTGGTGGTGGAGGTGGTGGTTCTGCTCTTGCCATTGTTCGGCTTGTGCTTGCTTCCTTCTAATTCTTTTCAAGGCTTGCTTTTTGGTTCTTCCCATTTCCTAAAAAAGCGGTAAAATGCATGAAAAATAAGGAGATGTAAGTCTTTACTCCACGTATAGGGAAGCTATTGTTTTAGTGGCACACATCTCAAGCATGAAACTCATAGATAACCGGAGTATATGTCGGTCCTCTCAATTCGAATACTTTGCTCCATTGCGGGTGTCTTAACAACCGATTTACCATGTCTTCAAACACAAATTCCCTTAGCACACTCGGAGCAAAGTATTTCCCTCCAATTAAATTCTCTGACTTATACACATCCACAAGCGCCAATTGTTCATGAGTTAAACCTCGAAGGATCCTTGTTCCTGTTATATTAGGTTCAACTTGTGGTGGTGGAGGTGGTGGTTCTACTCTTGCCATTGTTCGGCTTGTGCTTGCTTCCTCATAATTCCTTTTCAAGACTTGTTCTTTGGTTCTTCCCATCTCCTAAAAAAAGCGGTAAAGTGCATGAAAAATAAGAAAATTTAAGTCTGAACTCCACGCATAGGGAACCTAATTTTTAGTTGGACACATCTCAAGCAAGAAACTCATAGTTAACCGGAGTATATTTCGGTCCTCTCCATTCGAATACTTTGCTCCATTGCGGGTGTCTTAGCAACCGATTTACCATGTCTTCAAACCCAAATTCCCATAGCACACTCGGGTCAAAGTATTTCCCTCCAATTAAATTCTCTGACTTGTACACATCCACAAGCGCCAATTGTTCATGAGTTTAGCCTCGGAGGACCCTTGTTCCTCTTGCATTAGGTTCAACTTGTGGTGGTGGAGATGGTGGTTCTGCTCTTGCCATTGTTCGGCTTGTGCTTGCTTCCTCATAATTTCATTTTCAAAGATTGATCTTTGGTTCTTCCCATTTCCTAAAAAAAGCGGAAAAGTGCATGAAAAATAAGAAAATGTGTGTTTGAACTCCACGTATTGGGAACCTAATGTTTTAGTGGGACATATCTCAAGCAAGAAACTCATAGGTAACCGGAGTATATCTCGGTCCTCTCCATTCGAATACTTTGCTCCATTGCGGGTGTCTTAAAAACCGATTTACCATGTCTTCAAACCCAAATTCCCTTAGCACACTCGGATCAAAGTATTTCTCTCCAATTAAATTCTCTGACTTATACATGTAACACCCCGTAAATTCGTTCAAGCCTTGAGACAGTAATTGTTTCCACCGGGCAATTTATTTGATTTAATTGGGCTTAATCTTCCAATTGATATATATATTTTATTCCGGAATTAATTATTGAATTCACAAGCCCAATTCTTGATTTAATTCTTGTAAGGGATTTATTCTAAGTAAGAGTATTTTTATAATGGCCCAATTCCTTATGCTAGTATATATATATATTGTCTCTAAGACATTTAATTCCTAATATTATGGGCTTTCTCCTTATTCTATGTATTCATTTATTTAAGAGATGAATCATTTGGCCCAATAATTAATCTTGTACATAGCATTGTTATATATAAAGAGTTAAGCCCATTCCTTATTAAATCTTCCACCCTAATATATACATATATGTATATATGTATTATGGTATATATATTCAAGACTTAGCATTTTATAGAGATTTCACACTCTCTCTTCCCCTACTCATTCTTCACGCCATTTTCATCCTCTTATCCTTCAAAGATTGGTCTTCATTTCATCTTCAATATTCAAGTCAAGATTGCTCTTTTAGGATTGTTGAGGCTTGGGTAAGTATCTATTTCTAGGAATACACCTTGCATCATGTTGTTTTCATAATCTTTATACAAGTTCTTATGTTGTTCTTTTGTGGATCTTTTGGGAAAAAGATGATCAAGATGGAGGTGGTGCTTTGTGAGGTGTTTTGAGAGTTCTTGGGTGAAGTGTGCTTCAAGAGGTAACCATCATGTCCACTAAAACCTATTTTTACACTCTTGATCTATGAATATTATTTGGTGTATTGGAATCCTGAAATTTCCTTGCTGTAAGCCTATTTGTTGTTGTCTGTGAGCCATCTTTGATGGATTATGAACTTGTGTTCTTGATCCTTTGCTTATTGATGTTTATGGATATTTATTGGTATGGATTCCTTGTTTATTTGGCTTCTAGGAGTTATAATCTGAGTAATCTGATCCTATTTTTGTATTCTGGAATGAACATTGCGTATTCTATCTGAGTTTGTGATCTGAGGTTGGGTTTGCCCTTGCGGAGAACCCCAGCGGTATAATGTGTCCCGCTGGAGTCTTCCGTAAGTAGGCCACGGTGAGGGTTGGCGGAAGAGGGCGTTCCGCTGAGGTGATCCGCCTCCTCCTTGCGGAGGGGTGCGGCGGAGGACAGTGTTCCGTTGGGGAGTTCCGTCAGTTCTGCTGGGAGTTTTGTTCCAGTGAGCTATTCTGTGATCTGTTTGTTTGGGTGAGCTATTCTGTGATCTGTTTGTTTGGTTGTTTCCCCTTTTGTTCTGAACTTTGTTGGAGTATTTTGTTGGGTATTCTACCATGTCTTTGGAGTATTTATTCATCTCTCTTGGTCCACCTTTTGAACCTCTTGCTTTGTTGAATCCTTGATTATATTATCTGGGAGTTGGTTTGTGTTCATATATGAGATGAACACTCTGAGTGGTTGTTCTTGGGCTGAGGTTGAGGTTGGATGTGGATGGTGGATCATTGAGTATCTTTGTGTATATGGGCACTATTTGCCTCTGTGTATACTTTGGGCTCTATTTGCCTCTGTGATTGCACTTCGATCCCTATGATTGGGCTTTTGCCCCTGTGATTGGACTTCGGTCCCTGTGATTGGGCTTCTACCCCTGTGATTGGGCTTTTGCCCCTGTGATTGGACTCCGGTCCCTGTGATTGGGTTATTTACCTCCGTGCACTGAGTTTGGATTTGGTGTTTGGTATGAGGATTGGTATGTTGGGTGGAGGGTAAGGGTTAGTACTTTATCCTTGGGTTGAGGTCTGCTTGTTCTCTTATTCGATTCTTGAGTTATATCATATCTCGTTGGTTGTTGATTATTCTTGGATGTATTCCTGTTGGTTGTTTCTCATGAGTATTCCATAGTATTCATGATTCGATTGGATATTGGTATTATTGAGGAGTCTTGGTTTATCCTTTATTCAGCGTATTGTTGTTGAGTATCCGATTTTAAATACTGAACAGTTCGTTGGTGTGTATATTCTATATGGGTGTGTAAACCTATTTACGAACTTATTATATATCTATATTTCCTTGCAGGTGCGAGTGGTGGTTGCTTAGCAGTCTTTTGCTAATGGTTTCTTGTATGTTCTCCAGGTATGCAATAAGTCTAAGCGAGAGCGCGTTAGAGCTTATCCTTATGATGCGGCTTAGACTAGTTGTTGATGTTTTAGACTTTATGTTTGGGCCTGTGTGCCAATGATGAGACTATATGTACTCTTGTTTAGATTCCAGATGTTTTAGACATGTTTGATGATTTATTATCTATACAGTTGGTTCAGTTTTTGGTTAGCCTGTGCATCTAGGCCGTGCTTTTCTTACCTATATGTGGCATGATACCCCTTTAGGATTTTTAATCGCTTCCGCTATGTATGTTGATAGTTGAGATGGGCAGCTTTTGTGTTAAAGTTTAGCTATCTCGGCTTATGAAAAGTTGGGGTGCCACAATACACATCCACAACCGCCAATTATTCATGAGTTAAACCTCGGAGGACCCTTGTTCCTCTTGCATTAGGTTCAACTTGTGGTGGTGGAAGTGGTGGTTATACTCTTGCCATTGTTCGGCTTGTGCTTGCTTCCTTATAATTCCTTTTCAAGAC
>CP025659.1:30524325-30539009 GCA_003576665.1 Ipomoea trifida
CTAAGACACTTCTATGGGCTTTCTTATCCTAATCCTTATATTTAATTCATAAGGGATGAATTCCTTAGCCCAAATCCTAGTCTTGAATATATAATTACTCCTTGTAAGCCATTATATTACACTTGAGCCCAATTTCAATTAAAGTCTTACAATCTAAAATAGTGTATGTATTATTGGCATATGATTTGAAGACTAAAATTACCCTAAAGGATTACACTTCTCCTTCTTCATTTCCCCTCACCTCTCACGCCATTTCCTCTCCTAAATTCTCTAAAAATTCATCTTCATCTTCCCTACAAGATTTCAAGTAAAGGTTGCTCTTTTAGGCTTTGTGGGAAGTGGGTAAGTGCATCTATCCTAGAATCCATCTTGCATTTTGTGTTCTTAGTAGTCTTTATGCCTTTTCTTATAAAGTTCTTTTGGGGTTTCTTTGGGAAAAGATGATCAAGGTGGAAGTGAGGCTTAGAGGACTATCTTGAGGCTTGATTGGAGTAGGAAAAGCTCTTGAGGTAACCATCCATGTCCATCAAAAATTATTTTATTCCCTATTCTATGTATATTGATTTGGTGATTTGGAAATCCTGAACATTCCTTGTGATTAGCCTATTTTGTTGAATCTCTTTGTTGGATTTCATCTTGATCTTTGTCTTGTGTTGTATGATCATGATGTTATGGATTTCCTTAATTTATTGGACTCTAAATTGGATGAAATGTGAGTGTCTTTGGTCTATTGTGTATTCTGGAAGTGGATATGTTGATCTGGGTTGAACTGTCTCTGGAAAGGGTTCGGGTTTGGCCTTGCGGAACACTGGAGCGGCATAATGTAACCCGTGAAGGTTCTCCGCAAGGTGGCGACGGTAGGCTTAGGCGGAGGAGGGTGGTCCGCCGAGGGAGGCCGCCTCCTTCTTGCGGAGGAGGTTGGCGGAGGACAGTGGTCCGTGAGGTTGATCCGCAAGTTCACTGGGAATTGTTTCCAGTGAGCAGTTTCTCTGTTCTTGTTGTCTGTTGTTGGTCTTTTGTTTCAGATCATTGTTGGATTGTTTTGTTGGGTATTTTACCATGTTATTGGAGTATTTATTCATGCTAATCATTGAGTATTTGATGCCTTAGTTTGGAGTATTGATTCATGTCTTCGGTTTCCTCTAGTTGGTGTTCTTGGTCTATTGATTCTTTGATTCATGATCTGGGAGTTGGTTGGTGTTCATATTTGAGATGAACCCATGTCTTGGTTGGTTGTATTGGTGTTGGAGTATGGTTGTGATGACGGATTATCGGTTACTATTGACTTTGACTATTGACTATTGACTTCTGACTTCGGGCTTCGGTCCATGTGCGGACTTCGGTCCATGTGCGGGCTTCGGCCCATGTGCGGACTCCGGTCCATGTGCGGACTTCGGTCCATGTGCGGACTTCGGTCCATGTGTTGACTTCTGACTTATGGGATGACTTGGTTTGATGGTGGGCTCGGTTGGTTGAGAGTTGTGACATTGGGATGTCTTTCTTTGCTGGTCCTTATGAGTTCTTTGGATTGTTCGGTTGATATCTTGTCATTATCGTTGAGTGGGATGTTCCCTTTTGGATTGTGTTCAGTTGGTATCTTGATTATGATTCGTTATGCATTATGCTTTCGTTATTGGTTCTTGGTTTTATTGGATTTTTTATTAGTAATTAGTCATATTTTTTCTATCTTATTAAATTAGTTCACTTTTATTTACATTATGTTTTTCTATTATTTCTTATAATCTATACTATTAATAAAAACAAATATCCTCAGTTTTAACTTCCCGCCCAAAACAGACCTATAATATTTTGGTTTGCATAATATTGTAAAATACGGTAATACAATTCCTATCCCTAATACAATTGTAAATTCAAATAGAATTCCTAATAAAATATATTCATCCGTACGTTCCTATTCGTAATACAATTCTAGACTAAAATTACTAATGGTAATAATTCAGTATATATAATTTTTCTGCAATGCAATCTATACTATTAATAAAAACAATATCCTCAGTTTTAACTTTCCGCTCAAAACAGACCTATAATATTATGGTTTGCGTAATATTGTAAAATGTGGTAATACAATTCCTATCCTTAATACAATTGTAAATTCAAATAGAATTCCTAATAAAATATATTCATCCCTATGTTCCTATTCGTAATACAATTCTAGACTAGAATTATTAATGGTAATAATTCAGTATATATATTTCTCTACAATGCAATCTATACTATTAATAAAAGAATTAATTACACTTTTGGTCCTGCTGGACTATGGGGTCCTGTTAATTTGATTACTTGACTTTAAAAAGTAACAATTTAGTCTTCTAACTATGCATTTTTAACAGATTTGGTCCTGCGGCCAAATCACCGGTCAATTCTTGCCGGAAAGTTGTAACTGATTTTAATTTGTTTAAATAGGGCATTTTGGTATTTTCATCCAATGTTCTTCTTCCCCAACGTCCAATCTGCTTCTTCTTGCTCCTTGCTTCTTGGCGCTGGCAGAGAGACAGTAGTTGAGAACCACCACCGCACCTTGTTTTCCCTCTTTCAGTTTTCTTAGACGAATACACAGCACGCCCGAACCAGCATCACCGCCCACTCTTCGCCATCTCTCTTTTCCCTTCTCCGACCTGCGTGAACCAACGACGTCTCTCTAGCGGTGACGGCGCAGCAGATCGATGACGATTTTCGGCGAGCTGGCAGCAGCAACGAGGAAAGTCGCCGTCCACAGTGATTACGGCGAGACTTGAACCAGGGCGGCGCAGTAGACTGTTTGGTAGTTGCAGCCGGAAGTAGAAGCAGAAGCAACAGAAGAAGAAGAAATCGCATCGGAGGTGGCGGTAATGGTGGTTTCACGGCCGAGGAAGAAGAAAACAATGGGTGACGGAAATATTTACCCTCTTTTAAAAACATTAATTGACCATTTTACCCCAACAATAAACATTTTTAAACATTTAGTTTTCCGGCAATAATTGGCCGGTGATTTGGCCGGCAGACCAAATCTGTTAAAAAATGCGTAGTTAGGGAGCTAAATTGTACTTTTTAAAGTCAAGTACTCAAATTAACGAGACTCCCATAGACAGGACCAAAAATGTAATTAATTCTTAATAAAAACAATATCCTCAGTTTTAACTTCCCGCCCAAACAGACCTATAATATTTTGGTTTGCGTAATATTGTAAAATATGGTAATACAATTCCTATCCCTAATACAATTGTAAATTCAAATAGAAATCCTAATAAAATATATTCATCCGTACGTTCCTATTCGTAATACAATTGTAGACTAGAGTTACTAATGGTAATAATTCAGTATATATATTTTTCTGCAATGCAAGAAAACGCCCCGTAAATTCATTTCAAGCCTTTCGATCGCTTAATTAATTTCTTTGGGCAATTTATTAATTTAATTGGGCTAGTCTTTCCTTCAATTTCGAATATATATATATATATACCTGTATATATATTTGTTGCCTAATTTAATTATTCTAATTAAGAGCCCAATTAATTGGATTATTCTTGTAAGGGATTTTTATTCAATTTGGACCCTTACAATAATTGTGATTAAATATTCCTACAAGCCCAATTTGTTGATCTTATATTATATATGTATATATATTGTTCCTAAGACACTTCATGGGCTTTCTTATCCTAATCCTTTATTTAATTCATAAGGGATAATTCATTAGCCCAAATTCTAGTCTTGAATATATAATTAATCCTTGTAAGCCATTATATTACACTTGAGCCCAATTTCAATTAAAGTCTTACAATCTAAAATATTGTATGTATTATTGGCATATGTTTGAAGACTAAAATTACCCTAAAGGATTACACTTCTCCTTCTTCATTTCCCCTCACCTTGCGCCATTTTCCTAATCCTAAAATTCATCTTCATTTCTCCTACAAGTTTCAAGTCAAGATTGCTCTTTTAAGCTTGTGTAGGATGGGTAAGTGCATCTATCCTAGAATCTATCTTGCATTTTGTGTTTTTAGTAGTCTTTATGCCTTTTCTTATAAAGTTCTTTTGGGGTTCTTTGGGAAAAGATGATCAAGGTGGAGTGAGGCTTAGAGGCTAGCTTGAGGCTTGATTGGTGAGGAAAAGCTCTTGAGGTAACCATCCATGTCCATCAAAACTATTTCATTCCCTATCTATATATATTGATTTTGGTGATCTGGAAATCCTGGAAATTCTTGTGATTAGCCTATGTTTCTTGATCTATTTGTTGGATTTCATCTTGATCTTTGTCTTGTGTTGTATGATCATGATGTTATGGATTTCCTTATTTTTGGACTCTAAATTGAATGAATGTGAGTGGATTTGTCTGATTTTGTGTTCTGGAAGTGGTATTGTTCATTGTCTGATTTTGGTCTCTGGAATCTGGGAATGGGTTTGGCCTTGCGGAAGCGGAGCGGCACAATGTAACCCGTGAAGGTCCGCAAGGTGGCGACGGTTGGTTGGCGGAGAGGGTGGTCCGCCGAGGGAGGCCGCCTCCTTCTTGCGGAGGAGGTTGGCGGAGGACAGTGGTCCGTGAGAGTGTCCGCAGTTCACTGGATTGATTTCCAGTGAGCAGTTCTCTGTTCTTGTTGTCTGTTGTTGGTCTTTGTTTCAGATCATTGTTGGATTGTTTTGTTGGGTATTTTACCATGTTATTGGAGTATTTATTCATGCTATTCTTGAGTAATTGATGCCTTAGTTGGAGTATTGATTCTGTCTTGGTTTCCTCTTGTTGGTGTTCTTGGTCTATTATTCTCTGATTCATGACTGGGAGTTGGTTGGTGTTCATATTTGAGATGAACCCACGTCTTGGTTGGTTGTATTGGTGTGGAGTATGGTGTGATGGTGGTTATTGGTTACTATTGATTGACTTTGACTATTTGACTTCTGACTTCGGGCTGCGGTCCTGTCTTACGGTCCATGTGCGGGCTTCGGTCCTGTGACTGGGTGCGGACTTCGGTCCATGTCGGACTTCGGTCACATGTGACTATTGACTTGACTGACTTGTGACATATGGTTGACTTGGTATGTTGGCTTGGTTGGTTTGGGAGGTTGATGATGGTTGTCGTTCTTTGTTGGTCTTATGAGTTCTTTGGATTGTTCGGTTGTTATCTTGTCATTCTCTTGAGTTGGGATGTTCCCTTTTGGATTGTGTTCAGTTGGTATCTTGATTATGATTCGTATGCCTTATGCTTTCGTTATTGGTTATTGGATTTATTGGATTGAGTCTTGGTTTTATATGATTCGTTCAGTTTATCCTTGTTGAGTATCGATTTGCACTGTTGTACAGTTCGTTGGTGTTTATATTCTATATGGGTGTGTAAACCTATTTCTAAGCTTATGTATATCTATATCTCCTTGCGGGTGTGAATGGTGGTTGCTTAGCATTCTTTTGCTAATGGTTCTTTGCGTGTTTTCCAGGTATGGAGTAGTACATCGCGAGCGCGCTAGAGCTTTCCTTATGTGGACCTTAGCCTTAGCTAGTTATGATTAGACTTGGTTATGTTGGCCTGTGAGCCATGAGATCTGTTGATACTCTTGTTCTGTACTTTGAGTATTTTGTCTTGGATTTTTGGATGTTGTTGAGGATTATGATTTTGAATTTATGATATGACAGTCGTTCGTTTCTTGTTTAGCCTGTGCATCTAGGCTTTGTTAATACCTAGGTGTGGCATGACGCCCTTAAGTTTAAATTGCTTCCGCTATGTTTGGTTTGTTGGTTGAGATTGGCAGCTTTTATGTTAAGTTTTAGCTATCTCAGCCTATGTGAGGTTGGGGTGTCACAGTTGGTATCAGAGCCTGTGTTGAGGTCTGAATAGAGATCCTAGGGTTGTAATCTGAGACTCTAGGACTTGATCAGTAGAAGTTAAGATGTTTAAGAGTCCTAAGATGTGTGAATTCTAGGCCGCGCGGTGAGGACTCGTTTAATTGCTTTGTTTATGTTGCTTATGCTTTACAGGTTGTTGTTGTTGTTGTTGTTGCGGTGAGCTTGTTCTCACTTGCTTTCCCTTGCGTGTTTGGTTTAGACCGACCGCAGTGTTCTCTTTGCCTTCCGTTAGTCTTCTTCCTGTTAGCGACCATGCCGCCACGACGCCGCGAGGATTACCCGGAGGTGCCTTTCGCAGAGCAGCTGGTGCAGAACCTCCAGCAGTTGACCGAGATCTCACAGCTTCTGGGAGACGCGATGGTTCAGAACAACCAGCGCGGGCAGCCAGACTTGGTTAGGAGGGTGGCGGGGCAGCACCCACCTTTCTTCGCCGGGGAGGAAGACCCCGTGATCTTGGAGGGATGGATCCGGGCGTTCGACAAGATCCTTGAGGTGGTGGAGTGCCCACCGGGACGCCAGGTCGAGATGGCCAGCTTCTACCTGAGGGAGGAAGCTGATTTGTGGTGGGTCCACGGTGGCCCGACGATGCGGCAGGAGCCCGGCTTTGGCTGGGAAGTGTTCAAGGACCGCCTGAGAGCCCGTTTCTACCCAGCGCACGTCAAGGCAGCAATGCAGGAGGAGTTCTTGCATCTCGTTCAGGGGTCGAGGACGGTGCAGGAGTACCACCGGCGTTTCCTAGAGTTGGCTCGCTTCGCGCCGACGCTTGCCCCGACGGAGGAGGTTCGGATCGATAGGTTCATCGCCGGCTTGAACTTGGATACGCGGATGGCTCTGGTCGTGTTCAAGTTCCAGACTCTCAGTGAGGCCTACAGCAGCGCAGCTGATCACTATCGTGTGCTGTCTATCCGGCAGGGGACCCAGGACCGCTCCAAGCGGCCAGCTGAAGGTGGAGCCTCCGACTCCAAGAGGTTCAGGCACGGGGGTTCAGGGATGCGAGCCGGTTTCCAGCGAGGAGGTGCTAGCCACGGCGGTGGATCTCGCCCTAGCTCTGGGCAAGGTTCAGAGGGCAGCGGATCGCGCGCTCGACGCTACGACTGCAGACGCTGCGGGAGGGATCACCCCGGTCGCGACTGCGAGGGGCGGTTAGTGGAGTGCTTCCGGTGTGGGCTGCGTGGACACAGGTCCTTCGAGTGCACGGCGAGGACAGGAGGACCATCTCAGCCTCGACCGAGCGCAGCGCCAGGAGCCCCAGCGGCAACCCGACCCTCTCGAGGGGCCGAGGGTGGAGGCAGCCGGCCGAGCGGAGGCCGAGGACAGCACCAGCCGGCAGGATCACAACAAAGAAGGATTTTCGTGATGGGGCGCACGCAGGCTGAAGCCAATGGGCTTGAAGAAGGTAACCCTCAAGCTTAATCTTTCAATAAGTGGTTTAAGCGCTTTCCGAGCCTTTCGTTATATGTTTGTAGTTAGTTGAACCCTTAAGTAAACCATAGGCGACCTTCGTTAGTTAGAAAGCTTTAGGGTGCGTTTCGTTAAGAAGGTTGAAGACCCGATCGCGTTGCAAGTGTTGAAAGTTCGTGAAGTCAAAATGAAGGAACGAAAGCAAAGAAAAGGAAAAAGGACCTAAGGATCTAGCCAATGTGCACAAGGGGACTCGAACCCGCGCCTAACGGTTAAACACAAGGGACTACGCCATCCAGCTAAGTTGGTTCGTGGTGTCATAATCGCAACTCTCTGTTCTTATGCAAAAGCTTAGCAACGACAACCAGGCGGTGGGGCATAGCGGAACCAAGTCTACCGTTACAGCGCTCCGGGTGTGTCTACGGAGGAAGCCAACGGAGCAGAGTGGGCCGTCGAGGTGTTCCGCGAGACGCGGGGGGAGCAACGTAACGGAGTCCAGACCTCCGTTGGTGCGGTCCGCAAGCTAGGAGGGCACATGCGTCTTTTCCAGTTTTAGGCGAAGTATAACCCTAGCCCGTCCTTCCTCTCCGTCCTTCTTTTCTTTTCCCGCAAGCAGAGAGTCCGCGAACGGCAGATCGGCAGAGCGCACAGGTCCGCGAGCTTCATCCGCCAAGGTCCGCGATCCTTCTCCCATCGACAGCAACAGCGCACGCACGTCCGTCGCTCCAGTCCGCAAGTCGTCCGCAGAGGTCCGCAGCTTCGGCCGAATTTCATCCCTTCTACAACAGCCCAGGTTCGAACCCCATCAACAACAAGAATGTCGCGAAGAAATCGAGCCGAAGCCGGAGAAGGTTCAAGCAATATCCAATATCACATCATTGATGGTAAATCTCTTGACCCGTCACACTTTTCGCCTGAAATTGTGAATATGTTGAATTTTCAAGGTCTGTTGAATACATTCTTGAGGATTGAGAGTATGGTGTATCCCAATCTGGTCAATCAGTTCTACCAGAACATGAAAGTTAAGACCACCAACCAAGTGCCTGTGCTCACTTCGATAGTGAAAGGCGTTAGGATCTCCTTCGACCCGCCTAAGTTGGGCAGGTTGCTGAATTTGGCTCTAGGAGGTGTTGACGAGTATGAGAGGAGTGCGTGGGTTGAGACGCCAGAGGTGGGTTTCCGTGATTATTTAAGGTACATGACCGGGCAGGATGAGGACATTGCTTTGGATACTCGCCCCGACAAGCACAACCTGACGGGGGAGCAGAGGATCTTGACTATGTTGGTTGCAGAGAGTTTGTTGCCAAACCGGAACAACAGTCGACAGGTCACGGCAATCGAGTGTGCCTTTGCATACTTTCTGAAGCACAGAGTGAAGTTTGATTTGCCTACCTTGATGATCCAGCACATGCATTTCTGCAAGACGAGTAAGAGGCGCAATCGGCCATATGGGATGGTTTTGAGTTGGATTTTCCAGCAGAGGGGAGTCAATATGACCGGGGAGTTGGTCAAGCAGCCGGTTCACAGCACCTTCAACGCGCCGAGTTTACAGTATTCCGGGTTGTTTCAAGTGGAAGGGAACGAGTACATCACCGCTCATGAGCTGAGTAGGATGCCAGCCGCCGAGAGCAGGGAGCTGATCGAGAGATATCGCATCCCGCACAAGAGGTTGCGAGGTTTAGTTGAGCCCCAGCAGGCTGAGGGTGGTGACGAGGGCGAGGATGGATCCGAAGAAGAAGAAGAAGAAGAACCGATGGGGGAAGCCGGCCGAGAGCACAGAAGGAAGGAGCAGCATGATCCGTCGGCTCCTACGCCACCAGTTGGCCCGGTACTCCGGCAGATGCAGGAGATGCAGCGCATGATGGAGGCAAGGTTCGATACCCTGGATCTGAGGATGGAGGCGAGGTTTGATTCGTTGGATCTGAGGGTAGATCGTGGTTTTCAGCGTTTGGGCTACATCGAGAATAAGCTCGGGATTGAAGTGCCACCAGAGTATCTACCGTCATACCAGCAGCAGTACCCTTACCCCTACCCGTACCCTTATCCGTATCCACCCCACGGTCCAGGCGGTTCGTCTCAGGGAGGCTATCCAGGTTAGTCGTTAGTTTCTCGTTAGTGTTAGCACCGTAGAAGAACCCCGTAGTGTAGGTGAGTAGTTTAGCTTATGTTGTTTTGCATGTTAGTTGGGCTGGGTAAGTTAGAAGTTAGAATATGTTTAGCTAGTTGCATGTTCGTATGTCTTGTTGAGTTTAGAAGTTAGATGAGCAATCGTTCCTTTAAATCTTCTGTTGAAACTCCGTTTCCTTTAAGCCGTTTCGTTTTCAAGTTCCCGCTAGCTTCGAGCTTCGGGGACGAAGCTCCTTTTAAGGGGGGTAGAGTGTAACACCCCGTAAATTCATTTCAAGCCTTTCGATCGCTAATTAATTCCTTGGGCAATTTAATTAATTCTTTGGGCAATTTATTAATTTAATTGGGCTAGTCTTTCCTTCAATTTCGAATATATATATATATACTCTTGTATATATATTTGTTGCCTAATTTAATTATTCTAATTAAGAGCCCAATTAATTGGATTATTCTTGTAAGGGATTTTTATTCAATTTGGACCCTTACAATAATTGTGATTAAATATTCCCATAAGCCCAATTTGTTGATCTTGTATTATATATGTATATATATTGTTCCTAAGACACTTCCATGGGCTTTCTTATCCTAATCCTTCTATTTAATTCATAAGGGATAATTCATTAGCCCAAATTCTAGTCTTGAATATATAATTAATCCTTGTAAGCCATTATATTACACTTGAGCCCAATTTCAATTAAAGTCTTACAATCTAAAATATTGTATGTATTATTGGCATATGTTTTGAAGACTAAAATTTACCCTAAAGGATTACACTTCTCCTTCTTCATTTCCCCTCATCCTTGCGCCATTTTCACCTAGAAAACCTCCAAAATTCATCTTCATTTCTCCTACAAGTTTTCAAGTCAAGATTGCTCTTTTAAGCTTGGTTAGGATTGGGTAAGTGCATCTATCCTAGAATCTATCTTGCATTTTGTGTTTTTAGTAGTCTTTATGCCTTTTTCTTATAAAGTTCTTTGGGGTTCTTTGGGAAAAGATGATCAAGGTGGAGGTGAGGCTTAGAGGCTAGCTTGAGGCTTGATTGGTTGGAGGAAAAGCTCTTGAGGTAACCATCCATGTCCATCAAAACTATTTCATTCCCTAATCTATATATATTGATTTTGGTGATCTGGAAATCCTGGAAATTCTTGTGATTAGCCTATGTTCTTGATCTATTTGTTGGATTTTCATCTTGATCTTTGTCTTGTGTTGTATGATCATGATGTTATGGATTTCCTTATTTTTGGACTCTAAATTGAATGTGATGTGAGTGGATTTGGTCTGATTTTGTGTTCTGGAAATGGTATTGTTCATGTCTGATTTTGGTCTCTGGAATCTGGGAATGGGTTTGGCCTTGCGGAAGGCCGAGCGGCACAATGTAACCCGTGAAGGTTCTCCGCAAGGTGGCAGCGGTGGTGTTGGCGGAGGAGGGTGGTCCGCCGAGGGAGGCCGCCTCCTTGCGGAGGGGTTGGCGGAGGAAGTGGTCCGTGAGAGTGTCCGCAGTTCACTGGGAGTTGATTTCCAGTGAGCAGTTCTCTGTTCTTGTTGTCTGTTGTTGGTCTTTTGTTTCAGATATTGTTGGATTGTTTTGTTGGGTATTTTACCATGTTATTGGAGTATTTATTCTGCTATTCTTGAGTATTGATGCCTTAGTTGGAGTTTGATTCGTGTCTTTGGTTTCCTCTTGTTGGTGTCCTTGGTCTATTAATTCTCTGATTCATGAACTGGGAGTTGGTTGGTGTTCATATTTGAGATGAACCCACGTCTTGGTTGGTTGTATTGGTGTGGAGTATGGTGTGATGGTGGTTATGGTGGATTGGTTACTATTGACTTTGACTATTTGACTTCTGACTTCGGGCTGCGGCCTTGGTACGGACTGAGGTCCATGTCGTTTACTATCTGACTTCGGGCTGCGGCCTTGGTACGGACTGAGGTCCATGTCGTTTACTATCTGACTTCGGGCTGCGGCCTTGGTACGGACTGCGGTCCATGTCGTTTACTATTGACTATCTGACTTTGACTTGTGACATATGGTTGACTTGGGTGATGGTTGGCTTGGTTGGTTTGGGAGGTTGATGATGGGTTGTCGTTCTTTGTTGGTTCTTATGAGTTCTTTGGATTGTTCGGTTGTTATCTTGTCATTCTCTTGAGTTGGGATGTTCCCTTTTGGATTGTGTTGGTTGGTATCTTGATTATGATTCGTATGCCTTATGCTTTCGTATTGGTTATTGGATTTATTGGATTGAGTCTTGGTTTATGATTCGTTCAGTTTATCCTTGTTGAGTATCGATTTGCACTGTTGTACAGTTCGTTGGTGTTTATATTCTATATGGGTGTGTAAACCTATTTCTAAGCTTATGTATATCTATATCTCCTTGCGGGTGTGAATGGTGGTTGCTTAGCATTCTTTTGCTAATGGTTCTTTGCGTGTTTTCCAGGTATGGAGTAGTACATCGCGAGCGCGCTAGAGCTTTCCTTATGTGGACCTTAGCCTTAGCTAGTTATGATTAGACTTGGTTATGTTGGCCTGTGAGCCATGAGATCTTTGATACTCTTGTTCTGTACTTTGAGTATTTTGTCTTGGATTTTTTGGATTTGTTGAGGATTATTTTTTGTTTATGATATACAGTTGCGTTTCTTGTTTAGCCTGTGCATCTAGGCTTTGTTAATACCTAGGTGTGGCATGACGCCCTTAAGTTTAAATTGCTTCCGCTATGTTTGGTTTGTTGGTTGAGATTGGCAGCTTTTATGTTAAGTTTTAGCTATCTCAGCCTATGTGAGGTTGGGGTGTCACAGGAAGTTAAGCAGTCCAACAACACAAAAGAAACCCCAACCTCACACAGGCTGAGATAGCTAAAAACTCAACATAAAAGCTGCCAATCTCAACCAACAAACCAAACATAGCGGAAGCAATTTAAACTTAAGGGCGTCATGCCACACCTAGGTATTAACAAAGCCTAGATGCACAGGCTAAACAAACGAAACTGAAACTTAATATCATAAACTCAAAAATCAAAATCCTCAACAACATCCAAAAATCCAAGACAAAATACTGCAAAGTACAGAACAAGAGTATCAAAAGATCTCAAGGCTCACAGGCCAAACATAACAAGTCTAATCATAACTAGCTATAGGCTAAGCCGTCCTCATAAGGAAAGCTCTAGCGCGCTCGCAGCATGTACTAGGCTCCATACCTGGAAAACACCGCAAAAGAACCATTAGCAAAAGAATGCTAAGCAACCACCATTCACACCCGCAAGGAGATATAGATATACATAAAGCTTAGAAATAGGTTTACACACCCATATAGAATATAAACACCAACGAACTGTTACAACAGTGCAAATCGATACTCAACAAGGATAAACTGAACGAATCATAAACCAAGACTCAATCCAATAAATCCAATAACCAATACGAAAGCATAAGGCATACGAATCATAAATGCAAGATACCAACTGAACACAATCCAAAAGGGAAACATCCCAACTCAAGAG
Organism: Ipomoea trifida; assembly: GCA_003576665.1. Classification (NCBI taxonomy): domain Eukaryota; kingdom Viridiplantae; phylum Streptophyta; class Magnoliopsida; order Solanales; family Convolvulaceae; genus Ipomoea; species Ipomoea trifida. Next base: position 30,537,178 of record CP025659.1, read on the forward strand.
AATGACAAGATAACAACCGAACAATCCAAAGAACTCATAAGAACCAACAAAGAACGACACCCAATCATCAACCTCCCAAACCAACCAAGCCACACCCAATCAACCATAGTCACAAGTCAAAGTCAGAAGTCAATAGTAAACGACATGGACCGCATCCGACCGAAGCCCAGCCGAGTCAGATAGCATGGACCCAGTCCTACAGGCGAGCCGAAGTCAGATAGTAACCACATGACCCAGTCCACCAAGGCCGGCAGCCCAAGTCAGAAGTCAAATAGTCAATAGTAACAATCAAGTAACCAATAACCAACACCATAAACCACCATCACACCCATACTCCAACACAACTACAACCAACCAAGACGTGGGTTCATCTCAAATATGAACACCAACCAACTCCCAGTCATGAATCAAAGAATCAATAGACCAAGAACACCAAAAATGAGAAACCAAAGACATGAATCAATACTCCAACTAAGGCATCAATACTCAATGAATAGCATGAATAAATACTCCAATAACATGGTAAATACCAACAAAACAATCCAACAATGATCTGAAACAAAAGACCAACAACAGACAACAACAACAGAGAACTGCTCACTGGAAACAACCCAGGAACTGCGGAGCACACTCACGGACCACTTCCTCCGCCGAACTCCTCCGCAAGAAGGAGCCGGCCTCCCTCGGCGCCACCCTCCTCCGCCCACCACGCTGCCACCTTGCGGATCGACCTCACGGGTTACATTAGTGCCGCTCGGGCTTCCGCAAGGCCAAACCCATCCCAGATTCCAGAGACCAAAATCAGACAATGAACAATCCAACTTCCAGAATCACAAAATCAGACCAAATCACTCACATTTCATCCAATTTAGAGTCCAAAAATAAGGAAATCCATAACATCATTGATCATACAACACAAGACAAAGATCAAGATGAAAATCCAACAAAATAGATCAAGAAATAGGCTAATCACAAGAATTTCAGGATTTCCAATCACCAAATCAATATATATAGAATAGGGAATAAAATAGTTTTGATGGACATGGATGGTTACCTCAAAGAGCTTTTCCTCCAACAACAAGCCTCAGCTAGCCACTTAAGCCCTCACCTTCACCTTGATCATCTTTTCCCAAAGAACCCCAAAAGAACTTTATAAGAAAAGGCATAAAGACTACTAAAAACACAAAATGCAAGATAGATTCTAGGATAGATGCACTTACCCAATCCTAACCAAGCTTAAAAGAGCAATCTTGACTTGAAAACTTGTAGGAGAAATGAAGATGAATTTTGGAGATTTTTAGATGAAAATGGCGCAAGGGTGAGGGAAATGAAGAAGGAGAAGTGTAATCCTTTAGGGTAAATTTTAGTCTTCAAAACATATGCCAATAATACATACAATATTTTAGATTGTAAGACTTTAATTGAAATTGGGCTCAAGTGTAATATAATGGCTTACAAGGATTAATTATATATTCAAGACTAGAATTTGGGCTAATGAATTATCCCTTATGAATTAAATAAAGGATTAGGATAAGAAAGCCCATGGAAGTGTCTTAGGAACAATATATAACATATATAATATAAGATCAAAAATTGGGCTTGTAGGAATATTTAATCACAATTATTGTAAGGGTCCAAATTGAATAAAAATCCCTTACAAGAATAATCCAATTAATTGGGCTCTTAATTAGAATAATTAAATTAGGCAACAAATATATATACATATTATATATATTCGAAATTGAAGGAAAGACTAGCCCAATTAAATTAATAAATTCCAGCCCAAGGAATTAATTAGCGATCGAAAGGCTTGAAATGAATTTACGGGGTGT
>CP025659.1:30539034-30565300 GCA_003576665.1 Ipomoea trifida
TCTATACTATTAATAAAAACAAATATCCTCAGTTTTAACTTCCCGCCCAAAACAGACCTATAATATTATGGTTTTGCGTAATATTGTTATTATCCCATTACTCCAATGTAAAGTTTTCTCTAATATAGTTATACTTACTGAATATCAAATATAAGTGTACTCAAGATCTTGCAATAACGAACCGACAAGTAATTATTAATGAATATGATGCAATAATGTAAATTATCTACCTATTGCATTTATACACTTATTTTAAACACTGAATTTTTGTGATATTTGTTGCATGCAAGGAAGACTCATACTATAATTGCATTTATACACTTATTCATACTCATATTCTATGTTATAATTTATAATTATATAATTGTATATCGATTCGAAATATTTCTTAAAATATTATAACAAATTCATTCCGTGCAACGCACGCGGTGAAAATACTAGTAATACTAATAAGAGTAGTTTAGTTGTATTGGTCAGTATAAAGTATTAATAAATGTAGGTTTTTTATATGGACTCTAATTATGACTCCGTATTTATTAATTTTAATAATAAAAGAATTAGTCTGCGAAGCCCTTTGTGCGGCAAAAGAATCCAGTCAACAACAACCGAGCGGAAAAGCTATAGCGAGCGATTTTTGGGAACGAAGCTCGACAAAGCAGTTGGCCTGAACAGTATAAAAAGAGATAAATAATGTAGAAGAAGATCATCAATTCATCCCCGACCAATCCGGTTCGGTGGCCTGCGACTTCCAGCACAGCAACAGACGTTCTTCGGTGGTAGGGCAACATTCTATTTCGTTGGCAACTTCAATTCTCCAGCAGCAAAAGTTTTGATTGGGCAAAGCAATCTATTTATTGGTTCGGCGCACTGCAGAGCTAATTGCATCACAACACGGTTCTTCTTCTTTATTTCTTGAATTGCTTGTCATTTAAGCTTTTAATTTCCAATGTGCAGATTCGTTCAGTTTATCCTTGTTGAGTATCGATTTGCACTGTTGTACAGTTCGTTGGTGTTTATATTCTATATGGGTGTGTAAACCTATTTCTAAGCTTATGTATATCTATATCTCCTTGCGGGTGTGAATGGTGGTTGCTTAGCATTCTTTTGCTAATGGTTCTTTGCGTGTTTTCCAGGTATGGAGTAGTACATCGCGAGCGCGCTAGAGCTTTCCTATGAGGACTTTAGCCTTAGTTCTGTTTAGACTTGTTTTGTTGGCCTGTGAGCCTTGAGATTTGCACTTTTGTTTTTGAGTACTTATGATTATGGATTCATGTTTGAGGATTTTTTTCAGTTTTATGATATGACAGTTAGTTCGTTTTTGTTTAGCCTGTGCATCTAGGCTTTGTTAATACCTAGGTGTGGCATGACGCCCTTAAGTTTAAATTGCTTCCGCTATGTTTGGTTTGTTGGTTGAGATTGGCAGCTTTTATGTTAAGTTTTTAGCTATCTCAGCCTATGTGAGGTTGGGGTGTCACAGTTGGTATCAGAGCCTGTGTTGAGGTCTGAATAGAGATCCTAGGGTTGTAATCTGAGACTCTAGGACTTGATCAGTAGAAGTTAAGATGTTTTAAGATGTGTGAATTCTAGGCCGCGCGGTGAGGACTCGTTTATTTGCTTTGTTTATGTTGCTTATGCTTACAGGTTGTTGTTTGTTGCGGTGAGCTTGTTCTCACTTGCTTTCCTTTGCGTGTTTGGTTTAGACCGACCGCAGTGTTCTCTTCGCCTTCTGTTAGTCTTCTCTCCCTCTGCTAGCGACCATGCCGCCACGACGCCGTGAGGATTACCCGGAGGTGCCCTTTGCAGAGCAGCTGGTGCAGAACCTCCAGCAGCTGACCGAGATCACACAGCTCCTCGGAAACGCGATGGTTCAGAACAACCAGCGCGGGCAGCCAGACTTGGTCAGGAGGGTGGCGGGGCAGCACCCACCTTTCTTCGCCGGAGAGGAAGACCCCGTGATTCTGGAGGGATGGATCCGGGCTTTCGACAAGATCCTTGAGGTGGTGGAGTGCCCACCAGGACGCCAGGTCGAGATGGCCAGCTTCTACCTGAAGGAGGAAGCTGATTTGTGGTGGGTCCACGGTGGCCCTACGATGCGGCAGGAGCCCGGCTTTGGCTGGGAGGTGTTCAAGGACCGCTTGAGAGCCCGCTTTTACCCAGCGCATGTCAAGGCAGCAATGCAGGAAGAGTTCTTGCATCTTGTTCAGGGGTCGAAGACGGTGCAGGAGTACCACCGGCGTTTCTTAGAGTTGGCTCGCTTCGCGCCGACGCTAGCCCCGACGGAGGAGGTTCGGATCGAGAGGTTCATAGCCGGGTTGAACTTGGACACCCGCATGGCCCTGGTCGTGTTCAAGTTCCAGACTCTCAGCGAGGCCTACAGCAGCGCAGCCGACCACTACCGCGTGCTGTCTATCCGGCAGGGGGCCAGGACCGCTCCAAGCGGCCAGCGAGGTGGAGCTTCGGACTCCAAGAGGTTCAGGCATGGGGGTCCCGGGATGCGAGCTGGCTTTCAGCGAGGAGGCGCTAGCCACGGCAGTGGAGCTCGCCCTAACCTGGGCAAGGTTCGGGGGGCAATGGAGCGCGCCCTCGACGCTACGAGTGCAGGCGCTGTGGGAGGGATCACCCCGGTCGCGACTGCGAGGGGAGGTTGGTGGAGTGCTTCAATTGCGGGCTGCGAGGACATCGGGCCTTCGAGTGCACGGCAAAGAGAGGAGGGCCACCTCAGACGAGACCGAGCGCAGCACAGGGAGCCCCGACCGCGACCCGGCCTTCTCGAGAGGCCGAGGGTGGAGGCAGCCGGCCGAGTGGAGGCCGAGGACAGCACCAGCCGGCAGGATCGCAGCAAAGAAGGATTTTCGTGATGGGGCGCACGCAAGCTGAAGCCAATGGGCTTGAAGAAGGTAACCCTCGAGCTTAATCTTTAAATAAGTGGTTTAAACGCTTTCCGAGCCTTTCGTTATTGTTTGTAGTTAGTTGAACCCTTAAGTGAACCGTAGGCGACCCTCGTTAGTTAGAAGCTTTAGGTGCGTTTCGTTAAGAAGGTTGAAGACCCGATCGCGTTACAAGTGTTGGGGAAGTTCGTGAAGTCAAGCGAAAAAAAGGAAAAAGGAAAAAGGACCTAAGGATCTAGCCAAGGTGCACAAGGGGACTCGAACCCGCGTCTATTTAATACAAGGAACTACGCCATCCAGCTACGTTGGTTCGTGGTGTCATAATCGCAGCTCTCTTTTATGAAGCAGTGCCAACACGTTAACGGGCTCTAGTGAACGGATGCAGGCAGAGAGGTCCGCCGAAGGTGCGGAAGGAAACGAAGCGCGTTCCGTGGTAGTCCGCAAGAAGGGTACATGCGACCTTGCGAACGATCCCAAGCGATGTCTGCCTCGCTCTTTTCCGTTTCCGCAGCACACAGCGAACAGCCCAGGTCAACGTAACAGCGAGGCGCACAGCTTCATCCGCGAGATCTCCGCGTCATCCTCTTCCGCAGAGCCGCAACCCAACCGCTCGTTCCGCAAGGTCCGCAGTTGTTTGGTGTGACGTTTCCTCTACGAGCCAAGTTCAAGCCTCAACATCAAACAAAATGTCGCGAAGAAATCAAGCCGAGGTCGGAGAAGGTTCAAGCAATATCCGTTATCACATAATTGATGGTAAATCTCTTGACCCGTCACACTTTTCGCCTGAAATTGTGAACATGTTGAATTTCCAAGGTCTTTTGAATACATTCTTGAGGATTGAGAGTGTTGTGTACCCCAACCTGATCAATCAGTTTTACCAAAATATGAAGATTAAGACCACCAATCAAGTGCCTGTACTCACTTCGATAGTGAAAGGCGTTAGGATCTCCTTCGACCCGCCTAAGCTGGGCAGGTTGTTGAATTTGGCTTTAGGAGGAGTTGATGAGTATGAAAGGAATGCGTGGGTTGAGACGCAAGAGGTGGGTTTCCGTGATTATCTGAGATACATGACCGGGCAGAATGAGAACATTGCTTTGGATACTCGCCCCGACAAGCACAACCTGACGGGGGAGCAGAGGATCTTGACTCTTTTGGTTGCAGAGAGTTTGTTGCCCAACCGTAACAACAGTCGACAGGTCACGGCAATCGAGTGTGCCTTTGCATACTTTCTGAAGCACAGAGTGAAGTTTGATTTGCCTACCTTGATGATCCAGCATATGATTTTCTGCAAGACGAGTAAGAGGCGCAATCGACCATATGGGATGGTTTTGAGTTGGATATTTCAACAGAGGGGAGTCAATGTGACTGGAGAGTTGGTCAAGCAGCCGGTTCACAGCACCTTCAACGCGCCGAGTTTGCAGTACTCCGGGTTGTTCCAGGTTGAGGGGAACGAGTACATCACCGCTCATGAGCTGAGTAGGATGCCAGCCGCCGAGAGCAGGGAGCTGATCGAGAGATATCACATCCCGCATAAGAGGTTGCGAGGTTTAGTTGAGCTCCAGCAGGCTGAGGGTGGTGACGAGGGTGAGGATGGATCTGAGGAGGAGGCAGAAGAAGAAGAACCGATGGGGGAGGCCGGCCGAGAGCACAGAAGGAAGGAGCAGCATGATCCGTTGGCTCCTACGCCACCAGTTGGCCCGGTACTCAGGCAGTTGCAGGAGATGCAGCACATGATGGAGGCGAGGTTCGATACCCTGGATCTGAGGATGGAGCGTGGTTTCCAGCGTTTGGGCTACATCGAAAATAAGCTCGGGATTGAAGTGCCACCAGAGTATCTGCCGTCATACCAGCAGCAGTACCCTTACCCCTACCCATACCCTTATCCGTATCCGCCCCACGGTCCAGGCAGTTCATCTCAAGGAGGCCACCCAGGTTAGTTGCTAGTTCTCGCGTTAGTTTTAAGCACCGTAGAAGCACCCGTAGTATAGTTGAGTAGTCTAGCTTGTGTTGTTTTGCATGCTAGTTTGGGTTGGGTAAGTTAGGAGTTTAGGATGTGTTTAGTTAGCTGCATGTTCGTATGTTTGTTGAGTTTAGGCGTTAGATGAGCAATCGTTCTTTTAAAACCTTCCGTTGAATCTCCGTTTCCTTTAAAACCGTTTCGTTTTCAAGTTCCCGCTAGCTTCGAGCTTCGGGGACGAAGCTCCTTTTAAGGGGGGTAGAGTGTAACACCCCGTAAATTCATTTCAAGCCTTTCGATCGCTAATTAATTTCTTTGGGCGATTTATTAATTTAATTGGGCTAGTCTTTCCTTCAATTTCGAATATATATATATATATACTACCTTGTATATATAATTGTTGCCTAATTTAATTATTCTAATTAAGAGCCTAATTAATTGGATTATTCTTGTAAGGGATTTTATTCAAGTTGGACCCTTACAATAATTGTAATTAAATATTCCTACAAGCCCAATTTATTGATCTTATATTATATATGTCTATATATTGTTCCTAAGACACTTCTATGGGCTTCTTATCCTAATCCTTATATTTAATTCATAAGGGATGAGTTCCTTAGCCCAAGTTCTAGTCTTGAATATATAATTAATCCTTTGTAAGCCATTATATTACACACTTGAGCCCAATTTCAATTAAAGTCTTACAATCTAAAATATTGTATGTATTATTGGCATATGATTTGAAGACTAAAATTACCCTAAAGGATTACACTTCTCCTTCTTCATTTCCCCTCACCTCTCACGCCATTTCCTCTCCTAAATTCTCTAAAAATTCATCTTCATCTTCCCTACAAGATTTCAAGTAAAGGTTGCTCTTTTAGGCTTTGTGGGAAGTGGGTAAGTGCATCTATCCTAGAATCCATCTTGCATTTTGTATTCTTAGTAGTCTTTATGCCTTTTCTTATAAAGTTCTTTTGGGGTTTCTTTGGGAAAAGATGATCAAGGTGGAAGTGAGGCTTAGAGGACTATCTTGAGGCTTGATTGGAGTAGGAAAAGCTCTTTGAGGTAACCATCCATGTCCATCAAAATTATTTCATTCCCTATTCTATATATATTGATTTTGGTGATTGGAAATCCTGAAATTCCTTGTGATTAGCCTATTTTGTTGATCTTTTGTTGGATTTCATCTTGATCTTTGTCTTGTGTTGTATGATCAATGATGTTATGGATTTCCTTATTTTTGGACTCTAAATTGGATGAAATGTGAGTGTTTGGTCTGATTTGTTTCTGGAAGTGGATATGTTCGATCTGTTGGTCTCTGGAACTGGGATGGGTTTGGCCTTGCGGAAACTGGAGCGGCACAATGTAACCCGTGAAGGTCTCCGCAAGGTGGCGCGGTGGCTTGGCGGAGGAGGTGGTCCGCCGAGGGAGGCCGCCTCCTTCTGCGGAGGAGGTTGGCGGAGGACAGTGGTCCGTGAGGGTGATCCGCAAGTTCACTGTGAATTGTTTCCAGTGAGCAGTTTCTCTGTTCTTGTTGTCTGTTGTTGGTCTTTTGTTTCAGATCATTGTTGGATTGTTTTGTTGGGTATTTTACCATGTTATTGGAGTATTTATTCATGCTATTCATTGAGTATTTGATGCCTTAGTTTGGAGTATTGATTCATGTCTTCGGTTTCCTCTTGTTGGTGTTCTTGGTCTATTGATTCTTTGATTCATGACTGGGAGTTGGTTGGTGTTCATATTTGAGATGAACCCATGTCTTGGTTGGTTGTATTGGTGTTGGAGTATGGTGTGATGGTGGATTATTGGTTACTATTGACTATTGACTATTGACTATTGACTTCTGACTTCTTCGGATCCATGTGCGGGCTTCGGTCCATGTGCGGACATGGTTCGGTCCATGTGGACTTCGGTCCATTCCATGTTGACTTCTGACTTATGATGACTTGGTTGATGGTTGGCTCGGTTGGTTGGAGAGTTGTGGTTGGATGTCTTTCTTTGTTGGTCTTATGAGTTCTTTGGATTGTTCGGTTGATATCTTGTCATTTCGTTGAGTGGGATGTTCCCTTTTGGATTGTGTTCAGTTGGTATCTGATTATGATTCGTTATGCATTATGCTTTCGTTATTGGTTTTGGATTTATTGGATTGAGTCTTGGTTTATGATTCGTTCAGTTTATCCTTGTTGAGTATCGATTTGCACTGTTGTACAGTTCGTTGGTGTTTATATTCTATATGGGTGTGTAAACCTATTTATAAGCTTATGTATATCTATATCTCCTTGCGGGTGTGAATGGTGGTTGCTTAGCATTCTTTTGCTAATGGTTCTTTGCGTGTTTTCCAGGTATGGAGTAGTACATCGCGAGGCGCTAGAGCTTTCCTTATGAGGAGTTAGCCTTAGTTCTTGTTTAGACTTGTTTTGTGGCCTGTGGCCATTGAGACTTTGTTCCTTTTGTTAGAGATTTGAGTACTTATGATTATGGATTGATGTTTGAGGATTTTTTTCAGTTTATGATATGACAGCTTAGTTCGTTTTGTTTAGCCTGTGCATCTAGGCTTTGTTATATACCTAGGTGTGGCATGACGCCCTTAAGTTTAAATTGCTTCCGCTATGTTTGGTTTGTTGGTTGAGATTGGCAGCTTTTATGTTAAGTTTTAGCTATCTCAGCCTATGTGAGGTTGGGGTGTCAAGCCTACGCCTGACTGGTGATATAGAAAACTCCTCTGCGCCTGACTGAGTGACGCAGAGCCTCCCTACGCCTGACGAAGTGACGTAGAGACTTGGCGAATTATATAGAAAAACTCCCCTGCGCCTGACTGAGTGACGCGGAGACTTACTACGCCTGACGAAGTGACGTAGAGACTCCCTACGCCTGACGAAGTGACGTAGAGACTTGACGAATAGATTTCGCTTTATATATGAATAAACCTGCGCCTGACTGGGTGACGCAGAAACGCCCTACGCCTGACGAAGTGACGTAGAGACTTAATATTGCCATATATATATATGAAGGAGACCATCGGTCAATAGCCCGAGGTAATATAAATGTCAAGGTCCTCTTTAACTTCTTGAAACTAAGGTTTGAAAACATTTTCCTTCCTTTCTCATCTCTTTGAGTCAAAACCATTTTTGAACATAATCAAGTCCTCATTTTGAAATCAACTACCATTCTCAACTTGGTTCAAGTCACAACTTCAAAACATTTTCTCAAAATATTTTCCATCCTCACACTACACCTATGTATATAAGCATACCACATAACATTTTTCATATATTTATGCATAGTCACTTAAGGTACATATACCAAATATATACACACTACAACACTTTATTTAATTATATATACATACTCATATATGTACATATATACACACACCACCCATATATATACATACATAATACACATATATATATTATATATATATATATATACTAATATACACACACACAACACATGTGTATATATACATAATACCCATACATAACATATATACACAATTATACCATACATATATACATTACATACACCTACATATATACATATATACTATACGTATATACATACTACGTATATATATGTAATCTTATAAAATATATATATATATACTACACGCACATACATAATATATATACATAATGCGTATATATATACATAAACACATACCATATACTATCCACAAAATGTGACATTTTACCATGTATAACATATACATATATATATATATATATATATATTGACATATACTATATTCACAATATAGGTAATTGGCATACTAACAACATAACATAGCATATTTCATAGTATAGATAATTTCACAAACTAGTACCATAACATGACATATACATATGTGTATCATATAGAACATAGTCATTTCTAGTATATATAAACATAAACATAGTAATTCCACATAAAACTCCATAATCACCAATCAATTACACCAATTACCTAATTTCAAGTGACTTCAACCCACTTAAGGAATTTCCTTACCTCAAATAGCTACTAAAATCCTTAGAAGAGTCTTTGAGTGATTTTCCCCAAATTCTTCTTGAAACCCTAGGCTAGAATCCAACACCATAACAACACAATTTAGGAAATCTAACCTTAGATTATGAATCTAGAGAAGAATATAAGACTATCTACCGAATAAAATCGAAAACTTACCGAATAAAAGTGGAAGCTTAGAAGGAATTGGCTATGGAAGCTTTGGAGGAAAAATGGTGGAAGATCACTCCTCTCTCTCTCTCTTTGTATTTTCGGCCAACACACAAAAATGGGGAAGAAAATGGGTTTTTATGGTCTTTGTCAAAAGGTTGACTAGTCCACTCTTGTTGGATAAGATCCAAAATAAAATGGAATAAAATAATCTAAAATATCTTAACTTAGACTGATTGGGATTAAATCAGATAAATTCTCGGTAGAAACTAATTCAATTCAAATAATTTTCGAACCCAAAAATTAATTCCAGTCTAAAACTCCAAATTGGGCTAGGTTCGGTATCCTGCGAAATTTCGCGATGTACGATCACAAATAAATTTTGGCTGCTATGGGCTAATCTAATAAAATAGGAAATTCCAGAATAATAGTAGGGTGTCTAAAAATCCATTTCTTAGGTCAAACGGGTTCGAATACTAGTTCCTAAAATTATTACGGTTCGTGACCGGTACGTAGATCGCAGCTTAATAACAACTATATTTCCTTATAAAAATTCTTTTGACGCTTCGGTCACTCATCTCAGGTATGTCTTAACTTAAGGACATATTTCTCGAACTCAAACTTATCGGAAAAGACGAGGGTTACAGTCTACCCTCCTTAAAAAGAGTTTCGTCCCCGAAACTCAAAAGCATTTCGGGCCACGATTTTTCCTTTTGGCTTTGACACTTACAACACAAACTTTCAGACTCTCAGTCCGAATTACTTCCCTTAATTTCTACATCTGGCACTCATTAATCCAAGTGTCTGCCAAATTCCTCCTTACTATTGTCCAAACAGATGACTCAAATCTGTTCAAGCTCATCTATCTGCTTTCCTCAAAGATGTCACAAATTAGGTTCTTAGGTTAATTCTAAATACGTCAGGATTCTTCAACCTAAGATTCCGATTTCCACCTATCGGCAGATAAGGATGATATAAACGAATTTGTAGTTCCAGCATCAAATAAAACCAAACCAGGTACGGAGTTTATAGGAAGTACCAGTCCCGACGTCGCTAGCTTGCGCCTGGGCACTATTAACGACGTAGATCCTGCCTGGTTCCCTGTGTTGCTGGTTCCGATCGGCAGTCTTTCTCTGTTGTTGGGGTTGGGAACAGCATTTGTTAGCCTCTCCTGCCTGGCTTGTGAGGGACATTCATTCCGCTGTTACTGGCCCTAAACGATTCTTGTCTCGGGTTCGGAAAACTTCTCTTTCCTGGTTCGCATTCGGGGATTGGTTTATGTAGCGGTTCGTTCGAACGGAGCAGTACTTCTTCGTATGCCCTTCCCTACCACACTGGTAACATATAATCTTCTCCCCGCGGCAAGTTACCCCGGGATGACTCCTTCCACATTGACGGCATGTCTTATTCCTCCCTTGACTCGTTTCCCCTCTCAGATATCCTTGCCTCGGGTTGGATTCACCCTGGTTAGGTTTCTTGTTACTCCACTCAGATTCTCCTTGCCTGTCCTCGGCCTTTCTTTTGCTCCGACCATAGACCGCTTGCTGATCAAGATACACCTGGTAATGATCGGACGCCCTGTTATATGCTTCCTTAAGAGTAGAGCACATAAATGGTGCGATCGCGCTCCTCACTTCCCAGTCTAATCCTCTTACAAATCTCCTTGCCTGGCTTGCCTCGTCAGGTACAATATCCTGGGCGAATCTCATCAACTCGACATACTTGTCATGATAAACTTGTATTGTTGTTCCTTGTTGTTTCAGTTGCAGAATTCTTCACATTTGATGCCCTTAATTCGTTCAGTGTAGAATTGACCTCTTAATTCCAACTTAAACTCTTCCCAGCCAAATCCTGGGTCTCGTAGAAGATCAGGTCCAACCGTCGTCCACCAGTTATCCGCAGCTTTAATCAGGTAGTATACCGCCGAAGACACTCGCTGCTCTTCTGGACAATTCACAGCGTTTAGCAGTTTATCGAATGTTCTGATCCATTCTTCTAGGATCACTGGGTCTTCTTCCCCCGCATAATACGCGGTCGTCTATTTGCTATAGCTTTAGTAATATCCACCCGTGGTTGCACTGGACTTGATTGTGAACTTGCTGAGCCATCATAAACTCAGCCATCTGTTCCATTGCCATGGCCATGCGGTCCATTGCCGAGACATCATTGTTATCCCTAGCAGGTACGTTTCGTCTAGGAGGCATCTCGCTGAACAAGCGATTCTGAGTTAGCTTCCTTAAAGTTAAAAGTTAGAATTCGAGGGTCTAACCAGCCCAAAGGCACTACTCATATCATCAGGTAGGTATCCCCCATGGTATAACAGTAGCAAGGCATCATGCCAACACCAACTTAAACCAATATGACCATTAATCAGCATATACATGCAATGACAGGTAGTAATTATACTACGCAACAATTAATCACAGATTATACACGGAATGACAGGTACCCCTTTCTCTGTCCGGCCTCCAGCTCCAGCTCCACTCCAACAAGGTCAACACTTGGGTTAAAACGACTTACGACCTTAAACTGACTCGAACCCTAGGCTGACTCGGATCTTAGGCTCTGAACTAGACTTCGACCTGATTCCCAAAGGTTCACCTAGGCTTTGACCTAGGCTCTGATACCACTTTGTAACACCCCGATTTCCTGTTCTGACAACTATTACAATATGCGTAATATACGCTGCGGAAGCTTACCCTTCAGCAGAAAACCGGGTGCTACCGCCACACTTAGAATGAAGTCTATCACCTCTTTGATAACTTTCACTCTGAGTGCACAGGCTAAAAGAAATACACTCAACATCAACACCCCAACATCAAAATATAATATTCTAGGCATATATATATATATGTTAATGTCAAAGATATCTACAAGAGTTTGCCCGACGGGCTGTCATTACAACTCCGGGTCCTCCACAACCTAATAGATTAGAGTCAGCCAAAACTAAGGCAACCAAAAGATATTTTCTGGGCTGACTGGGGTTACTGGAATATAGTCCGAGAGCCTGGAGAATAGTCTGAAGAGGAGAATAGTCTCTGGAGAGTCGGGGTCTCTGTCGCGTGTCATGCAAAGTCTGACCAGCAAAAGTAGGTCCCGGGCAAACATGATCAGGAGTGTTTGCCGGCTACAGGATCCCTCACTAGATGACATCTGAAATGACGTACACGGTGAAGTGTAGTTAGCACAACGGCTAAGTAAGGCAATCCATTTGTCACTTCCATCAGGTAAAAGGTTTGACAAATAATTCATAAAGGGAAATACACATTACCAAATATGGTGTCCATGTCTTTCCTAACTGCAATCAACAGTTAATGCCATATAATCACAAGCATATAATGAGAATATAAATCACAACACATTTCCTTTATTCAACTTCCTAGTTCATCAGACTATGTTGCCTTTGACTTTCTTCAACAGGATAGGTTTTCAGCACTATCCATGTCTATCGCATATGTCAATGCCACAATTATGACTTCTAGTTGTCTTTAAGTACGAAAACGCTACTTAGTTTCTGACTAGAAGCAGAGACCTTATTGAGGATACAAGTTTCTTTGACTAGACCGAAATCGGATCTGGACAAGGGGATTACGGTCCTACCCCAAGTCTGTTCGTGATCCCTTGGACGAAGGTTCATCATTATGATCCCTAGTTTGGCCCCATCTAGGTCCATAAGCTGAACCAACCCGAAAATGACATGAGTATTTATACTTAAGTGTGCACACCCCACGGCCTACGCCTGACTGAGTGATATAGAAAAACTCCCTGCGCCTGACTGGGTGACGCAGAAACGCCTGCGCCTGACGAAGTGACGTAGAGACTTGGCTAATATTGCCATATATATATGAAGGATCTATACTATTAATAAAAACAATATCCTCAGTTTTAACTTCCCGCCCAAAACAGACCTATAATATTATGGTTTGCGTAATATTGTTATTATCCCATTACTCCAATGTAAAGTTTTCTCTAATATAGTTATACTTACTGAATATCAAAATATAAGTGTACCTCAAGATCTTGCAATAACGAACCGACAAGTAATTAAATTAATGAATATGATGCAATAATGTAAATTATCTACCTATTGCATTTATACACTTATTTTAAACACTGAATTTTTGTGATATTTGTTGCATGCAAGGAAGACTCATACTATAATTGCATTTATACACTTATTCATACTCATATTCTATGTTATAATTTATAATTTTATATAATTGTATATCGATTCGAATATTTCTTAAAATATTATAACAAATTCATTCCGTGCAACGCACGGGTGAAAATACTAGTAATACTAATAAGAGTAGTTTAGTTGTATTTGGTCAGTATAAAGTATTAATAAATGTAGGGTATTTTATATGGACTCTAATTTATGACTCCGTATTTATTAATTTTAATAATAAAAGAATTAGTCTGCGAAGCCCTTTGTGCGGCAAAAGAATCCAGTCAACAACAACCGAGCGGAAAAGGCTATAGCGAGCGATTTTTGGGAACGAAGCTCGACAAAGCAGTTGGCCTGAACAGTATAAAAAGAGATAAATAATGTAGAAGAAGATCATCAATTCATCCCCGACCAAATCCGGTTCGGTGGCCTGCGACTTCCAGCACAGCAACAGACGTTCTTCGGTGGTAGGGCAACATTCTATTTCGTTGGCAACTTCAATTCTCCAGCAGCAAAAGTTTTGATTGGGCAAAGCAATCTATTTATTGGTTCGGCGCACTGCAGAGCTAATTGCATCACAACACGGTTCTTCTTCTTTATTTCTTGAATTGCTTGTCATTTAAGCTTTTAATTTCCAATTGTGCATTGTGAGCAGTGATTTCTAAAGCTTAGGTTGCTGTGCAATTTCCTTGAGTTTTGTTACTGTCGAAAGTAGTTGTTGATTTAAAAAGCAATGATTTGCTAAATTTGTTATCTAGGAATAGGATGATTTTGCCATGAATTATATATATTGATTTATGTTTGATTTTGCCAATCAATTAAGTTTTATCTTATAATTTGAGTTGCGATTAATTAAGTTGAATTTGGCCAGTTTAACTTTTATTAGTCTGTTTGAGAGAATTATTAAGTACACATTATGCTTAGTAATTTAATGCTCTGTATGATAAAAAGATAAATGATTTAGTTGTCTTATTAAATTGTTTATTAGGTTCATAACCCGGGTATTCCGTAAGTTCTTCTATGCTTAATGGGTTCTAACGGTTTAAATAAATGCTTTAAGCGTATGAACCATTAGAATACATGACTGAATCTGGACGCCATACGGATTAGTCATATTATGGTTAGAACGAACCCTTAATTCGATTGGCAAGTTAAACTAATATGCAGAATTAATAGTGGTAATTGATTCATGTTCCTAGAGCTTTGTTTTTCCTGTTAGTTAATTACTGAATTTCTTTCTTTCTCGTTCTTTCTGGTTTTAATTATTCCTCCAGCTTATTTTATCAGTTTCGGCTTTGCTTTATTGCTTTCGGTTTAATTATTTGCAAGTTATCTTTATTGCACTGTTTTAAATTCCCTGTGGGATCGACCCTTGCTAAAGCACACTATCACTACAATTGACTCGTGCATTTGCGAGGACTATTTAAAATTGTCCATCAACCGCTCCCCAATATAATATCTCGAGAGTCGACATTTATGGAGGCGATTTGGACGGCGCCCTTAACTGACCATAGCCATACTGCTGCGGTTAATTAATTGTTTTTCCTTCAATAGCTTCCAGAAAGTTCACCGGACTTTTACCCGTCTTTCAGAGTCCTTCTTACCCATCTTTCAGGGTATTTTCTTTCCATCATCTTTCAGGGCGTTCCAACCGGTCTATATTTTTGCCGATTGCCTGACCTATTCCGTCAAGTCCCTCAGTCCGACACCATACTAGTGACTACCTGCTTCATCTATCGTACCTCTACCATGTACTCTCACTTATTACCGAATAGAAACATTCCACACCAATGATTCATGCATGGGAATGGAAAGCAATATTTTTCATACACAAACTGCCATCCATTTTAATGCTAGAAATATTCGATAAAATGCATTCAAACGTACTAACCCAAATTTTCATTTCATCACTTGCCACGTAGCATGAAGCTTTAAATTTCTTGCCAAATTTTCATTTAATTCCTTTCCATGTTGTCACTCATGTCACACACATTATCCCATAATTCATTAGTTTGTACAGTTTCAATGCACAAAGCATATTTTTCCACAATTCACTGGTTTGTACAGTTTCTATGCACAAAGCACACCCCCACAATGAAACTTAGCTTTGTAAAAATAATTTGGAAGGAAGGCATACCACTCAAGTGACGTCTGGCCGTGAAATAGTTAATCAAAATATATACTCAACCGATCCATTGAATGTGAACTGCCCACTCCAACCAAGGTGATGTCCAACCGCTTCGAACCTAACAATGCTGATAACCAATGACCATATCCGATTGCACGCACTACTTCTTCCGCGATTCAGCTGTATGATTCTATCGTTGCAATGGTAGGAGCGCATGGCTTTTTGTACCAGTCCCCACAGACGGCCGACCTTTAGGTGGTCGGCCGGCGGGCCAACACTACCGGAAAAAACCAAGTATAAAGTATAGAAAACACTCTTGGTTAACTCTTCAACTCTTTGTATTGCTCCCTCTCTCCAAAACTCCCCCCTTCCAAATGATTTGTACAATCCTTTTATACTAGGCACCTGGGTCGTCGTTACACATTTACTTTCTAATTAATGGTACAAATTAACACTCATAAAGTGCATTTAATATACGCAATTATGGATCTTCAAACGTGGATGTTCGTTGGCTCTCTAAGATTCTTGGCCTCGCAGATCAAAACCCCTCAAATCAGCTTTTCCTCCTGCGACCGGCCGAAAGCCTCAAACACTCAACCTCGTTCCAGACTCATCCGGTCATCTTGTTCGGAAGACTTGATCCTTCACCCTTTCTTCAGACTTGCCCAGCCCTCTAGCCGAGAGCCTTGATCTCCCTTTCTGCCTGCAGACTCGTCCGGCCATCCAACCGGAAGCCTGGATCTCTCGGTCTTCCTTTATACTCGTTCGGTCTTCCGACTCAGAAGCCTCAATCTCTCAGTCTTTCTTTAGACCCGTCCGGCCATCCAGCCGAGAGCCTTGATCTCATGGTCTTTCTTCATACCCATCTAGTCCTCCGGCTCAGAAGCCTCAATCTCTCAATCTTTCTTTATTCCCCTGCATAGGAGTTCTCATTCTATTTAATCTCATTCCTCACAATGATCGCCCCTTTATTCCTTCGTTCATACCTGTTCTGTCTGAGTCGCTCGTCCAGCCAGACTTACAGCCCATCAGTTTGCATCAGCGCGCACTCTCGTGCAAGCCTGGACTCAAATCTATAAATAAAGGAGCTGGATCTTTTTGAGGAGGAAAGTTAGTATAGTTATAGATAGTTAAGGTCGTAGAATTACCTTCCATGCTACTAGCTTAGAACCATAGATTCAATATTTGTAATTCAATTCCAATTTCCAATTTCAATTGTTCTTGCATTTTCAATTCAAGTTGTAATCCTAGTTTAGATTCTATTGTTCTCTACTTTCAAGCAAGGATTGGATTTCTACAAGTTCATCTTCTACAATAGCTAAGTTCTTCAATTCAATTCTTTACCTTTACTTTCATTCAATTCTGAACTTTAATTCCATTCTTGATTGTGCATTGTATTGTGTAATAATGGTTGTGATTACTCTTGTTCATTTCTTTACAATGTGTGATTAGTTCTCATCGGAGGAGGATATGTTGTAGGCCGGTAAGGTGGTGTTTGATGAAATGATCTTGAATTACTAGAATAGGATATTGAGTCTTGACTTTATGGATTGTTGATTGACATGATTGAGACATGCATGATTAAGAAGTGACAACCTAATTTAGGCTAAATGAGTCAATCAACCATGTTTCATTTTTGAGAAAAGGGGTATGGTGTTAAGGACGCCAAGTGTTTGGCGAAACAACTTATTTACCTTCTTGAAGCATGAAAGTGCCCTTAAATGTAATAGGAGTGTGGAATGCCCTTGAGAAAGGCTTCCTCCTAGTTATACGACACATATCCTATTGTCAATTGACTGTTCCTCTCACTTCTAACTTGATTGTATTGTCTAGACCTATGCCTCATCCCTATCCATCTCCTCCTTTATTACCACTGTGTTCTTTCCTTTATTGCTTTTATTGATATTGTACTGTTTGCACATAAACCAATCACTTGTGTCTTAACTAGATTTCCATATGCAACAATTATTACTTGTGTTTTAAACCCTAAATCCCAAATTCCTAGCGCCTATCTTTTGAAAACAATATCTGGTGTAAGGATACCCTTGATTTTCTTGGTTAAAACTCAGGGACTAAATGCCATTTTCCCTATATTATATTATGGTTTAGTAGAGTTGAATTGTGAATTGCGAAGAGTGATGGGCAATGAATCAACTTCTTCCGCATGCCCATTGGCCGCCGCGACTTCTTTGATGTGAGGACCAAGGATCAATTTCTTACCTCACCTTTCAATCTCACAATTTGTTATTGTCGGCTTTGTATTTCCCTGAAATTCCCTAGACCCCAGAGTCCCACCTGCTCTTATCCTAAAATTTTACTAGTAGAGAAGTAAATCCCAAGAATTATTCCTGTTTGTTTTATAGATGGCAATGGATCCTAGATGGGTAGGGTGGGCTGATTCCTCATTCAACTTGCAAGTTCCCACAGATGATGATCCTTGCTTCTGCTATGCATTTCATGACTGCACCAAATCCAGAGTTTAGTCTTCTGCTTCTGCAGAGGTGGATTCCCCAGATTCAGAAGAACATGCATGCCTCAAGTACCTCAACCTGGGGATTCTTCTGGAGGAAAGCATCAATGATGAACCTTCAAGCATGTTCCATTGCTCTAAAAGTAGATGAAAATTCCCACATCTCTCCTCCTTCACCTCACCAGTCACCAATCTCCTAATCAGCTGTACGCGCAGAGTCTATTGCCAGTAACGATCATACAACTGCATATGAACAACTGAAGAAAGCAGCAGATAAGGCAGCAATCTTCACCAAACGGAGATGCATATCAAAGATTGGCAGCCATATTTGGTAACGCTCCTAGAAGAATCACAGCAGCAGAGTATCTACAACTCTACAAGCCTTCCAAGCGCTTTATCTCTCGGCGTGTCCACAAAGATTTTGTGTTGGAAGAAAACGGTGATTGGTTTATGCAAAGATATGATGGAGGGGAAGGAATATTTGCGCCAGCTCTTGTTGGGTACCTGCAGGCTGCAGCCTAGGAATCTCAAACCTATCTTGTAATTTTCAGGCAGGAAAAGAATACAAGGATTATTGTTCCGTTTACACTAATGGATCGGAGCGGAGCGTTTGATTAGGGAGTTGTAATTTTATACCCACTTTAGAAGAAAAAAAAAAAAAAAGCTTCTACAATTTGATTGGAGTGAATTTCAATTCTTTTCTTTTGGGGGCTTGAGAGAAAAGTTAGAGTTGTCCCCCCTCCCCTAATTTTGTATTATTAAAATTTTTAATTAAAACTTTGTATAATAATAATAATAATAATAATAATAATAATAATAGAGTTAATTCCATTTTTGGTCCTAGATTTATAGGTGACAATCCACTTTTAGTCATTTTTTATTAAAACATCCACATTTGGTCCTAGTATTATTGTGGCATGACCATTTTTGGTCATTCGCCAACAAAATTATTAAAATGTCGTTAAATACAACGGCGTTTTGATCATTTTTATACAAAGTGAGTTGACCCCGCTATATTTTTATCATGGTTGAAAAAATCGCTAGGCGCTCCCTAGGCGCTCGGGGAGCGCCTAGCGCCTAGGACGCCTAGCCGGGGATTAATCGGCGCCTAGGCGTTCGTGTATTTTTTTATTTTATTTTTTATTTTTTAAAAATTTGTTTAATTACTTTTAATTTTTTAAAGACTAATAATTATAAATTATATAATACTTTAATAGTTAATACTAAAATATTAAATATTAACATAAAAAATATCTAAAGTTTGTACACTTTAAGATTATTTCGCTCAAAACGATGTTGTTTTGAGTGAAATAACCCATTAAAAAAAAGAATAATAGTTAATCGACCGACTAGAAGGCCTAATCGGTGCCTAGTCGGTCTAGTCGACGCCTAGGCGGTCAGCGCCTAAGCGGTCTAGGCGGTGCTTTGGCGGTCTAGGCGGAGCTTAGGCGGCCTAGGCGGTCGCCTAGTCGGCCAGACGCCTAGACAACCATTTAATGTGATACGCTAGGCGGTCGACCAGCGCCTAGCGCCTAGGCGGGGATTAATCGGCGCCTAGGCGGAATTTTTGCAACACTGATTTTTATGTTTATTTTTTTGAAAAATTTTATAATGAAAGATCGAAATGCCTTTGTATTTAACAATATTTTAACAATTTTGTTGGTGAAGGACTAAAAATGGTCATGCCACAATAATACTAAGACCAAATGTGCATGTTTTAATAAAAAAAGGACTAAAAGTGGATTGCCACCTATAAATCTAGGACCAAAAATGGAATTAACTCATAATAATAATAATAATAAATTGATTATTATAATTTATGATTTATTATAGGGAAAATTACATTTTTAGTCTTCAAGTTATACGGTACATACTTAGTCCCTGACAAAAATTGACAAGGTTATGCACAAACCCATAAATACAAGATCACAAAACATCTCATAAGAACAAAACCCTAGGTTGAGTTTCAAACCCTTTTATGCAATTATGCATCAAACACAATATACACCACTATCAAACCCATATACTAAACTACTCACTCATAATAAATAAGAAAAACACAAGAACATTCATAAATAACATCATCTAACAATATATTAAGGAACTAAATAAAAAGATAATCCTTCAACAAAGTAAAGATTTACAAGATAAAAACAATAAACACAAGAACAAAGTAATCTAAGCTCAAATATAACTTGATAAAGCAATAAAATAACAAGGAAAGAAAGAAATAATAACCTAATTTGAAAATTTTCCTTACTGCTACTGTTCACTGGGGTTGCTGCGCTCTCACTAGACAAAACATAAAAAAATCTATTTATAGGGGCATTCCAGGGTTCTGCGCACTGCCCGTGCGGGTGCGCTAGCAAGGCACGGGTACAGAGTGCCCGTGCAGAAGGCAAGCCGTGCTGGTGGTTTAGGCACGCCCGTGCGTGGCTTTGCCTCCACACTACAAATCTCGTATTCGATCCTTTTGCTCGTATTTTCCCGAGTTTGTTTTCGTGTGCTCTTTTCGATGCATTTTTGCTCTATTTTGATTAACTTTTGCTTTCTTTTTCATTTTCCTCTCTCAAAAGTGTATTTGAGTGCAATTGAGCATAAAACACATATGTTAATTAGTTTAAAAATCCAAATAAACACTTTGAAAAGAACATATATAAAAAGAGGTTAAGAATGATGTACATGAAATATAGGCGATAGGAAAGCAACAAACAAAGAAACACTTGATCATTGTGTTTAGGCATATGAAAACACTATCCTAACAATTTTCGATTTTCTTTACTAAGTAACAAAGGTAATCAAACAAGAACTTTTGAGATACAAAATGATGTCAAATTTTTAATGTTGCTTCTACGAGAAATTCACCACAAGGAAGTTGACCACTTTATTTTCTGTCTCTACGGGCTTCCGGCCGGTGTTCCCATTAAATCCTCTTCCTTGGCTTGCATTCTGCACGGGTTTTTGGAGATTGTCTACCTGGGTTTGGCACTCAAAGGCCTTGTGTCCCAGGAGGCCACACTTGTACAACTTAATCCTTATTCCTTGACAATTCTCTCCGTGTAATACCCGGTTATTTTACAATATGGTTAATAATTATATGAATTTATTGTTAGATATTATGTGACCAAAAAAATATTTTGAGGCTATTTTATTAATATTATTTTAAAGATATTATAGTTTCCTAATTAATATTATCTTATGAATATTATATTGAGTTTAATATTTTCCCAATCTGAGTAATCATAATATATCAGATGTAGTATGTACGTATGCCCCATCATATATTCATAATTAAATTCCTAATCCTAATTATATTATCCCTCTACATATAAATACCGTTTCTGAGATAACCCTAATTCTATATATTTCTTTCCTCCTATGTGTCACCATTCCCTCTCTCTCCCAAACAAATAAAACCCTAATTTTCTCCCTATTCATCATCAATTAGTCCCAAACTAGCAGACAAGGATCATCAGGAATTTCTAGTGGGTGCAGTAAAGTTTTGGCTCTAGAGTAAGTATCACCAAATTATAACTTTTTTTAATAAAAGTATTATTATTTATTCCTACGTGTTTATTTTGAATTGTATATGAATATATTTTGTGTGGTATATAGATTATGGTGATTTTATGGTAATTAGAAGAAAGGATTAAATTCATTGTAGCCACTGTTTGAGAAAATTCTGACAGGCGCAGTTTGAAATCAAAATTCGTGAAAAATACTTTTTGAACTCCGATTGGCCTGAAATTTTATTTACAGATCCTAGACTTATTATATTTGATGTATATAAAATTATTTTGTTGGAGATATGCTTCATTATTTCTTGAAAAATTTCGTAAAGTTGTGGCAGTGTGCTGTCAGTTAAATTTCTGTGCAGCGCAGTGTTAGGAAAAATTTCGAAAAAAATACTTCTAGACCTTGGATTGGTCTGAAAATTTTTGTGTATAATCTATACTTGATATACTTATTATCTGGAAAATTTTGTATTAAAATATGCTACCGATTTTCCTCAGAAAATTCTACATCTACGGTATAATTTCTGAAATTTCTGTTAGTTTCTGTTTCTTGTGTCTTGTTGATTATTTGAGCCATTGAGAAGTTGTTTACTTGAGATTATATGCATATGTGTTGGTTACAGAGGTTGGAATATTATGTTGATGGAAGGCATATGAATATTTTTGGAAAATGCATACATTTGTATATGAAATTCAAGTGACTGTTATTAGTAGTCTATGTATTAGTTGGCTACAAAGCCAAAGTTTGTGATTGAATTTTGAAAATCTACCATCTTGGAGTGACATATGAGAAATATTGTTAACTTTATTTTTATAAAGATGGAGGATAAAATGTTTGGTTGGATTGTGATGCCCTTAATGAATTATGAGATGTGTAGTATCCTGTTATGAGATTATGGATACTTGGGTTAAGACCCAGTTGGTTGTATAATGAGCAGTAGAAACGTATCCTGTCTCCATATGACTTTTGGTTTTGTTATTTTGAGGAGTGGTTAGCGGAGTCTACCACTAGGGTATTTACCCTGTTGAGTAGTAGTCATTAGAAACGTATCATGACTACTAGGGCTAGTTACTACCCATTGGACTTGGAAACCCATTGGGGGTGTGCACACTTAAGGTATTAGTTCTGTTTCACTTAAATGGGATATTTGCGTAGTGTTCAGTAGAGTGATTACTGTTCACTAGGGCTTATTAATTAAGGTCCTGCCCATTATTTGAGATTAAATGGGATATTTGCGTAGTGTTCAATAGAGTGATTACTGTTCACTAGGGCGTATTAATTAAGGTCCTGCCCATTATTTGAGATTAAATGAGATATTTGCGTAGTGTTCAGTAGAGTGATTACTGTTCACTAGGACGTATTAATTAAGGTCCTGCCCATTATTTGAGATTAAATGAGATATTTGCGTAGTGTTCAGTAGAGTGATTACTGTTCACTAGGTCTTATTAATTAAGACCTTGCCCATTATTTGAGATTAAATGGGAATATTGTGTAGTGTTCAGTAGAGTGATTACTGTTCACTAGGGCTTATTAATTAAGACCCTGCCCATTATTTGATATTGAATGGGATTTTGTGTAGTGTTCAATAGAGATATTATTGTTCACTAGGGCTTGATGATACAAGACCATGCCCATTGTATTGAGATTGGTGTTCCTCCATGTATATGCACATGTATATATTAACAGTGATTTTGAAGATATATTACTTTTGAAATGTTCATAAATTTTCTATTATGGGAAATACTGATTTGGAAATTATGAATTATGAGTATTTTTGAGAAATTATGAGTGTTGGAATTCTTGAATATTTTTGGAGAGCTGTGATTATTTAGAATATTGTGAGTATTGCTTATTGCTTATTTGCATCTTTATGTTCCAATAATATTAATGTACACATCTATACATATTATTATCTACAAGTTGTGCTCCTATGTGCTATGTGTATGTAAATAGTTATTTTAGGAGGTGAATTAAATCTTACTTAGCTTTGCGCTAACTTTGGATACTTTTTGAGTATATTTCAGGCGCATCTGCATGAGCATGGATTATGAGAGCGATTCGCCACTTCCTAGATAGTTTGTTAAAATGTCGTTTTTATAGAAAATCTAGAAGTTGTTTTCAGATGAGTGTTATTGATTTGTTGTATTACTATTAGTTTGTAGATATCTTTGTAAGTTGTAAATCTTAGCCTTAGCGTTTGGGTATAGAGAAACACCTGAGTGTGACGATAACACCCATTTTCCTTTTGGTTAGTTAATGCTTTCGTAATGATAATAGTGAATTTTAAATTGAGAAAAAAAAAATTAAAGGAAAATTTGGTCTTCGAAATTGGGGTGTTACACTCCGGGATGATTCCTTCCACATTTCCGGCAAACAGGACGGTTTCTCTGATTGGTTCCTTCCCTTCCTCTTCCTTGTGTTGGGTTAAAGTTACCTTGGTTAGCTTTCTTATTTCCTAACTGGAATTTCCATGGTTTACCTTCAGCCTTCCGTTTGTTTCGGCCGTAAACTTCCTGTTGGTTCAAATACACCTGATAGTGATCTGATGGCCTATCGTATGCCTCCTTCAGAGTTGAGCATATGAATGGTGCGATCACCCTTCTTACGTCCCAGTCCAGTCCATGGATGAATCTTTTTGCCTTACTCGCCTCGTCAAGCACGATTTCTTGAGCGAAACGCATCAGCTCCACGTATTTGTCATGGTATTCTTGGATGGTTGCTCCCTTTTGCTTTAGTCGTAAGAATTCTTCGCATTTGATTCCTTTGATACGCTCCGTGTAGAATTGTCCTCTCAATTCCACTTTGAATTCCTCCCAGCCGAAGTCTGGGTCTTGCAGGAGGTCGGGTCCAACTGTTGCCCACCAGTTGTCTGCAGCTTTCGTAAGGTAATAGACTGCGGAAGGTACTCGCTGATCCATAGGACAGTTTACTGCATTAAGCAATTTGTCGAACGTCCGGATCCATTCCTCCAAGATCACCGGGTCTTTTTCTCCAGCGTAATACGGTGGTTTTCGGTTTGCTATTGCTTTAGCAAAGTCAACCCGTGGCTGCCCTTGGTTTTGGTTCTGGGCTTGCTGAGCCAGCATAAACCCAGCCATTTGTTCCATCGCTTGGGCCATACGATCCATTGCTAAGATGTTGTCGTCGTTACTAGCAGGCACACTTTGTCGAGGTGGCATTTATACTGGATGACAGTTTCAGATTAGCGCCCGAGGTATAGGAGTTCTTAAAGAGTTAGCTAGCTAGGCAGTTAGTATAGCAACTACTCAAGTCTTATACGACACTCCTTAACATTCAATTTATCATACCCACTAAGCAGGGGTTTCAATCATAGCATAACGATAATTAATGCATTACGCTAGTAAGCTTACTCACAATAATCCTAAGCAATGATTATCACATGCAGGAAATCACAAGTATTGATCACATTATTCAACAACCAGAATCGTAAGATTCTGTAGAGTAGAAGTGAAATACCCCCTTCTTACGCTGTCTGGCTTCCGTTCCAGCTCTGCTCCGAAGCTTATACTCATTAAGCTGTAATAACGACTTAGGTCGGTGTTAACGAACCTGAGCTAACTCGAAACTTAATTAACTCGAAACTGACTGACTTGAAACTAGGGCTGACTCGAAACTAGGGCTCATAATAAAGATTTCACAGCTTACAAAGATTTCACAGCCTAGGCTCCAATCTAACCTCCAAAGATTCGAACCGCTCTGATACCAACTTGTAACACCCCGGCCCGGCTATACCGTACAACCGGAGTAGTTACCGCCACACCTAGATTGAACCCTGTCAGATCAAGAAAGAGTCCACTCTAGATGCACAGGCTAAAGAAGGAATCTGATTCACACATTTTCTACCCGACATAATTATATATATATTTCAGCAGAAAGAAACAAAAGGTAGCTAGGTTAGGTACGAATATATACAGGGTTAGATACTAACATCGTAGGAGGAATCTTGAAACTTTTCCCCAAATTTTCACCCAAAACCCTAGGAGAGAAATTAACATCATAACAACAAATATTAAGAAACTAAGCTTAGATTCAAGGTCTAGGAAGAAAAATAAAGCTTTCTACCGAATAAAATTAAAGTTTTACCGAAAAGCTTGAGACTTGAGAAGAAACTTTGGCTATGGAAGGTGAAGCTTTAATGGAGGAAAAAAGATGATCTTCCTCCCTCTTCTCCTTGTGTTTTTTTGTCCAAATGAAGGGGAAAGGGGAAAAAATGGCTTTATATTTGGATCTCATATGGTTGACTAGTCCACACCAACATGTGGTATATAATTGTGACAAGTGTCACTTTCCTATGGTTTGATCTTGAAAAATATCTTAGCTAGACTGATCGAGATTAAAACAGATGAATTCTCGGTAGAAACTAATTTAAATCAAATAATTTTCGAAACCAAAAATTTATCCCAGACTGAAACTTAAAATTGGGTTAGGTTCGGTACACCGCGAAATTTAGCGGTGTACGATCAAAATAAATTTTCGTTGCTATGGGCTGATTTAATTAAATAGGAAATTCAAGAATAATAATATGGTGTCTAATAATCCATTTCCTAGGACAAACGGTCCGAACACCAGCTCCTAAAAATTTTACGGTTCGTGACCGTACGTACGATCGCAGCTTATTAACAACTATGTTAACCAGCAAAAATTATTCTGAATATCTATGAATCATATTTTCAAGCATGCCAATGTCTTAGGATAAAATAATAATGTTAGGAAAATACGGGGTATTACACTCTACCCCCCTTAAAAAGAGTTTCGTCCTCGAAACTTTCTTCTTAACACCTACGGTTCAAGATAGACCACTACTCACTTCTCTAAAATTATCAACTTAGGCTCTAATACTTTCTTATTTCCAACATTTCATAGCCTAAGCTCCCAAAGGTTCGAACAACTTTGATATCACTTGTAACCGAGCTTATAACATTAAGCTCTAATTCCAAGATCTTATAACCTTAAGCTCACTTTGTAA
>CP025659.1:30588452-30619654 GCA_003576665.1 Ipomoea trifida
ATATATGTATTTAATAGGAAGAATTAGCCCAATTGGAATTAATTAAATTGCCCGAAGAATTAATTAGATTGCCCAAGGAATTAATTAACGAACGAAAGGCTTGAAAAGGAATTTACGGGGCGTTACACCGAAGTCCAATCACAGGGACAAAAGTCCAATCACAGGGGTAAAAACCCAATCACAGGGACCGGAGTCCAATCACAGGGGTAAAAACCCAACATAGTCAATAATACCACCGTTAGTTCACCCATCAACAACCAAGAGATACTCAAAGATCCACCACCACATAACCATACTCCAACTCAGCCCAAAAACAACCAAACAAAGTGTTCATCTCAACTATGAACACAAACCAACTCCCAGATAACATACTCAAGGAATCAACAAAGCAAGAGTTCAAAAGAGGAACCAAGAGACATGAATCAATACTCCAAAGGCATGGTAAAATACCCAACAAAAGGCATGAATAAATACTCCAAAGACATGGTAAAATACCCAACAAAACACTCCAACAATGATCAGAACAAAAGGGGAAACAATCAGACAAACATCTCGCAAAACCGTCTCTGGAAACTATTTCCAGTAGACCTAGCGGAACACCCCGGCGGATCACAGCCCTCCGCCACTCTCCTCCGCATGAAGGAAACGGCACTCCTCAGCGGAGCACTCCCCTCCGCCACTCACCTCCGTCTTGGCCTTGCGGAAGGCCTCAGCGGGTCCTCCGCTAGGTCAAACCTACACCCCCATTCCCAGACTTCTGCTCAGACACAAAGAAATGTTCCAGAATGCTAAAAAAATGAGATCATACTACCCAGATTTCATTCAGCAGAGGCCAAATAACATGGAAATCCAAACCAACAAATGCTCATAAACAACAATAGGCAAAGGATCAAGACACAAGATCACGAAATCCATCAAACACAATCAATAATAGGGCTAATATCCAAGAATTTTCAGGATTTCCAACACCAAATAGTATCATATAGATTGAGAGTGTAAAAATAGATTTTGATGGACATAGTGGTTACCTTTTGAAGCTCTTTCCAACCAAGCAAAGCCTCAACACACCTCACAAAGCACCACCACCTTCTTGATCATCTTTTTACCCAAAGAACCCCAAAAGAAAACATAAGAACTTGCATAAAGACTAATAAAACTATATGATGCAATGAATATTCCTAGATAGATGCACTTACCCAACCTCAACCAAGCCTAAAGGAGCAATCTTGACTTGAAAACTTGAAGGAGAAATGAAGATCAATTTTTGAAGGATTTAGGATGAAAATGGCGTGTAAGTGAGTGTAGGGAAGAGAGAGAGAGTGAAAACCTCTAGGGAAATTTAGTCTTGAATATATATACTACAATACATATATTATATTAGGGTGAAAGACTTAATAAGGAATGGGCTCCATTCTTTATATTATATACTTACAAGAATATAATGTACAAGATTAATAAGTTGGGCTAAGAAATTCATCTCTAGACAATTAAATATATAATAGGATAAAGAAAGCCCATATGATGTCTTAAAGACAATACACATATATATTTATTAAGAAATTGGGCCATTGTAAGAATACTTTTAATCATAAGAATTGTAAGGGTCCAAATTGAATAAATCCCTTTCAAGAATTGGGCTCTTGATTAGAATAATTAATTTAGGCTCAAGAAATATATATATGTATCCATGTATGAAATTGGAAGAACTAGCCCAATTAAAATAAATAAATTGCCCAAGGAATTAATTATCGGTCTTACGGCTTAAATGAATTTACGGGGTGTTACACTCTACTCCCCTTAAAAGGAGCTTCGTCCCCGAAGCTCATAGCTCACGGGAACTCGAAACGGAACGATTCAAGGAAACAAAGATTCAACCGAAGATTAAAGAGAATGATTGCTCAACCAATCCTAAACTCAAGAACATACTACTCTTCTAGCACCTAAACTTATAACTTACCCAACCCATGCCTAGCATGCAAGAACTTAAACTAACAACTTACTTATGTCAGAGGGTTGTGCTACTACGGAGCTAACACGAGCATGAAAACTTCCAACTAACCTGGGTGGCCTCCCTGCGATGAACTACCTGGACCGTGGAAAGGATAAGGATGCAGATACTCCGGTGAAACTTCTATGCCTAGCTTGGCTTCGATGAAGCCAAAGCGCTGAAAGCCGCGATCCACCCTCAAGTCTAGCGATGTGAACCTCGCCTCCACCATGCGGTGCATCTCCTGCAGCTGTCGGAGTACGGGGCCAACTGGCGGTGCAGAAACTAAGGGGTCATGCTGCTCCTTCCTTCGGTGCTCCCGGTCAGTCTCATCCTCAGGCTCTTTTTCTTCAGATTCTTCCTCGGACTCATCGTCCTCCTCATCATCACCTGCCTGCTCGGCCTGCTGGGGCGCGACCAACCCTCGCAATCTCTTGTGGGGAATATGAAAACGCTCAATGAGCTCCCTGCTCTCGGCTGCTGGCATCTTGCTCAACTCATGAGCCGTGAAGTACTCATTCCCATCCACCTGAAACAGCCCTGAAAACTGCAGACTCGGCGCGTTGAAAGCGCTATGAACCGGCTGCCTAGCTAGTTCCCCGGTCACATTTACCCTCTTTTTCTGAAAGATCCAGCTCAGAACCATCCCGTAGGGCCGATTGCGACGCTTGACCGTCTTGCAAAACTCCATATGCGAGATCATCAAACTGGGCAAGTCAAACTTAACCCGATGCTTCAAGAAATACGCGAAAGCACACTTTATTGCTGTCACTTCCTTGTTGTTCTTCCGATTCGGTAATAAACTCTCTCCTATCAACAGGGTCAAAATCTTCTGTTCACCGGTCAAGTTATGCTTAACAGGGCGGGTGTCTAATGCAATGCCCTCGTCTTGCCCTAGCATATATCTCAAATAATCTCGAAAGCGCACTTCCTGCGTCTCAATCCAAACATGACGCTCGTACTGGCTCACGCCCCCTAACGGCAAACTGAGTAATCTAGCAAGCTTGGGCGGGTCAAAAGAAATCCTCACACCCTTCCCTATCGAAGTGAGAATGGGCACTTGATTGACTTTCTTGACTTTCATATTTTGATAAAATTGATGAACCAAGTTGGGATAAACTACACTTTCAATTCGCAAAAATTGTTCCAACAAGCCTTGATAGTTCAACATGTTCACAAGTTCGGGCGAAAAGTGTAATGGGTCAAGAGCTTTACCGTCAATAATGGAGTATTGGATGTTGCTCGGGCCTTCACCTTCACCGGTTGGATTTCTTCTCGGCATTGTTGTTGTTGTTGTTGTGCGTTGGGCTGTTGACTGCTTGGGGAGAACAAGAAACAGAGAGAAACGATGGGTTGCGAGTCTTGGGCGGTAGTTGTTCACGGCCTGGCTGCTGTCGACGGAGAGAACTCATGGGTCTGGCTGTTCCTTTGCTGTTTGCTGCTACGGGGGAGAGAACCACTATGTCCATCAAAATCTATTTTTACACTCTCAATCTATATGATATTATTTGGTGTTGGAAATCCTGAAATTTCTTGGTTATTAGACCTATTCTTGGTTGTGTTTGATGGATTTCATGATCTTGTGTCTTGATCTTTTGCCTAATGTTGTTATGAACATTTGTTGGTTGGATTTCCATGATTTTTGGCTTCTGATTAGATGGAATATTAGTGTATTGTGATCTGATTGTGTATTCTAGAATGATCTTTCGTGTCTAAGCAAAATCTGGGAGTTGGGGGTGTGGGATTGACCGTGCGGAGGACCCAGCGGAATAATGTAACCCGCTGGAGTGTTCCGCAAGGCCATCGCGGTGGAGAGTGACGGATGGGGATGTTCCGTTGAGGAGGACCGCCTCCTTCTTGCGGAGGAGTGCGGCGGTGGTCAGGGTTCCGTTGAAGTGTTCCGCAAGGTCTTTGGGAATCTGCTTCCAGAGACTGTTTTGGTTGTTGTTGTCTGGTTGTTTCCCCTTTTGTTCTGAATATTGTTGGATTGTTTTGTTGGGTATTTTTACCATGTCTTTGGAGTATTTATTCATGCCTTTTGTTGGGTATTTTACCATGCCTTTGGAGTATTGATTCATGTCTTTTGATTCGTCTTTTGTACTCATGCTTCATTGATTCCTTGAATTCATTACCTGGGAGTTGGTTTGTGT
This sequence comes from Ipomoea trifida, assembly GCA_003576665.1. Classification (NCBI taxonomy): domain Eukaryota; kingdom Viridiplantae; phylum Streptophyta; class Magnoliopsida; order Solanales; family Convolvulaceae; genus Ipomoea; species Ipomoea trifida. Next base: position 30,592,590 of record CP025659.1, read on the forward strand.
TCATAGTTGAGATGAACACTTTGTTTGGTTGTTTTTGGGCTGAGTTGGAGTATGAGTATGCGGTAGTGGATCCTTGGGTATCTTTTGGAGGTTGATGGGTGAACTAACTGTGCTACTATTGACTATATTTGGACTTCGGTCCCTGTGATTGGGTTTATACCCCTGTGATTTGACTTCGGTCCCTGTGATTGGACTTCGGTCCCTGTGATTGGGCTTTTGCCCCTGTGATTGGACTTAGGTCCCTGTGATTGGGCTTTTACCCCTGCGTACCTAACTTCTAACTGTGGTTGGGTTTTGGTATGATGGTTGGTATGAGGGTTGGAGGTTGGAGTTGGGAGTTTTCTTGGTTTATGTATTTGTGAGTTCCTTGTGATTATTCGGTTGATATCCCGTTGTTCTTTGTTATGGTTGGTTGGTTCCATTATGGTTGTTGTTCAGTTGGTATCTTGTTTATGGACTCGTTGTCTTATACATTCGTTTTGAATATTGGTTTCATTTGGAAAAGTCTTGGTTTATGATTCGTTCAGTTTATCATTGTTGAGTATCCGCTTTGAATTAATGAACAGTTCGTTGGTGTGTATATTCTATATGGGTGCGTAAACCTATTTACAAGCTTATGTATATCTATACTTCCTTGCGGGTGTGAATGGTGGTTACTTAGCAGTCTTTTGCTAATGGTTCTTTGTGTGTTTTCCAGGTTTGCTTTAAAGTCTATGTGCGAGCGCGATAGTGTACACCTGTATGAGGACGCGTAGACTAGATGTTCTATTCTTAGACTTGTGTTTTGGGCCTGTGTGCCGTTTTGAGATTTCATATACTCTGGTTTAGATGTTGGATGTTTTGAGACATGATTGAGGATTAAATATCTATCCATTACAGTTCTTATGGTTAGCCTGTGCATCTAGGCTGTGTTTTTCTTACCTAGATGTGGCATGATGCCCCTTAGGTTTTAATTCGCTTCCGCTATGTTATGTTTTATGGTTGAGATAGGCATCTGTTGTGTTAAGTTTTATCTATCTCAGCTTGTGTAAAGTTGGGGTGATAAGCACTATTTTTTATATTTATTTAAATTACTTTTTATTTACATTATATTTATTTTAAGCTATATACTGTTTTCAAAAAAAAAATTTTAAGCTATATACTATATTTTACACTAATATAATAATTATGTTAATAATTATGCTTAATAAATATTTTTAGACTAATCTTGTTTCTTTTATATTAAATTGTTTAATTTAACCTAGTTAATTTAGTTTGCTTTGTTATTCCAGCAGCAGCCAAGGCTTTATCCCTTATTTCATTAGATGTTTAGTTTTATTTTATTTTATTTTGTTTTGTTTTAATTACGTAGAATTCAACAGCCCCACTTGTTTTAGTTTTATTTTACTTTGTTTGTTTTTCTTTTACTTAACGTACGTAGATTGCGAAGAGTCGAAGACCAATTCCATGAATGAGCAGCGTGCGACGAATAGATTGCGAAGACCGACTCCGTGATTTCAGCTACGAGCGACGACGCGTGGATGGCTGCAACTACTTACGATTTCGGCCACAAATTATTCCACGGATGAACGGCCAGAATTAAACTTAAATTAGTATAAATAGGGACATAACTTTCAGTAGAAATCAATTAGTTTGTATAGAAGAATTTTATTTATATTGTAAGCGTCCCTACGATGTACTGCTGAGTTCTTATTTTTCCAATTCAAGGATTATAGAAGTTTGATTCTACAAGACCAGTAAGCTTTATTTAGCCTAAATTATTCTTTGCACTTTATTATCTATATATCTTCTGTTATATTCATATATATGAATTAATGCTTGGTTAATTGTTGCAATAGGGCCCATTGTTCAATTGTCAAGTTATTATATTGCTAGTCAGAACCTTGAATCCGTAATTGTTTAAGTGTTTTGATGTTAGTAGCAAATAGCACAATTTGATTATAACTGATTTTCGTTTTGTGTTATGGAGATATATAGTCTAGCTTAAATGAACCGAGCTTATGAGTTTGTTAGCTAGGATTGGTAGTCTTTCTAATTCGATAATGCTGGTAGTAAATTAAATCCTAAGAGCTTGTTTAGGGTTGTTTATTAGCTAGGGAAGTAATTAAAGAGCTTGTTTTAATTACCGACGAAGTAAGGAAAGACAGGTTGTTAGAGCTTGTTAATAACCATAACCAATCTAGTAAAGAGTAAAGTTAGTTTGGCTTGCATATCAATATCTGTCTTGTTAGAATTAAACTGATATTATGCCTTGGGTTGGATACTAGTTGTCATTGACGTTTATTTGATAATTATTTGCTATTTGATATTATTTTCCATTTTATTGTTACTATTTAAGTTTCTATTCCCATTTCATTATTTATTAAATCTATTGCTAAAGATAAGTCTAACCAATCTCTGTGGGTACGACCTTACTCATCGCTAGTGCAATTCATAAGAGTAAGTTTCAAGCCAAACTAACTTTACTCTTTACTAGATTGGTTATGGTTATTAACAAGCTCTAACAACCTGTCTTTCCTTACTTCGTCGGTAATTAAAACAAGCTCTTTAATTACTTCCCTAGCTAATAAACAACCCTAAACAAGCTCTTAGGATTTAATTTACTACCAGCATTATCGAATTAGAAAGACTACCAATCCTAGCCAACAAACTCATAAGCTCGGTTCATTTAAGCTAGACATATCTCCATAACACAAAACGAAAATCAGTTATAATCAAATTGTGCTATTTGCTACTAACATCAAAACACTTAAACAATTATGAATTCAAGGTTCTGACTAGCAATATAATAACTTGACAATTGAACAATGGGCCCTATTGCAACAATTAACCAAGCATTAATTCATATATATGAATATAACAGAAGATATATAGATAATAAAGCGCAAAGAATAATTTAGGCTAAATAAAGCTTACTGGTCTTGTAGAATCAAACTTCCATAATCCTTGAATTGGAAAAATAAGAACTCAGCAGTACATCGTAGGGACGCTTACAATATAAATAAAATTCTTCTATACAAACTGATTGATTTCTACTGAAAGTTATGTCCTTATTTATACTAATTTAAGTTTAATTCTGGTCGTTCATCCGTGGAATAATTTGTGGCCGAAATCGTAAGTAGTTGCATGGGGTGTCACAGTTGGTATCAGAGCCTGTGTTGAGGTCTAAGTAGAGATCCTAGGGTTGAAATCTGAGACTCTAGGACTTGATCAATAGAAATTAGGATGCTTGAGAATCCTAAGATGTGTGAATCCTAGGGCGCGCGGTGAGGACTCGTTTTACTTGCTTTTGTTCTATGTTATGCTGGTTGCTTGTTGTTGTGAGCTTGTTCTCACTTTCTTTCTTGCGTGTTTGGGAAAGGCCGACCGCAGGGCTACTCGCTTTCTGTTAGTTATCTCCCTCGTTAGCGATCATGGTGCCACCACGTCGACGTGAGGACTTTCCGGATGTGCCTTATGCCGAGCAGCTGATGCAGAACCTTTAGCAGTTGACGCAGATCACGCAGCTCTTGGGGAACGCGATGGTTCAGAACAACCAGCGCGAGCAACCGGACCTCGTTAGGAGGGTGGCGGGGCAGCACCCACCCTTCTTTGTTGGGCAGGAGGATCCCGTGGTCCTCGAGGAGTGGATCAGGGCGTTCGATAAGATCTTGGAGGTGGTGGAGTGTCCACCGGGTCGTCAGGTGGAGATGGCTAGTTTCTATCTGAAGGAGGAGGCCGACCTTTGGTGGGTCCACGGAGGGCCGGCGATGAGGCAGGAGCCGGACTTCGGGTGGGAGTCCTTCAAGGATAGGTTGCGAGCTCGTTTCTACCCGGCACACGTGAAGGCGGCTATACAAGAGAAGTTTCTGCACCTCAAGCAGGGATCGCGGACAGTGCAGAAGTACCACAAGCGCTTCCTGGAGTTAGCTCGCTTTGCCCCGACGTTAGCCCCTACTGAGGAGAGTCGGATTGAGAGGTTTGTGGCTGGGCTGAACTTGGATACTCGCATGGCGTTGGTTGTGTTCAAGTTCCAGACGTTGAGTGAGGCCTACAGTAGTGCGGCGGACCATTACCGCGTGCTGAACATCCGGCGAGGGATACAGGACCGCTCTAAGCGGCCGGGAGAGGGTGGAGCTTCTGACTCCAAGAGACACAGACCTGGGAGCTCCGGGATGGGAGGGGGCTTCCAGAGGGGTGGTGCCAGCCATGGCGGTGGATCTCGCCCTAGCTTGGGGCAAGGACCCGGGAGTGATGGAGCTCGTGTTCGGCACTTCCACTGCAGACGATGTGGGAGGGATCATCCCGGGCGAGACTGCGAGGGGCGGCTAGTGGAGTGTTTCAGCTGCGGGTTGAGGGGACATCGAGCCTACGAGTGCACAGCCAGGAAGGGAGGATTGTTCTAGTCTAGTGTGACACCCCCAACCTCATACAGGCTGAGATAGATAAAATCTCAACACAACAGCTGCCTTACCCAACCAAACAGAGCATAGCGGAAGCGAATTTAAAACCTAAGGGGCGTCATGCCACATCTAGGTATAAACACAGCCTAGATGCACAGGCTAAACATAAGAAACGAGCTCAACTGTATAAACGATAATCCTTAAATATATCTCAAGACATCCAATAACTAAACTAAAGTACACAACATCTCAAGTGGCACACAGGCCAAAGCATAAGGCTAAAACATAACCACTATCTAAGCCTCCTCGTACGGGTGTATCTCTATCGCGCTCACGCAAAGACTTTAAGGCAAACCTGGAAAACACACGAAGAACCATTAGCAAAAGACTGCTAAGTAACCACCATTCACACCCGCAAGGAAGTATAGATATACATATACGTTGTAAATAGGTTTACACACCCATATAGAATATAAACACCAACAAACTGTTCCACAGTTCAAATCGGATACTCAACAAGGATAAACTGAACGAATCAATAACCAAGACTCAGTCAAACAAAGCCAATATCCAACAAGGAAAGCATAATACAATAACGAATCATAACTAAGATACCAACTGAACACAATCCAAAGGGAACCAACCAACCTCAACGAGAACAACAAGATATCAACCGAATAGCACAAAGGACCTACAACAACCAACCAAGAAAGAATCCCAACTCCAACCTCCAAACCCTCAAAACCAACCACCAAACCAAACCAATCTCATAATCACAAATCGAGAGTCAAACCCGGAAAACCGGTACGCAGGGGCAAAAGCCCAATCACAGGGACCGTAGTCCAATCACAGGGACCGAAGTCCAATCACAGGGACCGAAGTCCAATCACAGGGGTAATGAACCCAATCACAGGGGCAAAAGCCCAATCACAGGGACCGAAGTCCAATCACAGGGGTAATCAACCCAATCACAGTGACCGGAGTCCAATCACAGGGGTAATGAACCCAAATATAGTCAATAGTAGCCAAACCCAGATAACTGGTACACAGGGACCGAAGTCCAAAGTCAGAAGCCAATAGTAGCACAGCCAAACCAATCAACAACCACCAAGGGATACTCAAAGATCCACCACCACATACTCATACTCAACTCAGCCCAAGAACCGTCACTCAGAGTGCTCATCTCAGATATGAACACCAACCAACTCCCAAATAAAGAATCCAAGGATTCAACCAACCAAATAACAGACTCATATAACGAACTGAGAGGTATGAATAGATACTCAGAATCAGGGTAACATAACCAATAGAATACTCTGATAACTCAAGAACAAAGGAGGAAACAAACAACGGATTGCTCACCAATCACTACCACCTTACTCTCACGGAAAACCCTAGCGCTTACATTGTCACGCTAGAGAACCCCGCAAGAGCAATTCCCACATACCGAATCAGACTCAGCTCAGAATACAAAGAGATACTCCAGAATACAAAGATCATATCACAATGCACCAATATTCATCTAACAGAGGCCAAATAACATGGAAATCCAAACCAACAAATGATCATACACAACAAGTAGACAAAGGATTAGGACACGAGTCCATGAATCCACAACACAATCAATAATAGGCTAATAACCAAGGATATTCAGGATTTCCAATCCACCAAATAATATCATATAGAGCGAGAGTAAAATAGATTTTGATGGACATAGTGGTTACCTTTGAAGCGTAAATAATTCCAAAAGCATTTAAATCCAAAGCAACGTCAATCCTAAGCTCAAAGCTCGGTTCATTACCGCGAACCTGAAGAGTTAATATAACTCTAATACCGTTACTAACTATTAATAACAAGGATATTACTAACCTTATTCGGTCCATAATAATGGTCCTATAATCTATGCTTAACGGCTAATATAATGTGACCAATACTAATCTAAACTTAAACTATGATATTATAACAAATTCCAAAATTACAAGCCTAACAATAATAAGCCAATATATTACCTTAATCAGAAATGCCTAAGCCAAGGTTCGAACCCGAGCCAACCACCCAACACTTCCCGGACTACACCACTGCACCACTGCGTCTCTTGGTGTCACATTACGCGACCACAAGCTCATTATCCTTGTTGCATGCCTTCGGTTACCATAACGGGGAAGGTGCTTCCGCCTACGCGATCTGCTATCAACGAAGGATTGAAGGCACGGCTCACCTCCACGGAAACTCCACCACCGCCGCTTGCTTCCGCTAGGTCAAGGTGGGGGAGGACTCAACTTCGTTGTCGTCGCAAGTTCGCCGGAAACAGAGGAAGGAAGAGACGAATACCGCCGCCGTAGGACTGCCGACACTTCTCACGTTCTTCACTGCTCCAGCTCACCGTCGATCACAGCCTGCTGCCGCCGGTGGTGTTTCGTAGCTCCGTCGCTGCCGAGAAGAACAGAGGCGAGGGGGTAGTCGAAGCTCGCTGCTGGGAACTCCACCGCCGTCACTCGCTGCTGCTACTGGCCGAGCGGGAAGGGGAGATCGCCGGTCACGGTCCTGTTGCTACCGAGAACTCATCACTGCCGCTCGTCGCTCATGCCGGGAAAACAGAGAGGAAGGTGCAGTCCGCTCCTTGCTGCTGGGGGGGAAAAACACTCGCCGGAGCTGCCTCACTGGTACGCCACCACCAACACGCCGGATGAACCATCGGAGAAGGAGGAAGCGATACCCTGGGTCGAACATCGCTGCTTCCCGAGCCCCTTGCCATCATCGAGCGAGAGAGAGAGACCACGTCGCTCCCCTGTTCTGAACGTCGTTCACTAATGGAGGTTGCCGTCGGAGTTCGTCGAGGCTGGCTTCCGGGGATCGTTCGTAGCTGATGGCCGGAGGACCCCCTCTTCGTCGAAGCTGCTGCCGGTCGGAGCCCCCGCACGTCGTGAAGCCGAGGACCAATAGAGAGAGGCAGAAACGGGAGAAGGGAAATGCAATGCTAGCGTGTTTTGGTTGCTGAACTCTAGGTTTCCACTTTGGGAAGCTACTATTTTGGGCTAAGTTTCCAAAATGGATTTGGGCTACCCAAGATATGGCATTTGGATCACTTGAGTTAGGTTTGAGGTTCAAGACTAGACATGGTTCATAAAATTCATTTTCATAACTTGTGGGCTTATAATAGTTGGGTCAAAACCATAACTTATAATATATATATATATAACCATAGCTATGGGCTTATAATAAAATCCTTAAGAAATATAATTCTTGCGGGCTCAAGAATGATCATAGTCCATAAATCACATACATATAATTATGGGCTTAATAATAATATTTATGTCGGAACTATATGTATATATATAACTATAGAAATATTGGGCCATGGATCATTTATTATTAATCTTAACAATAAACTATATATATATATATATATATACAAGAGTATATAAATCCCAAGCCCATAGGAAATAATTATACTTATAATTATTTAAATAATTATTTAATAAGAAAATAACCCCTTATAATATTCAAAAGAGCAGTAGGAATTTTCGGGGTGTTACATCTAGACCGAGCCCGATTCAGGGAGCCCCGACAGCGACTCGACCCTCCAGGGAGGCCGAGGGTAGCGGAGGAAGCAAGCCGAGTGGAGGCCGAGGGCAGCAAGCTGGGCCGCAGCAAAGGAAGATCTTTGTGATGGGCCGCACTCAGGCGGAGGCTAATGGGCTTGATGAAGGTAACCCTCGAGCTTAATCTTTAATTACGTGGCATATAGGTGCTTTTAGGTTCTTTCTTTAAGTGCATATAGTTCGTTGAACCGTTAAGCGACCCTTAGGTAACCTTCGTTAGTTAGGAAGCTTTAAGTAGCGTTTTGATAAGAAGTTCGAAGACCCGATCTCGTGTTATGTCGTTGAGGAGTTCGTGAAGCTAAGTCAAAGGAACAAAAAGGAAAAGAGAGAAAAGAAGCCTAAGGTCCAAGCTGATGTTCACGTTGAGACTCGAACCCGCGCCAAGCGCTTAGTGCAGAAAAAACCAAACCGTTCGACCATGCTGACTCGTTGGTACCATGTTGCAAAGCCTGTATCTTGACTTCTGTTTGGCGTGATGAGTGGGTGCGGACGAAAGGGGCGGAGATGTGTCCTCCGTGGGTGAGTTCCGTGTGTGTGCGTGCGGAGGGGTGCAACGGCTCGAGGTCTTCCGCAGGAGAGTTCCGCCGAGCGAAGAGGACCAACCAGCGGAGCAGGGGCTACCGTGAAGGAGTTCCGCAAGATCAAAAGGGCACATGCGTCATTCCCCGTTCCAGCGGATTAAAAACCCTAACCCTCCTTTTTGTTCCGCTTATTTCCCCCGTTCTTCCTCCCCGTAGCAGCAAAGAGCAGCAGAGAGCCATCTTCCGTAATTTTCCTCCGTCTACAACAGCCAGGCCACGCACGACTGCCGCGCAGGTCCGCAACGTCGTCCGTTTCTTGCTCTCCCCACGGCAATCAACGGTCCAACAGCCCAACAACGACATCAACAATGCCGAGAAGAAATCCAACCCGTGAAGGTGAAGGCCCGAGCAACATCCAATACTCCATCATTGACGGTAAAGCTCTTGACCCATTACACTTTTCGCCCGAACTTGTGAATATGTTGAACTATCAAGGCTTGTTGGAACAATTTCTACGAATTGAAAGTGTAGTTTATCCCAACTTGGTTCATCAATTTTATCAAAATATGAAAGTCAAGACAGTCAATCAAGTGGCCGTTCTCACTTCGATAGTGAAGGGTGTGAGGATTTCTTTTGACCCGCCCAAGCTTGCTAGGTTGCTCAGTTTGCCGTTAGGGGGCGTGAGTCAGTACGAGCGTAATGTTTGGATTGAGACGCAAGAGGTGGGCTTTCGGGATTATTTGAGGTATATGCTAGGGCAAGACGAGGGCATTGCTTTAGACACCCGCCCTGTTAAGCATAATTTGATCGGTGAACAGAAGATCTTGACTTTGTTGATAGGAGAGAGTTTGTTGCCGAACCGGAACAACAACAAGGAGGTTACGGCGATAGAGTGTGCTTTCGCGTATTTCTTGAAGCATCGGGTTAAGTTTGACATACCCAGTCTGATGATCTCGCATATGGAGTTTTGCAAGACAGTCAAGCGACGCAATCGGCCCTATGGGATGATTCTGAGCTGGATCTTTCTGTTGGTCCCGGTGAAGACGTTATGAGTCTAGAAGGGGGGGGGTTGAATAGACTCAAGGGAATTTTGAAAACTTTTTAAAGAGTTAAATGCAGCGGAAAGACTTGTATCAATTTTTATCTTTTACTTTGCACTAGGGTTTTTCTTATCAAACGATTAGGTTAAGATGATGTATGTAATGCAATGCGTATGATGAAATAAAAAGATAGAGATAGAGAGAGAGAGAGAGAGATTTTATAGTGGTTCGGCTGTTAACAAAGCCTACTCCACTCTTCTTCACAACACGTGAAGGTTTGCACTATATTCTCCTTATAGTACAATCTCCTTTACAACATGCTCCTTTGATCACAAAGCCCGGCAGCTATGTTATGGTAGGTTTTTCAACTTCTTCCAAGTTTACTCCGCCTCTTTCTACTTCACTCGTAGAGATGGTTGAATAAGTAGGTAAATCTCCAACTTGGAATTCTTGAGCTCTCCTTCTTCAAGCTCACAAGAATTTCCAAATAAAACTAAATAAAGCTTAGTATGCTTAAGAATATCACACTGGAAATTTTTGCTTGAGCAACAATATTTCGCGCAATTCAACCTTGTCAAAAAATGAGATGGGACAAGGGTATTTATAGGTGAGATTTCAGATCCGTTGGAGGGAGATCGAAATTCAAAACCTATTAACCAGTGAGTATTATCCAATGGGTAATATCTTCTCTTTTTCAGAATGTCAGTACTAGCTAGCCGTTTGTCCACTTTTGGAAAAGGACAAAGTACCTTTTGTCCCTAAAAAGGTGACAATCATTAAATGCTCCTTGGGATTGTTGCATAGGACCCAAGATGACATTCAGATATACCCATTTTCAAGGCAGTAGAAAAGACAACTTATCAGAGAATGTCTTTTGCCTTGGTTGAGAATGATTGACTTTATCATTCTTTCTTTAACTCCTCGAGTCAATCACTTCCTTGATTGCTCGGTTATGGAAACTTGGTCTTTCCCGTTTTTGACCTAAGATCCATGTCTTCGAATCTTCGAGTCTTTGAGTCTTCGAGTCTTCGAGTCTTCAAGTCTTCGAGTCTTCATGTCTTCGAGTCTTCATGTCTTCGAGTCTTCATGTCTTCGAGTCTTCATGTCTTCATGTCTTCGATTGAAACATTTCTCGGTTTACAGGAATTTGTGAGGTCCAAAAACAAAACAAAGACAGACAAAAATTAGGGGTCTCCCCGTGTAGCTTGGTATCATCAAAATTAACTATTCGGGGTTCCTAACAATTTCCCCCTTTTTGATGATGCCAACACCCCATACTCATCCCATTCGGTTTTCTTTTATCCTTAAACGGATTTCCATTTAGTAATTTCAAATAGTTGAGGTTTTACAATTTTAAGCGAGGAGTAAAGACTAGAACACACACACACTGAACCAAGAGAGAAGTTCTTTATATATATAGAGAAATTCATACAACTTTGCAAAAACAAAAACTTAAAGCTGATAGAAACAAAAAGACATAATCAAAACTCTTCTTATTTTGAACTCTCGCCAGCTTTCTTCTTCTTCTCTCTTTCCCAGATTTCATATTGTTGAAGTTGTATCATGTCATTGATTTCCTTTCTTGCCTTTACGATGTCGAGACCTTCGATCTTGAAGGCATACTTTCGGTGTAATTTCAGCATCAGATAATTTTGAACAACTTCTCCAAGATTTTCACCCCTTATGACTCCCCAGTTCCACCAGGCAATCAATTCGGCAGCATTCATTCCATCAGCAAAACTTTGTTGAGTAGCACTCAGAATCTGGTTTATGCCATACATCTTGGCTTGACCTTCGGCTGATTTGGTTATCTTGTTTGCGTCCTCGAGCTCCTTTGCTGCTTTCTCGAAAGCCTTTTGCTTTTCTTGCTGAATTCGGAAGATTTCTTTGTCTTTCTTCCTTTGCTCATAGACTTGTTCGTTTTGATCACGCAAGAAGTTATGTCTATCCATGGGTTGCTTATTATTCCAGAAGGGTGGAATATTGCACTCTTCCCACTTCTTTCCAGATCCCTGCTCATAAGGGATATAGTCAATGGGTTCTCCATTTACTCTTCGAGTTTTCACTTTTGATCTTTTGCTTTGCCTTTTTGAACTCGGTTCACCTCCCGTAGGTTTCTTTTGAGTGCGTTTTGGAGAAGGTGTAGGAGAAGGGGTTTTCCTTATATTCAAAATTTCTCTTTTCTGTTGTGCAAGGTCGTCAGCATCAACCCTTGCCACAATCTCTTTTCCTTTCCCTTCTTCCCCCTTGTTGGCATCATTAACTCCAGCAAGTAAATCAACCTTGTCGCTCAAACGATTTATGCAGACTTGCAATTCCTTCAGGGTCCATTCGAACTCACAGACGAGCGATGCTGTAGCATTCTGATTTCCATATACGGTCTCGAGTTTCGAACAGTTGAGATCAAGACGCTCTTTGATGCAAGCGTGTTTCGTGACTAAGTTACGCTGGATGGTAGTAAACTCGGAAAAAAAAATAGGGTAAATGTGACCAGGGAATTAGCGAGGCAGACGGTTCATAGCACTTTCAACGCGCCGAGTCTGCAGTTTTCGGGGTTGTTTCAGGTGGATGGGAATGAGTACATCACGGCTCATGAGTTGAGCAAGTTGCCAGCAGCCGAGAGCAGGGAGCTCATTGAGCGTTTTCATATTCCACACAAGAGGTTGCGAGGGTTGGTCGCGCCCTAGCAGGCCGAGCAGGCAGGTGATGATGAGGAGGACGATGAGTCCGAGGAAGAAGCTGAAGAAGAAGAGCCCGAGGATGAGACTGACCGGGAGCACCGGAGGAAGGAGCAGCATGACCCCTTAGTTTCTGCACCACCAGTTGGCCCCGTACTCCGACAACTGCAGGAGATGCACCGCATGGTAGAGGCGAGGTTCACTTCGCTAGACTTGAGGGTGGATCGCGGCTTTCAGTGCTTAGGCTTCATCGAGGCCAAGCTAGGCATTGAGGTGCCACTAGAGTATCTGCATCCTTATCCTTTCCACGGTCCAGGCAGTTCTTCGCAGGGAGGCCACCCAGGTTAGTTGGAAGTTTTCATGCTCGTGTTAGCTCCGTAGTAGAAACCCTTTGATCTAGGTAAGTTGTTAGTTTAAGTTCTTGCATGCTAGTCGTGGGTTGGGTAAGTTATAAGTTTAGGATGCTAGAAGTGTAGTATGTTCTTGAGTTTAGGATTGGTTGAGCAATCGTTCTCTTTAATCTTCAGTTGAATCTTTGTTTCCTTGAATCGTTTCGTTTCAAAGTTCCCGTGAGCTATGAGCTTCGGGGACGAAGCTCCTTTTAAGATGGGTAGAGTGTAACACCCCGTAAATTCGTTCAAGCCGTAAGACCGATAATTAATTCCCTGGGCAATTTATTTATTTTAATTGGGCTAGTTCTTCCAATTTCATACATATATATATATGTATATATTTCTTGAGCCTAAATTAATTATTCTAATCAAGAGCCCAATTCCTCAATTTATTCTTGTAAGGGATTTATTCAATTTGGATCCTTACAATTCTTATAATTAAAAGTATTCTTACAATGGCCCAATTTCTTAATAATATATAAGTATAATGTCTTTAAGACATCTTATGGGCTTTCTTTATTCTAATGTATATATTTAATTGTAAGAGATGAATTTCTTAGCCCAACTTATTAATCTTGTACATTATATTCTTGTAAGCATATATAATATAAGATGGAGCCCATTTCTTATTAAGTCTTTCACCCTAATATAATATATGTATTGTAGTATATATATTCAAGACTAAAAATCCCTAAAGGTTTTCACTCTCTCTCTTCCCTACACTACACTCACACGCCATTTTCCACTCTAAAATTCTCCAAATTTGATTTTCATTTCTCCTTCAAGTTTTCAAGTCAAGATTGCTTCTTTAGGCTTGTTTGAGTTTGGGTAAGTGCATATATCTAGGAATATTCATTGCATCATATAGTTTTGCTAGTCTTTATGCAAGTTCTTATGTTTCCTTTTGGGGTTCTTTGGGTAAAAAGATGATCAAGAAGGTGGTGGGGCTTTGTGAGGTGTGTTGAAGCTTGGCTTGGTTGGAAAGAGCTTCAAAAGGTAACCACTATGTCCATCAAAATCTATTTTTACACTCTCAATCTATATGATATTATATTTTCTCAAAAAAAAATCTATATGATATTATTTGGTGTTGGAAATCCTGAAATTTCTTGGTTATTAGCCCTATTCTTGGTTGTGTTTGATGGATTTCATGATCTTGTGTCTTGATCTTTTGCCTAATGTTGTTATGAACATTTGTTGGTTGGATTTCCAAGATTTTTGGCCTCTGATTAGATGGAATATTAGTGTATTGTGATATGATTGTGTATTCTGGAATGGTCTTTCGTGTCTGAGCAGAATCTGGGAGTTGGGGGTGTGGGATTGACCGTGCGGAGGACCCCAGCGGAATAATGTAACCCGCTGGAGTGTTCCGCAAGGCCATCGCGGTGGAGAGTGACGGATGGGGATGTTCCATTGAGGAGGACCGCCTCCTTCTTGCGGAGGAGTGCGGCGGTGGTCAGGGTTCCATTGAAGTGTTCCGCAAGGTCTCTGGGAATCTGCTTCTAGAGACTGTTTTGGTTGTTGTTGTCTGGTTGTTTTCCCTTTTGTTCTGAATATTGTTGGATTGTTTTGTTGGGTATTTTACCATGTCTTTGGAGTATTTATTCATGCCTTTTGTTGGGTATTTTACCATGCCTTTGGAGTATTGATTCATGTCTTTTGATTCCTCTTTTGTACTCATGCTTCATTGATTCCTTGAATTCATTACCTGGGAGTTGGTTTGTGTTCATAGTTGAGATGAACACTTTGTTTGGTTGTTTTTTGGCTGAGTTGGAGTATGAGTATGCGGTAGTGGATCCTTGGGTATCTTTTGGAGGTTGATGGATGAACTAACTGTGCTACTATTGACTATATTTGGACTTCGATCCCTGTGATTGGGTTTATACCCCTGTGATTGGACTTCGGTCCCTGTGATTGGACTTTGGTCCCTGTGATTGGGCTTTTGCCCCTGTGATTGGACTTAGGTCCCTGTGATTGGACTTCGGTCCCTGTGATTGGGTTTTTACCCCTGCGTACCTAACTTCTAACTGTGGTTGGGTTTTGGTATGATGGTTGGTATGAGGGTTGGAGGTTGGAGTAGGGAGTTTTCTTGGTTTATGTATTTGTGAGTTCCTTGTGATTATTCGGTTGATTCGTATTTCGGTTGATATCCCGTTGTTCTTTGTTATGGTTGGTTGGTTCCATTATGGTTGTTGTTCAGTTGGTATCTTGTTTATGGACTCGTTGTCTTATACATTCGTTTTGAATATTGGTTTCATTTGGAAAAGTCTTGGTTTATGATTCGTTCAGTTTATCATTGTTGAGTATCCGCTTTGAATTAATGAACAGTTCGTTGGTGTGTATATTCTATATGGGTGCGTAAACCTATTTACAAGCTTATGTATATCTATACTTCCTTGCGGGTGTGAATGGTGGTTACTTAGCAGTCTTTTGCTAATGGTTCTTTGTGTGTTTTCCAGGTTTGCTTTAAAGTCTATGCGCGAGCGCGATAGTGTACACCTGTATGAGGACGCGTAGACTAGATGTTCTGTTCTTAGACTTGTGTTTTGGGCCTGTGTGCCGTTTTGAGATTTCATATACTCTGGTTTAGATGTTGGATGTTTTGAGACATGTTTGAGGATTAAATATCTATGCATTACAGTTCTTATGGTTAGCCTGTGCATCTAGGCTGTGTTTTTCTTACCTAGATGTGGCATGATGCTCCTTAGGTTTTAATTCGCTTCCGCTATGTTATGTTTTATGGTTGAGATAGGCAGCTGTTGTGTTAAGTTTTATCTATCTCAGCTTGTGTAAAGTTGGGGTGTCACACTCATCCTTCTTATCAGCTTTCTCAGGCACTGGATCATTTGAGGGAAAACGGGGGTCCTTCAGAGCTAATCCACTTCTAGTGGTGACTGCATTCACTTGGTGCCTTGGATTTTCTGTGCTTGCTGGCAGTCTACCATTCGAAGATAAAGGTGGGTTAGAAAACGGATTACCTCTTCCTTGTTGCTGAGCCTTGAGACCATCTATTTCTGCTTGTAGTTTGCCAAACAGCTGAAGGTTCTCTGCTTGTAGCTTACCAAGCTGAGCCATCATAGTGTTCATGAGAAGCTGTATATGAACATCCTGAGATGGTCTAGAGGAACCTTGACCCTGAGTGTTCCCAACATTCTGATTCACTTGCTGGAACTGCCCTTGAGATACATTCTGATTATTCTGCCCAAAATTCTGATTGTTCCTCCACTGGCCTTGGTTCTCACCCCTGTTCCCTTGGTTACCATGATATCCTGGTGGATTGTTTCTCACTTGATTTCCCTAATTGTTCCAAGAGGAAACAACCTGATTCCTTCCTTGCTGCTGGTAGTTCCCATAACCTTGCCCCTTACCTTGTGGTCTAGAATAACCAATGAGGTCACCTTGCTCCACATTAGGCTGAGGAACTTGGTTACCGAAGTCTAACAAAGGACATGTCTGAGCTACATGATTTCCACCCCAAGTTGCACAACAGGCTACAAGAGGTACCTGTGGCACAGAATAGGGGTTAGGAGCATAAAGATTCTGTGGAATCAGTGGAGGCTGAGCAACTGCCTGGACACCGAGGTAATCCGCCACCGAAGCCTCACCCTGCTGCAGCGATTGTAACTGACCAAGGAGATGAACTGCACGGGCGCGCGACGTAGAGGCCAACGCCAACTCAATTGCCTTCCGAGCCGCCATGGATGTCCATTTACCAAGCACCAGAGGCATAACCTCCTCAGACAAGGAAGATATGATCATGGACATGATCGCTCGATCCTACTGAAACCAAAAGCAGTAGGCCGTATTCACGGAAACAGCGGAGGAGGCTTCAACGGCTAGCAGCGGCACCGTGGCAGGCAGACTAGGAGCAAAATCATCAATATACCCCTTCAGATTTTGATTGTGAAGAAACGGGACAAGCTGTGCCCGCCAAAAAAGAAAATTTTTACTGGTGAGCTTGATATTCACAAAATAATGAGCTGAGGACAACGAATTCGGCAACGAAGGCGCGGCCACATCAGAGATAGTCCGCTCGGAAGACACCGCAGCAGAGCCATCATTGGCCATGGAAGAAGAAAATGACTATGATACCATATTAGGGTTTGTATTCATCAGTAATGCAGGAATGCAAAAGGAAAAACTATATACAAGCTACAGACTTATGTTGGATGTTTATATAGTAATGGAGATTAATATTTCAGATGGACTACCATGAAAGCTTAAATAATATTTGGAGTTGTGGAGTTATAAATATTATTTTAATTTGGTAGAAAGTAAATTGGAAAATATGTATATTGCGTACGGTTGGAACCAAAGAATACTCAATTACGGGATTGAGAAATTAACTTGTGAGAAATTAATTTCTAATCAGTTAATTTTGTACTCTTAATTCAGGGAAGTCAAATTAACCTTTGAAGCCTTCGTGGCCGAATGCTTGTGGCCGAAGATATAATGTCTTTTGAGGCTGAAGACATAATGCTTGTCGCCATGGCCGAAGCATAGCATGAATTGGTTGAATTGTTAATGATCGAATATGTTGTTTCGTTGCTTCATAGTTCTTTGGCTCAAGGATTCGTTGTTATGATGCATACGTGTAAATTGTGAATATTATTTGTTTGTTATTTGCATGGCAATATGCATTGAAATAATAAACATATATATATACGAACCTACGAATGTACGTAACTTATGAAAAATGTATATGTTATACATGGTTCATGTAATTATATTTTCCAAGACTAATATATATGTTAAGAAATGTTTTGAGGATGTTGGAATTTTGAACTGCCGGTAACTTCCATGTAACCTCTCCTAACAGTCAAAATATTTCATATAAATATTTTGGGGAGACATCTGATAGACACATGCAATTGACAGATGCAATCAACTTGCAGGACATGCACCAAGATATTTCACAGTCTTACAGTTCTACAGGAAATTCTTAAACAAAGCAACTTAAGAATTTCATTCATCTTCTTGTATTCAATAAGATTAAATCTGGAAACTTGTTGCTTTTTCTGAGGGAGATTTAAAGCTTATAGGAAAGTGATTACACGTGTTAGGAATAAAATTGTAATAGTTTTGATGAGCCAATTTGTAATTTTAGAAATCCCCTATTTTATTTTTTAGAAGTTAGAGTTTGACCCGGAAGGCAAGACTTGACAATAGTTTGGTTCGAATTATTGTCTTATAGAGTTCATTTTATTATGACTCTTGTAAGTCATTTACTTCCACTATACACATGAGTATACATGATCCATTGGACAAGGCTTGTTTATCGTTGCTAGAAGACTCAAGTTCAAATCCTATTGAAGACATTTTGAGTCTTGGAGAGCATGGAATGAAGCTAATCCTATCACGGCTAAAAGGTCAAAGTTTTAGTCAATAGAGCAACTCATGGAGTAACTTTGGGAGGAAGCTAGGTCAAATGGAGGAAGTTTGGGTCAATTGATCTAAACCGAGAAGAACTTCAAATTCAACTATCTCTACGTCTTACTCTATGCCATGCTAAAAAGGATCAAATATATTTATTTGATGGATATGACTGAATGAGTTGAAATGGAGAAACGATGAAAGACTTAAGCATATATACGGAGGTCTAGCGTTCGAATCCTACTTGCTACATTTTGATACAAAGGAGGAAGCTCTTGGAGCTAGTTACACGGCCAAAGTCCTTGGAGTAATTTTTGGTCAATAAATTCTAAAATGGAGCTAGTTTGGTCAATGGAGGAACTTAAAGTCAAAGTGGAGGAACTTTGCATGGATCCATACGCGTGAAGGCTAAACCATTTTTACAAGCGTAAAGGTCATTTTGGAGCAACTTATGGAGCAACCTAAAGTGGAATTTATACTTAACCATTTTTGCATGGTTCAAGTTTATTCCTGTACGTGATAATACAAACCAGAAGAAATCTGAAGATGGTGATTTTCTGAAGATCATTGTTTATACTCAAGCAAGAATCACCCGGAAAATATTTTGAAAGATCAACTTGCCCAAAATCAAAAATCAAGAGCAAAACAAAGTCAAAAATATCAAGCTCTGAAGGATACACAGTCTGCAATATCAAGCTGAGAAGGCAACAAAGTCAAGATTGGAGGCTACAAGTTTCAAGAATCTATCAAGCCGTAAAAGAAGACTTTATGAGCGACTACAGAGGTAAATTGTCAAAAGTTACCAGCGACATTAAATGTGTAGATCAAAATGGAGATTTCATCAGATCAATTTGGCAAGTTATCAGAACAACGGTATGGTCATTAAATGAGAAGGTATGGCCATCAAGATCAGATTGGAATGGCCAATCAGATCAAGTGAACGTTCAAAATTTGAATGTTCATAACGGGCAAATAATTCTTTGAATTATAAGAAGCCCAAGAAGACTTGAAGACTAGCACAAGAGATACATACAAAACTGACGGGGGAATACAAAGACAACGAAAAATACAAAGTGCTGAGATACTAAGCTATACACGAGAGAATTCAAGTCTTAGAAATCTTTATTTATTTAAAACAAATTTTGTATCTCTACCGAGGGTAGAAAGGAGTGTAGCTGGGTGCGTAACACTCGGGTGAACTAAGTGCAGCTTTGTGCGTACCACTTAGTTGGGAACGTAGCTTGGTGCGTAGCGTTCGGGGAGCGTAGCTTTGTGCGTAGCGCTCGTGAGCTTAGCTGGGTGCGAAGAGCTCGTGGTTGAGTGTAGCTTTGTGCGTAGCACTCGGGAGTTTCACTATTGTATCTGGGTGATTGAAGATAGTGGAAACCTTCCTTGGAGCAAGGAAGAAGTGGACTAGGAGAATTACACCATCTCCGAACCACTATAAATCTCTGCCTCTCATTTACTTTACTGCACTTTACATATTTGCATGTTTTAACATACTAACCCTTTACGTACTGTGTTGAGCATATCTTCTGGGTTTGTGTGTTCCCACGTTCGCATGCGGCTCAAACTTTGCATACATGTTCTTTGAGCTGTTCTGAGTATTTCCAACGTTTTGCATGCGAGTTATCTCTTCAGTTTTACGCAGTTTTGTCCTATAGCACTTTTACCGTACAATATTCCGCTGCGGATTTCAAGTTGAATTTATTCACTTGGAATCACTCTGGTTGAGTGTTATAAAGTTTTTAATTGTTTGAAAAGTCTATTCACCCCCCCCCCTCTAGACTTTTCCCACCCTATCGGGACCAACAACACGCCTGAAGACACCAGATGATCCGGTTTTGTTCCCTTGTTTTTCTGTAATTTTTGTTGTATCTCAAATGTATTACAGATTAGCAGCATTTTTTCTAAAAATCTATAAGCTTTAAAGTTTCTTAACCTATGATCATTTGTCTTGTCTTGGAAAGTTTTGAAGACAAGATGTTTGGCGTGAAAGAGAAGTGTCCCATCACAGAAATATTTCGGAATGTGAATTTCGAATTTGGTGGTAAGGATGACAGTAATCACTTTTGGGTCTGTCATTTTATAGTACAAGAAGATTTCATACGGTTTTTGCATGGTGTTCATGGCATGCCATGTACATGCTGTACATGTGGTTTGAATACATGCTATGAAGTTTTATTTCTATCTTCACTCAGAATCATGAGGCATTAATTATGCCTAGATGATTAGTGAGATGAGTGGAATGATTTTATATATAAATAAATCATTTTATTAGCATGATTTATTTGGAACGAGAAAATTTGTTCTCTACATGGTGAGCCGGAAGAGATGAAGTATAAAAGCATATAGAAGTTGCATGATGTAACCGGTAAGGTACTTTTATTTGTCTCGGCCTCGACATGAATGTAAGGGAGCGTTTGGTTCGCATATGGGAATCGGAATCGGAATGGGTATCAAATACTTGGTAATGGTAATGAGTTTTGGTGGAAGTATTTAGCATGTTTGGTAATTGGGTGGAATGGGAATGATTATTAATAGTTGGGGAAGAAAGGAGGAGGGGAGATGAAACCCTTATTTAATAAGGGTATGAGTTTTCTCATTAATGGGGTATTCCAAACCCATACTAGCATTCACAAAACCTATCAACCAAACACAAGCAATCACTTTCATACCCATTCCTTATGCCTAAACCCACCAACCAAACACACCCTAAGTTTTATTTTACTTAATGATTAAGTTATGTATCATGTATAGAAGTTATGCATGGATTCTTTTAAGTTTTTCATAGCCTGTTAAATACAAGGATTTATTTATGCATGTATATATAAATATTTTTATATTGATACTTTGTCTCGGTTGCATGCATAGTACACAAGATACATATATAATATGTTGGATCTTGAGGTGCTGTAGGTCTGCCAAATTTGAATTAATTTGGTGATATCAATTTTTCTGCAGCTTTCTACATGGTTACAATGTTGTGGAATTATTTTTATAATGTCCTGCATGAATTATTGATTATTTTAGCACCATAGAAAGTTTATCCTTGTGTAAGTATGGAAATATTATGTGATATTTCTGATGAAGGCATGCAATAACTTTCATGCATAAGAAATGCATAATGATGAAATTCATAAAATTTATGAATGTCTTAACACAAGATTTCTCATACTGAAAATGTGTTAAAATTCTGAAAGCCAAAAAGTTTACTAGTTTATCTAGTATGGAAATTGGCTAGTGAAAAGAATTTTCAAATTTAAATCATGGATTATGATTTAAGTTGGTATGATTCTTCAGTTTGGAAGAAACATGAAAAGTAAAAGCTTAAAACAAAAAGTAGTTTCTTCTCCAAAGTAAATGAATTTTCTTAAAGAAGGAGGTTTTTCAGTATAAGCTTATTCTCCAAAGTGAATGGATATTTCTGAGTGGAGAACGCTTATCAGTTAATCTCCAAAGTGGATGGTATTCCAAATGGAGGAGGTTTAATTTTTGAGTTTAAGAAATCACTCATTATTAATGAGTTCTGCATGGTGATTGAAATTCTTGGTTATAGAATTTGCAGGAAATAAATATTTATTGACTAGGAACCTGTGAGGTGGGCTTTGGTATAATCAATTAAATATTTTATTTTACAAGTTCATTGATAGAATATTAAAATTCTATTTATCATCATGTTATGTTGGCAATGTGGATGGGATTAAACGGGACTTTTGAAATATTGAATAAAACCATTAATTATGGTTTAGTATATTCAAAAGTAATATCCATTTTTTATTTGAATTTTTGCATTTGCTTCGGCATACAAAAAATTTGATTGGCTGGGGAATTTGATTCCGGTCTTGTCAAAACTGATGTCACCTGGTTTGGTACACTGTGACAGCGAAGCTACACTAGCCAAGGCATATAACATTGTTTATAGTGGCAAGTTTATACACATATCTATGTGCGGGGAGATCTCATGTAATAGTGTTGTAGCACTGAACTTTGTATGGTCCCGGTTTAATTTAGCGGATCCGCTTACCAAAGCTATAACAAGGGACATGGTTCAAAAGACATTGGAAATGATATGGTTGTGGTGACCAATTATTAAATACATAGTTTTAATTGATAGGCCTTACTATGTATTGGTGATTATTTAGTACGGCATTAACAAGAAGTTAAAATCCTAGTTTAAGAATTGTACAGGGTTGTTAAGTACAAAATAATCTGAGGGATATGGAAAGCCTAATTATTTAAATTCCAAGTGAAAGAAAGCTCAACTCACGTCTAAGTTATTACGTTAGACCTTGAGTTCAATGTAGATGAGTACTTCATTTTGTGATTTGCAAGCATCAAAAGTTTAATTAAAATTGTATCCCAGGAAAGGTGATGCTTAGTTCTGCATTGGAGTAGGGATGAGTTTTTATTCTTAACTGATCTTTTGAAAAAATGCATGATGCAGTGCATGATATAAAATATTAGCCTCTGTGAGCATGAGGTGTGGCCGCTTCAACAAGTTTGGGCTTTACTTGGTATGTGCTCATTAATGGATACAGACACATCGCCTTTATAGTGTCAAGTTACTTTGAGTTGTAATGACTGTAAAACTCGTGTGTGTTATACCTACATTTCTTCAAAGAGACTGCGTGATTCAAGGTTCGTCCATCACTGCAATCCGAATTGATGTATTGCGTATAATACTATGTGAAAGTTCAATCTTTAAGACACTTTCATTTATGCATGCATGAGTTTTGGATTTATTTTGGTATAATATTAATTTTTACTATATAAATAGAGGAGGATTGTTGGATATTTATATAGTAATGGAGATTAATATTTCAGATGCACTACCATGAAAGCTTAAATAATATTTGGAGTTGTGGAGTTATAAATATTATTTTAGTTTGGTAGAAAGTAAATTGGAAAATATGTATATTGCATACGGTTGGAACCAAAGAAAGAGTACTCGATTATGGGATCGAGAAATTAACTTGTGAGAGATTAATTTCTAATAAGTTAATTTTGTACTGTTAATTCAGGGAATTCGAATTAACCTTTGAAGCCTTCGTCGCCGAATGCTTGTTGCTGAAGACATAATGTCTTTTGTGGCCGAACACATAATGTTTGTCGCCATGGCCGAAGCATAACATGAATTGGTCGAATTGTTAATGGCCGAATACGTTGTTTCGTTGCTTCATAATTCTTTGGCTCAAGGATTCGTTGTTATGATGTATACGTGTAAATTGTGAATATTATTTGTTTGTTATTTGCATGGCAACATGCATTGAAATAATAAACATATATATATATATATATATATATATATATATATATATATATATATATATATATATATATATATATATATATATATATATATATATATATATACACGAACCTATGAATGTACGTAACTTATGAAAAATGTATATGTTATACATGGTTCATGTAATTATATTTCCAAGACTAATATATTTGTTAAGAAATGTTTTGAGGAAGTTGGAGTTTTGAACTGCCGGTAACTTCCTCTCCTAACAGTCAAAATATTTCATATAAATATTTTGGGGAGACATCTGAAAGACACATGCAATTGACATATGCAATCAACTTGCAGGACACCAAGATATTTCATAGTCTTACAGTTCTCATGAAATTCTTAAACAAAGCAACTTAAGAATTTCATTCATCTTCTTGTATTCCATAAGATTAAATCTGGAACCTTGTTGCTTTTTCTGAGGGAGATTTAAAGCTTATAGGAAAGTGATTACACGCCTGAAGACACCAGATGATCCAGTTTTGTTCCCTTGTTTTTCTATAATTTTTGTTGTATCTCAAATGTATTACATACAGATTGGCAGCATTTTTTCTAACAACTTATAGTAGTAATAGAACTATAATATAATTGGAGTCGTTAGAGGCAAGAGGTAGAAATGCAAAATGGCAGGCAGTTGCCAGCGCCGCCCCAAATTGAAGTTGTTTGTTAGGCTAATGATTGTGTGAATAAAATAAATGATATTGCTTGGGAGATTCCTCATTATCACCTATGATCCATTTGTTATATTGTCAGCCTCAGCCAGTTGTCCTCTTCTCTTGTCGCTTCCTAACCAAGATACATATATTGGAATTTTCTGCTCTGCCTATTCCCTAGCATGCATATTCTGCTGCCCGCCTTCCTTTACATTAATTTTTTTTTAATTGCATTTCTCTCTAATTTTTAATTTTATAATTATTATTGTTGAAAGATACAAATAAATGTAGTCCCTTCCATAACAGTACTTCCATTATTATATAAGTACAGCATATATGCACAAGTCACACTTCATTACATGGATCTTTTAATAAAATATCTTTATCTGATTGATTCATGATGAAAATTAATCAATAAATGAGTAGTTAATAAATACAAACATTTTTCGAACTATCATGTCCAAGGAGTAAATGTAGAAAGCATTTTATGAAGGCATAAAAATAGCTTTTATATAATAATAATAATAATAATAATAATAATAATTATTATTATTATTATTATTATTATTATTATTATTGTTATTATGATGATTATTATTATTATTATTATTATTATTATTATTATTATTATTATTGTTGTTGTTGTTGTTGTTGTTGTTGTTGTTGTTGTTGTTGTTGTTGTTGTTGTTGTTGTTGTTGTTGATGGAATAAAATTTTATCAAAAAAAGTTTACCAAATGGTGATATGCTATATTGCCAGATTTGCTATTGGTAACACGTCATATTAAAAAATGATTAAAATGGACTAAATTTTTTCATCCATTAAAGCAATTTTTACAAGTAATATTTAATCCTTACAACATGTTTGGTTAAATTTAAGAAAAAAGAATCATATTTTATAAGGAATATAATAAGCAAAAAATAAAATACAAACTCTATTCCATTGTATATTTCATCATTTGAAGAATAATCTTTTTGATTATATTTCAATGTTTAGTTGTCTTAAAAAAATATAAATGAAATATTTTTTTTAAAACAGAAAAATAGACCTAACCTAAATATGTGCGCACACATGTATGTATTTGTCTGTGTATTAGGTTTTTATTTTTATTTTTTGGTAAGAATAATTCCTAAAAACTTAAGAATATACCGCTTAATATTAGCGTTCTTAGGAATAGTTGTTTACTTAAAACTTTAAAGAGGAATAACTCATTTATTTTTGAGTACTGTATCTGTTCATAACTACTTTCTCAACTTACTGAAGCACAAAAAGTCAACAGTTCCCTCCACTGAGGCTCAAACTCACTCCCATCATTCATGTGGGAGTATAAATCAGGACACTAGGTGCCACTAGACCACAAGGTCTTTGGTAAGAATAACTCATTTAAAAGTAGTATTTTGAGAAATAAATAGTGATCTATTATTTAAAAATATTATTTCATTCGAAAATTATTCTGCAAATCAAACACGTACTTAGTATTTATGGGAATTGAGTTCTTGGGGCAAATTTTACTGTGGACCATGCGTGGTTCATGTGACAACGTGGACCATGGTATAAAATCCCACTAGTTTCATGATGTCATTTTCATTACACTTCATGCATACTAAATATATTTTTGAATACTATTGACCCTGTTACATGTATTGAATTGAGTGGTGTATTTCGGTATGATGGGGAATGGTGTATTTTAATTTGTTTAGTGGTGCATTTTATAACGTAGAATGGTGTGTTTTAATAATACGTTTGTTGGTGCATTTTGTATCCTAACATTACCTTCTCCACTTACAATTACCATAAAGCCCCCACTTAAGTTACGCGAATTAAACTTCCTAAATCCTAATATATCACAACCACCTTCGGATCAGCACAATCGAATGGCGCACACTTGGCCACTCGACCGCACCTAACAACACAGCCGCATTTGACTAATATTTTATATATATATATATATATATATATATATATATATATATATATATATATATATATATAATTAATTAATTAATTAATAATGATTAATGTGATGTTTTATATATATATGATTTTAGAAAAAGTATATTTATGCAATGTAGAATGCTCCTTTTGGTGTTGTTAATTGCAGAGTACTAGCTAGTAATTGGAAAAATATGAATTGCAGGTCAACTTTCTTTCTTTTCTTTGAGATATTTTGTGTCTCCCTACCTGCAGGGCTAGTAATAGCATTTTGGAACTGTGAACTAATGGAGTTTAGTAAAGATGTTTCCTTTAGCATCAATTCTTTGATTTCCAACAATGTGTTAAAAGTAGCATAGTATTTCTGAGTTTGACAATGCTTTCCCTGAATATGGGTATTAAGTTCAGAGAGGCGGAGTTCATACTGAATGAGTTCAGCTTGTGAAGGTACACTATCAAGACTCCGTTTTAGTGACATAATAACCCTTAACTTAGAAGCAAGCTCCTTCTTTACAGAATCCAGCCTCACACTGGAGTCGGATAAAGAATGATCTAAACTATTAGAAAGCTTTCCCTCTTTCGTATTTTGTTCTACTTCCTCCAGCTTATTTATCTTAGATTGCAATTTAGAATTATGTAGTGTGCAATGCAATTGGAATTCAGAATGTTGCTTCTCAAGAGCCTTGAGGGTTTCCAAGAGTGACAGCAATCTGCCGTTGGATCAATTTTCTCTTGCAGTCCATTTATTTAATTCAATATTTTGTTCTTTTTCTGCTTCAGTTCTTCTACGTTGCTCTCTCTTGTCATTTTTATAATTTTTCGTAAATCTTTCTTCTCCGTTAATAGATTCAGAACTGTCTTCTCGTTATGATTTCACGTACCGGTCGTCACTAGCTAACTCATTTTTGGGTTTGTTTGCGGGTGGGGCTTTGCATTTGTGGTAGTTAACACTTGAATTTCCCATTAAAGTTGAAGAAGTAATCATGATTACTCTTGTTGCTTAATCTATAATGATGATTTGCCCTTTTCTCTATCTCTATTGTTGATTTTATTTAAGACTAGAACTTGTTAGGAACCCGAATAGTTAATTTTGATGATACCAAGCTATACGAGGAGACCCCTAATTTTTGTCTGTCTTTGTTTTGTTTTCTTTGATCTCACAAATTTCTGTAAACCGAGAAATGTTTTACTCG
>CP025659.1:30620654-30634391 GCA_003576665.1 Ipomoea trifida
ATCGTGTTCGTGTCGTTACCGTGTCGACCCGTTAACGAACCCGTATACACGAATTGCCAGGTCTAACCAAACATCTCCCAAGCAACCATTGTCATATCAATGAATCACTTGTGCACGAAGTTCCACACAATGGGATCCGAGTGGTTCGAGGAGACCAACGGGCTGCCTAGTAGTGCTATGTACAGGCAGTCAAGCAGTCTGACCGTGAGGACACTAGAATTCATACTATATCTCAGCAAGTCGATCGAAGGAAAGTCAGGAGAAGCTGCAACCTGCATCGGAAATGGAAGAAAGTGTACTTGACCCCAGCCAACTAGAACGAGTGGTCAGGATCAGTCAGGACCTCCTGGTTAGTCTATGAGAAGACATCATCGGAGTGCTTTAAAAATTCAAAAAAAAATTCGCTTGGAAACCAGAGGATATGCCTAGATTTGAACGGTTTGTCATATGCCATGGATTGTCCATTCAGCCAGGTTCCAAGCTCGTCAAGTAAAAAAAAGACGCTGATTTCAAGTGAAAGAAGAGAGTTCGTGAAGAAGACAACCACCCTCTTGGTGGTAGGTCACATTCAAGAAGTCCTTTACCCGGAATGATTGGAAAATGTAGTCCTTGCAGCAATACCCCCAACGTGGAGAATGTGCGTTGACTACACTGGTTTAAACAAAGTCTGCCCGAAGGATCCATACCCACTACAAAATTCCGACCATATGGTAGACAAGACGGCTGGGTGTGTGCTGGTGGGCTTCATGGATGCCTTCAAAGGATACCACTAGATTTTCATGTGCAAAGAAGATGAAGAGAAAACAATTTTCATAACCCCGGACAGGGTGTTTTGCTACATGGTAATGGTATTCGATCTACGGGACTCGGGAGCCACCTACCAGTAGATGGTCAATAAGTTCAAAGGATTGCTCGCATGACCTATGGAGGCATACGTCGACGACATGCTCGTCAAGAGCCGCTCCTAGGAAACCCATTCGACTTACCTAGCTCGAAGAAGTTCAGATACTAACTGGTTGGTTGGCGGCACTCAGTCATTTCTTATCCAAGTCAGCTAAAAAATCACTACCTTTCTTTCAGATACTAAAGAAGTCAAATGGGTTCAAGTGGAAATCAGCATGTCAATAGACCTTCGAAGACTTAGAGGCTTATTTGAGCTCTTCGCCAGCCCTCTCCAAGACAAAGAAGGATGAGACTATGTTCGTCTATTCGGCCTTGTCCGACCGAGCGGTCAGCTTCGTGCTCGTTCGGGAGGAAACTAAAGGAGTCCAAAAGTCGATCTACTATGTTAGCAATGCCCTCCAAAGATCGGAGTTGTGCTACACAAAGTTTGAGAAGACCGCGTTTGCACTCTAGGTGAGACCAAGAAGCTTGTAGCCTACTTTCAAGCTCACCCGGTGGTAACCCTAATCGACTAGCCACTTGGAATGATCCTTAGGAACCCAACATTGTTAGGGCGACTAATCAAGTAGGCCATGATGCTCACCCAGTTCAAGATCAAGTACAAGTCACACCCTACCATCAAAGG
This sequence comes from Ipomoea trifida, assembly GCA_003576665.1. Classification (NCBI taxonomy): domain Eukaryota; kingdom Viridiplantae; phylum Streptophyta; class Magnoliopsida; order Solanales; family Convolvulaceae; genus Ipomoea; species Ipomoea trifida. The sequence continues at coordinate 30,622,183 of CP025659.1, forward strand.
ACAAGCATTAGCTAACTTTATCATCGAGTGTACTGCACAGGACCCGGAGCCTGATCGACTGACTGCCTTAGAGGAACCATGGTGGGAGGCTTCTATCGACAGGTCGTCTAGAAATAAGGGGTGTGGGGGGGGGGGGGAATCGTACTCACATCCCCTGAATGTTTTAAGATTTACCACGCTTTGATCATCAAATTCTGACCCACCAGCAATGAAGTAGAGTACGAGGCACTCATAGGCAGACTACGATTAGCTAAACAAATGAAAGTCGACCGGCTGAGGTTAAGGTCAGATTCCCGATTGATAATTGGCCAGCTCTCCAACACAACTAAAGCAAAGGAATATCAAATGATAAGATACAAAGACATTGCGATTGAATTGCTACAACAGTTTGACAAGTACGAACTGATCCAAGTACCAAAAGCAGAGAACATAGATGCTGACATGCTCTCCATGTTAACCCAGGAGGCTCTCAAGTACGTGTCCAAAATCGTTCGGGTCGAAGAAGTTGGAACGCCAAGCATTGATATAATTGAAGTCCGACTGATCGAGATAAGCGAGCCAGATTGGATGTACGACCTAAAAAAATACATCATTAATGGCACCCTACTGGAAGACACCACCATGGCGAAACAAAATCAGACAAAAAGTATCGTGATTCTAGTTAGTCGATGGTAAGCTTTATAGGCGGTCGTACATCGGACCACTCCAGAGGTGTTTGACCTATGAAGAAACAAGATTGTGATAGAAGAAGTTCACGAAGGAATTTGTTCAGCCCACTAAGGACCAAGGACGCTCGCGCAAAAAACCATCCTATTGGGATACTATTGGCCTTCGATCTAGGGATGTCAATTAGGCCAACTCGTTGGATTTTGAACCAGCCCTGCAGGGTTGTTGGGCTTATCGGCTTGGGCTAAATGGTTTTTAATTTTTTTCTTTTTGGGTTGGGTTGGCCCTAAACCTAAATTGCAGGCTGGTGGACTAATCCAGCGGGTTGAATCACTAAACAAAAATTGAAAAATAAGAGTGGGTATCCAAATGGACCACAATTGGTGGAGCGAGATGAGTTTAAAAAAAAAAAAAACTTACCTACCATGTCAGAATAGGATAATGTTGATAAAATTATGTTTAATGTTTATATATATATATATACACACACACACACACACACACACAATCTGTGTGTGTATATATTTACAATTATACATATTTAATATATAATTATATATATAATATGTGTGTGTACTTTACATATATATGTGTGGAGTATATAATTATATATATAGTATGTGTGTGTACTGTACATATATATCTACAGTACACACACACACACACACACACACACACACACACACACACACACACACACACATATATATATATATATATATATATATATATATATATATATATATATATATATATATATATATATGCTTCTGCTCCTATGAGTCCATCACCCCCCATGAGTCCCTGTGGACATCTGTGCTCCACTGATATTTAACATTATTGTGGCTAAGATTTAATTGTTTGATTATTCTAGATTGTTTATAAATTAAATGGTAAGGGTATGGATGTAATTGAGTAATTAATTGAAAAATCATAATACAGAAATTATAATTTTAATGTTAGCGGTTAAATTGTTGACCAATTAATTCCCTATTACTTCACGCTATTAGACTCCGTAAACAGAACTCCCATCCCCGTTCTCGATGGCCGGCGAGTTGGCGTTGCATAGTGAATCAAGAACACCATTGATGCCCACTCCGGCGACTGGTAATTTTTCCCCACCCTTCGGCATGTTTTTATTCGTTGGTATGGTTGTGGTTGACTGTGGTGGCATCCTTTGGTCGAGCATCCATTGTAGTGTGCACCATGGTAGCCATATCTGTGCCGCATACGGTTGCTATGTGGTGTTAGGCGCACTGTATTTAGGGTAACACACATCCCATTGCTTTTCTACAGTGGTAGGGGGATGGTCTGGGTGTCTTGATTGAGCACTACGGGATTTCCATGACTTGTTGTGTCTCTAAGCCAATAGTTCAATCACTAAGCCCGTCAGTAATGAACTCATTAACATTTGTTTCCTATAGTTGTTATATACTTAAAACCAACCCTTAGCAACCCAATCACACCATACGTGTTTTTACCAATGAATATAAACAGTGGTTAGTGTATTACATTTTGTTGATCGCAGAATTTTTATTTGTTAGGTAAATAAGAATTGAATGCTAGTTTACTGAAGGTGGTGTTAGGTGTTTGTCTATTTAAATTTGTATAGAGGAGGGCAACTGATGATGGGAAACATTTTTTGGGGGTTGTTACAAAATGTATCCTTGGGCATTAGACATTGTTGTACTTAACACCTATTTCATAGCCTTTGAGATGTATTCAATATGTTTAATAATATAGAATTATGGTTAGGTGAATTTGTAGGAAACAATTTGCATATTAATATAATCCAACTAGGTTATAGTGTATGATTGATCCTTCATTTGTAGTGGTAGAGTCCCTCTAATCGTACATCATAATGTTGTTGGAGAGTTTTTGAGGCTATATCAATGGGGCGCTGTGTGGTTATGGGTGTATTGTGCTATGCGGTTCGTTGTACTGTGCCACATACAAGTATCACCTTGGGTGTACTTGGGGTTGCGTCATCTGTGCTGGAAAGCCAAAATTGGCTACTGTGCAACGTGTGGTGGTCTTCTGTGCTAGACATCGAATGCGGGTCTGAGCAGTATGGTGAACCACTAAATGTGATAGCATTGAACTTGATTCGTAGGAATCTCAAATTAGGTGGAAGTAAATTTAGGAGAAGTGGGTATAAGTTACAAATAGTGTTTTCAAACGAATGAACAAAAGGTGTTTGAGTATGTGGCGGAGGTGTGTGTGTAGTAACGTCAGATAAGAAGTGTGTTATGTGGGTATGTATATTGCAGAACTGTGCACGTACACCCAAGGGTGTGTGCAATTATGTGATTTTATCAGAATATAAGCTACTGTCAGTTATGGTTGATTCCAATATATATGGTATTTATTATGTCTTTTTTTGGATTTGGTGTCGTTTCCATTCATTTAATTGTGGTACTCTGAAGTTGGTAGGATGTTGGGGTCTGTTATGTGCCTTTATGGGGTGTTGTGTGTGTTTTTTTTTTTTTGTTTAAACTATGTGCGTTCGTACTCGTGTATCGCTTTATTTCTTGTTGGTTGTGGGTGTAAATGTGGTTGATATGATATTTCAGGTAGCGCCGATACTTTTTCCCCCGAAATTGATTGCACTGCCACCTACACCTCGAATGACACTAAGTTTTGGGCTCCAATTTGTGATGATTCAATCACACCATACATCGGCCAAGTGTTTGGTACAATTGAACATGATGAGGTGTTTTACTTTGAGTACTATACGGTAAAGCAGTAGGGTTTGATGTGCGCCGTAGCACGGTGAAGAAGGACAGCAATGGTAACACCACGGTCCGCCACCTAGTGTGTTCAAGACAGGGGTTTAAACAAGTCCTCTGAGACCAGTGTGCAGAATTGGAGGTGGGTAATGGTGTAGCAGTGGGTGGTTCGCGTCGTCGGACATCGAATTGTGTTGGCTGCCCAGCTCGGTTTGTGTTGAAACGGGATAATGTAGGTTCGTTCATTGTGCACCTATTAGAAATCAGTCACACACACCCATTGTGCAGCGACGCGTCACGGCCCTTTCTGCGAGCGAACCGCTACATGGATGTTACCCACCAGAACTTTGTTGCTAGTTGTGCAAAAGCTAACATTGGGCCTTCTAAATCATTCAAGTTGTATAGAGAGTTCGTTGGTGATTTCTCAAATATTGGGGCGACGCGTAATGACTTCCGGAACATGAAACGAGATTTATTGGCATTAATTAACGGTGCGGATGCACAAATGATTATTGCTAAATTCCGTGGGCGACAGGAGCGCTGTCCAGATTTTTACTACAACTACGCCGTAGATGCAGAAGAGCAACTTTGCAGGTTATTTTGGACAGACTGTTTTGCACGGGAGAGTTACGCTTGTTTCGGTGATGTGATGTCGTTTGATGCAACCTACGACATGAACAAGTCAGTAATTCGCCTTTAACGTTTACACAATTAATCCGGTTATTTGTTTTACATTGTATGGCCCCCTATTCATACCAAGCTATGTAAATTGGTCATTGGTAGTGTATGAGGGGGAATGCCCCCATGGTTGTGTAACACTGTTAATGTATATGTGCATGTATAAATTGGTGTTCGTCCTATTCACTGGAATTGACAATCACAAGCGTTGTGTGGTGTTTGGTGCTGGGCTACTTGCTAACGAAGATGAGGCGTCTTTTGTTTGGCTGTTAAAGAACTTCAAACGTGCAATGGGTCAGGAGCCTATTTGCACCGTTACAGACCAGGACCCTGCTATGAGAAAAGTTGTGCCACAAGTTCTGAAGCACACACAACACAGATTCTGCATGTGGCACATAATGTCAAAGGTCACTGAGAAAGCTGGACCAACACTAGCCAAGGATGCTGAGTTCCTTCGTAGTTTGAACGCAGTTGTATGGGATGAACGAATAACTACTGAGGAGTTTGAGTTACGATGGTACAGTGTTATGGAACGGTTCGGGCTGGTGGATCATACTTGGTTTAACCAACTGTTCAATTTGCGCTCACAGTGGATCCCTGCTTTTTTCCGGGATGTACGTATGGGAGGTTTATTGCGCACCACTTCTCGGTCTGAAGCCATCAATAGTGTTTTTGGATGTTCAACTAACTACCATGCTAGTTTAATCGAGTTTTTATGCCATTATGACGGTGCCATCGAAGCTCAACGTTACGAGCAAGCGAACCTAAACGCGGCATGTGAAGGGCACCTGCCTAAGATGATAACACCCTTGGCAATTGCGACATGCCGCTGCAGTATATACGATACAATTGTTTTACGAGATTCAGAATGAGATTTCTAAGGCTTGTTTTTCTTGCCGGGTCGTGAGTGTCCACCAAACTGGGGTAGTTAAGCAATGTGATACATGACGTTTACGGTAACGAGTCAAAGGTGGAGTACAACAGTGACGAGGCTGCAGTCCATTGCACGTGCAAAATGTTTGAAAAGGTTGGGCTTTTGTGCAGCCATGGTTTTGTAGCTCTCAAAGATGCTGGCATGGAAGTGATCCCGTCAACGTATGTGCTTGTACGGTGGTCACGTGGTGCTTGTGTGCGATCGATGAGCCGAGCAGATAGCTCAGGTAACAATTCAGTGAACAACCACATCCCCCCCCCCCCCAAACATAAAATGTGGGTGGATTTCCATACATGTTTATCCCTAGCAGGGGAGGACCAGGAACGAATACTGATGGTGAGTAATGCAGTTCAAGCATTAAGAGAGTCATTGAGTGTGAGTGGTGATATTACCCCTAAACGGCGTGGTAAGCATTCTGTGGTTGAGAACTTTACTGGTACTGTGCGAGTAGACCCCGTAGTGATACGCCCCCCAGTGGTGGCTCGTAACAAAGGTCGGGGGAAGCGTCTTAAAGGAGGCCTGGAAGTTGCAGTAACTATGAAGAAACCGGGGGGACGGAAATGCGCTACATGCGGATTGGCAAATGGACATGACAACCGCAATTGTGTGTTACGGAAGATAAACCCAGAGTGTGAGGGTTAGGGTTAGTACAATGATTAGTTATGTGGTTATGTTCTGTTTTTTTTTTTTTTTTTAGAATACGTTCATTTTTTTATGCTGTAATAAAGTAGGAGTGGTGTAGGTATGTTTTTATTTTTGACTATTTAATAACCCATTAATGGTCTTTATGTCGGATATGCTACTCAGTCACAACTTTATTACTTAGCGTATTAGTTTGTTTTGGTTGTGGCACACATTTCTCTTTGGCCTGAAGCGGTCAGTTTGGGGATTGGTGTTTGAAAATGCATGGGGTAGGTGTTGAGCACCATGTCTCCAACGGGTATGTTGGTGGTGATACAAGAATTTAATGTTGATCACAATTACTGTTGACTACGCTCCTTTTCCAGTAGTAGGATATGTTATTATTAAATCAATAATTTGGCAACTAGGCATAGTGGAACCGGATGACCTTGTTACGGCTGTTAATGGGGTGTGTGGTTGTGGGACATCTTTGCACCATTGTGTTAATATTAGTACATATATGCAGGTGGACGCGTGGTTAGTGATATGGGGTCGTGCTAGCGGTATCCGCTTAGCTTTAGTGAAGGTGTACGTATTTCCAACATTCCCTAAGATATAAACAACGACGCGAGTAGTGTTCCCTACAATTTACGAGCACGCGTATACATGATTAAATAAAAGCAGCGTACTGAAACACCTTTTCTATACTATCCGATGTTTGAATGCACGCTTGTAGTCCAGTACATCAAAGAATAAGAGTACCGTGATTGTTCGCGGGGCTAGGCCCGTGAATTATTATCGTACTAAACTAACATAACCATCCAAAAAACACATGCCGCACTTTAACTAAACTATATTCGGTGTGTTCCTTGCGAGCCCATTTGCAAAGTTTAGCGCACGCTTGATGTTACTATTCTGGTGAATGTTGATGTCACTCATGAGAATTTCCCTCATAAAATACTGCCGCAAAACACATATCTGCATGTAGTTCCCTCTCTGAAGCCCAACATCCCAATTCGCGACCCCTTGGCCCCGGTACGACTCCATGTGGCGCATAGTGAACACGGCCGAATCTACTTGGTTTTTAGGAACCCGCCACGACATTTGCATCCTTTTAGGTATTAAATCCCTAATGTTTGATGCTATTTCAGTCTCTAGCTTATCATCCAAGAAGGTAGAAAGCATATCTACATGCAAAAATGTGCGTTAACGGGCCCCATTATCGTGTGTTCAAGAAAGGAAACATGGTTATATGATGTAAGTAGGATTGGGTGTGGCCGTTTTACTTACCAAATGTTTAGGAGTTTGGCCATACAACTTGTCTTTTGTTTCACCTGCGGATGAGCTGTCAATGATGTCTACTTTTCTCGCAATTGTGTCGACACTAATCATGTAAAAATGCCCTTGTTGCAGAATTGAGAAAATATACTGCCAAGTTAAGAAAGGAAACTCATTTTATGAAACATTTTTTGATGATAAGTCATTAACAATGATGTATTAGATGTGTAAAGGCACTTACAATGTGAATCTCACGCAAAGTCTCATGGGGTGAGTTACTGAAGTCCTCATCAAGACTTTTAGTGAACCACCCTAGGCGGAGGTAGCAGAGAGCTGTATAGTTCACTGCAGATTGAAGCTGTGTTGTATGCGCACAAATGACATTACGCAATGGCATAGTTGGTTTAAACAGTTGAGGAGTTTAGACTAGAATAACATACCGCTGTTTTCGTTGACGCAAAGAGCCTATTTGGCAGCCCAGCATCTTTGGTAAGCTCTCGATAGTTTAGCACGCATGCCCAAGCGTCTACAACTCTATAAGCCACCTTATTACCCTCCTGCAAAGACGCAACATTCCCCCACGATGCTTTGTATTCCTTATAGCGGAAAATCTCCTCGTCCCTGCAGCATTGAGTGGTGAGCCAACGTGAAAACTGTTACATGCGCTAACCATATAAATAGTGTACCGTAAGTAAGTTGGAAACCTGTTCACTGCGAGGTTGTCGACAATCCAGCGGTACACATAACTCTGGCTCGGTACAGTCCAACAAGGGCGCCCCCCCATCCGGCTAACATGGTGTGAAAGCTTTGTGTGAACTGGAGTCGGAAGATGCTTTGCAATCCGGGGTGGTTTCGGTACTTTTAGCGGCGCACGTCCCCTGTGTGTTCCGGAAGTAGATGTGTGCAACCCTAGGATCGAGACCACATCCTGCAAAAAGTTGGTTAGTAACAACTTCAATACAATTGGTGTTTTCATCGGAGTGAGCCGTTTAGTGTGGTATACCTGTGGGGTGGTGGTTACCCCATCATCAGTCAGGGAGTGGTGTAGTCGAGCGGGTGTTGCATTAGGGGTTGTAATTACCTGTGCAGATAATGACTCTGAATTGCACAGATAAACAGATATACTAGCACAGTACTAGCACATAGAAAGGGAGATTCAACACAGATGTCTAGCATAAATGCACAAAAGGAAGCAGTGGGAGGTTGGGAATTAGGGTCATGTTACCATATCATTATGATGTGTGAAATCCCAAAAAGCAACAAATGATGCAGACAATCATCTCCCACATGAAGAACAACACTAGAGGGCATTGAATTATTTAGGAAAACATCCAGAGCACATACATATGGTGATTCAGCACAGAGAACGATGCCTAGTTGCACAGAATTATTTCTTCAGTGTTAGGTGGCTTTGCGTGCACAGTGCTTTGATATTGGCACCAAACTGCACAGATATTGACACTCAATTGCACAGATAAATAGATCCACTTTGAGTAACCAGGTGAATTATATAGGAAAACATCCAGAGCACATACGTACGGTGATTCAGCACAGCTGACGATGCCTAGTTGCACAGAATTATTGGTTCAGTTTTAGGTTGATTTGCGGGCACAGTGCTTGGATAATGACACCCTAATACACAGATATTGACACTCAATTGCACAGATAAACAGATCCCCTTTGAGTAACCACTTTGAAAACTAGGAAATGAATAAAGGATGCACAGGACCAGCTCCCGCATGTAACAGATCAGTCGAGGATAGTATGAATACTTTAGGGAGACATCAAAAAGTACATACATAACAACATTTAGCATAGTGAACAACACACATGAACAAAACAAAGGAGTGGGGAAAAGCACATACACATGCACGTTCAGCACAAATAACGAGGCATAATTGCACAGAAGGAAGAAGTGATAGGTTGGGAATTAGGGCCATGTTAACATATCATTATGATAATTTAAACAGAGTGATAAACGGCACATACGGTGAATCAACACAGAGAACGATGCCTAGTTGCACAGAATTATGCATAGTTACACATAAAAACCAATAGTGGGCACAGAAAATGCCACACAATTGCATAGAAAATGCCACATAAACTGACATACTTACCGACGCATGTTCTTGAGAAGTAGCAAAGGTGGTGGTCTGCCGCAGTGGCGATGTGCCCCCATCCTGTGTGAACCCTAAGCTAAATGATGGGACATCAGAGAATACATCCCGCTCTTGCACCGCATGCTCTATCTCATCCACCGGTCCCATATGCAATGACTGGTTTGTAACAACTGGAGTGGGAGGATGATTTGCCAACGAGGATGGTTTTGGCACTAAGTGCGGGGTGCTTCCAGTTTGGTGCGTAGTAGTAGAAAGGGGGTTGCCTGGCACCTGGGCAACAACCTGCAAAGCAAGTGGTATGAGGAATTTGAGAACAGCGGGTGTGTTGAACCAATTAAACAATAGAGTGTTGTATACTTGTGGGGCAGTGGTGACGCCATTGCCACGAATGGAGTGTGGTGGGCGGATAGGTGGGCCACCAGAACTTGGTTGCGCAGATGGGTTGACGTCGTTGTGTTTGGTCTTGGACCGTGTTGACATTCCCTACGCAATAAGCAACGGCAAACAATGAGTATCAGTTTCGAGCTCGGTAGTAAGGGCGTAGGAACGCATACTGTAATGAATACTATCACACAGTCTTATGACACGCGGTAACCCCACATAGATCACAACCAGCCATGGTAGAGCCTACATATCATTCTTACCGAGGCACGCTCTTCAGAAGTTGCATTGTTGGTCATCTCCCGCACCGTTGTGGTGCCCGCATCCTCTAGCAACACCCCGTTAAATGACGGCTCATTATATAGTGCATTTCGCTTGTGTACCGCATGCTCTATCTCTTCGACTGCCTTCAGGACGTCAGGGTTGGAGTAGAAGTCGTCATCGAGCTCTGTCCCATCTGTCGATACAGATGAGGGTGGCGCATGGGCATGCACGGCAAGGGTGGGGTGTATCCCAACAAGTGATCTAGCAGTATTGAAGAGCTTGCTAGTCTGATCAGACTGATCGGCTTCCATTTCAGCTTCACGAAGCAACTCTACAAGGTGCAGGATACCTGGTGCGACCATCCGTGCTTGCTCGGTGACCCGTACCCTCAAATCCTAGGACAAGGTGCAAGACATTGGTTAGAAGTAAAATAACTTGTAGACAGTTCGAGCGTGGTCAAAGGTACAGGTCATATACATACACACACAACTTGGAAAAGGAGGGTGCAAGAAAATACATTCATAGTTGACCACACACGCACCAATAGTTAACAAGCATACGTAGCAGCGCATACTGAACCGCATTTATAGACCTAATAATGATGTTACCTTCTTTTTAGGCTGCATCGGCTCCAGAATAGAACCACGGCCAAACCCACCGGACGTGAGCTCTGACTCTTCCCTTTGTTTCAGTAAGTCGGAATCCCACCCCACGAAAGTTGGAAGAGTGCGTGGCACTATGCATACACCAGCCCGAACCCGACCAACATAGAGTACCTGCGCAGGATTAAACACCAAAGTGATGAGCAGTAGCAAACACACGTATGTGACATGATTAAAAAACACTTTGTGACATAAATGGGACTGGAACAGCATGGTGGCTTCGTACCGTTAAGAACACCAATGGGCCAGTGAACCTTTGCGTTTTCTTGGCCTTCCACGCTGGTTGTGTTGCAATGAGAGAATAGATAACATATTGGCACCAATTGAGATTGCCGATTTCCAGGGTATCCTCAAGGTTGGGAATAACATGCTAGTAAACATATCCATTCTGCATAGTTCGGACAACAGTACTAACCACAAGTAATGCATAGTTTCTTATAAAGCACTCTCCCCCGTCTGGATATTTCTCAAACTTGGTGGCCACCTCTGCAGGAGTGATTGTGTAATCCACTTTCTCATATGATTCACGCCAGCTATTTAAGATAACACTCTTCTGGTGCTTCGCCCTATCAGTCATAACTTTGGGCCCCCGTGGCAACCCAAAAACTGCCTCGATAGCCTCCTCATCAACGTTGAGTGCTAATCCATTCGGCAACTTCAACTGCATTGAATCGATTTCCAAGTTCGAGAGTAGCCAATGACCTAGACGCAATGGTGTGTCTGCGATCTGGAAATTGAGCATCGGCCCAAACCCCATGGCAATGACGGTGCGTCGCTGGCCGGCTGTCAATAGCTTATTTGCGTCCACGAGGAGCTTTCCCAACGCACGTGTATGCATGCTGGGAAAGATTTCCGGCGGTGACGAGACATGTGCATTACTAGGTACTGTGCCCCCGGAGAGTGAGGCAACTGGGGCAAAATTAGAGGGGGCGACCTTCCGTGCTTTTTACCCTAAACACATTTGAGTATAAGGGTTAAACCATCGAAGAATATAGTATAGGTACAAAAAACCTTGCACACACACACACCACATGCGATCCCTCATAAAACGCTCCCCCACCGTAGGAGTAGAAGAAGCATAAGGATCTAATGCTACCTTATAAAGATAAGAGATACTAGCGGAGTTTAGTTTTGAATTATTTTGGAAAATAAAACAATGAAACTTTGAAATAAGCATAAGGCAGGAACTAATTAGGCTATGGCAGTGTTAAATCCCACACAAATAAAGAACCTGTAAACAAGTGAGTAACCCGCAGCACAGTAGACCATAACCGAATGCACAATACACATTTAATTAGTTCTACCTTATAAAGATAAGAGAATTACACACCTTGTGTGACATATTAGTATTTTAAAAAAAAAGGACTGTATGACCTAAATGCACGGAATAATTAGTAGACATGTGAACAAGTTAAACTCGCTGCACAATAGAGCATACCCGACTGCACAGTACACATCTAATTAGTTCTACCTTATAAAGATAAGCAATACTAGCGGAGTTTAGTTTGGAATTATTTGGAAAAAAAAAACAATGAAACCTTCAAATAAGCATAAGGTAGACTACAATTAGGCTCTTTCCGTGTTCAATTCCACACAAATAAACTAGCTCTAAACAAGTTAATGGTCTTCAACACAGTAGACCATAAACGAATGCACAGTACACATCTAAGTAGTTCTAACTTATAAACATAAGAGATAGTAGCGGAGTTTAGTTTCGCATTATTTTGAAAAATAAAACAATGAAACCTTGAAATAAGCATAAGGCATGATACAATTAGGCTATGGCAGTGTTAAATTCCCCACGAAAAAACTACACTTAAACAAGTGAATAACCCGCAACACAGTTAGGGATGTCAACGGGGCGGGGCGGGGCGGG
>CP025659.1:30634875-30668583 GCA_003576665.1 Ipomoea trifida
CCGTCCCCGTTCCCCGCGGGGATTAGGAATTTCTCCCCATCCCCGCCCCCGTTCCCCGAAATAATTCCCCGAACCCGCCCCCGTTGGGGCGGGGATCGGTTTTCCCCATCGGGGGCGGGTTGAATTGCCATCCCTAAGCACAATAGACCATAACCGAATGCACAGTACACATCTACTGGGTTTTACCTTATAAAGAAAAGAATAAAACAATGAAACCTTGAAATAAGCATACGGCAGACTACGATCAGGCTCTTGCAGTGCTTACCTCCACAGAAATAAACTAATTGTACACAAGTTAATGACCCATTGCACAGTAGACCATAAACGAATGCACAATACACATGTTATTAGTTCCACCTTATAAAGATATGAGAGAGTAGCAGAGTTTAGTTTCGAATTATTTGAAAAATAAAACAATGAAACCTTCAAACCAGCACAAGACGGGAAACAGTTTGGCTCTTGCAGTGTTAAATTCCACACAAATAAGCTACCCATAAACAAGTGAATAGCCCGCAGCACAGTAGACCAGAACCGATTGCACAGTAGCCCATAAACGGCACACAAGTTAATGCCCCGCTGCACAGTAGACCATAAACGAATGCACAGAACACATGCTATTAGTTCTACCTTATAAAGATAAGAGAGACTAGCGGAGTTTAGTTTCGAATTACTTTGGAAAATAAAACAATGAAACCTTGAAATAAGCATAAGGCAGGAACTAATTAGGCTATGGCAGTGTTAAATTCCACACAAATAAAGAACTTGTAAACAAGTGAGTAACCCGCAGCACAGTAGACCATAACCGAATGCACATTACACATTTAATTAGTTCTACCTTATAAAGATAAGAGAATTACACACCTTGTGTGACATATTAGTATTTAAAAAAAAAAGGACTGTATGAGCTAAATGCACAGAATAATTAGTAGACATGTAAACAAGTTAAACCCGCTGCACAATAGAGCATACCCGACTGCACAGTACACATCTAATTAGTTCTACCTTACAAAAATAAACAATACTAGCGGAGTTTAGTTTGGAATTATTTGGAAAAAAAAAACAATGAAACCTTCAAATAAGCATAAGGTAGACTACAATTAGGCTCTTTCCGTGTTCAATTCCACACAAATAAACTAGCTCTAAACAAGTTAATGGCCTTCTGCATAGTAGACCATAAACGAATGCACAGTACACATGTTATTAGTTCTACCTTATAAAGATAAGAGAGACTAGCGGAGTTTAGTTTCGAATAATTTTGAAAAATAAAACAATGAAACCTTTTAACCAGCACAAGACGGGATACAATTAGGCTCTTGCCGTGTTAAATTCCACACAAATAAACTACCCGTAAACAAGTGTAAAACCCGCAGCACAGTAGACCATAACCGATTGCACAGTAGCCCATAAACGGCACACAAGTTAATGCCCCGCTGCACAGTAGACCATAATCGAATGCACAGTACTCATGTTATTAGTTCTACCTTATAAAGATAAGTGAGACTAGCAGAGTTTAGTTTCGAATAATTTGGAAAAATAAAACAATGAAACCTTCAAACCAGAACAAGACGGGATACAATTAGGCTCTTGCAGTGTTAAATTCCACACAAATAAACTACCCGTAAACAAGTGTAAAACCCGGAGCACAGTAGACCATAACCGATTGCACAGTAGAGAATTACACACCTTATGCGTAATATTAGTAATTCACTACATGGATTATATGACCTAAATGCACAGAATAGAGGGGCAGAATGCGCACTACCCATTAGGCTCTAGCACTGTTTAATACCAAACTAATAAACTAGCACAACTAGCGAATTACACCTCTGTGAAATATTAAAATTTCAATAATTAGGCTCTAACCGGTGAAGTTTAGTTTTGATTTTTTTGGAAAAGAAAGGACAATTAAACCTTAAAATAAGCATAAGGATGAAATCCACACCTTGTGTGTAATATTACTAATTCAGTACATGGATTATATGACATTAAAGCATACCAAACTAACAAACTAGCACAGTAGCGAATTACACCTCTGTGAAATATTGAAATTCCAATAATTGTATTGTATTGAAATAAAACATATCAAGGACGATTATTCATGAATTGTTAGGGAAAAATACAATTACACCATCAAATAACAAACAATGTCAACTGCAGTCTGTAACTCAAAAATGAAACACCCAGGTTGTTGAAGTCTAAAATCCAAAACACAGAAAGTATGTCAAAGTAGAACACTACTACTTACACAGATGCACAGTACACAACCGAATGCACCACCACACAGCGAGCCAGAATGAGCCCACCCATCCCCTACCCCCCCAACCACGCAGCACACCACGGCGAACAAAGAACACCAGTCCCCTAACGGAGCAATGAACCGGGAAAACAAAACACTTACCACGATCAGGCTGTGGTACATCAGCCAGCCGGCGGCGAGACTCAGGCAGCGGGATATGGGACATCGCGGCTACGAAGAAAACGCGGGACTCTCCGGCAGACGAAGTGGTGAACGGCGGCGGCGACGGCGTGTGAGGCGATCAAAGTGGTGAACTGCGGCGGTCGTTTGTAGATTGCACGAGTAGCAGCCGGCGGTCAATGACTAGTACACTGAGCAATAGCTTATTTCCCGTCAATGCGTAACCTGGAGCCCTAATTTTTGAAAACAAAAAAAATAATAATAAATAATAATAACAACAAGTTGTGAGTATCCCACCTCAAAACCCAAAAATACCCCTGCACAAATACTCCCCCAAAGATCACGGTTAAAAATGAGTATTTTAAATTTAAAAATGAGTTCATTAAAATAACAAATTACTTTTAATCTACACCACTAATCTCACAATTTTAAAGGCTAACAAGTGTGCACATGGACTCATATAAACCCCAAGACTCATTTGACCAGCACTATATATATATATATATATATATATATATATATATATATATATATATGACATAATCCAATGGTTTGGCCCGATAGCTCGTCGGGCTAACTCGACTCAATCCGATAACTTTTTAGGACCAGCCCATTTAGCTCAATATTTTATTGGGTTGAATTTATCGGTCTTAACCCTATAATTTTCAGGGTTTATTGGGCTAGCCCGTTGGTTTAGGGCCCAATTGACTTCCCTACTTCAATCCATTTGGATTGCGAAAAGTATGTCCGAAGGTGCGCCACTTGTCAGGAATTTCACAAGTTGCCCCAGTGATCAGCTACGTACTATCAACCGGTCAGTGAAGTAATACCATTTGCGAAATGGGGAGTGGACCTGATCGAGGCAATCTCAATGGCGGCCGACCAAAGGAAATATGTGATAGTGGCGATCGACTACTTCACCGAGTGGGTGGAGGTGGAAGCATTAGCAACCATCACTTCACAGCAGTGCCAAAAGTTCCTATGGAAAATGTAATCACTCAGTTTAGGGTACCCGTTTACCTAATCACAAACAACAAGGCACAATTCAACAGCCAGTCATTTAAGAACTTCATGGCTCACTTGGGCATCAGACACACCCAGGCGGTCGTAGAATATCCGAAGGCTAACAAACAAGTGGAAAACACCAACCGAATGATCCTAAACGAACTGAAAAAGAAGCTGTAGAGTGCGGGCCGATGGTGGGTAGAGGAGCTCCCATATGTTTTTTGGACTTATCGAAGCACTCCGCATGGGCAACCAATGAGACACCCTTCTCGCTGACCTATGGATTTGAAGTGCGGGTCTTGATTGAAAGATGGCTCCTTACCACCTGAGAGAGAAACTACCAACCTGATGAAAATGACAAGTTGCAAGGTACAAAACTCAACTTCATAAATGAGAAAAGAGACATGGCAGCTCAGAGGTTAATCAAATATCAGAAGACCGCCAAAGTCTACCATAACGGACAGGTAAAACCACGCTACTTCCAAGTAAGAGACTTGGTCCTCTGATGGGAAAAAGCTAGTAGACCGATCGATCATGGGAAATTCGCCAAAAAATGGGAACGACCATATAAAGTCTCTGCAATCATTCAACCCGCACCTACAAACTAGAGTTTCTTTTCGGTCGATTGATTACCTGAGTGTGGAACTCTAAGCACCTCATCAAATTTTACTAGTATAGGATTGTTGGTACGCTCCTTGGATTATGCTCCTTGTATTCAGAACAACTTGAACCTATGTTTTTTGGTCTCATTGTAGAATGTTCCTCCAATCCTACTTGAAATGTATCGACCTACGTAAAAAAAACGACTGATAGGATGGCCGATCGGCCAAATTCAAGATAAAAATAAAAACCAACCTTTCCGCTTGAGTTTTTTCAGGTTGAGCTATCCCGACCCTACCTACATGGTTTTGCCCAGTCGAGTGTGTGATTAAATTCACCTGTTGTCTCCCAACCTTCCTATTTGAGGTTTTTTTATGTTGAGCTATTGATGAACAATTTTAATAATGTCGTCGCAAGTGTACTGATCATTGTAGTAATAGTATGCAAAAGGAATGGTCGAAACCACATGAAATTGATGCTATGCAATTTATATACTTGAAAATAATTAACTCAATAATTCAAAGTGTTCAAAATTAATTATAAATCAGAATGTATTTAATCAAATGAAACTACAAGTAGAAAATAAAGGCACAAAAAACAATTGAATAACCACGAAACGAAATAGCAAGGGACTAAAGACTAGGAACATGAATCAATTACCATTACTAATTTTTGCAAATTAGTTTAACTTTCCCAACCAATTAAAGGTTCGTTCTTTTTTTTAATATGATAACTTCATGTGACGTCCAAAGTAAATCATGTGCTTTAATCATTCATGTACTTAAGATACTTATTTAAATAGTTAAACCCCATTTAGCTTAAAAAAACTACGGATACCTGGTTTAGAATCAAATAGACAACCCAACAAGACAACCAGATTAGAATTATTGGGGATGATGTTATACTCAATTAATTCATCTCAAACAGATTAGCCTATGCTAGAATTAGCTAGATTCAGCATAATTAATCTCGATGCAAAACACATGATAAAACATAATTGAGTTGGCAAAACTAAAATCTAAACTATTGCAAGAATTTTCTTATTTTCATAGTGGATAATTCACGCTCCCAGGGTAAAGAAATAACATGTCATTAAGAGAGTAATGGCAATCATCTTCTTAAGCACTATCATTAATAATTCCTAAGACTAATTAATGTTCTCTTACAACTCACACAATAATCACAGAGAGAGAATGACACTTGCAGCAGGAATTTACAAAGCCTCAATCCTTAACATTCTAGAATGCCTCACGATAAGTAATAAGGCCAAATGCAATTAACGACTGCAACAAGCATAAAATAAAGAATAAGAGGAACAGGGGGAGCACTATGAATTGTAGACTATTGAAATATTGTTGCTGCCAAAGAAAATAATTTGCTATAGATGTGAAGTCTGCTACGCCGGAATTAATTAGTCGCGAGAATTGCTGCCAAAAAGAGACACTTCACCGCCAAACCAATTACGCACAACCCACCAGAACTCTCCACCCAGGAACTCGTCGCTCAACAAAAATTTCCGCCGGAAGACCAGGTTTTGAATGGCTTTTGGTGAGGAGATGATGTTGCCTTCCTCTAACTCGCCCGTATTTATATTGCATAGCCCAACCTTACCTCCTAGCTTCCTCACTAAAATTGCTCCGGTCATTGGAGAATTCCGTTCAATACTTCAATCAATTCTCTCAAGGGCTACATTTGTTGGGTTTCTATGACGTCCAATTCTCTAGTTCGCGTTAATTGACCAGCGTTACGTCTCTCTCTATTGTTGGCTTCGTTGACATGAAGGAGGCAATGGAATTATCAATTGTTATGCCGTGGACCCGGGTGCACCTTGCAAGGTGCACCCGGGTCCTTAAACGGCGTCGTTTAGACGCTGGGTGTAACGGTGCTGTTAGTGGCACCGTTACACCCAGCCAATCAAAAATAAAACAGAGTATAAGTGTGAATCTATAGTTCTAAATGTGTGAATCTACAACTACGTATCTGTGAATGTATAGGTGTATAAGTGTGAATCTAAAACTCAAATACATGGTTACATAATCAATCTAAACATAAATCCTAAATTCGAAAAAAACAAACATAAATCTATACAATTCATCAAACATGAATCAAAACTTAAAACCTGCAATCGAAGATGAGCCATCAACGTGTAAACTTAGTTCATCTACTGCCTCTGTCATCACTGCAAAACAGATTATCAGGTATGAATCTGTAGTTCATAATGTGTGAATCTGTAGTTCATAAGGTGTGAATCTAACACTATGTAACTGTGAATCTATAGTTGTATAAGTGTGAATCCAAACATGAATACCCATCACTGCAAAACAGAGTATCAGGTATGAATCTGTAGTTCATAATGTGTGAATCTGTAGTTCATAAGGTGTGAATCTATCACTATGTAACTGTGAATCTATAGTTGTATAAGTGTGAATCCAAACATGAATACCCATCACTGCAAAACAGAGTATCAGGTATGAATCTGTAATTCATAATGTGTGAATCTGTAGTTCATAAGGTGTGAATCTATCACTATGTAACTGTGAATCTATAGTTGTATAAGTGTGAATCCACTAACAGCACCGTTACACACCCCCGGTGCACCTTGCAAGGTGCACCCCCGGGTCCACCGGGTCATAAATTGCCTGAATTATTTAATGGGCTTGAACTTGGGCCTAAAGCACGGCTGACTAAATAAAATAACTAATTGGGTTAAGGCCAGACACCAAAATAACTAAAATGTAATTGTTAACATAAAAAATATAATTTGTAGATTTTACTTATTCTTTTTTAATTTTGAATTAATATTAATTTTTGTTAGGTTTAATTTTTAAAATTTGGATTGTAAATTTGTAATGTTAGTATTTCTAAACTTTAGCTATTTTATGAACATTGAAAAAAAATAAAATAAAATAATAATAATAATTTTATTAAAAAAAATAAAAATAAAAATAAAAGCTTGCGGCCTGCGGGCCGGCCCGCGGGGCCCGCCAACCCGCGTGGGGCGGGTTAGAGTTGCATGATTCCTAGCCTGCGGGCCTAACGGGCCAGCCCGCGGTGGAGCGGGCCGGCCCGCTTTGACAACACTAGTTATAGCACATAATTTACATTATTTTTACTCATAATATTCACGACGATATTTTGGACCATAATCCACACAATAATTTGCCTCACACTGCACTATGAATCTTGGTTCATGTGTTTGTGTTTTGTGTTATGACTTTTGTGTCTTGTGTTATGAATTTTTATCATTTATGGATATGAATTTTGTACCTAGTACAAATTAGTAGTTATGTCTTATTGTATGAATTTATGTGTCTTGTGTTGTAAAATTTAGTGCCTATAAGCACAAATTATGTACCTAAGTTAAATTTAAAAAATAAATAAATATATAACATATGTATGTGTATTGTGTTATGATTTTTTGTGTCTTGTGTTATGAAATTCTGTACCTTACAAGTATGAATTATATACCTCATCTTTTCAATTTAGCTAGGTCCATAATACTATGCTATGTGTCTTGTGTTATAGTTTTTTGTGTTTTCAGTTATAAAATTTTGTATCTTACGAGTATAAATTATGTATCTCGTTATTTCAATCTATGGTTCATAATACTATGTGGACCATAATCCATGATATAAATTGCGCTGTACAATTCTTTTTTTTTTTTAAGAATAAAAACTTAATTCATTAAATCATGAGAAAGACAATTTGCGTTGTACAATTCATACTCATTTGATCCATTATTATGAAAAGTTATGGAAAAATTAAAAACGATACTTTTTAATAATCGAATATCAAATTTACTCTTAAAAAAAAACTTGATAATTCAAAGTAAAAAAAAAAATCCATTGAAATATTAAAACTGCAATTAACTTGACTGGAATGTGGCAGTGCATCATGATTAGGATGAGAACAATTATGTTTGTATTAGAGTTCACCAAATATAATTGTAGGAATACAAGAGTATATATATACAAGAGAATCATAAGTAAAATAGGACTGAGACTTATAGTATGACTCTATTATGTAGAGTCCAAATACTCCCCCCCTCAAGCGGATGGTACGGAAGTAACCTGTAGCTTGTCACGTAAGAAGGAGAACCGGGGACCTGCGAGTGACTTGGTGAAAATATCAGCTAACTGATCCTTAGTAGAAATAAAGTGCACCTGAATGTCTCCTGCAGCCACTCTGTCTCTCACAAAGTGATAATCAATTTCGACATGCTTTGTGCGAGCATGAAAAATAGGATTAGCACACATATAAGTAGCTCCAAGATTGTCACACCAAAGTTTGGGCACTGGAAGAGGTGAAATTCCTATTTCTCGCAGCAAAGAGAGGATCCATAGAACTTCAGCACATACATCTGCAAGAGCCTTGTACTCTACTTCAGTAGAAGATTGAGCAACAGTCCTTTGTTTCTTGTATACCCAGGACACTAGATTGGTTCCAAGAAACACAGCATGCCCACTAGTAGACTTTCTATCCGTACGACAACCAGCCCAGTCAGAATCTGAGAATGCATGAAGCTCACCTGAACTTGACTTTCGCAATCGCAGACCCAAAGACATAGTACCTTTAACATACCTTAACACACGTTTCAGTTGTTCCCAGTGTGCAGTGGTTGGAGCATGCATGTGCTGACAAAGCAGATTAACTGCAAAGGATAAATCTGGTCTCGTGACAGTTAGGTACTGTAGTGCACCTGCAATGCTCCGGTATTGCGTGGGATCATCATATGGATCTGTACAGGTAGATACTGTCTTTGAAGTCGTAGTAGGTGTAGACACAGGTTTTCAGTCTGTCATACCAGCTCGTTTAAGTATGTCAGTCATATACCTGCGCTGAGAAAGCAACACTCCATCTGCACACTAGACTGTTTCAATCCCAAGTAAAAACCCAGGCTCACCAAGATCTCTAATCTTGAAAGTATTAGAGAGCTTAGAGAGCAAAGCCTCCAATGCACCCTGCTCATTGCTCATAACAAGAATATCATCCACATAAACAAGCAGGTAAATAGTAGCCGATCCACAAGAATAATAAAATAACGAAACATCAGTTTTAGAGGCATTAAAACCAGCAGATAACAGAAAAGTGTGCAAACGAGTGAACCAAGCCCGGGGAGCCTGCTTCAAACCATACAGGGAGTGTTTCAGCAAGCAAACATGATCAGGGTGGTGAGATTCAACATACCCCGGAGGCTGACGCATGTAAACAGTTTCTGTAAGATTACCATTAAGGAATGCATTATGCACATCCAACTGTCTGACCAGCCAACCAACAGAAAGAGCAAGAGAGAGCAACAACCTGACTGTAGTAGGTTTAACCACTGGGCTGAAAGTGTCAAAGAAATCTTGACCCGGGACCTGATTAAACCCCTTAGCCACGAGCCTGGCTTTGTAGCGCTCAACAGATCCATCAGCATTCCTTTTCGTGCGAAACACCCACTTGCAGCCAATAATATTCATAGACTCAGTGGGAGGAACCAAGAACCATGTCTGATTCTGCAACAAAGCATTGAACTCTTGATCCATTGCCTCCCTCCATTCAGAGTGTTTGACTGCCTGAGTATAACAAGTAGTATCAACAGAGGAAACCTGCACAGTCAAACCCGCAACCGGAACCATAGACCGACTCCTAGTGGCCATGGAGTGAGACCTCTCCGTGGGACGCACAGTACGACCACGTGGCCTACCACGAGGCCTCTTCTGAGCCACATCAGCAGGAGGCGAGGGAGCTACCACAGATGGATCAGCCACAGGATGAAAAACAGATTCAGCCCAAGGTCGTGCAATAGATTCTGATGGAGCCTGCAAAACAGACTTAGCACCAAAAGGAAACACAGCTTCATCAAACCGCACATGACGGCACACAAAAACTTTATTAGTACCCAGGTCCATGCACCTATAACCCCGAAACGAATCAGGATAGCCCAGAAAGACACACGGAGAAGACCTGTAAGACAATTTATGACGATTATATGGCCGTAAGTGCGGATAGCACAGACATCCAAAGACACGAAGAAAGGAATATGATGGCTAAGATCTGTGCACTAAGACATGAGGACTAGAGCTATGGAGAGTATGCGAGGGCATTTTGTTAATAAGGAAAACAGCAGCCTCAAAAGCAAAATGCCAGAATCGAGACGGCACAGAGGCACGAGCCATAAGTGCTAGCCCGGTTTCAACCACATGCCTGTGCTTCCGTTCCACACGACCATTCTGTTCGTGTGTGTACGCACAAGATTGCCTGTGACTAATACCAAGCTGAACAAAAACAGAATGTAACTTTTTATACTTAGCCCCTAAATCAGATTGAACAACCTTGATTTTACGATTGAAGGCACGTTCAACTAAACATCGAAAACGCTCAAAAACGGAATATATATCTGACTTTAATTTCATAGGAAAATACCAAGTATAACGAGAAATGTCATCCACAAATAAAACGAAATAACGATAACCCTCAGAAGAGAGTACAGGAGCAGGGCCCCAAATGTCCGTATAAACTAAATCTAGCACATTCGAACTAACAGAGACAACACGTGGCAATGGAAAACGCGCAGATTTACCCATTTGACACACAGAACACACAGTATGAGAAGTTTTATTCGACTGACTAACAGAACAGGACTGCAAGACTCGATGTAAAACACGCTGATGTGGATGACCCAAACGATCATGCCACGTAGACGCCGAAGCACGAGCAGAAAGAAACGCTGAAGGTGAACCAGAAGGAACCGACAAGGTATAGAGCCCACCGGAACTATTGCCCTGTAAAAGAATTTCCTTGGTCCGAATATCCTTAACAACAAAGAAAGAAGGGTGAAACTAAAAAAACACCTGATTATCCGACGCAAAGCGCTGAACAGATAATAAAGAGGCAGAAAGACGGGGAACATGTAAAATATGAGACAACTTAAGAGACCTAGAAGGCGTAGAAATGGAAGCATGGCCAACGTTACTAAAAAGTAAAGGCGTACCGTCACCAACACGTAAAGTGTCGTTACCACCATAATCTTCAGAAGTAGAGAGGGCGGCTATATCAGGTGTGGCATGATGTGTTGCATTAGTGTCAGGCAACCAGGTATGAGCAGTCACGTTATTCGCTGAATCACCCTGATGAATAAAATTCGCTTGCGGAGAAACAACATAAGGCAACTTGTAACAAGACAAAGCAAAGTGACCAAAAGAACCGCAAATTTGACACTGGATGGAAGAGCCTCTGCCACGGCCTCTCCCACCGCCACGTGACTGCCGACCAGAACCGCCGCCGCCGCGCCATGCAGAACCTCCGCGACCGCGAGCAGAACCGGAACCAGCACGACCGAACGGTGCTCCGCCAGCCGAACGGCCTCCTCCACGACTACGCGACTGGCGATCTCCCTGAGCAGCGAAAGCCGTGATATCTGGTATTTTGTACAATTATTCACCCCTTATTCTAGTTGTTTTGAAGGTTATTTTCTGTATCCTAGTGAAATTGGGAATTGTTTGTGTGTTATATTGTCCAAGTGTTGAATTATCTACAAGGAACAACAAAGGAAGAATATTGAAATATTTTGGACAAGTTCTGGAAGAAAAGGGAATTACAAGGAAGAATACAAGTTGGAAAAGAATTGGAAGTTGCCTAATGGGCCAAGGCCCATCTACCTCCTATATATTTGACATATTCTCTACAATTGAAGGAGGTTCCCTTACAGAGTTCAGAACCCTAGTTTTTAGCTTATATTTTCCCAGCATAGTTTAGACTAGTTTTACATTAGAATATTTTATTTCAAGATTGGAATCAAAGATTGAAGATTGGATTTGTTCTTTATCAGTCAAGTTTCTCTTCCCTTTTATTTCTTGCAATGTTTATGATTATTAATTATTGCTTTGTTTTGTTTACTCCCATCATGCGGGAGTAGTTCGTTTATGGGTTTGGATTAGGGATCCATTGTTAATCTTGATGTTCAATTGGTAATTAATTGCATAAAGGGATTGAATCTTTTACCTAGGGTTTATGTTGATTTGGGGATTTCTTTGCACTAGTTATTGGTTTGTGGCCAGAATTTATTGCTAGTCTAGGAGAGGGATTCATTACAACGACAGTTGGATGGAGACCTTGAGCCTTACCAATTTCAACCTAATTTTCATGCTATGAAAGTAGAGGTAATTTTGGGGGCTTACAATGCTTAGGTGCTTAAGGTTATGATTGATGCATCACGACAGTGGGGTAATTTTAGCCTAATTCTCTTATTGATTACGAAAGTAGCTGAGTAGAATTCTTTTGTGCATTGCCCATATATCCCTTGGTTAATTATTCTTTCCCTAATCCTGAGTTGGTTGGAACATCAAGATTACAATCCCATAATCTGGCCCATACCTTTTATCATATAGTTTTCACCTTAATTAATTGCTTTCCTTTATTCCACATCATTCAGTCTCTGTTACTTGGATTCTATAAATTCATATACTCTAGTGCCTAGTAATTCACACAGTTTCGTGCCATAACACCAATCCTCAGCGGAACGACATTACACCCTTTTTACACTCATCATTTGTGCTCATCACATTTTGGCGCCGTTGCCGGGGATTGGTTTATTTGGTTTTGATTGTGTGATTAATTCCTTACTAGCATTAGAGTTAGTGAATTTTAGGAGATCAAGTTTTATTTTATTTTATTCTTTATTCGAAAAAAATAAAAAATTTATTTGCACTAACCCATTACTAGTTCCTTCCAAGAGTGTTTGTGGTTTTGTTAGACAGTAGGTTACCTTCCTTTTATGCACACTAGATCGAAAGGGAGCACGAATCTTCGTCCCTACGATCTAAATCTTGAGAGGAAATTAAGGAGGGAGAAGAAGGTGTTACGTGATTGGCTTCGAGAGTTCCAGGACTTCGAAGTAGACATGGAGACCGGAGATAGTAGCAATACTGGGCAGCCAGCCCATACTGGTGCCAACACACAACAGCACCTGAGGCAGAGAGAGACAGTTGGGGACAACCCTGGAGTTCGTGCCGACCCACCAAATCCAAATATTCAGAATCAGGTACAGAACTTCAGGGCCGATCCAAACCCGAATATCTATCTTGGGGGAGGATTCGGAGCTCCTTTCATGCAGCAGCAGCCTGTGTACCAGCAGCCAGGCTATGGGGTTAGGATGCAAAATCTTCTCCAACAGATGAATCCCAACCTGGTCCAGCAGTTTGCCCAGCAGGTCCCACAAGCAGAACCAATGGCAGCCCATTTAGCTCCTGAGTTCACTGAAGAAGATTGCATTGTGTACCCAGGAATTGAAGCAAATAATTTTGAGTTAAAGACTCAACTCATTCAGATGGTCCAGAACAATCAGTTTGGAGGATCTCGGGTTGAGGACCCGAAAACCCATATAGTTCATTTTGATCGTATCTGCCAGACCATCAAGATGAATGGTGTTCCTAGTGAGGCCATCAAGCTGAGACTGTTTCCTTTTTCCCTGAGAGATCAAGCACAGCGTTGGTTGAATTCCTTTCCAGCCAACCACTTCATTACATGGGAACAACTCCACAAGGCTTTCATGCAAGAGTATTGTCCTCCTTCAAAGGATGCCAAGTTAAAGAAGCAAATTCAGAATTTTCAGCAGTTTGGTAATGAAGATCTTCTTGAGGCTTGAACGAGATTTAAAGAATTGAGGAGGCAGTGCCCGAAGAATTTGATGACCCCAGGTGATTTTATGTCCTCATTCTATGAGGGGTTGTCTAACCGGTCAAAGATTATTCTAGATACCTCATCCTTTGGGGGTGTTTTCATTGATATGGGACCAGCAGCTGGAGAGCAGTTGATTGAGATGATCACCTCTAACAATACTTACTGGTACACTGAGGGAGATGATATACCCAAGAGAGAGAAAGCAGCTGGGATGTTCGAAGTTGGAGAAAAGATGGCAATGCAGGCTCAGCTGGATACCATACAACGCATGCTAAAGCAGTTAGTACAGGGCCCTACTCAGAGTGTCCAGGCAGTTGCTCAGCCTCCACTAATTCCACAGAGTTCTTATGTTCCTAACCCCTATTTTGTGCCACAGGTACCTCTTGTAGCCTGTTGTGCAACTTGTGGTGGAACTCATGTAGCTCAGACATGTCCTTTGTTAGACTTCAGTAACCAAGTCCCTCAGCCTAATGTGGAGCAAGTTGATCTCATTGGTTATTCTAGACCACAGGGCCAGGGGCAAGGTTATGGGACCTATCAACAGCAAGGAAGATATCAGTTTGTTCCCTCTTGGAACAATCAAGGCAATCAAGTAAGGAACAATCCACCAGGTTTTCAAGGTAATCAAGGAAACAGAGGTGGCAACCAAGGAACTCAGTGGAGAAATAATCAGAATAATCAGAATCCCAATCAAGGGCAGTTCCAGCAAGGAAATCAGAATTTTGGGACCACTCAGGGTCAAGGTTCCTCTAAACCATCTCAGGATGTTGATATACAGCTTCTCATGAACACGATGATGGCTCAGTTTGGCAAGCTACAAGCAGAGCATCTTCAGCTGTTTGGCAAACTACAAACAGAAATAGATGGTCTCAAGGCTCAGCAACAAGGAGGAGGTAATCAGTTTTCTAATCAACCTTTATCTTCGAATGGTAGACTGCCAGCAAGCACAGAAAATCCAAGGCACCAAGTGAATGCAATCACCACTAGAAGTGGATTAGCTTTGAAGGACCCCCCTTTTCCTTCGAATGATCCAGTGCCTGAGAAAGCTGATAAGAAGGATGAGGGCATTCAGGTTGAGGATGTTCTTGATGATAGTGAGAAGGAACCTGTGGTGCAGAGAGATAGTGTTAAGGAGAAAGCTCCTGAGCAGGATGAGAGTGCTCAAAGTAAGAAGCATGAAAGGAAGAACAAGAAGGTAGATGACTCGGTTATACCTTACAACCTGTTACCATACCCACAGAGGTTGTGGAAATCAAAGGAGTCTGATAGAGAGAGCAAGTTCCATAAGATGTTGGATAAGCTGGAGATCTCCATGCCTTTTGTTGAAGCAATCACTCAGATTCCATCGTACAAGAAGTTTCTGAAGAATATTTTAGGCAATAAGAAAAAGCCAGAGAAGAGTGCGGTGGTGGATCTGAGTGAAGGAGCCTTGACCTGTGCAGTTCTTCAACATAAACTTCCTCCTAAGCTGAAAGATCCAGGTAGTTTTTCCATCCCTTGCATCATTGGTGGATTTGTAGTTAGTGGTGCTCTGTGTGATCTGGGTGCCAGTGTTAGTCTTATGCCATATTCTTTATGTAAGAGACTCAACCTGGGAACACCAAAATCCACCTCCATGACCCTACAGATGGCGGATCACTCCATAAAGCGTCCGGTGGGAGTTCTAGAGGATGTCTCGGTCATGATTGATCAGTATTTTATTCTTTACCGGGAGATTTTGTTGTACTGGATATAGAGGAGGATGCCAAGGTTCCTATTATACTTGGTAGACCTTTTCTAGCTACTGCTGGTGCACTTATTGATGTGAGGAGAGGAAAACTAGTGATGGAGGTGGCAGAGAACAAGATTGAATTTGATATATTCAAAATGGCGAAGCACCAGCCCTCATATGTTGATGAGTGTTACTTGATAGAAGGGCTGGGTGAAGGCACTGCCGAGAGTAGAAAGATTGAGTTAGGGGATTTGCATGTTTCCCCTATTGATCCTGGACCCCCTGAATTTTCAAGTGTGCTGAAACAAAAGAAAAAGTTCTCTGGCTCTGGTGGTTTCTACAAAAGATGGATGAGGGAGCTGTCTAAGTTCAAAAGGCCACCGGATCGCGTGGTCCATCATCCCACCTGATATCCATGAGGTTGAGTCGAGCTAACGACAGTAAACTTAGCGCTTCATGGGAGGCACCCGATGTTATCCTTTACTTTTTGCAATTTATTTTACTGCATTTTTCTTTTTGTTTTAGTTCGGAGTTGATAAGTGCCAAAAGTAGCCATATTTTAGGGGTCATTTAGGTGTAAAATATGCTTTAATAGATGTCCATTAGGCCTAGAAACATGCTAAGATAGTGTAATTTCATTGCATATAAATCTAAGGACTTATCTTGTGCGTTTCGATATAATCTGTACAATTCTTGCACTTCGCAGGGCATTCCGACGACATTTTAGTAAAACGAACGTAACTGGAGCTAGGAATGTACAAATGAGGCGAGGTAGGTGGCTATGGAACCGTATCGACGAGAGCTACAACATAGAAGAAGACAGAAGAAGCAATATTCAACACGCACGCTCACACGCGTGTGAGCGGCGTGGTTGCTTACTGGTTCGCTCCCACGCACGCTCACACGCGTGTGAGCTGCGTGGACGCGACACAACGCAGAAATTATTAGGGCGAGATTTTTGGGGTTATATATATGCCCTCTATAGGTCTTTTAGATCAGTTTTCCACAGCCCCCAATAGCTTTAGATCTAATTTCCCTTTCCAAATTCTTCCCCTTTGGGGAGGAAAACACTCCTTAGAATAGAATAGATTTAGATTTAGGATTTGAAGATGAAGATGTAGATCCAAGAACTCTTGGGGTATAATTTCTCTTCTTTTAATATAAATTTTGAATCTTTACTTTCTTGCTTGTTTCCTTTGTTGCTATTTATGTTTATTATGTTAGAATAGAGTAGTTTGGGTGTGTGTGCCCTTGTTGATCTATGGATTGATGCTTATAATTTGATATTATGATCTTGGTATTGTGGGAGTATGATTGATGATATGTATGGATGATGTTGTTTAATCTTTGCTTCTATTTCCGGCCGGGATAGGTAGTAAACCCGTAGGAAGTAAGTGTGTGTGCGATAGCGGCCACTCATGAGCCTAGATCATCCATATCTCCGCTCTTAATCCGAAAGGATGAGATCCGAGAGGAGTGATAGGCAAGGTGTTCGATAAAATGCCTCAACCGAATGAGGACTGAGAGCCTGAGTGTGACGCCACTCGGTACTAATACCGTGACTCCCTAGATCAATCCCGAAACCCAATTCCAAGCTACCTACGATAATCAATCCTTTAGCTTAACTTTGGCATGCACCCCTTCCTTTTTACCTTTTGTATTTTCTATCCATTTTTACCTTTACCCAACCAACCATGAACCAACATTCTCCTTATGATTCTTGTAACTCTTACCTTTCAACCTCATAAATGCCAACATAAATTCGGTTTCCATTCGCTATCTTCGAGAGACACGACACTCGGGGAGTCTTGACTCTTCGTTTTACCACCTTCACATTCACACTCACCATATACACAACATCAAAATGGCGCCGTTGCCGGGGATGACAAACGGTTTCGAATAGTGTTGACATTTTTGAAGTAGAATTTTAAGAGTTCTTGAATTGCTTTCTTTTTGTTTGTTTTATTTTCTTATTTTTGTTATTTGCTTGAAGAAGTGAGCTTACTTTGTCTTGAATATTTTATTGCTCACTTGCAACTACTTCTAGTTGCATATATTTGTTGTTGGCTAAGCTTTGTGCAGGAAATTTTTGTTAAAAATCATTTGTAAGCTTGCCAATGTATGCTCCAATGTATCCCCATGGTTGCCCACACCATGAGGGTAATCCTTTAAACCATGTTCCACCACAACCATATCCATATTATCCCCATTCCACCCATACTTACATTTCACCAACATACCACTATCCACCTCAAAACCCTTACCCATTTCCATATCACTACTTACCGCACCCAATTTCTTATCCATCTTATATACATAACCATCACCCAACACCATACACACACCCTATCCCACCAAATCAAAACAAATTTCCCCCATAATACTCCACTTATCAAAACGACGACTCGGTAAGCTCTAAAGAAATATTTCAAAACATAGAGAGTAAGCTTGCACTAATGATGAGAACAATTGACCCAAGCTATACTCCCGAGCCATTTCCGTTCCATAATTCCCACCCAAACAACCATTACCCATCTCCATCACAAATTCTTAAAGGGAACAATCCTACACATTACCTTGAAACACCACCTTCCAATCCATATTTTACCACACCCGATCCTTGTGATTATATCCCACCGGCCAAGGACGAAATTGAAGTTCTAAAAGAGAAAATAGAAGAATTCACAAGAATGGCCAAGGAGGATACGGCTAACTTGAAAGCCGAAATTAGAAGCGAATTAAAGGATTATCTCACTACTCTCCGGGAAGAAGGACTTCCATTGGAGGAGATTGAAACAAAAATGCTAGCCATGATGGAGGAGTTCATGAGGACAAGTTCATCACGGATAGACTATCCACTTGTAGAGAATCTCCCAATTTTGGAAGCTAATCCAAGGATGGATGCACAAAACGCTGGAAAGGAAGTAAGTAATGAAGGGATGGTAGATTGTTATGCTCCGGTGCTAGAAGAAGTTCCGATTTTCGAATTGGAAAATCCAAAGGAGGTCGAGATGGAGAGCGAAGATCCATGTTCTTTTGATAGATTTACTTTTGACACTCGAGTGGATGACTCCCTTTTACAATGCAACAATGATTTATATTCTCATGATACTGAATGTTTTTATTTCCGGGAGGATGATTCCATAGGCTTTGTTGGCAATTTTATCAATGAGTGTGAAAGTCTTGATAAAAATACTCATGCTCCTTGTAAAGACGACTCCCTACGCATTGATATTTCAATTACTTGCGACTATGATTGCTTTAATTTTTGGGAGGATGACTCTATAGTAAATCGCGATTTATTGGTTGGAAATCGTAGGAATTCTAGTTTGTTTGAAGATGAATATGATAGTTTTAAATTCTTGGAAAATGAATCCTATGATTTGGGACGAGATGAGTTGATAGGTGAGAGGAATATTACTTCGTTATATTCTGAAAAAGAAAAGGGTGATTCTTTTAGGCAATTAGAGTGGGGAAATGAGAATAGAGAGTGTGAGAACGAGATGATGGATAAGGAGGGAATTTTCACGTTTGATTTGTTCGAGGGAATTGAGAGGGGTGATATGACTTCCAGTGAAGGGATATGGTCTCAACCTTATGATAAAAATGACAAGAACATCGGGGGTGGAAGAGAGCATGAGAAAATAGGGGAAGATCACACTATCTTTGAGAAATCAAGGGGAGTGTTTGAAGCCATGAACCTTCCGATTATACACCTTGTTCTTCCCTTATTTGTGTGGGTATTCAAGGATGTTTCCCATCTTGGGACATTCCTTGAAGCAAAAGTTCACGGGACGCTTGGTAAGGTCCTAAAATCTGTGTGTTTCGAAGGATAGAACACACAACGTCTGGCTAGGAGACGTTAAACCATGGCGCACTTGGGAGGTAGTCCCAACGTTATCTTAGATATTAGAAATTTTATTTCTTATTTACTTTTTATTTTCCTTCGTTTATTAGCAATTTTCTTTTTAGAATAGTCTTTCTTGAGCTAACATCGTAGGTGATTTTGGTGCTAAGCCATGACGAATGAGCTAAACCGGATAAAAAACGAAAGACAAAAGCCAGGAGATGAAGAAGGTGATCAGCACTGCTAACCACGCCTGCTCACACGCGTGGTGATAGGCGTGGAATCTTTCCAGAGCCGCTCCACGAGGACCACACGCGTGTGAGTCACGTGGACAGGTCCTGGACAGATTTTCGTGCCTTATTTTCTTTTCATCCGATTTTCCTAAGTCTCCCAGGTCTGGCAGTGCCAAAAATCATCTCCTATCTTGATTTACATATCTTTCTTATTGCTTTTGTTTTAGTTACTTACCTTGTTTTAGGATTTATGCTTTCATTACAAATAAAAGAACTTCCGCCAGGCCATTGCACGTCAATTGGTTGTCTTCTTGCACTAACATTGTTTCATGTAGCTTGGAGAACGAAGGCAAAAGAGAAGTTAGAAGCTTAAAGTGTGGAAATGAAGGGATGCTTACTTGGTTGTAAACCTCTTATCCCTTCTACTTTTTATGCCTCGTTTTTCAATTCTAAAGTGTGTAAATTGAATTGTTATACGTGTTCCTTGCATACTTGATAAGCACATGTTATTTTGCACACACAAAATGCTATATTGTTGATACCCCACACCCCCGGAAACACTTCTAAAGTGTGGAAAGGGTTTGATTGATTTTGAATGACTGTGCTCCTTTGTTTCACTTGATCTTCATGGCAACATCGAGGACGATGTTTGTTTTAAAGTGTGGAAAGGACGCACGTTGTGCTTATAATGTCTTGTTTGCTTGATTGATTTATTGGTCTTGTCTTATGGGTGTGCTTTATCTTTGGAGAGTGTGTCATTGTTCACATTATCTAGGGAGAATGTTAATCATATGCCAAAAATAAAATTTTTTCTCTTTGAATATCCATGGGAAGTACACCTTCTTTGACCAAATGAGCTTTAAATTCTTGAATGCTTGCATTATATTCACCTCTTATTTTCCTTAGACCTTAGTCAATGATCTCTCGAAGTGGGAGTGTGCACCCCTTAATTTTAGAAAGATAAGTGAAAGCGAAGCCCGGAATTGAACTAATTTTGGTAGGGCATGGGGCAAAATGTGAGCCTAATAGTGAGCTTAGATTGAAAAATCCCTTAATCCCAAGAAAAAGGCATGAGGGGTTGTATGGAGAAACAGTAGAAAAGGCAAAAGGCCAATCCTAGAGATAAAAATTGAGGAAAGCCATCTCGCTAGGTTGTGTTCAACCATAGTCTTCATAAAAAGCAAAAGCTATACCTGGAGTCGGTTGTCCACATAAAATGCTCCTAGGAGATGAGAAAATAGAGTGGAGGTGAGCCGCTTCGCTAGGATTCAGGCACCCATTGCACTGTCTTCGAAAAAGCATGGATCTCCATGTGAAGTCGGGTCGCCCGATGACGTTATCCTAGGAAGTGAGAAAATAGAGTGATCGCCCAAACCATGGCGATGAGCGGTCCATGTCCCTACCTTCACTTATTTTACGCATTGGGCTTTGGCGTTTAGTTGAAAAGTATTGGTTGAGGTGTGCACATCATTCCCACTAGGGGGCTTGGCTTGAAGGCCTTTGTAAAAGTTGAGGTGAATCTAATTTGGATTGCATGCTTGGTTGAATGAAGGGTGTGTGCGTTGCATTGTCCAAACGAGACCATAGGGGTTTTGCTTCGTTTGTATATTCTTAGAGTGTATGGCATGTGGTTACCATTCTGTGTAGATAATGTGCGTTATTTCACCCACTCCGTTGGCTACACCCTAGAGTTAATAGACCGATTAATTGATTGAGTAACACAGCTACCTTTGGCACTTAAATGATTAGTGTTTAATTGTGAATTGCTTGAGGACAAGCAAAGTTAAAGTGTGGAAAATTTAATAAATGCCAAAAGTAGCCATGTTTTAGGGGTCATTTAGGTGTAAAATATGCTTTAATAGATGTCCATTAGGCCTAGAAACATGCTAAGATAGTGTAATTTCATTGCATATAGGTCTAGGGACTTATCTTGTGCGTTTCGATATAATCTGTACAATTCTTGCACTTCGCAGGGCATTCCGGCGAAATTTTAGTAAAACGGACGTAACCGGAGCTAGGAATGTCCGAATGAGGCGAGGCAGGTGGCTATGGAACCGTATCGACGAGAGATACAACATAGAAGAAGACAGAAGAAGCAAAATTCACCACGCACGCTCACACGCGTGTGAGCGGCGTGGTTGCTTACTGGTTCGCTCCCACGCATGCTCACACGCGTGTGAGCCGCGTGGACGCGACACAGCGCGGAAATTATTAGGGCGAGATTTTTGAAGCTATATATATGCCCTCTATAGGTCTTTTAGATCAGTTTTCCACAGACCCCAATAGCTTTAGATCTAATTTCCCTTTCCAAATTCTTCCCCTTTGGGGAGGAAAACACTCCTTAGAATAGAATAGATTTAGATTTAGGATTTGAAGATGAAGGTGTAGATCCAAGAACTCTTGGGGTATAATTTCTCTTCTTTTAATATAAATTTTGAATCTTTACTTTCTTGCTTGTTTCCTTTGTTGCTATTTATGTTTATTATGTTAGAATAGAGTAGTTTGGGTGTGTGTGCCCTTGTTGATCTATGGATTGATGCTTATAATTTGATATTATGATCTTGGTATTGTGGGAGTATGATTGATGATATGTATGGATGATGTTGTTTAATCTTTGCTTCTATTTCCGGCCGGGATAGGTAGTAAACCCGTAGGAAGTAAGTGTGTGTGCGATAGCGGCCACTCATGAGCCTAGATCATCCATATCTCCGCTCTTAATCCGAAAGGATGAGATCCGAGAGGAGTGGTAGGCAAGGTGTTGGATAAAATGCCTCAAACGAATGCGGATTGAGAGCCTAAGTGTGACGCCACTCGGTACTAATACCGTGACTCCCTAGATCAATCCCGAAACCCAATTCCAAGCTACCTACGATAATCAATCTTTTAGCTTAACTTTGGCATGCACCCCTTCCTTTTTACCTTTTGTATTTTCTATCCCTTTTTACCTTTACCCAACCAACCATGAACCAACCTTCTCCTTATGATTCTTGTAACTCTTACCTTTCAACCTCATAAATGCCAACATAAATTCGGTTTCCATTCGCTATCCTCGAGAGACACGACACTCGGGGAGTCTTGACTCTTCGTTTTACCACCTTCACATTCACACTCACCATATACACAACATCAGGAGTAGATTAGGGATTTTTCTTTGTTTACAGGCTGTTCTCTGGGGTTGTTTTGGTGTGAGATTTGCTTTCTTTTACCTTTGAGAGAGTGGGGAATGGTTAGAATTGAAGAGGTTAGGCCATAGAACAGTCTTAGGACATATTTTGGACTAACTTGCAGGTGCAACCGAACTTGGGCGCGAAAAGAACAGAACTGCGCAAAGAGGAGCCTGGATCACGGCCGTGACCCCGGCCGTGATGCCGAGGCGTCGTTTCTCAGCGGAACAGAGCAAAGCAGGGCTCTGGGTCACGGGCCACATCCCGGCCGTGACCCCGCCCAGGAAATTCCAGTACGCACAGGCCTATTGAGGGCTCTGGGTCACGGCCATCATCCCGGTCGTGACCCTGCCCGTGATGCCCTTCCAGAAATTCCAATGTTGAGAGCTTAAACGAGGGCTTTGGGTCACGGGCGGCCGTGACCCAAGTCGTGATGGCGATCCCAAATTCCAGTGTCCAACGAGCATTTTGAGGCCTCTGGGTCACGGGCCGCATCCCGACCGTGACCCAAGCCGTGATGGCGGTCCTTACGAAAGCAAAAAAAAATGTTATGTTTTCTAGTTCGTTTTTCCTAGTTCGTGAGGCCTTGTTTGTCCATCAGGGACGATGTCCAGTTTAAGTGTGGGGGGATTCTATTTCTGATGAATTTTGGATGCAGTTTGCTTGAAGGACTCAATTTGCAGCTAAAGGTAATGTGCTTTCCTTGTGTTGTGGTTGTGACCGCTTTACTTCCTGCTGGTTTGTGGTTTGTTTTGGTGGTACTTGTGCAGCCCAGCTTGTCAGGGATGATTCAAGGTTGAGCTTGTGATAATTTTTCAGTCTCTTGCCAGTAGTTGGGTTAACCTCTAACATAAATGTTCCCCCTGTGTGTTATGCATTGCTAGTGAAGGCTTATGTGGGATTCCAGTGATATTTGTTCTATCATAGCTTGTCTCAGTGCTCTCATAGTGAAATCTAGAATTTGCATGCTTTGAAGTGATTTAGGCCATTGTTGTTAGCCCAAGCCTTTAAACCTACCCTGTGTTACATTTATTTTCCCTAGTTGTCCCCTTTGAGCCTTGTTTTTGTTTAATAAGTGCAAAAGCACTTAACCCCGTTCTTTATGTTATTTTCTTGTTTAACCCATTATTTGACCCTTAGCCCTAAGCCATATATTTTCCATTCACCCTTAGAGAGAATGTAGCATTTGTTCTTTAATTTAGAGGAGATCTATCTTTTTGAGCTTATTTTTGATAGAGTTATTCCTGTTATCTTTGTTCTAGTGTGGGGGTGTGGTGAAGGAGTTGATTGATTATTGTGAATTGAAGGAAAGAAAGGGTTTGTTGGTTGGAAGAAAAGAAAAAAAAAAGAAAAAAAAAAGAAAAAATTGAAAAGAATGAAAAAAAAAGAATGAATGAAAGTGCAAGTCAGGTTGTTAGAGTAAATGTCTTCACCCCCACTAGTTTAGAATACTCTTGTCTTTCCAATTATATTTTGCTCTCTTGATTCATATTTTCCATATCTCCTCTAGGTTTAATTGTGAATAGGTGTGAAATTCTTTCTCGTTTGTTTATTTTTCCATATCCTTTCTTTGTTTAGCCACTCACCCTTAGCCCCATTACAAGCCAAATAAAGTCCTAATTAATCTTAGCATGCAGTTTTAGAGTGATCTATGTGAGTATGAAGGGCATGTCTATGGGAGTTCATCTTAAGTCAAGTCTTGCATAATCTTAACTGAGTACATGTGCATACAGGGTTTTAATCTACCTAAATTTTGGTGCCCGGTTATTGGCCTGAGAGGGGAACTCACTTGTGATTCTGAAATGATTCTTAAAGCAGGTTAGGTTGTATGAGATGGTTGGTGGTATGATTGGTTGAGCAGGAAGGAAGTGTGATCAGTTGTAGTGCTTGGAGGGAAGATTATCCTGGTAATTGCTTGAGGACAAGCAAAAGTTCTAGTGAGGGGGAGTTGATATCTGCTATTTTGTACAATTATTCACCCCTTATTCTAGTTGTTTTGAAGGTTATTTTCTGTATCCTAGTGAAATTGGGAATTGTTTGTGTGTTATATTGTCCAAGTGTTGCTTTGTTTTGTTTACTCCCATCATGCGGGAGTAGTTCGTTTATGGGTTTGGATTAGGGATCCATTGTTAATCTTGATGTTCAATTGGTAATTAATTGCATAAAGGGATTGAATCTTTTACCTAGGGTTTATGTTGATTTGGGGATTTCTTTGCACTTGTTATTGGTTTGTGGCCAGAATTAATTGCTAGTCTAGGAGAGAGATTCATTACAACGACAGTTGGATGGAGACCTCGAGCCTTACCAATTTCAACCTAATTTTCCTGCTATGAAAGTAGAGGTAATTTTGGGGGCTTACAATGCTTAGGTGCTTAAGGTTATGATTGATGCATCACGATAGTGGGGTAATTTTAGCCTAATTCTCTTATTGATTACGAAAGTAGCTGAGTAGAATTCTTTTGTGCATTGCCCATATATCCTTTGGTTAATTATTCTTTCCCTAATCCTGAGTTGGTTGGAACATCAAGATTACAATCCCCTAATCTGGCCCATACCTTTTATCATATAGTTTTCACCTTAATTAATTGCTTTCCTTTATTCCACATCATTAAGTCTCTGTTACTTGGATTCTAGAAATTCATATACTCTAGTGCCTAGTAATTCACACAGTTTCGTGCCATAACATCAATCCTCAGCGGAACGACATTACACCCTTTTTACACTCATCATTTGTGCTCATCAAGCCACCGGTGCAGCACCTCCAGGCAGTGCGTAATCATCACCGGCGATGAAGTCCTGCGCGCCCAGTAAGTCAGCAAGCTCAAGGAGCGTCACCGGATGTCCTCGAACCGCCAGCGAAGAGGTGACACCCTTGAACTCCGGTCGAAGGCCGCGGGACACGTACAGGTTCTGTTCTTCCAGCGTTACCTTCCGGCCGGCAAGAGCTAAATCTTCAACAATAAGCCGAGCTCGCCCGAGATACTCTGCCGTCGACGAATCTCCTTGCCGGAGACCATGGAGTTGGCTAAGCAAGTGAAGTTGGCGGGATTGAGAGGCGGAAGCTAGGGACTGCTCAATGACATCCCACAACTCCTTCGATGTCCGACAGCCGACGGCGATGGAGAGCACCTCCTCGGACAACGAAGAAACAAGGAGAGACAGCAACCCTTGATCACGGCGAGACCACGCAACAAACGCCGGATTCCGAACGCGGGCAGCAGCAGCGGACGAGGTAGCAGCAGACACGGCAGGGAGGAACTCCTCCGGGCAAGGACACGATCCATCAACAAGATCAATGAGATCATGGCCACGTAGAAATGGGAGAACCTGAGTACGCCAAAACAAAAAATTGCGGTGGTTGAGTTTGATGCTAATGTAGTGATGAGCAGAAGAGAGTGACGACACGGGAGCCGGCGCCGCGGAACTCACAACAACATCTGAAACGGTCCGCTCAGAGGCAGAGCCGTCATTCGTAGCCATGGGAACAAGAACGAAGCCCTAGCTCCTGATACCAGATGAGAACAATTATGTTTGTATTAGAGTTCACCAAATATAACTGTAGGAATACAAGAGTATATATACAAGAGAATCATAAGTAAACTAGGACTGAGAATCATAAGTAAACTAGGACTGAGACTTATAGTATGACTCTATTATGTAGAGTCCTAATAATTAGGAGGTTGAGGAAGTAACTATGAACAGATACTACATTGTAACAGAGCCAGTAGTACTAAAAAAAAAGGAGTGTTTATTTGATTAATTTGGTTAATAATTAAATTGAATTTGTAAAATGTTTTAATTGTTAATCAAACTAAAAGTTTTATATTTGAATCAAGGAAACAAAAAATTTTTGGTTATTAACATGAATATTTCAGGCAAATTTAAAAATCTTTAAATTTTATAAATGTAAATTTTTAATTCAAAAGTTCACATTATAAAAGTCCTTATTACATCAATATATAAATTATAAAAATTAAAAATCTAGTTTAATAATATGATTTATAAATTATAAAAGAATAATAATTCAAGTACACACACATATGCAATACAATTAATTTGGTTAACCAACACTTTTAAATTGAATTAACAGTTAATCAAATTTCTTCAGTGATAACCAAATTGAAATATTTTACTTAAAGATTAATTAATCAAAATTTATCAATTCAGCTCGAGTCGAAGATCAGCTCGAATTGAACTATATATATACACCTCGCAAGCGGTTCAACGAGTCACGAGCTTAAAATTTGAGCTCGAGTCGAGTTTTGACTGAACGACTCACAAGCGGCTAGACTCATTTGCAGCCCTACCCCTAATCATGGTGTTCAAAAAGTTAGTATGTTTTTATACTTCTTATTTATAAATTTTCAAAATATTGTTTATTTTTTATTTCCAAATTTATAAATAATTCATTTTAAATAGAAAATTTTAGGTTTTCACGATTTATTTTTAAAAAAATATGAGAAAATTGTATTTTGTGTCCTTAAATTATAATATAATTGTAGAATTCGTCCATAAGTGTTGGTCATACTCACTTTTCGTCCCTAAGTTTGCACTTTTGTTCCAACGAGTGTTGTTGCACTATCAATTTTGATCCGTAACTTTCAAAACTTGCATAATTGGTCTATGAGTATCAATTTATTAGCGTAAATAGTTCTTCCGATGAAATCTCTCTCAATTTTTAACCGGAATAATTATTTTCCGTTTATAGCAAGGGTATAATGGCTTTTTTCTTTTCATCAATATTTAGTTTTTCACACTTTTGGTCCCACGAGTATTGTGGCACTAGCAATGTTGATCAACAACTTTCAAAACTTGCATAATTGGTCAACGATTATTAATTTCTTAGCGCAAATGGTCCTTCTAGTGAAATCTCAATCAATTTTTCACTAGAAAATTTATTTCCCATTTATAGCAGGGGTATACTGGTCTTTTCCTTTTTGTCAAATTTTCACTGGAATAACCCATTCTGTGGTGTACATATCATTTGGGAGTATCGTCGTCTTGAGATAAGAACAAGTCGACTATATAGCTCATGGGTTAGTGAACTGCAACATTCATTTCATGTGGTCCATGGGGCCACCGAGCAAAGGCTTAGCCTTCAAGCCAGTGAGCTTGCCAAAATAGTGCAATGGTGTCTGCAAGAATAGGTGCTGGTACACCCTTCTATGGCAAGTTTTGTGATTCATTGTGGGTGGAATTCACCCATGGAAGCGCTCACCATCTATGAAACCCAGTTGTTGCCTTCCCGCAATGGGCACTCAAGTCACCAACGCAAAATACTTGGTGGATGTTTTTCGGACAGGAATCAGACTGTGTAGAGCCGTAGAGGTGAAGCCAAAGACAGGATAATCCCGAGAAAAGATGTAGAGAATAGCTTTCGGATATGAAAGAGAAAAAGCAGTGGTAAAAAGAAAAGATCATTATAGCCCTGCTATAAAGTGAATAAATTTTTCAATGAAAAATTGACAGAGATTTCATCGGAATGACCATTTGCACTAAAAAATTGATACTCGTGGACCAATTTTGCAAGTTTTGAAAGCTGTGGATCAACATTGATAGTAGTGTCACAATACTCGTGGTACCAAAAGTGCGAAACTAAAAATTGAGGAAAATGAAAAGACCATTAAACCCCTGTTACAAAAGAGAAATAATTTTTCAGGTGAAAAATTGACCGAGATTTCACTAGAAGAACCATTTAGACTAAGAAATTAATACTTGTGGACTACTTATGCAAGTTTTGAATCAAAATTGTTAGGGATGGTTTCCCGATCTTCAGGCGATCGGCCGGCGGGCCAACACTACCGGAAAATTACAAGGATTTATGGATTTTTCAGTGAAAACAAGTGTTTCTCCCTCTACTCAAATTTCGACCTGCTCATTCAAGTTCCCGTCGGGCTACATATACTCCTCGCCTGAGCGGTTACATATTTATTGATATAATTAATGTAATAATAGCTCATAAAAGTCATTTAAAGGCTTCATGATGATGATGACTGTTTCTCATAACGGCTGCCAGATTCCCTTGATCCTTTGTTTGCCACGAGTGCTCATTCAGGGTTCTTTGAAGTTATCCGACCGTCTATTACACTCGGTTAGCCGGCCTCTCTTCCCGACCGTTTGTCTGAGTCTGGCCCCCGACCGTCTGACTGGGTATTTCACCCGATCGATGGCTAAGAGCTAGGCAGCTCATCACATTATGGTATGACTGTCTCCGGTGTTTTTCCGACTTAGGGTCCGACCCGAAAGGAATCGGAATAATTACGTCCTGGATACTCAGACTCTAGTGTGTTTTCTTCTCTTCCGACCGCCTGGTCTACCCAGTCGGTTTTATATGCCATCATCTAGTCCCTCACTTTCCTTGGTTAAAGAACCGTAACCTAGGAAAGTACATCCCTGACATAAATAGATCCGAATCTCTGCCGCGCCTTCTTCGTCTGTCAAATCAATCAAGATCCCGGATTCTACTCGACTTCCAAGAGATATCCCGCCGATACTCCCTTCTAGACCTTCCTTATTCTGAC
Organism: Ipomoea trifida; assembly: GCA_003576665.1. Taxonomy (NCBI): domain Eukaryota; kingdom Viridiplantae; phylum Streptophyta; class Magnoliopsida; order Solanales; family Convolvulaceae; genus Ipomoea; species Ipomoea trifida. The sequence continues at coordinate 30,664,036 of CP025659.1, forward strand.
ATCCTCTCCTTTTTTAATCTTTATCCCTTTTGGCTCTTCTTCCTCTCCAAGAGAACTTTCTCTACTATAAATACCAGTCCTCTTCAAAAGAAACATGTTTGTCTACAAACTTATGATGAAGAAGAAGAAGGGTAACGTTGGTCCTCCCTCACGGCGCTCTCTTCGCCTGATCGAACAGGCTCGCCAAGAGATGCTTCGTCAAAGGAAGCTGGCTCACGGCGGCCACGAGGTAGGGGATACCTCTGAAGACCCTCTCCACATCCCTTCAGATGAGGAGAAGGAGGTGACACCCCCACCACTTCCTAAGGGCAAGATAGGATCTCCTTTGAACCCGGACTATAATTCCGACTACGCGGAGTTTCTGGCGGAGTTCCTGGCTGACGACTCCTTGGGAGACACTCCTCCGGCCTCTCCTGCAACTCCAGACACAACTTTCCCTGCCTCCGAGACTGATCGCCTGTCTCCTCCTTCCCAGACGCCCTCTATGGTTTCTGCTGATTCTCCTGCAGCTTCAACTTGATTTCCATTTACGTAGCTTTATTCGTAGTTGACGCTCTTAAGCCCTATAGGGCTATTTTGTATCTTCGGCTGGTCTTCCTTATAACTCAATAAATAAAAGCATATTTCAATGACGCTGATGGTTTCCCGATCTATGACCTGTTAAGACTCCCACTTGGGCCAAAAGGACTTTCCTTATAGTTTCTTTTCTCACGCTTTCTCCTTAAGGAGGCACGGTTGATCGAGTGCCAACTTCGTTTTCAGGACTCCGATCGAACCCACGAACCTACCTTATGACTTCTTTCTCACACTCCCTTTTCAGGAAGGCACGGTTGACCGAGTGCCAACTCCATTTTCAGGACTCCGATCAAACCCACGAACCTACCTTATGACTTCTTTCTTACACTCCCTTTTCAGGGAGGCACGGTTGACCGAGTGCCGACTCCGTTTCCAGGACTCCGATCGAACCCACGAACCCTACCTCATGAATTCTTTCTTACACTCCCTTTTCAGGGAGGCACGGTTGACCGAGTGCCGACTCCGTTTTCAGGACTCCGATCGAACCCACGAACCCTACCTTATGACTTCTTTCTTACACAACTTCTTTCTTACACTCCCTTTTCAGGGAGGCACGGTTGACCGAGTGCCGACTCCGTTTTCAGGACTCCGATCGAACCCACGAACCTACCTTATGACTTCTTTCTTACACAACTTCTTTCTTACACTCCCTTTTCAGGGAGGCACGGTTGACCGAGCGCCGACTCCGTTTCCAGGACTCCGATCGAACCCACGAACCTACCTTATGACTTCTTTCTTACACCCCCTTTTTTCTTACACTCCCTTTTCAGGGAGGCACGGTTGACCGAGTGCCGACTCCGTTTTCAGGACTCCGATCGAACCCACGAACCTACCTTATGACTTCTTTCTTACACTCCCTTTTCAGGGAGGCACGGTTGACCGAGTGCCGACTCCGTCTCCGAAGCCTCATTATGAGCCTTGTTTGAAAGGTTCGAAGCGTCGCCGCCGTTTTGATTTCGCGCCGATTTTGTTTCTCAAGGACGTGGTAACGGCTTCCTTCCCGCGTACGTTTCACATCACCTCAATCGTCACCTCATTTAATCTCGCCCTCCACGTGTCCCCATCTCCTTGCTCCTCTTCCCTTATGAATTACCCTCACTCACCGCCGCTTCTATTTTTCACTTTTTACTGTTTCTCTTCCTCTTCTTAAGCAAAAAAGGCACCGTACTCATTTCCGGCGATTCTCAAGCACTCAAAGCTCCGATCAACCTCCGGCCACCGACGAGTCCAACCTCCATTCTCATTTCCTCTTTCACTCCTTCTTTCTCTTCTCCTTCGTTTTCACAGGTAGGTTTTCGACCCTTCGCTTTGCTTTCTACTATGTCTTCTTCTTCTCGCCGTACAGGGGTTACGGAAAACCCTAACGCCTCAACTTCATTGAGTGCGCAGGGCATTCCTTCTTCTTCTGCTCTAAACCCAGAACCCCTTCAGGCCGTTGCGGCCTCTTCTGTTGAACTTCTAAGGCCTTCGGGTCATTTGGAAGACATTGGCCTGCCTGTGGGCCTTCACTCAAAAATCTCTGCCCGCGAGTTGGGGGAGGCCCAAGAATTATTGGGCCCAGCGGCTGAGATTTACGCTCCTCGTGAGCTTCATGTGTCCGAGCCTCCTCCCGACGGGTATGTCGGGATAAATATGCAGTCTATTCGTCATGGGTTTCGAGTCCCCATGAGTCCATTTGCTTCCCTCTTTTTCCGATTTTTTGCTCTCTCTCCCGGCCAACTCGTTCCGAACTCTCACCGCCTCCTTGTCTGCTTCCAAACTATCTGCCGGAGTCTGGAGATTGATCCGATGATCAATCTATTCCAGCAACTCTATCTGGTCAACAGGGTCGGGACTAATTCTCCCGGCTACGTCCAAATTTCTCAACGAAGCGGCTGTAAAATTTTCGACGGGTTGGTCGACTCTCTTAAAGGTTGGAAAAATTCTTTTCTATTCGTTCGTCCCTCCTCTTCTCTCCCAGCGTTCGACTTCCCCCTAACCTGGAACTCCACCTTCTTTAAATGCCTCAAAAAACCTCCCCTCGACCAGCAAACGTCCGACAGTCTGAAAGTCTTGAAAGACTTGGGCGAACTCCAAGTCAGTGAATGGTCAAGCTTGAAGGCTCTCGACGAGGCCGGACTTCTTCCAGTCGGGGCAGCTCTTCCAGGTGATGTGTCATTCCATTTGGAACCATTATTCTTCATAGCTCACCTTTTAATACACTGTTTTGCAGATCCTGAGGAGGAGCAAGAAGCAGAAGAGGAAGGCGAGGAAGAAGGTACACACTCCCCCTCCCACGACTCTCACACACTCTCTCCCTCCTCCGACATGTCTAGTCGCCACGCCGCTTTGAAAGAGCGCTCCAGGAACCGCGCGGCCGCCTCCTCCAACCCGATCGTGCTTCATGACTCTCCCACTCGCACGGGAGAACCTTCCCGGGTCCGCCAATCTCGCCGAACGCTGCCACCGCCGGCTCCAGCCACTCTGTCTGGCTCCAAACGTTTTGCCGACTCTCCGTTACCAGCCCCCTCAGCGAAGAGGGTAGCCGTGGGTTTCGAGGCCGACTATGAGGGCCACTCTTCCGAGAAGGTGTTCGAAGGGGTCTCCCGTTATCTGTACCGGGTAAGCGATGTCCATACTTATATTATTGACTAAACGACTTTTGCACTTGCTCTTTTTCTCAATCCTTTTCTTTTTTCTTTTTGACAGGCTTTAGCCGTACAGTCGGAAATGCGAAAGAGGATGAGCCCTCTGTTGGCGGACGCGGAGTCGGTGCCAACTCTAAGGGCTAACCTTCTGAAGAGGGAGAAGGAGCTGGACGACTCGGCTCTGCTCGTGGGATAGCTGGAGTCGGAGCTTGAAGCCGAGAAGAAGAAGAGCGCTGAGGCTGTGGAGGTGTACAAGTCTTCTAGTGCTTTTGAGGACGACGTGCTGGCTAACGCCCGTCTAAGGCTGAGGAGACTGCTGGCCATGGAGTGGCTAAACTCGGACGAAGGTCGAGCTTATCTGACGGACCTGGGAGAGGAGGACTATCACATGGGGGCCTTAGAAATGCAACAAGACATCTACCCAGTCCTCCTAGCAAAGGATCCGACCTTCGATCCGGTGAAATGGGGCTTTCCGGCGCAACTACCCGAGCTCTCTTCCCGCATTCCTGCTACCCCCGCACGTCAACAGGGGGCCGGAGACACCGTCAGGGTTACTCCGGAGAACTCAAGTGGTGGGCAAATTCCGATGGACTCTCCATATCTGAATTCTGCTGCCAACTTGTCTGATTTGGCAGGGATGGATCGCAATCCTGTGACTTCAATGCTTGATGCAACGGAGGAAGAAGAGTCGGCTGAAGGAGGCTTAGTACACCGCTCGCGACTCTCAAGTGGCACCAACGACCCTCCCTCTACTGGTCCAACGGAGGGGGAGACAGTTGGTGGCAACTCGGGAGTTTAAAAAATATCCGCTGCGTTTTTATTTTTTGTTTTGAGTTTTGTAACAAGGCCTTCTCTTTTTAGGCCTTTATGTTTTGAACAATTTCCCCTTTCATATTGCAAACTTTTCTTTTCGCCTTTTTTCGTTTTTTTTTTTCTTTGCGTTTTGCCAACCATCGCTGAAATCGGACTTGAACTGGAATCTTGACTCAAGAGGGTTTTCTCAACCCTTTTGAGGCAAACTCGTTTTAACTTTAAAACTCCGAGTCCCTCAGCCGAGGACTCATTCGCAGGTTTTCTCAACCTTTTAAGGCAAATTTGCCTAACTTTTAAAAACTCCGAGTCCCTCAGTCGAGGACTCGTTCGCAGGTTTTCTCAACCTTTTAAGGCAAATTTGCCTAACTTTTAAAAACTCCGAGTCCCTCAGTCGAGGACTCGTTCGCAGGTTTTCTCAACCTAACTCAAAGGCATGCGGGCTGCCAGACTCATAAGGACCCGGAGGTCGATATAAGACTTAGGTTATCTCAACCCAACTCACTCAAAGGCAGACGGACTGCCAGACTCATAA
>CP025659.1:30741927-30766301 GCA_003576665.1 Ipomoea trifida
CCTTGTGAGTCTATTCAGCCCCCTCCCCCCCCCCCCCTTCTAGACTCACATCATATCAACCGGGACCAACACCCTTGAGCCTGACGTCGGGCTCTCAATGAAAGGACCAATGATGGATTTAATTAACCTGGGTAGCCCAAATCAATAAACCCGATTGAATTTATGGGGGGGGGGGTATGACAGGTATTGGATCAAAGTATACCTCGAAGATAATTATGTATTGAATGACGGATAATGTTATTACAGGACAAGGGTTGTGTAATAACGAGACAAGAATGTTTAGGACAAGTTAGATGTCTTAAGGAGACAAAGTTACATGTTTTTATACTAATTGTATGCCCAACCACTCGGAGATAAGCCCTCCAACGGCCTTGGACTGCATCCCAGGCCGGGGAGACCGCGTCAAGCCAGGACCCAAGGCCTTGGCCGAGCTCGGAGCTCGGCCAAGACGACCTCTGGGGTCGGCCCATGAGGTCAGCCAGACGACCTCATTGGGTCGTCTTGGGCCCACGACGGCCCAGCTAGGTGTGTCATGCTTTGGCCGGGCCCGGGTCGGCCCCGTACTCCTGCTCCAGGTTGACCCGTAGTAAGCCCGGGTAGTATTTATCCATCACTAAAAAAAAATTCGAAACAAAAATGGCCCAAGAAACCTGCTGGTCTTCTCTTTCTCCGCTTGTGTCGTCTCCTGTGCCTCTGTCATCTCCACCGCCCCCGTTACCTGCGCCGCCACCGTAGCCTTCTCTTTCACAGTCTACGGAGAATAAGAGGGGAGAACCGCCGCCATCATGGAAAAGGAAGATGGAAGAGCAACCACCGTCAAAGGGAGAGCTCTATGGCCACCGGTAGGGTCGGTCCTGAGCAATTACGGGCTGGCGCCCAAGCCATACTCGAATGGCTCATATATATATATATATATATATATATATATATATATATATATATATATATATATATATGTATGTATATATATAATTCTTTAATGAGTATTAACTGGAATAATTGTTGGAGAGAGGACTCTATTCCTACCACTATAGTAAGTCTTTTTTTTTTTTTATAATTGAACATAAAACGTCGGTTTCATTAAGAAACCGACGTTATATGTTTAATTTTTTTAAATTAAATATATAACTTTGGTATGTGTATAAATATATTTTTTTAAAAATTAATTAATAAGCATATAACGTCGTTTTTCACTAGAACTGGCGTTAAATGCTCACTTAAGAAAAAACATAGAACGTCGGTTATTAAAATAACCAACTTAAAAAGTATATATATATATATATATATATATATATATATATATATATATATATATATATATATATATATATATTGATTTATTTATTTTATTATTTAATTTATTGACATTTGACGTCAGCTTTGGAATAACCGACGTTATATGTTATTTCTGTAGTAGTGACAATAGTAGTAACTGGAATAATTGTTGGAGAGAGGACTCTATTCCTACCACTATGCACCAAAATACAAAAATTGATAGAATGAACAAAGAAGGGGTAAGAGGGTTGATAAGACTCCGAGATACCCTTATTTCAGGCACATTTTAGGGTGTTTTATCGCGTCTATAGCGTCCTTACTTGGTAAATTATGTTCGTAAATGCGTGTAAATCACTAACTAATGCACAGAAGCTACTTTTAGCTTAAAAGAAGCGAAACAGGAGCCCCGGGAGCAAATAGGAGCAAAAGTTGAGCTTAAAGAGCGAACTAGGCAAGAACGGAGCCCCGGAGGACCAAACTGGATGGTCACACGCGTGTGAGCGTGCGTGAAAACTTTCCAGTAGCCTCCCACGCACGCTCACACGCGTGTGGATGGCGTGGAGACGGTGATGCGCGAATTTCAGCTAGGGTTGTCATTTCGGAGACTATTTAAAACCCCTTTGATGAATTTTCAGAAAGGTTCCCAGAAAAATTAGTTTCCTTTTCTTAGTTTTTCCTTTGGAGAACTTTCTCCATTTTTCTTAGTTTTTTTAGATTAGATCAATCTCCATTGTAGCAACACAACAAGCTTGGATTGAAGATCTTCTTCTTTCTAGGTGATTTCTATTTCATTTCTATAATTTTAGCTATCTTGTTCTTGGATTAAATTAGCTTTTGCTTGAATTTCATATTATGAGTAGCTAGTTTAGTCTAGGGATTTGGATTGTGTGATTGAATATTGCTAGTGTGATGATCTTATCTCTATATCTTGGATCTATGAGTTTGTGTTGATGGATTATCTATTCTTGTCTATTGATTGTTGTTTTGATGAGATCTTGTTTGGATTTGGCTAATCTAGATGAGAGATTGAGCTCTTGACTCTTTCATGTCTTTGATTAGAGTTAGGATTTGAAGCTTGACACAATCATAGTTCCTATGGACTTCTTAAGAATAGTAGGATAGTGTGTAGCTTAAGTGTTTGATAAAATTCCTCTTAGAACTTTGGATGATTGAAGGCACTCCTAAGTCAAAGAGGCCTTAGTACACAAAGGTGGAAAAGGACTAAGACAACACACTCTTGAATAGACAATATCCTAGCAATCCTAATCCATGACCTTAGACACTCCACTATGCAATATCCATGAACACTATCCAATCCCTACCCCTCTTTACATATTCACAAAAATCCTTTTTATTTTACTACTCTCTTGCACTCAAACCAACCAAATGAACTACTCTCACTCTCAAATCCACCCTTCACCACGCTCGAATCCGATGCATGATTCAATCAAGTAAACTCCCGAACGCTTGACACACCTCCACATCCCTCCTTCGAGACCGACACTCGGGGAGTCACAGACTTTCCGTTTTATCATATGAACATCTTTTGACACTTCACCCCTATGCAGAAAAAGAGCGATGTCAAGGGTTTTGGAGAATGATTTATCACAAAGTGGTAAGAGTGCGAGGGTTGAAGGCAATAAAAATGGAGGGGTTGTAGCATTGAGTGAGAAAATTATAGTATGTTGCAAATCGTAGGAGATAGAGGTATTGCAAGAAAAGAAATGTAGGTGTTAGTTATGAATGTTTTGAATTCAATTGTTACACTAAAGCATGATGAAGTTACAGATGCAATGGCAAAATTGTATGCTTTGACTGATTTGGAATCTAGTACCCCTGAATTTTTCTTTGCTTGCACACTAATTGAAATCCCAGTGAAAAGATCTGTCCTCTTTGGATTACCAAATACAAGTTTAAAGTTGACTACATTAAGTATTTGTAAGAGCAAGCGAACCATTAAATTTGTATTATTAAGTTTGAGTACATTGGTAGTTTGCTAACCTATTAGCATATGACTACTTTAATTTTGTTTAAGACACTTGTGAACTTAAATTGTTATAGAATTGTGTCTTTACATTTTGATAATATATGCTATGTTACTAGTTTGTTATTTAATTATGATGTTAATTTTTTTTTATACACACACATATATTTGTTTGTGTGTAGGCATGGACAATATTGATATGCAAATTAGGAAAATTCTCCTAATTAATGAGTACTTAGAAGATGAAGATGAATTTTAGGATTTGGTGGTTTGTATGACCGGCTATATGTGTGCGTATTTTTTGAATCATATCTACAAGGAGTCATGCGTGACATCTTATTTGGTGGATGTATGATTACTACATGGTAATGAAAAATTAGTGTTTTAATGCATTTAGAATGAATTCGTATACATTTCGTCAATTATGTGTAGATTTAGAAACCAAGTGCGGTTTGATGCCTTCGAGTAGGATGTCAACTTTAGAGAAACTTGGTATCTTTGTATATGTGCTTAGTAAGGATGCTTCTAATAGAGATACTTAAGAACGTTTTCAAAATTCTGGTAAAACTGTGAGTGTAATTTTTAAAGAAGTGTTGAATGACATGGATGGTTTGTCAAGAGACATACTTGTGCAAAAATATCCCGAGTTCAAGAATATTCCATCACAATTTGCTAATGACCCTTGATATATGCCACATTTTAAGGTAAGTCAATATATAAATAGTTCGACTCATTTTCATCTATAAATTTATTAGTTAAAATGTAACATTATTGTTTTTCTTGGTTTTACAAATTAGGATTGTATTGGAGCTATTGAAGGTACACATATTGCAATAACCGTAAGAGAGGAAGATCAAATGCGATATAGATGAAGGAAAGGGATACCAACTACAAATGTTTTAGCAGTATGTGACTTTGATTTATTATTCACGTATATTTTAAAAGGATGGGAAGGATCCGCACATGATTCACGCATTTTCATTGACACAATTAATAATCCAAGTCTCAATTTTCCAAAACCGCCACCATGTAGTTTAATTATATATATATACATATGATAAAATATATTTCTAATATATAACTTTTTTTATACATTTAGGAAAGTATTATTTTGTAGATAAAGGTTTCCCAGAAAGAAAATGATATTTAACTCCTTACTCTAAGACAAGATATCATCAGTCAGAGTTTCGTAGTGAAAATCCAAGGGGAACTCGAGTAATATTTAATAAAACTCATTCTTCCGTAAGAAGTTGCATTGAGGGAGCTTTTGGTGTTCTTAAGGATCGATGGAAGATATTACAAAAAATGCCAATATATTCATTAATGAATCAAAATAAAACAATTTGCTTATGTTTCGCATTGCGCAACTACATACATTAGGAAAAACACAATTGGTAACCAAGGTTTTAGAATCATTGATCAAGATCCAGAGTTCATACCTCTTGATATTTTTCAAGATGTTGAAGTTGATTCTACACCGAGTGGAGATGATCTGAGAACCCAAGAGACGACAATTATTCCCGATAGCATTGCCTCAAGTCTAGTAGCAGCTAGACGTCGTTTATAGAGTATTATGAGTTACTTTTTGTTTTTACTTTTTAGATAATTGTATTAACTGGTATGTTTAATTGTTATTAACTACTTTAATTTATGCTTATTTTATTCTTATTTTAATTATTAGTAACTTGTTTTATTATTATAACATTATTCTTAATAAAACAAAAAATAAGTAACAATAATAACAACAATTTATAAATGTAAATCATTTCTACATTTATATTTAAAGCTTAAAACAACATAATACATTCATACCCTTAAACGTCATTTTACACGCAATCAGCTAATAGTAAACAACTAATTTACCAAACACTTTTCTATAATCAACTAATACAATTAGCTAACACAAACAGCTATTAACTATCAGCGAACAGTCATTTACGAAACAAGGCCGTAATGGAGTTTGTAGCATTGGAAAATGACTATTTCTTTGCCAAATTTGGATCCATAGAAGATTACAACTTTGCTAAGTATGAGGGTTTGTGGATGGTGATGGATAAATATCTTATTATTAAAGAGTAGAGGTCTAATTTCGACCCCGTAAAGGATAACACTAACAAAGTAATTATGTGGGTTCAGTTTCCTGGGTTACCAATTGATTATTACAAATGAAAAAGGATTGTGAATCTTGAATGCAAGATTATCTTAAAGGTTCCTACTTGTTTTTTAGTTCAATTACTTATGTGGATTAGAATCTGGATTATAGTTTGTATAAGAAATAAATTAAGAATAAAAATAAACGATAAGTAAAGAATGGAACCAGGACGCAAGAATTGATAACGCAGTTCGGAGAAATCCTCCTACATCTGCGGAGCTACTCAGCGTATGCCCAATCCACTAGATGATCACCAAAGATTACAAATTCTAGAGTAACATGTCCATACACACTATGGCCCTAAACCAACTCAATCTTCATCATCTACTTGAGTGGGTACGTTGCAAGCCGATAACCTTCAAACTTCAGCCACCATAAACGTATATCACCAAAAATAGTGTTAAGTAATGACCATATAAAACCTTCTAGAGCACTCGTGAATAAGGTAGAATAATTAGAGCATAGGTGTTGTTGTTTATCTTTCATATATCTTCACGCCTTTTAACATGTAGAAATAATAACCACCATCCCTACATATTAGCTGCTGGAAATCCTCATAACGTGGAGAGCCATTCAATTTAAAAACTGCCAAAATATTCTATCCATTTGACAATAATATGTTAGATAAATTTGCTCAAACTATTGTACGCATTGACTCAAAGACATTTTCTCCTAAAGTAGATCCAGGTTTAACCATAGCAACTTCTGTCGAAGTTCTCGACTGTACAGAACCTAAAATAGTCTAAATAAACCAAAGTATGTTTTGACAAATAATTAGCCAATAACTAATAAATAAAATGTATATCATTTGTATACTTACAATCTCCCCCTTTGGCAATTATTTGAAAAAACTACTTTCAAACAAACTTTAGGCATTTTAATCCTTGGTCGTTCTTCACAAATTTCACCCTTATGACCAGTTGAGCTGCCCATGCGGGACAAATCAACTCAAGATATTAATACGAATAGGCATAAGTAGATTATCCAAAGAGCATACGAAAATAATAAGCATAATCATAGATTATCCAAGTAGTTCAGCAAAAGATTGTCTACATCAAATCCACATCAAAGTACTCCCTCCCTTAGTTATTTACTCCCCATTTTTGTCAAAAAATTGGTAAAGGTGATCATCTAATGGTCTGGAGGAGAGTCAAAGCCACATATATCAGCTGTAGGCTCTTCAAGGTCAGAGAGGTGAGAGGCGTGAAGCAACTCTAAATGCGTACACTACTACAGAAAAAGGATACTACATAGCCCAATCAACATCCATTTTTGATAAATTGACGTTATATGTCATCAATAAAATAAAGCAAAAGTAATATATATTATTTACGACGTCGGTTCATGGCAAAAATCGACGTCATAAATATTTTCTTTAAAATATTAAGAAATACGACATCAGTTCTCCATAAAACCGACGTCGTATGTTATAAATAAATTTTTAAAAAATAAAGACATACGACGTCGGTTCTCAATAGAACCGACGTTGTATGTTTTAAATATTTTTTTAAAAAAAATTAAAGATATACGATGTCGGTTATCCATAGAATCGATGTTGTATGTTATAAATAAATTTTTTTTTTTAAAAAAAGTAAAGACTTACAATGTCGGTTCTCCCTAGAACCAACGTCGTATGTCCTATATTTTTTTTATTTAACACAGATCTATACAGCGTCTCGCACACACTCTCTCTCACTCTTAACACACAAAAAAAATTATAACAGCTTCATCGCCATCATCTTTGTTCTTCATCCCTAGATCTACGTTTTCGGCGACGAGTGAGCTTCTAGCTTGTAGTGGCGACGAGCGTTCTCCGGTGACCATGACTGTACGGCTTGCTTCGATCTACAAACTACATTGCTCCGGCGACAAGCGTAACAGTTCCAATAGTAGATGTTGCTTGCCTCGAATCCTTCGATCTACAAATATTTCTTCGTACGTATATGAATCCTTCGATCTATTTGTATTTTTCGATTCCTACATTAGATTTTAGTATGGGGTAGTAGTTTAATGAAGGTAAATGCATCCCTCTTAAATGTCACAAGTGACATCTTCCACGACATCCACCGTACTCTCCTCAACATTCACCATATCCTTGTTGTTTTCTTTTTTATGCCCATCTATTAGTCCCGATGAGTTGTTAAGTGAGTCTAGGGGGGGGGGGGGTGAATACTCACTGGGTATTTTGAAAATTTTTTTACAGGAAATTATCCTCAAAGGAATATAATAACTTCTTGATCAAGAGTTTTTGCAGCAAAAAACATAATAAGTTCTTGAGATAATGTTTTATTGTTTCACACTCGTTTAATACTATTAGGGAAAAGATTAGGCATGGTCGTGAATATGCAATACAATAATGTAAATACGTAAGATGAAGAGACATAGAGAGATTTTTATATTGGTTCAGCTATTAACAAAGCCTACTCCACTCTTCTTCACAACTAGTGAATGATTGCACTAATTTCTCCTTTGTTAGTACAATACGCCTTACAACGTGCTCCCTTGATCACAAAGCTGGGCAGTCACGCTTCACATGTTTTTCAACTTCTTCAAAGTTTACTCCGCATCTTTATACTTTTCTCCAAGTAGAGTTGGTTGATAGATGAATTAAAAAACTTGTGTTCTCCAACTTGAAATCTTGGCTTTGATGATCTTGATTGAATACTTGAAGCAACACAAGATTTCTTTCAAAAGCTAGATTAAACTTGATAGCTTTCTCTCTCTTTCACACACTAGATTGCTTGTAAGTTTTTGATCTTGTAACTTGCAATAACAATATGGACCAGCAGCTTCAATTTGAGTGAAGAGAGGATATTTATAGGTGTGAATTTTGTGTTCATTGGAGGGAAACACAAAGTTCAAAAACCCTTTTTGTTTGTCCGGTGAGTAATAACCTCTAGTTATTCAAACCATGTGGGCGACAGTACTATGTAGACGTTTGTCTCAAAAAGATATAAGACTTTTTGGCTTTTTGTCTCATACCGAGGACAATGCTTTTAATGCACCTTGGGATTAGTTCCTATGCCTTCAATTTGTTCAAGGTTGATCAGCCATAAATTTAAGGTTTCGGACAAGGGGATGCTCAGAGAATGTTCTCTGGCTTGTTCCCACGAGTACATGACTCGTGTCTTAAGTCATCACTGTAGAATGATTAACTTTATCATTCTTAAAAACTTCCTCAAATAATTTTACTTGATCATTCGGCCTTCTAATTTATCAAGAGATAAGCCCTTCCATGATTCAGCTTCTACTTCCTCTTGGTCTTCTTCATGTCTTCGTTCTTCATATCTTCTGCCAGCCAACTGAGAAAACTATACCCATCACTGAAGGCATGATACCGGTGGATCAGTTGAACGACTACATAATGGGGGCTATCCAAGGCAAGTTGAATGGAGGCCAACCCTCATATTCCTATGCTAAGCCCTACACACAAAGGATTAAGGAGTTGAAAATGCCCTTCAGCTATCAACCTCCTAAGTTTCGACAGTTTGATGGCAAGGGAAACCCTTGGCAGCACATTGCCCACTTTGTGGAAACATGCAATGATGTAGGGACTTATGGTGATCTATTGGTAAAGCAGTTTGCCCGTTCCTTAAAGGGAAATGCTTTTGATTGGTACACTGATCTCGAGTCCGGCTGCATTGATAGTTGGCATGATATGAAGCGTGAGTTCTTAACCCGCTTCTATAGTATAAGGAAAAGTGTTAGCTTTCTAGAACTCACCACTACCCGCTAGTGGAAAGGCGAACGTGTCGGTGCTTACATTGAAAGATGGAGGGAACTGTGCCTAAATTGCAAAGCGAGGATATACCAAAATTCTGCAGTTGAGATGTGCATCAAAGGCATGCACTTTGAACTCTCCTATATCCTGCAAGGGATTAAACCAAAGTCCTTCGATGAGTTGTCCATTCGTGCTCACGACATGGAGTTGAGCATCGAAGTTATAGGAGTGCTCAACGTATTGAACTTGCCTAACTCCTCCAAGGCTTCTGGAAAGCAAGAATTCAAGAAAGGAAATAAACCCTTTCTAAAATAAGAAAAGAAGGAACCAATGACTGTGAAAGCTACACCAATGACAGTCTTCAACAAAGCAAATGAAATGCCTAGGTCGAGATAATTTTCTGACCCGTCAAGGGGAGGTAGGAGGCCGACTATTGAAGAAAGACAAGAAGAAACATATCCTTTCTTGGATTCTAACATATCTCCTATGTTTGATGAGCTACTCAAACTTAAGCTCATCAATTTGCCCAAAATTAAACGCCCTAATGAAGCTTCAAGGGTAAATGACCCAAATTATTGCGAGTACCATCGCCTTCTTGGTCATCTGATTGAGAAATGTTTCATCTTCAAAGATAAAGTTATGGCGCTGGCCAAAGACGGGAAAATTGAGCTTGCTGATGCTAACGCAAGCACAAACCAAATCTCGATTACATATGGACGGTTTACTCCTTTGTGCAATGAGAAGGAAGATGGGGGACAAAGAAAGCGTCCACTCCCATTAATTGTTAAGCATGTTGCTGGTCAAAGTTCAAAACTGCACCAAAACGATAACATATATGAAGGAAAATGGGTGATTGTCACTCATAGAAGGAAGAAAAGTGAGCCTGTGAGACATCCAAGGCACACAACGAAAAGTTGGGTTGCAAAAACCTCAACAAATGGCCATGCCCGCAGATCAAAGATGAAGGGGCATGTCAAGCAGCCGCAAACACCAGTTCCTTTGGCTCAATATATGCCAAAATGATTTAATCTTCAAGGGGCAAACACTGCTACCCCTTGCCTCAATACAAATGACAAGCAAGTGGATGGAGGAGAATGTTTATCTCCTAAACACACTGGAAATGAGGAAGTGCAAATGCATAGGACAGCTTCCTACTCCACAGAAATTACCTTCAAGGATGAAGGCTTGTTGCTTAGAGGCGCGCCACACAATCGCCCATTGTTTGTTGAAGGCTACACACGTGGGAAAATGCTCAAAAGAGTCCTAGTTGATCAAGGCTCAGTCATCAACATTTTTTCCCTCCGAGCCCTGAAAGACCTTGGTGGATCTACAGATGAGCTCGCCCGAAGCCGTCTAATGATACAAGGTTTCAACCAAGGAGGGCAAAGAGCAATCGGCATCATCAACCTCAACTTAAGATGTCATAGATGTGAGGACATCTTATAACTTGTTACTCGGAAGGCCTTGGATACATGAAAATGGGGTGGTTCCCTCGTCTTGGCATTAATGCCTCATGCATGAAAAGAACGGCTTGATTGAAAAGGTAGTCACCGATGAAAGCCCGTTCACATAGGCTGAATCTTACTTTGCGGATGCAAAGTTTTACATAAAGAAGCAGATCCTCGTGGAAGATGTCGAGAAAAGCAACAACAACCCGCCTTCCCAACCAAAGTCAAAGGGAAAGGAAGTTGTGGAAGGGGATCAGCACAGCACAAAACTCATCTTCCCGCTCGTAAGAATTTACACACGTAAAGCAAGTGCAACAAAATCATCTGAGGAGAAAAGTGGTGATACAGCAAACCAAATATTGCCCACCAAGCGTACTGAGGGTTTTGACCCTAATGCTTATAAGCTTCTAGCCAAAGTCGGCTATAATCCCAATGAGCCCCAGAGGTTAGGAAAGCTTATCCCCGAAGCCGGTGGTAAAGGCAAGGCAAATCAACAAGAACCTCATGCACGATAAGGGTTGGGTTATGTCCCTCCTAAACCAGTGTGAATCCTTATAAATAGAGCTGCAAGCAGTATCTCCACAGATGAAAGTGAGTATGATCCAAAACTCACTCATGCCTATGATAATGGGCAAGATAAGAAGAAGTCAGTCTTCGAAAGAATGGGTAAGATGGAGTCTCAACGCTAAGTCTTTGACAGATTGGGCTCAAATCCTAAAGCCTCTAACAAAAAGTCAATTCATGATTGACTTAGAGCTATCCAAGTTATGAAAGACAATGTGAGTCATCCTGTTGATGTGGGACCTTCAAAAAGGCTTTGAAGTATGATTCCTTCTTGATCGTTCTCAAAAATGAAATATAGTTCAGGTTTAGTTTTGTCGTTCCGCTAGGAATTGGCGTTATGGCACGTACTTGTGTAATCATTTATTTTTAGAGCATTTTAACCCACTAACGAGAATCCAAGCACAATCATAAACATAAATTTACTAAAAAACTAAAAACATAAGAAATAAAGATGGGATTTAAACTAGGAGTTATTACTATCAAGATGCTACATATACTCATATATTAGGAAGAACAATAATCATGTATCAAGAAAGTCATACACTAATGAATTCAAGACCATTTCGTCCCTTGAATTAGAGCAAGAGATTTATCACAATATGTGTGACTCAACCTTGAGCTCTTGAAGCTCCTCGGTATATTAGGCCCCCCAATTCGTCCCCTACTCCCGTAGTGAGATATTTGGGTTGTACGAGAGGTGGCTTGAGCTTTACCCAAATTTCGTTGTAGCAAGAACTCTCCAATTACTTGCCAATAAAAATAGCTAGTAATTATTAATTAGATGCAAACAAACCTCCTTGTACTAGCTTATGATTCAAGATTATAAATCTTCCCCTTATGAAATTGTTAAAAAGGTAGCATTCAAGATAAATAATAAATTTCTACCTCAAACCCAAACTAAACTAAATAAGCATAAGGAAAATAAATTAAGAGAAGAAGAAGAGTAAATGACATAAAGCATAAGGAAAATAAACTTTCATAACTTAAATGGAGAAGAAAATAAAGTAAAGTAAACATTGCATAAATTAAATGAAGGAGAAAATACAGAACAAAGAAAAGAAAGGAAAGGAAAGAAAAACAAGTGTTTTGCTCTAAGTTCTACATCTTGCTCAGCCTAGGTTCTGATTTGGGAGAGGATAGGCCTTTTATAGGCCTCAAAATGGAGCAAAAATTGGGCTAGTATGTACAGCGCAGGGCGTACGCCCTTGCGTACACACGTACACTACCCAGAATGCAGTGCAGCACATCCTCCTCCTCTTGCTTTTTCTGATTTGGTTCTTTGTCTCTTCATTTTGCTTTTTCCTATTCATTTTTTAGTCTTCTTCTTTGTTTTGTCTTTTTGGCTCCACCTACTTTCATCACCTATGAATTCTACCAACACCATAAAATATTAGATAATAACATACAAATTAAGATTAGGTAAATCATCTAATTAATTACAATATAACTTAATTTCTTTACTTTTTTCTAAATAAAGTATATTTTGAATTTATCAATCAAAGTAAAGAAAATCAAGGTTATATTGAATACAAACTATACAAAGTTAGTGGAAAGACAAACTTCAATATGGGGATTAAATATAATCAAATATGCACTCATCACTCTCGTATGAGACGAGAAACAAACATCCATGTCTCATGCGGAGAAGTGTTGAAAGTCCAGCCTAGAACCATTATACACACTCGTGTACATAAAGGGTAAAATGAGGAAAGCATTGGCTCAAGTGATGACGTAGTACCAACTCACGGTGAGGAAGCATCGTCTTTCCATATCACTTTATGTGATGAGACCCTGATTGAGGGGGAAGATGCAGAAGAAGCGTTCCATGAGTTAGAGGAAGGGGTACGAGCCGCAATAGATGAATTAAAGGAGGTTGATCTAGGAACTCTTGAGAATCTTCGGCATATCTTCATTAGCACACTAATTTCTAATGAAGATGAAGAAATCTATGTCAAACTACTGAAAGAGTACATTGACGTCTTTGCATGGATGTACAAGGAGATGCCATGCTTAGACCCAAACGTGGTCGTGCACCGCTTCGCAGTGAAAAAGGCATGTCATCCAGTCAAGCAAGCTCAACGGCCCTTTTGCCCTAAACTCGTTCCCATAAATGAAAGAGAAGTCAACAAACTTATAGAGGCTAGATTTATCCGCAAAGTGAAATATCCAACTTCGATATCAAGCATTGTGCCTGTACACAAGAAGAACGGCCAAATCCGCGTATGCGTAGACTTTCGGGATCTTACTGTTGCATGCCCGAAAGATGACTTCCCACTTCCTATCATAGAGTTAATGATAGATGATGTAACCGGGCACAGGATCATGTCGTTCATGGATGACTCTTCCGATTACAATCAAATTCGCATGGCACCGGAAGATGAGAAGTTGACGGCGTTTCGAACGCCAAAAGGTATCTACTGCTACAAAGTGATGCCCTTTGGTTTGAAAAATGCAGGTACTACATACCAATGGTCTATGCAGACAATATTTGACGACATGCTTCCTAAAATGGTGGAATGCTATGTTGATGACTTAGTTGTGAAGTTGAAACGCCGCACAGATTACTTGGAGCACTTAAGGAAAGTCTTTGACTGCCTGCGAAAGTTTCAACTCAAAATGAAACCAATAAAGTATGTTATGGCTAAAGTCGTTCTCTCCGACCGCCTTGCAAGGTTATACCTATTGTTTCAACAGTTTGAAATCGTGTATGTGCCACAAAAGTCTGACAAGGAGCAAGCTTTAGCTGATTTCTTAGCAGATCACCCAATACCTACTGAATGGGAGTTATCTGATGATCTGCCTAATGAGGATGTGCTTATCATTGAAGTCCTACCCACATGGAAGATGTACTTTGATGGAGTTGCGCATAAAGCGGGGACAGGTGTTGGAGTTGTCTTTGTCACTCTAAAAGGTGAAGTGTTGCCATATTCATTCACCTTGATAGAGCCCTGTTCAATCAATGTTGCTGAGTATCAAACATTGATACTTGGGCTAGAGATAGTAGTTGATATGAAACAGTTGAGAATTAACATTTATGGAGATTTGAAGTTGTTCGTCAACAAGGTGATGGGGTTTGTACAAAGTGAAGAAAGCAGAGTTAGTCCCATACAACAACTATACAAAGATATTCATACAATGGTTGGGTGACGCCAGAATTGAACATTTACAGAGGAAAGAGAACAAGCAGGCTGACGCCTTAGCCTCATTAGCTTCAACTATTGCTCATCCTACAGCTCGAGTACAAGTATGTCAAAAGTGGGTAGTTCCACCTATCTTCAATGAAGATGGCTCAATTGATGAAATTGTTTAACTCCCTACTGCCTCCGTTTATGACATTGACAAGGATGACTGGAGGCAATCATTGATTGACTACTTCACTGTACCACAAGATCCTCGTAAGAGGGTGGACATAAAGTGTCGAACTCCACGCTTCATCTACTATAATGAGACTCTGTATCATCATTCATTTGATGGAGTCTGGCTCTGATTTCTATGAGAAGATGAGGTATTACAAGCTATGTAGGAGGCTCATTCTGGGGTCTGTGGTGCGTATCAGTCTGGCCCTAAGTTGCACTTCGACATTAAACGAATGGGTTATTATTGGCCTACAATGGTAAAAGATTGCATAGACTATGCTCGAAGGTGCCAAGCTTGTCAATTTCATGCAAACATTATCCATAAGCTACTAGAGCCTCTACACCCAACAGTTGCATCTTGGCCATTTGATGCTTGGGGACTTGATGTGGTTGGCCCAAGTCATCTGTAGGGCATTCATACATATTGGCCGCCACTGACTACTTTTCAAAGTGGCCAGAAGTCGTGGCATTAATCGAGGTGAAGAAGGAAAATGTTGCAGACTTCCTCCGCGTCCATGTCATCTATCGATTTGGCATCATGCGATATATCTTAACTGATAACGGGAAACTCTTTGATAATAAATTCATGGACAAGGTCTGCAAGATTTTTGACTTTTAGCAACGAAACTCTTTAGCTTATTATGCAGCTGCAAATGGGTTTGCTAAAGCTTTTAACAAGACCATATGCAATCTGTTGAAAAAAGTGGTCTCAAAATCAAAATGTGGCTGGCATGACAGAATGGAAGAAGCATTGTGGGCGTATAGAACCACATACCACACACCTACTCAAAGCACACCATATTCTTTGGTGTATGGTGTGGAAGCAGTCTTGCCTCTAGAGTGCCAAATACCTTCTTTAAGGTTGGCCATACAAGATTGTCTTACTGATGAAGAAAATGCTAGGTTATGTTTGGCTAAGTTAGAAGCCTTGGATGAAAAACGGCTACAAGCGGAACAGAGCTTAGAATGCTATCAAGCTCGCATGTCAGGAGCATTTAACAAAAGGGTGAGGACTCGTTCCTTTCAAATTGGTGACAAAGTCCTAACTGTTCGAAGGCCTATCATTGTGACACGGAAAACTGGTCACAAATTCACTCGAAAGTGGGATGGTCGCTATGTGGTCCAAGAAGTATACACCGAAGGAGCTTACAAGCTGATCAGTGAAGATGGTTTGAAGATTGGTCCAATCAATGGAAGATTCTTAAAGCTCTACTGCCTTTAAATTTAGGGTAATAACACAAGTCATTGAAATTTGTTGAATGACTCATCTACCAAAAATGTAGCACGTGGTTAAACTGCTAACGCATCTCGCTTTGTCTATGGGTGGGCCCAAATCATAGGTGTTCTTGGCCCGCATGATGCGATTAAGCGTGAACGTCCTACTCAGTTAAGTGGAAATTAGACGAACTGTAAGAGTGAAATTTATTACGAACCTCCGTACCACTGTATTTCGCGAGATACTGGAAAATTGTCCGATTTTAGTAGATAATGACGGGATTATTTTTAGAATAATTTTGGTATTGAAATTTTCCAGAATTAAGTTATATTCCTCCGAACTTTTATCTGATTTAATCCCTAACTGGCAAGGGAGTCTTACTCTTCAAGGTATACCATGGGGTTGTGACACGTGTCACAATTGTTTACCACATGGTAAATAATTAACTAAAATATCAAGGATGAGTATGGGATAAGCCATGCTAGTTAGCTTAAGCTCCAAGTCTTCCCCATCCCTCCCCATTTTCGAAATTAAGAGAAGGAAGAAGAGAGAAGGAAAGTATCATCTTCTTCTTTGAGATCCAAGAACTCCATGGCTATTTTCTTCAACACAGGTGCTTCCATAATAGGTAAAACTTTGGTTTTATTCGGTTAATATGGCTAGAATCCTTCCTAGAACTTAAGTTTAAGCTAAGGATTCATGAAAATGTTGTTATTATGGTGATTATTATTTAGGATCTTCGGTGGAAAATTGAAGAAAGGGATCACCATCTTTTTGATGGTGTAAAAACTACTTGGGAGGTAAGGAATCCCTTAAGTTGGTTTAGTCACTTGAAAATGAACAAATGCTAGTAAAGTATGAGACTAGGAATTTTATGTGAAAATTATGTGTTAAGTTTGTGGATCTATAAGTTGGCTCAAAAGACCACTTTAAATTTTTGGTAATTTTTGTATACATGTTCATAACTAATCTATGCATGTATATGTTGTATTTATGCCCATATAAGCTTATACTTGTGAAAATAGTGGGAAATCGAGGCATTACAACGCCGTTTTTACTGCCCGAAACTGGCAGATTTGGATGGACGCGACCTTGGACGCGCGTCCATCGGCATCCAGTGTTTCGGCATCACGGCCAAACGGCCGGACGCGCGCGTCCGCCGTGAGTCCGGCGTTGCGGGAATTCGCGCGACTGCGGTGCGCGGTTCTGTTTTCGACCGAACTTTCTTCCGTAATTTTTGCTCTTGCGTGATATGATGTTTGAAAGGCCTACGGGCACCCGAGTTCAATTTCTGAAAGTTCAAATATTATTTTGTAAATTATGTACATCAATTTGGAGAAAAATCGTGTTTTTAAGAAACAAGTGTAACCCTTGTCACTTGGGAATTTATGGTGAAAAGTTAATGACAAATATGAATATTTTAGGAATATACTTTGAAAGAAATAGTCGTTTTGAGACATTATGTGAAAATACTAATTGAGTCCAAGAAAGAAAGAATGTTTTGAAAACCTTAGTTTCTGGATAAAGTTGTGAAGGACTTGATTAACCCACGGGAGGGCTTAATTGCCATAGCCCAGCGGTTGTTTACGAGATTGGCCTGCGGGAGGCTTGTGAGCCGTGGCCCGAGGTTGTCGAGATGTTTGACCTGCGGAAGGCATGAGTGCCGTGGCCCGAGGTTGTTGAGATGTTTGACCTGCGGGAGGCTTGTGAGCCGTGGCCCGAGGTTGTTGAGATGTTTGACCTGCGGGAGGCATGAGTGCTGTGGCCCGAGGTTGTTGAGATGTTTGACCTGCGGGAGGCTTGTGAGTCGTGGCCCGAGGTTGTTGAGATGTTTGACCTGCGGGAGGCCTGATTGCCGTGGCTCGAGGTTGTTGAAAATACTCCAAAAAGGCCTCACACTTATCCAGGGGAAAACTAAGTAAATTTCTAGCTATGAAAATTTAGTTACTCCGTAACTATGTTGAAAAATAAAATGTCACGAATTTTGAACACTGAAGTGTGTTGTTGAACTCTCTATTCTGAGTTAAAATGATGAAAATTCCCGGAAATGAAAAGTATTATATGTTGATGCAATTCATATATTCTACTATACTTTCTTTTGTTGATAATTTGGCCGCAGGTAGATTTTCAACTTATGGGTAAAGCTTACAGCTTTCAAATTATTATTACACGTTTTCGAAACCTTTGTTTACTTTTGAGTGACAATGGATTTCCTTACTTAGTCGTCGTGCTAACTACACTTCATTGTGTCCTTTATTAAATGCAGTCTAGCGTGGGCCCCTGTGGCCCGATGAGCTCTGAATAGGATGGAAGTCGAGGTTGAAGACTACTCTATCCTAGAATAGACACCCTGGGAGGATTATTTCCATATGTATTAAGTTGGAATATTGATGTGGTTATTTGATGTTGTAAGTTTAGCCTTAGCGTTTGGGTATAGGAGAGATACCTAACCGTGGCGGTAACACCCAGTTTTCTGCTGGTTAGATGCTTCCGCAATGTATTATTAGGGATTTTGTAATAAATCCAAGATGTGAAAATTGGGGTGTTACAGCCTCCGAAACTATAGTCTTAGCAGTCCCCAGATCTTTCATCATCTTGGTAATCGAAGTGTCACAGTCCTCCTTCGTGGCACGAACCAACTCCAACTCTCGCTCTAGTTCAGCTTCACTATCTTCCGAGGCTTTAAACGCCTGATGTTGCTCTAATAAATCTTTCTTAAGTCGCGCCACCTCATCCTGGGCATTCTTGAGCTCATCCTTAGCTGTAGACAACGGCATACCTTGGGACTCACCTGACATTTTCTCAGAAATCGTGGATCTTAATTCATCAAAATTATAAGCCATTTTGAAGATCTCTTCCACCCTCACCTTCACTGGCGAGAAGTCTATGTCCAGCTTCTGCAAATTGGTGAAGGTACTGTCAAAGCTCCCCTGCAAGGAAGAAATGTGTTCTACAGGAGTTTCTCCCAACCTTCTACGAAGCTTGTTCCAGACGTTTACAATAACCACCCTAAACACTTCCATTACGAGGTTTTTGCCATCAAAGATAGAAACCTCTAGCCTATCCATTAGATCCGTTTGTGGCTCATCATGGGAACTTTGTGCCTTAGGTGAACCCTATACTAGGGCGTTGTTGGAGTGTTCATTCTTTCCAGTCTTGCTTCCAGTCATCCTCTTATTTGATGACTCAGCTTCTCTGCTAACAGGCATCTCTATATTTTCCTGGCAAGAAGTAAAAGAATGGAAAATTAGATACTACTGGCGATAATGTGGGAACGGTATGTTTAATGAAAGAATGTGAAGGAGACAGTTATTTACCTTTACTAGGGAAGGTGAACGCCGATTCCTTTTCCATTCCCGTTTGAAATGGCGGTCCATGTCACTACTCTCCTTGTCACTTGAGTCTGGTACCACATTAACTCTCTATTTTGAAGTGGTGTCCTTTCTCTTATTGGGTGATGATTCATCTTCTTGGACTAGACGTTTGCCTTTCTTGGTGGTACCGACCTCTTGCCGCATGTCGACTGGGTACTCAAGAACTAAGTCATTAATGTGTCGCTCAAGATGGTTCCCATAGACTTGGGTCCACCAGTCCTTATAACTCTACGAGACATGTTTCTTCATCGTGACTCGGGTTGCGGGTAATGTTACTTGTGACCCTGAGCCCCGAAGTGTAAAGTGACACCAACATTGGAAACCCTCCGCAAGTGTGATTCTACAATACATGAATTGGCCCAGTGTAATATAAGTAAATTGGAACAGATGCACATAAAATATTCATCGTTTAGGGGGGCAGTTTTCCTTTCCATCATCAAGAAAGCAAAGATCTTTAGTTAGACGACGTGTTGCGCAAACCCAATTGATAATGTTAACTTTAAAGATTTCGCGGCGAGCTTCCATCTGGCCATAATACCTTGCACCACCATTTCCAGAGTAAGTGATCATTAGTGGGGAGGCAGACACATGGTTGTTAGTAAAATGGATGTCGTAATTGAATGACAACCATCCATACACATAGTGGATGGGGAAGCAACTATCAGCTTGCGCTGGTTTGGCAGAGTTAGATATTGCATTCAGTCCATTATAAATTGACGCAGGTACATGGGTAGCGAGGTTTAACGTTTGGCATGTTGCCATCAAACTTTCCATCTTGAAGGTCGAGTAGCGAATAAGTCGTGTCGCTTTGATGGGGAACACGAACACACACAGCCAACAGCTTAGATATGCCGCTAGGTGGGACTCCTCTTCAAATGCAGGGGGAATTCCAAGCTCCACAAAAGGCGCTCTAGTCGATTTGGTCCAACCCTTGAATGCAGGGATCTTGCCGTTTGGATTTTGGGTGTTCTTTGGACAACTCTTTTTCTTAGCTTATTTCCTTGGTAAGGGCATTTCATAAATTTGCGACCTTCTACTCCATAACTCTATCCACTCGTTGATATGAATTGAGCGACCTTCATCCTTCTGATTGCGACCGCCACCTGGTTGCCTACGCCGATTTTAAAGGTAGTTGTATGCTTGGAACAGATACTTACAGAATTGAGGGGTAGACCTAGGGTCAATATATGTCTCTGTCAATTCCGAAGCGGTGGGGACATATTCGTCATAGATGTCACCAGATACAAGTAGGCCGCAATGTAGATGGATGTCCTAGAGTGAAATCGAAAGCTCGCCGACCGAAGTAAGCAATATGTTGGTCATAGGGCACCACGCTATGCAAAATGCTTGAACTAATGGCTAAGCTTTTTTGTTTTCTTGTCTTTGCGAAGCGTGGTGCCCTATGACCAACACATTGCTTACTTCGGTCGGCGAGCTTTCGATCTCACTCTGGACATCTATGTACTTTGCAGCCTACCGATATCTAGTGACATCTATGACGAATACGTCCCCACCGCTTCAGAATTGAAAGGGACAGATATTGACCCTGGGTCTACCCCTCAATGCTATAAGTATCTGTTCAAAGTGTACAGCTACTTTTATAATCGGCGTAGGCAGGTGGCGATCACAATCAGAAGGATGAAGGTCGCTCAATTCATATCAACGAGTTGATAGAGTTCTGGAGTATAAGGTTGCAAATTTATGAAAGGCCCTGGACCAAGGATAGAAGATAAGAAGAAGAGTCGTCCAAAGAACACCCAGAATCCAAACGGCAAAATTCCAGCATTCAAGGGTTGGACCAAATCGACCAGAGCGCCTTTTGTGAAGCTTGGAATTCCCCCTGAATTTGAAGAGGAGACCCACCTAGCGGCATATCTAAGATGTTGGCTATGTGTGTTCGTGTTCCCCATCAAAGCGACACGACTTATTCGCTACTCGACCTTCAAGATGGCAAGTTTGATGGCAGCAGGCCAAACGTTAAACCTCGCGATCCCTGTACTTGCGTCCATTTATAATGGACTGAATGCAATATTTAACTCTGCTAAACCAGGGCAAGCTGATAGTCGCTTCTCCATCCACTATGTGTATGGATGGTTGTCATTATATTATGACACCCATTTTACAAACGACCATGTGTCTGCCTCCCCACTAATGATCAGTTACTCTGGAGAGGGTGGCGTGAGGTTATGGCCAGGTGGAAGCTCGCCGCAAGATCTTTAAAGCTAACAGTGTCAATTGGGTTTGCACAACACGTCGTCTAACTAAAGATCTTCATTTTCTTGATGATGGGAAGGAACCCCCCCCCCCCAAACAATGAATATTTTATGTGCCTCCGTTCCAATTTCCTTATATTACGATGGGCCAATTCATGTATTGCTAAGCCTTACACTCCTCATCAATTTAGCCGACAGTTCTGCTATTATCAGGACAGCAGCCCTGGCATATTGGGCAATGATGACCGTAGAATCACACTTGCGGAGGGTTTCCAACGTTAGCGTCACTTTACACTTCGGGGCTCAAGGTCACAAGTAATATTTCTCGTAACCCAAGTCACGATGAAGAAACACTTCTCGTGGAGTTATAAGGACTGGTGGACCCAAGTCCATGAACCATCTTGAGCGCCACATTAAAGACTTAGTTCCTGAGTACCCAGTCGGCATGCGGCAAGAGGTCGGTACCACCAAGAAAGGCATACGTCCAGTCTAAGAAGATGAATCATCACCCAATAAGAGAAAGGACACCACTTCAAAAACAAAGAGTTAATGTGGTACCGGACTCAAGTGACGAGGAGAGTAGTGACAGAGACCACCATTTCAAACGGGATAGGAAAAGGAATCGGCGTTCACCTTCCCCAGTAAAGGTAAATAACTGTCTCCTTCACATTCCTTCATTAAACATACCGTTCCCACATTATCGCCAGTAGTATCTAATTTGCCCCTTGTTTTACTTCTTGCCAGGAAAATATAGAGATACCTGTTAGTGAAGAAGCTGAGTCGTCAAATAAAAAGATGACGGGAAGCGAGACTGGAGAAAATGAACACTCCATCAATGCCCTAGTACAGGGTTCACCCAAGCCACAGAGTTCCCATGATGAGCCACAGACGGATCCAATGGATAGGCCAGAGGTTTCTATCTTTGATGGCAAAAACCTCGTAATGGAAGAGTTTAGGGTGGTTTTGTAAACGTCTAGAACAAGCTTCGTAGAAGGTTGGGGGAAACTCCTATAGAGCACATTTCTTCCTTGCAGAAGAGCTTTGAAAGTGCCTTCGCCAATTTGCAGAAGCTGGACATAGACAACGCCACTGAAGGTGAGGGTGGAGGAGATCTTCAAAATGGCTTATAAGTTTGATGAATTAAGATCCACGATTTCTGAGAAAATGTCGTGTGAGTCCTAAGGTATGTCATTGTCTACAGCTAAAGATGAGCTCAAGAATGCCCAGGATGAGGTCGCGCAACTTAAAAAAAGATTTATTAAAGCAACATCAGGCTTTTAAAGCCGTGGAAGATAGAGCTAGAGTTGGCGTTGGTTCGTGCCACGAAGGAGGACTGTGACACTTCGATTACCAAGATGATAAAAGATCTGGGCACTACTAAGACTACAGTTTTGGAGGCTGAAGAAGAAGTAACTTGCATTCAAAAGTTGACTGTACTGACGCCAAAGGATACAAAGAAATTGAAGAAGGCGAGAGGGGACTTAGAAGCCTATAAAATGACATGCTTAACTTTAGGCTTTTCGTTGACTGATGTTCTTTTTCATTTATTTTCTTTTTTTTTTTTTTGTAGCTAAGGCTTTTTATTGTTTCTTTTCCCAAGCTCTTAACAATATCAACACATTTCATTTCTAGCTTTTATTTTAACAACCGTGCATCTTTATATTGATCTAATGAATTATTGCCTTGACGAATCACCCTTGAAACATGAATTGGATTTGTTTTTGTTATGTATGAACTTAGATAATTTGATTTCTGCGCTGCCTACATACGCATATGAAGGAGATCAAGTCAAACGTAGTTCAGATGATTTTTTTTAGTAGGTAAAGTCGTTCACAATTTAAACTCATGCTTGCCAGGAGCGCCTATGATTTGAGCCCACCCATAGACAAAGCGAGATGCCTTAGAAGTTTAACAACGTGCTGCATTTTTTGTGGATGAGTCACTCATCAAATTTTCATGACTTGTGCTATTACCCTGAATTTAAAGGTAGTAGAGCTTTAAGAATCTCCCATTGATTGGACCAATCTTCAAATCATCTTCACTAATCAACTTGTAAGCTCCTCCGGTGTATACTTCTTGGACCACATAGGGACCATCACACTTTGGAGTAAATTTGTGACCAGTTTTTCGTGTCACAATGATAGGCCTTTGAACAGCAATGACTTTGTCACCAATTTGAAAAGAACGAGTCGTCGCCCTTTTGTTAAATGCTCTTGACATGCGAGCTTGATAGCATTCTAAGCTCTGTTGCATTGCAGCTATTTTTATCCAAGGCTTGTAACTCAATCAAGCGTAACTTAGCATTTTCTTCATCAGTAAAACCCTCTTGTATGGCCAACCTTAAAGAAGGTATTTGGCGCTCTAGAGGTAAAACTGCTTGGACACCATACACCAAAGAATATAGAGTTCTTTGAGTAGGTGTGCAGTATGTGGTTTTATATGCCCTCAATGCTTCTTCCATTCTGTTATGCCAGTCACGTTTTGATTTTGAGACCACTTTTTCAACAGATTGCATAGGGTCTTGTTAAAAGATTCAGCAAGTCCATTTGCAGCTGCACAATAAGCTGAAGAGTTTCGTTGCTGAAAGTTAAAAGCTTGCAAACCTTGTCCATCAATTTATTGTCAAAGGGTTTCTCGTTATCAGTTAAGATATATCGCAGGATGTCGAACCGATAGAACATATGGACGCGGAGGGAGCTTGCAACATTTTTCTTCTTCACCTCCGTTAATGCCACGGCTTCTGCCCACTTTGAAAAGTAATCAGTGGCGGCCAATATGTATGCATGCCCTGCAGATGACTTAGGCGTAATTGGGCCAACCACATCAAGTCCCCAAGCATCAAACGACCAAGATACAACTGTTGGGTATAGAGGCTCTGGTGGCTGATGGATAAAGTTTGCATGAATTTGACAAGTGTAACACCCCGTAAATTCGTTCAAGCCTTTCGATCGTTAATTAATTCCTTGGGCAATTTAATTATTTTAATTGGGCTAATTCTTTCAATTTAATATATATACATATATATATATATATATATATATATATATATATATATATATATATATATATAT
>CP025659.1:30767157-30782614 GCA_003576665.1 Ipomoea trifida
TTGGAGTATTTATTCATGCCTCTTGTTGGGTATTTATTACTTTATCTTGGAGATTTATTCATGTCTTTAGTTTCCCTTTTTGTACTCTTGGTCTATTGATTCTTTGAGATTCATTACCTGGGAGTTGGCTTGTGTTCATAGTTGAGATGAACACTTTGTTTG
This sequence comes from Ipomoea trifida, assembly GCA_003576665.1. NCBI lineage: Eukaryota > Viridiplantae > Streptophyta > Magnoliopsida > Solanales > Convolvulaceae > Ipomoea > Ipomoea trifida. Next base: position 30,767,320 of record CP025659.1, read on the forward strand.
GTTGTTTTGGATTGAGGTTGGAGTATGAGTATGTGATGGTGGTTTGTTGGTATCGTTGGAGCTTGTTGGGTGAACTAGTTGTGCTACTATTGTTTGTATTTGGGTTCATTACCCCTGTGATTAGGTTCATTACCCCCGTGATTGGGTTGATTACCCCTGTGATTGGACTTAGGTCCTTGTGATTGGGTTCATTACCCCCGAGATTGGGTTCATTACCCCGTGATTGGGTTCATTACCCCCGTGATTGGGTTGATTACCCCTGTGATTGGACTACGGTCCCTGTGATTGGGTTTTTACCCCTGTGTACCTGGCTTCTGATTGGGGTTGGGTTCGGTATGATGGTTGGTGTGAGGATTTGGTGGTTGGTGTTGAGAGTTCCTTTCGGTTCTTTGGTTGTGAGTCCTTGTTTATTCGGTTGATATCTCGTTGTTCTCGGTTATGATTGATTGTTCCTTATGATTGTGTTCAGTTGGTATCTTGGTTATGGTCGTTGTTGTCTTATGCTTTCGTTGTTGGACATTGGCTTTATTTGAATGAGTTTTGGTTTATGATTTGTTCAGCTTATTGTTGTTGAGTATCCGTTTTGAACTATCGAACAGTTCGTTGGTGTTTATATTCTATATGGGTGTGTAAACCTATTTATAAGCTTATGTATATCTATATCTCGTTGCGGGTGTGAATGGTGGTTGCTTAGCATTCTTTTGCTAATGGTTCTTTGCGTGTTTTCAGGTATGGAGTAGTCTGAGTGCGAGCGCGTTAGATGCTTATCTATGAGGACGCTTAGACTAGTTATTATGATGTTTAGACCTTGGTTGTTGGGCCTGTGTGCCATTGAGATATTATTATACTCTTGATTAGTGATTTGGGTACTTTTGATCATGACTTGAGGATTTATTTCGGTTTATATATATGACAGTTTAGTTCGTTTCTTATGTTAGCCTGTGCATCTAGGCTGTGTTTTATACCTAGATGTGGCATGACGTCCTTAAGTTTTAATTCGCTTCCGCTATGTTATGTTTGTTGGTTGAGATAGGCAGTTGTTGTGTTAAGTTTTATCTATCTCAGCCTGTGTGAGGTTGGGGTGTCACAGTTGGTATCAGAGCCTGTGTTGAGGTCTAAGTAGGAATCCTAGGGTTGTAATCTGAGACTCTAGGACTTGATCAGTAGAAGTTAAGATGTTTAAGAATTCTAAGATGTGTGAATTCTAGGCCGCGCGGTGAGGACTCGTTTACTTGCTTTTGTTTATGCTTTGCAGGTTGTTTGTTGTTTGTCTGTTGTGAGCTCGTTGTCACTTGCTTTCTTACGTGTTTGGTTAAGGCCGACCGCAGCGTTCCGTTCGCTTTCTGTTAGTATCCCCCTCTTCTAGCGATCATGGTGCCGCCACGTCGACGCGAGGACTACCCGGAGGTGCCTTACGTTGAGCAGCTGATGCAGAACCTCCAGCAGCTGACACAGATTACACAGCTCCTTGGAAACGCGATGGTTCAGAACAACCAGCGCGGGCAGCCGGACCTTATTCGGAGGGTGGCGGGGCAGCACCCACCCTTCTATGCTGGAGAGGAGGATCCCGCGGTCCTGGAGGAGTGGATCCAGGCGTTTGACAAGATCCTAGAGGCGGTAGAGTGCCCACCCGGTCGCCAGGTGGAGATGGCGAGCTTCTACCTGAAGGAGGAGGCTGACCTATGGTGGGCCCACGACGGCCCAGTGATGCGTCAGGAGTTCGATTTCGGGTGGGAGACGTTCAAAGACCGGTTGAGAGCTCGCTTCTACCCGGCCCACGTCAAGGCGGCGATGCAGGAAGAGTTCTTACACCTCCAGCAGGGGACGAGGACCGTGCAGGAGTATCATCGACGCTTCTTGGAGTTGGCCCGTTTCGCGCCGACGCTAGCCCCGACTGAGGAGGCTCGGATTGAGCGGTTCGTGGCTGGCCTGAACCTGGAGACGCGCATGGCCTTAGTTGTGTTCAAGTTCCAGACGCTGAGTGCGGCCTACAGCAGCGCCGCTGACCACTACCGAGTTCTGACTATCCGGCGAGGGGTCCAGGACCGCTCCAAGCGGCCAGCAGAGGGTGGAGCTTCAGACTCCAAGAGGCACAGACCCGGGGGCTCTGGGATGAGAGGAGGCTTCCAGCAGGGTGGCTCTCTCCACGGCAGTGGATCTCGCCCTAGCTTTGGGCAAGGATCAGGAGGCGATGGAGCTCGTACACGGCACTTCCACTGCAGGCGATGTGGGAGAGATCACCCGGGGCGCGACTGTGAGGGGCGGTTGGTGGAGTGCTTTAGCTGTGGACTGCGAGGTCACCGAGCTTATGAGTGCGCAGCCAAGAAAGGAGGTTCATCCCAATCCAGACCGAGCACGGCTCAGGGAGCCCCAGCAGCGACCCGACCTTCCCGAGAGGCTGAGGGTAGCGGAGGTAGCCGGCCGACTGGAGGCCGAGGGCAGCAGGCTGGGCCACAGCAGAGGAAGATCTTCGTGATGGGCCGCACCCAGGCCGAGGCGAACGGGCTTGAGGAAGGTAACCCTCGAGCTTAATCTTTAATTGCGTGGCTTTTAAGTGCTTTTAGGGTCTTTTCTTTAAGTGTTTATAGCTAGACGAACCGTTAATTGAACCTTAGGTGACCTCTCGTTAGTTAGAAAGCTTTAAGACGCTTTTGTTAAGAAGTTTGAAGACCCGACCTCGGGTTAAGTGGGTGGGAAGTTCGTGAAGTCAAGTCAAGGGAGAAAAGAAGGAAAAAGGGAAGAACTAAGTGAGTAGCCAAAGAGTGTGCACGTAGGGGTTCAAACCCGCGCCAAGCGCAAGGGGAGAAGTGGCCAAACCATTGGACTGTACTGACTCGTTGGTTCTAAATTGAAAGACTTGATTTTTGGTCTTCTGGGGGCTCGATAATATAATCTTACGAACGAAGATAACGGAGCAAGACACCCCACCGTAGCAGCCCATGAGTGTGTGCGGAAGGGTGTGACGGAAGGGGGTCATCCGAGAGGTAGTTCCGCCAAGAGGAACGTAACAGCGTATCGGTACATGGTCTTCCGTGAGGAGTGGTCCGCAAGTGCGGGGGCACATGCGTCTTTTGCCGGTCCAAACGCGCTATAACCCTAATTTCCCCGTCTTTCTTCTCCGCTTCTTATTTTCTTTGCCGTAGCAGCCAGAGAGCGAGGAGCGCTGAGGTCCGCAGTGTGCTTCCGTCGCCAACGCCCAGTCTACGCACGACCGCCACCGAAGTCCGCAAGCTTCACCCGTTAATAGCGCCAATCGCGCGAAGTTTTCCGCCAAGGTCCGCAACAGCACGACGCCGTTTTCTTCCACAAGCAACACCAAGTTCAACACTCAACAATCACAATAATGTCAAGAAGAAATCAGGCCGAGGAAGGAGAAGGCTCGAGCAACATCCGTTATAACATAATTGATGGTAAAGCTCTTGACCCGCTACACTTTTCGCCCGAAATCGTGAACATGCTAAATTTTCAAGGTTTATTGAATGTGTTCTTGCGAATTGAGAATGTTGTGTATCCCAATCTGGTCAATCAATTCTATCAGAACATGAAGGTTAAGACTACTAACCAAGTGCCCGTGCTCACTTCGATAGTGAAGGGCGTAAGGATTTCCTTTGACCCACCCAAGTTGGCTAGGTTGCTTAATTTACCGTTGGGAGGTGTTAATGAGTACGAGCGCAACGCTTGGGTTGAGACACAGGATGTGGGTTTCCGGGATTATTTGAGGTACATGTTGGGGCAGAACGAGGACATTGCTTTAGACACTCGCCCCGATAAACATAATCTGACGGGTGAGCAGAGGATTCTGACTTTGTTGGTTGGGGAAAGTTTGTTGCCTAACCGGAACAACAGCCGAGAGGTTACAGCCATAGAGTGTGCCTTTACGTATTTTCTGAAGCATCGGGTGAAGTTTGATTTGCCTACCCTGATGATCTTACACATGGATTTCTGCAAGACAGTTAAGAGGCGCAACCGGCCTTACGGGATGGTTTTGAGTTGGTTATTCCAAAAGAAGAGGGTCAATGTGACCGGGGAGTTGGTTAGGCAGCCGGTTCACAGTACGTTCAATGCGCCAAGTTTGCAGTTTTCTGGGCTGTTCCAGGTGGAAGGGAATGAGTATATCACCGCTCACGAGCTGAGTAGGATGCCAGCCGCCGAGAGCAGAGAGCTGATCGAGCGCTACCACATTCCACACAAGAGGTTGCGAGGATTAGTCGCGCCTCAGCAGGCAAGTGGGGATGAGGAGGGTGACGAGTCTGAGGAAGAAGCCGAAGAGGAGGAGCCCGTGGGTGAGGCTGACCGAGAGCACCGGAGGAAGGAGCAGCACGATCCCTTAGCTCCTACGCCACCAGTTGGCCCCGTACTCCGACAGCTACAGGAGATGCAGCGTATGGTTGAGGCGAGGTTCGATTCGCTAGATCTGAGAGTGGATCGCGGCTTCCAGCGCTTGGGCTTCATCGAGAACAAGCTTGGTATTGAGGTGCCACCGGAGTATCTGCCGTCTTATCAGCAGCAGTATCCCTACCCGTATCCTTACCCTTACCATTATCCACACCACGGTCCAAGCAGTTCTTCTCAGGGAGGCCACCCAGGTTAGTTAATAGTTTTCTCGTTAGTATTAGCTCCGTAGTAGAAACTCTGTAGTCTAGATAAGTTGTTTAGTTTATGTTCTTGCATGCTAGTTTTGGGTTGGGTAAGTTATGAGTTTAGTTGCATGTTAGTATGTTTTTGAGTTTAGGAGTGGTTGAGCAATCGTTCTTTTCAATCTTCAGTTGAATCCTTGTTTCCTTTGAATCGTTCTGTCTCTAGTTCCCGTGAGCTTTGAGCTTCGGGGACGAAGCTCCTTTTAATGGGGGTAGAGTGTAACACCCCGTAAATTCGTTCAAGCCTTTCGATCGTTAATTAATTCCTTGGGCAATTTAATTATTTTAATTGGGCTAATTCTTTCAATTTAATATATATATATATATATATATATATATATATATATATATATATATATATATATTCTTGAGCCTAATTTATTATTCTAATCAAGAGCCCAATTAATTGAATTTATTCTTGTAAGGGATTTTATTCAATTTGGATCCTTACAATCTTTGTAATTAAATATTCCTACAAGCCCAATTTCTTGATATATATTAATATAATGTTTCTAAGACATCTTATGGGCTTCTTTGTCTAATTATTATATTTAATTGTAAGGGTGAATTCATTAGCCCAACTTACTAGTCTTGAATATATATTTAATTCCTATAGCCATTATATATATAACTTAAGCCCATTTCATATTAATGTCTTACACCCTAAATATTGTATGTATTCTTAGTATATATTTTTAAGATCAAAAACCCCTAAAGGTTTTCACTCCTTCTCCTCCCTACTCTCTCATTTCCACACGCCATTTTCACCATTTTAATTGCATCCAAAAATTGATCTTCATTTCCCTACAAGTTTTCAAGTCAAGATTGCTCTTTTATGCTTGTCTAGGATTGGGTAAGTGCATCTAGCTAAGAATCTACCTTGCATTTTGTGGTTTTGTTAGTCTTTTTGCATATTCTTATAAATGTTCTTTTGGGGTTCTTTGGGTAAAAGATGATCATCAAGGAGTGGGGCTTTGTGAGCTTTGATTGAGGCTTGGCTAGGAGGAAAAGCTCTTTGAGGTAACCACTATGTCCATCAAAATCTATTTTCTACACTCCTAATCTATATGATGTTCTTGGTGTTGGAAATCCTGAAAATTCTTTGTGTTTAGCCCTATTTTGTTGGATCTATTTGTTGGATTTCATCTTGATCTTTTGCCTAGTGTTGTATGATCATTGATGGTTTGGATTTCCATGTTTTTGGCCTCTAATTGATGCAATGTTGTGTAATTTTGGTCTGATTTGTTCTCTGGGAAAATCATTCGTGTCTGCTTTTGATTCTGGAATCTGGGATGGGGATGACCTTGCGGAGGTCCTCGGCGGCACAATGTAATCCGCCGGGGAGTTCCGCAAGGCCAAGGCGGTTGGCTGAAGTGGTGGCCCGCCGAAGGGGACCGTTCCCTTCGTGCGGAGGAGGCCGGCGGGGTCTGTGCTCCGTTGGTAGGTTCCGCAAGGTCTCTGGGAATCTGCTTCCAGAGACTGTTTTGTGATGTTGTTGTCTGTTGTTTCTCCTTTGTTTCTGATTATTGTTGGATTGTTTTGTTGGGTATTTTACCATGTCTTTGGAGTATTTATTCATGCCTTTGTTGGGTATTTATTACCTTTATCTTGGAGATTTATTCATGTCTTTAGTTTCCCTTTTTGTACTCTTGGTCTATTGATTCTTTGAGATTCATTACCTGGGAGTTGGTTGTGTTCATAGTTGAGATGAACACTTTGTTTGGTTGTTTTGGTTGAGGTTGGAGTATGAGTATGTGATGGTGGTTTGTTGGTATCGTTGGAGCTTGTTGGGTGAACTAGCTGTGCTACTATTGTTTGTATTTGGGTTCATTACCCCTGTGATTGGTTCATTACCCCCGTGATTGGGTTGATTACCCCTGTGATTGGACTTAGGTCCCTGTGATTGGGTTCATTACCCCCGTGATTGGTGATTGTATTACCCCTGTGATTGGACTACGTCCCTGTGATTGGGTTTTTACCCCTGTGTACCTGGCTTCTGATTGGGGTTGGGTTCGGTATGATGGTTGGTGTGAGGATTTGGTGGTTGGTGTTGAGAGTTCCTTTCGGTTCTTTGGTTGTGAGTCCTTGTTTATTCGGTTGATATCTCGTTGTTCTCGGTTATGATTGATTGTTCCTTATGATTGTGTTCAGTTGGTATCTTGGTTATGGTCGTTGTTGTCTTATGCTTTCGTCGTTGGACATTGGTTTTATTTGAATGAGTTTTGGTTTATGATTTGTTCAGCTTATTGTTGTTGAGTATCCGTTTTGAACTATCGAACAGTTCGTTGGTGTTTATATTCTATATGGGTGTGTAAACCTATTTATAAGCTTATGTATATCTATATCTCCTTGCGGGTGTGAATGGTGGTTGCTTAGCATTCTTTTGCTAATGGTTCTTTGCGTGTTTTCCAGGTATGGAGTAGTCTGAGCGCGAGCGCGTTAGATGCTTATCTATGAGGACGCTTAGACTAGTTATTATGATGTTTAGACCTTGGTTGTTGGGCCTGTGTGCCATTGAGATATTATTATACTCTTGATTAGTGATTTGGGTACTTTTGATCATGACTTGAGGATTTATTTCGGTTTATATATATGACAGTTTAGTTCGTTTCTTATGTTAGCCTGTGCATCTAGGCTGTGTTTTATACCTAGATGTGGCATGACGCCCTTAAGTTTTAATTCGCTTCCGCTATGTTATGTTTGTTGGTTGAGATAGGCAGTTGTTGTGTTAAGTTTTATCTATCTCAGCCTGTGTGAGGTTGGGGTGTCACAACAAGCTTGGCACCTTCGAGCATAGTTTATGCAATCTTTTACCATTGTAGGCCAATAATAGCTCATTAGTTTAATGTGGAAGTGCAAGTTAGGGCCAAACTGATGCGCACCACACACCCCAGAATGAGCCTCCTGCATAGCTTTTAATACCTCCTCTTCTCCTAAAAATCAAAGTTAGACTCCATCAAATGAACGATGATACAGAGTCTCATTATAGTAGATGAAGCGAGGAGCTCGACGCTTTATATTCACCCTCTTACGAGGATCTTGTGGTAACTTCCCATCAGTGAAGCAGTCAATCAATGATTGCCTCCAGTCATCCTTGTCAATGTCATAAACGGAGGCGGTAAGGAGTTCAACAGTTTCATCAATTGAGTCATCTTCATTAAAGATAGGTGGAACTATCCACTTTTGACATACTTGTACTCGAGCTGTAGGATGAGCAATAGTTGAAGCTAATGCGGCTAAGGCGCCAGCCTGCTTGTTCTCTTTCCTCGGTACATGTTCAATCGTGGCGTCACCCAACCATTGTATGAGTATCTTTGCATAGTTGTTGTATGGGACTAACTCTACTTTCTTCACTTCGTACAAACCTCATCACTTGGTTGACGACCAACTTCGAATCTCCATAAATGTCAATTCTCAACTGTTTCATATCAACTGCTATCTCTAGCCCAAGAATTAATGCTTGATACTCAGCAACATTGTTTGAACAGGGCTCTATCAAGGTGAATGAATATGGCAACACTTCACCTTCTGGAGTGACGAAGACAACTCTAGCTCCTACCCTTCCTCTATGCGTAGCTCCATCAAAGTACATCTTCGAATGGGGTAGGACTTCAATGATAAGCACATCCTCATCAGGTAGATGATCAGACAACTCCCATTCAGCAGGTATTGGGTGATTTGCTAAAAGATCGGCTAAAGCTTGCCCCTTGACATAATTTTGTGGCACATAGATGATTTCAAATTATTGAAACAATAGGTACCACCTTGCACAAGGTGGTCGGAGAGAACGACCTTAGCCATAACATACTTTACTGGGTTCGCTTTCGACACAAGTCGGATGGTATGAGCTTCAAAGTAGTGCTTGAGCTTTTTAATGGCGAACACAAGTGACAGACACAGCTTCTCAGTTAGAGATTACTTTAACTCGTTCAAGGTCATCATTCTACTGAGATAGTAGAGAGCATTCTCTTTCCCGTTGTCATTTTCTTGAGCAAGCAAGGCGCCCACAGAGCTTTCTTGAGCGGAGATATAAAGAATCAATGGGCGACAGTGAATAAGAGCGATCAATATGGGTGGTTTCATCAAGTATGACTTGATACTCTCAAATCCATTCTTGCACGCCTCATCCCATATGAACGGGATGCCTTTCTTCATTAACCGGCTAAAGGGTTGACATCTTCCTGCCAGGTTTGATATGAACCTTCGGATGTATGCCAACTTCCCTTGTAAGCTCTTAAGCTCATGAAAGTTTCTCGGTTCAGGCATCTTCATTATAGCGTCAATCTTAGCTTGTTCGATCTCAATGCCCCTGTGTCGAACAGTGAATCCAAGGAACTTTCCAGCAGCAACCTCGAAAGCGCATTTCAAGGGGTTCATTTTGAGTTAAAACTTTTGCAGGCGGTCAAAGACTTTCCGTAAGTGCCCCAAGTGATCTATGTGGCGTTTCGACTTCACAACCAAGTCTTCAACGTATCATTACACCATTTTATGAAGCATGTTGTCAAATATTGTCTGCATAGTCCTTTGGTATGTAGCACCTACATTTTTCAAACCAAAGGGCATCACTTTATAGCAGTAGATGCCTTTTGGCGTTCGAAACGCCGTCAACTCCTCATCTTCCAACGCCATGCGAATTTGATTGTAACCGGAAAAGTTGTCCATGAATGACATGATCTCGTGCCCGGTTACAGCATCTATCATTAACTCTGTGATAGGAAGTGGGAAGTCATCTTTCAGGCATGCAACATTAAGATCCCGAAAGTCTACGCATACGCGGATTTGGACGTTCTTCTTGCGTACAGGCGCAATGCTGGATATCCAAGTTGGATATTTCACTTCACGAATAAATACAGCTTCTATATCTTTGTTGATTTCTCCTTCAATTGAGGGAATGAGTTCAGGGCAAAAGCGTCGTTGAGCTTGCTTGACTGGACGACATGCCTTTTTCACTGCCAAGCGATGCACGGCCACCTTTAGGTCTAAATCTGCCATCTCCTTGTACGTCCATGCAAAGACATCAATATACTCTTTCAGTAGTTTGACATAGATTTCTTCATCTTCATTAGAAATGAGTGTGCTAATGAAGATAGGCCGAGGATTCTCAAGAGTTCCTAAATCAACCTCCTTTAATTCATCTATTGCGGCTCGTACCCAATCCTCTAACTCATGGGGCACTTCTTTTGCATCTTACCCTTAATCGGGGTCTCATCACATAAAGTGATATGGAAAGACGATGTTTCATCACCGTGAGTTGGTACTATGTCATCACTTGAGCCAACGCTTTCCTCATTTTCCCCTTCATGTACACGAGTGTGTACAATGGTTCTAGGCTGGACTTTCAACACTTCTCCGCATGAGACATGAATGTTTGTTTCTCGTCTGATACGAGAAGGAATCATACTTCGAAGCATTTTTGAAGGCCTACTTCAACAGGATGACTCGCATTGTCTTTCATAACTTGGACAGCTCCAAGTCGATCATGAATTGAATTTCTCTTAAGGGCTTTAGGATTTGAGCCTAATCTGTCAAAGACTGAGCGTTGAAACTCCATCTTACCCATTATTTCGAAGACTGACTTCTTATCTTACCCATTATCATTGGCATGAGTGAGTTTTTTATCATACTCAGTTTCATCTCTAGATATACAATTGCTTGTAGCTCTATTTATAAGGAATCGCACTGGTTTAGGAGGGACATAACCCAACCCTTTGCGTGCATGAGGTTCTTGTTGATTTGCCTTGCCTTTACCACCGGCTTCGGGGATAAGCTTTCCCAACATCTGGGGCTCATTGGGATTATAGTTGGCTTTGGCTAGAAGCTTATAAGCATTAGGGTTAAAACCCTCAGTACGCTTGGTGGGCAATACTTGGTTTGCTGTATCACTACTTTTCTCCTCATATGATTTTGTTGCACTTGCTTTAAGGTTGTCAATTCTTGCAAGCGGGAAGATGAGTTTTGTGTTGTGCTGATCCCCTTCCACAACTTCCTTTCCCTTTGACTTTGGTTGGGAAGGCGGGTTCTCGTTGCTTTTCTAGATATCTTCCTCGAGGACCTGCTTCTTTATGTAAAACTTTGCATCCGCAAAGTAAGACACGACCTCTATGAACGGGCTTTCATCGATGACTACCTTTTCAATCATGTCGTTCTTTTCATACATGAGGCATTAATGCCAAGGTCTTCCGAGTAACAAGTTATAAGATGTCCTCGCATCTATGACATGGCAGACGACACTTGAATTTAGGCCCCCCAACTCTTAATTTTCCCATCTCTAGCCAGCGTCATAACTTTATTTTTGAAGATAAAACATTTCTCAATCGGATGACCAAGAAAGCGATGGTACTTCAAATAATTTGGGCCATTTGCCCTTGAAGCTTCATTAGGGCGTTTTATCTCGGGCAACTCGATGAGCCTAAGTTTGAGTAGCTCATCAAACATAGGAGATACGTTAGAATCCAAGAAAGGATACGTTTTCTCCTGTCTTTCTTCAATAGTCGGTCTCCTACCTCCCCTTGACGAGTCAAAAAATCATCTCGGCTTAGGCATTTCATTTGCTTTGGTGAAGACTGTCATTGGTGTAACCTTCACAGTCATTGCTTCCTTCTTTTCTTGTTTTGGAAAGGGTTTACTTCTTTTCTTGAATTCTTGCTTTCCAGAAGCCTTGGAAGAGTTAGGCAAGTTCAATACGTTGAGCCCTCCATAGCTTTGATGCTCAACTGCATGTCGTGAGCACGACTAGACAACTCCTCAAAAGACTTTGGCTTAATCCCTTGCAAGATATAGGAGAGTTCGAAGTGCATGCCTTGGATGCACATCTCAATTGCAGAATTTTGGGATATCCTCTCTTTGCAATTTAGGCACAGTTCCCTCCATCTTTCAATGTAAGCACCAACACGTTCGTCTTTCCACTGGCAAGTGGTGGTGAGTTCTAGGAAGCTAACCGTTCTCCTTGTACTATAGAAGCGGGTTAAGAACTCACGCTCTATATCGTGCCAACTATCGATGCAGTCGGACTCGAGATCAGTGTACCAATCAAAAGCAGTTACCTTTAAGGAACGAATAAACTGCTTTACCAACAGATCACCATAAGTCCCTACATCATTGCATGTTTCCACAAAGTGAGCAATGTGCTGCCGAGGGTTTCCCTTGCCATCAAACTACTGAAACTTAGGAGGTTGATAGCCGAAGGGCATTTTCAACTCCTCAATTCTTTTTGTGTAGGGCTTAGCATAGGAATATGAGGGTTGGCATCCATCCAACTTGCCTTTGATAACCCCCATTATGTAATCGTTCAACTGATCCGCAGGTATCATGCATTCGGTGATGGGTATAGTTTTCTCAGTTGCAGGCAATTGAGAAGTAGTTTCTCCTACTACAGGGTTGACAGGAAGTTGTGACTGCTGAGCAACCTCTTCTTGCCCTTCGGGCTGCTTTCTTGGAGCGCGACTTCCATTGTCCCTCTATGACGCTTCCTACCCTATCATCAAAGGTGTTGATCCGTTTCTCTTGGTTTTGAAAGAGCATAGTCATTCCTTCAAAAGTTTTAGCAAGCTAATTGCTCTTCCACGAACTTAGTGTTAGTAGACATGTGTCCACTCAGTCATAGCCTTTCACAATGGGTTAGACGAAGATACAAGGGAAATACTCCCACTACTAGCATTCCTTCCATAGAAGTTGGACTACCATCATCAGTGGCTCCCTTAGCAGAAGGTAGGCTTCTATCATAAGTGGTTGCCTTTGGGGCATTATTGAGCCTTTGAACCACCTTTCGTGCCATGGAATGAGGTTTAGGTAGTTGGACCCCCAAGCTCTTGGCGCGGTTCCTGGTCAATGGACCTTGCATTTTTTGAGTAGCGCGGGATCTAGCTAGAGGCTCAGACTTGGAATTGGTAGATTGGGCATAGGTCCTCCTGAACATGGGGTTGTTCGATGCCATTGAACACGTTGGTAGAAGTACTTTAGTAGTAGAGAGATGAGAGGCAAAGTTATCCCACTAGGCGTGCAAAACATGTAAACACGAAAAACTTGAATTATATATATTCAAAATTCAAAGTATCGGTTACAATGAAGTAGTATGTATCAAACGAAAAAGGGGAACAATCTCTGTGTAGAAGTCCTCTGATTCTCCATTAGAAGTATGATGATTGGAAGTGTACCGAATTCAGAGTATGCCGAATTGGAAGTGTGCCGAGTTCAGAGTATGCTGAACTGGAAGCGTGCCGACTTTGGAAGTGTGTCGAGTTCAGAATATGCTGTTGTTGTTGTTATTACTATTATTATTAAATTAAATTCATCTTATTATTATTATTATTTTCTTTTTCCTTTTTTCTTCTCCTTATGCACACACATTTGTTATTATTATTACTCCCTCAGTCCCGTAATCCTTGTCCTGATTCCTTTTTGCACGAGATTTTAGGTAGTAAAGTGAATGTTGTTTGTCTTCCATTTTTACCCCTTGTTTTTTGCCTCACTCACCAGCCACTCAATAAGACTCTACTAGAAGACCATTGACAGTAGACTACTACTTCTTCTTCTTCTCTTTCTCTCTCTGGTTCTTCTTTCTTTGGTTTCAGTTTTTTTTTTTTTTTTTTTTTTTTTTTTGCCATATAAGAATTCTAAAATTCTTTATTCCATGATTTTGAGATCAACATGGTCATACTCATATGGGAAGATATTTAAAATCTACAACGCCTAATTTCGTAAAAATTTCAACACATAAATAGTGGAAAATGCAGATCTTCGTATTTTGCTGATGGGTGAAGAAGGATGGAGAGGAGAGGCTGTGAATCGGAGAGAGAGAGGGAGAAATTTTTTGGCAGTAGAGGAAATGGGTCAGCTGCTCCATGTTTTCCTCCTCCCATGAAAGCAAGAAAAAGAAAAGAAATCTAGAGTTTATGAGAGAGATGATGATGGGTGTTGGGTTTGTTGCTGAACTTGCAGAGAGAGAGAGTTAGATATGGTAGTGAGATGTGGGTGGCTGCTGCATTCCTCTTCTCTTTTTTCTTTTTGTTCGGCGCCCCTTAGCAAAGTACGAAGCCAAGCCAAAACAAATTATACAGAGTATTATATTGGAGTAAAAATTGAAATTCAGGGGTAGTTTAGGAAATGTAGAAAGATAGTAGTTTGCATTTTAGGAAAGTGGACATTATTTTGGGACAGACGAAAAAGGAAAGTAAGACAGGGAAAATGGGACGGAGGGAGTATTATATTATTAAATTATTATTGTTGTTATCATCTTTATTGTAGAAATGCACAAATGCTATATAGAATGATTGTATTTAATAAAATAGAAAATTAGAGTAATAAACAACTGAAGGGATGGAGAAATAAAAAACTAAAAGAATGGAGAAGAAAAATTAGAGAAATGGAAAAATGAAAAACTGAAAATGGAAAACAAAGAAATGAAGCAAGCAACCCTTGATGTCCCAAATTTTATAACTACATCATTTGGGTCTAAAGTACGACTCTCACATTGCATTCAAATTGCATTGAGTGTGCACTCCATTTTCTATTTGTTTTCGACGATAGACATTTTTTTTTGACGATACACATTTTTTTTTTAAATAAGAGTTGTCATTTAATAAGCATTTGTTAAACCAAGGAATAACATTTAACAAAATTTCCTTCAAAGACCTAATATATTATACATTTTTTAAATAAGAGTTGTCATTTAATAAGCATTTGTTAAACCAAGGAATAACATTTAACAAAATTTCCTTCAAAGACCTAATATATTATACATTTTATTTATTTATTTATTTATTTACTACGCTTATTTATTTATTTACTACGCATATTTATTTATTTTGTGTAACTGATAGAGAAGGAATGGGGCCATTTGAGGGTTGTCACTGTAAGATATGAAAATGCATTTAACTGTTTTTACTATTACAACTATAGAAATTCTGTAAATCTGCAAGATTCAGTATTTTGCCAATGGTACAACAATGGTTATATTCTCGAGCGGGGCCATCTTGTAAGATGAACCCCTAATACAAGTTTATTTTTAGTATACTACTACCCGTTCATTTTGAACTTGTATACACTAAAAATAAATGTATCAGAGTCCATCTTATAAGATGAACCCGGCCGGGGTGCATAATATAATTTGCTCAATGAGTGCAGCACTGAATTTGATGCTCGCAGAGCCATATCACCCCCAATACAACAAAAACAAAAATTCATTTAGTCAATGGATCTTTTTCTCTATGAAAATCAATGAAATATTGAAATGTGATTGGTTGGGGTACTAAGTGACGTGGTATCCCCGGACATATACAATCCTATGTTATTGCGAATGTGGGTGACTGGGTGCAAGTCTCACCATAATTAGAATTCTGCCTTTGAGGTTAGTTAAAAAGATTATTAAGCCGTTGATTGCCTTTCTGGTCTTTGACGTATATTGCGTCTCTCTGGTGTGTATTTCTGTTCCATATAAATTTGCATGCCGATCTCCCTTGTAAGTTCTTTGTAGGATGTGATGAAGGCTCTATCTATGGTGGGCAATTTCTGTGATGCACCCTTTGGTTCACAGCTCGATATCAAAGACAATTGCCAATGTGTGGTCACCAGGGTAATTTGGCTTTCTTTTCTCACTGTTTTGTTTTTGTTTTTTTTTGTTTGCTTTTTTTGTTTGTTTTTGTTTTTTTTTGTTTTTTGTT
>CP025659.1:30784338-30804048 GCA_003576665.1 Ipomoea trifida
AAAAAAAAAAACAAACAAACAAACAAAAGCAAGGCTGCATCGAACTGAACAAAAATAGAAAACTCAGAAGCCCTTTACGCGCAGTGTGCATTTCACGCGCTAGCTAGGCGCAACAGGTGCGCATTTCGCGCACCTGCAAATCTTCTTTTCAAGTTGAATTTGTCAAGTGGGGTCCACAAAGAACTTTGTTTTGTAGGAGGAAGAATTGCATTAAAAACTTGGTCTCACATCAGTTAAAAACCTAGTCACTGTTCTAAAACTGAGAAAAAACTCTGATAAGGATGCTCTAAGGTAAAGAGGAGCATTGCGGTAGTTACTTGAAGGTACGTGGAAGAGGTTCTAATGCAAAGTGACAAGGAGTTGGCAGAGGTTGTGGTTGACATGGGGAACAAATTAAAGTGTATAAATAGGAGAATTGATGGTAGGAATAGAGAAATGGAAAGCTAACTATAGAAAGATTCAAACGTATAGGTTATCTCTCACTTGTATAGTAGTCTTGCTGACAATAAGAATAAGGAAGCGAAATGTTAACTTTAAAAGAATTCAAACGTCTACATTATCTCTTCACTTATATGAGAGTCTCGTTAACACAACTCTATTTTGTGAATATCATGTCTTATTATTTCCTCTATTTTCTTTCCAAATGACTTGTTATTATTAAGTTAATCCAACTTGTGAAGGTATTGAAACGTTTTGAAATTTGTTATTATGAAAATAATAGGCAAATTATACTGTGCACCACGTACCTAAACGACGTCGTTTTGAGCATTGTAAACTAATCATCCGTTTTTTTTTTAAAATCACGTTTCCCGTTTCGGCCGGTCTGTATTTTTGTTAATATTCTGTGTATTCCAGGCAATCATTCTGTGTATTCCAGGCAACCGTTCTGTGTATTCTAGGCAACCGTTATGTGTATTCATGTTAGTAACACATGTTGTGATTTCATGTTAGTAACACATGTTGTGATGTGTTTGTGCATTCGAATGTTTAGGAAGATGCGTTTTGTGTATTTTGTGTAAATATTCTGTGTATTCATGTTATTAACACAAGTTGTGATGTGTTTGTGCATTCGAATGTTAGGAGGATGAGTTCTCTGTGTATTTTGTGTCAATATTCTGTGTATTCTCGACAAACATTATGTGTATTATAGGCAAGCGTTCTGTGTATTCTATATAATGATTATGTGTATTATAGATAATGAATTCCCTGGAGTCATTCGCGTCCGGTTCGCATCCACTAACATCTGTGTATTTTGTGTCAATATTCTGTGTATTCTGGGCAAACATTCTGTGTATTCTAGGCAAATGTTCTGTGTATTATAAATAATGATTATGTGTATTATAGATAATGAATTTCCTGAGTCATTCGCATTCGCGTCCACTAACACCAAAACGACGTCGTTTTACATACGTGGTGCACATTGCTATGTGCACCGTGGTGCAGGGTATAACGATCTAAAATAATACAACACCAAAATAAAAGGCCGCTGCTTCGAGCCCAAAGATGGAAAACGCCCAAACTAAAAGCCCACTGCTAAAATCCCAAAGACTAAAATTAAGGAGGCCTAAAAGATGATGACTATGAGGTCCATATTTCCCAAGAGAATTGTAGACTTGAGAAATATATTACCTGGACTTCAACAACCTCCTCCGAATTTTTATTCCCACCAAATATTCAAATTTTATTAGAGGAAAATAAAAGGAATGTATAAAATCATGACCACTCACTCATATAAGTTATATTAAATAGTTGTTATGCCATGGATCCGAAGTGGACCTAAATACATGTTTACAATTTTTATAATTTTATAACTTTATATTTACAGTTTTTGAATTCTATATTCACAATTTCATAACTCTATATTCAATAGTACCATGATTTACGCACAAAGGTAGATCCGAAACTCATGATTTACGCACAAAGGTAGATTCGAAACTCTATATTCAATAGAACCATGATTTACACACAGACGCACAAAGGTAGATCCTATATTCAATAAAACCATGATTTACACACAGAGGCAGATCCGAAACTCTATATTCAATAGAACCATGATTTACACACAGAGGCAGATCCGGAGGAGAGACAACCAATAGAGAATTAGGGAAGATGTAAATCTTAGTGACTTAGCTGAACACATAAGTACATAAGTTAAACCTTTACTTATTACACTGTTGTTGGTGAGACTCGATACCAAGTCTTTTTTCTTAAACTTCACTCATATAATTAATTGAATTGTCCATGCGAACCTGAGGCTCGAAGTGAAAATAATCTCACTCATAAAAAGTGAGACAAATTTACACCCTCCATTTAACATTTTTACTAATCATTGAATTGGTAATTATGAGAAGTGTCATGACATGATGAATCCCAAGTTTGCCATGTGGCAACCTATTAAACCAGAGACATGACAACAAAGACATCAAGCCAATGAAATAACACCTCTTATCCATATCTTATCTTCTTCCCTCCTCCAAACCCACCAAATAATTAAATTTGTATAGGGACTCACAGAGAAGAAGAACTCACACTTCTTTCTGGTCCAACAATGGCAGCCTCACTACAAACAGCTGCAACCTTGATGCAGCCGAGCAAGGTCGGCGTGAGCCCCAGAATCGGCCGCTCTTACCAAGCCGTCGGCAAGGCCTTCGGCGTCGACCCGTCTCCGGCCAGGATCACTTGCTCTCTCCAATCTGAGATTAAAGACTTGGCTCACAAGTTCTCCGACGCTGCCAAACTCGCCGGTTTCGCCCTTGCCACTTCCGCCCTCCTCGTCTCGGTATATATTTAATATTTATATTCGTGTTGCCTTCTCTGCTCAAAGTTTTCATTCATAATCGCCATTTTAACAATCATTACTTAACTATCACTTTAATGCTGTGATAGATTGGCTTGGGTAGTTAATAGATTCGAAATTCCCAATCACTACTTACATACTGTACTGGATAAATTTCGTCCCGTCTTGTAACCAAATTGGAAAGATTAAGTGGGATTAATCTGAGTACCATAGGGGTTTAATGGTGTCTCCTACAGTTAAGATATGCTCAGGATACTTCGTGACCTAATCCAAAAGACAAAACTAAAAGATTAAATGAATTTAAGGTGTGCACTGTAGAGCTAGTTGGCTCAAACTAAAAAAACTAATAAATAAGTCTCATTAGGAGTTGAACTTGGAACACAATT
This sequence comes from Ipomoea trifida, assembly GCA_003576665.1. Classification (NCBI taxonomy): domain Eukaryota; kingdom Viridiplantae; phylum Streptophyta; class Magnoliopsida; order Solanales; family Convolvulaceae; genus Ipomoea; species Ipomoea trifida. The sequence continues at coordinate 30,787,522 of CP025659.1, forward strand.
TAACCAATTTAACTGAAGTTGTCTTTAAAACAAACTTTCATGTTGCACAATAGAGAGAAATATATGAATTTATAATGGTGTGTTAGATTAGGTAATAGATTGAAAACTCGTAAGCACTATTTTAAGTATTGTATTAAGTAAATTTCATCATGTGACCTAATCGGATTACAAATAACAAACCAGTCTAAATGACTCATAAGGACCGAATTTGCCCAAAATAGAAAAAATTAATAAGCGACTTCTCAGAGTTAAACTTAGAACCTCCTATCTAGTTAATTAGTCAATAGTGAGCATAATATACCTGTCTAAATTACTTATAGCTGATCGGACAGACTCGATCTTAAAACATTAATAATCTTTGAACAATTCAACATAGAACTCCCTAGTTACTAGTTAATCAGTCAAGAGTGGGATTAATTTAGTTGCAGTAGTAGGCTTGAGATTCAAGGTTTTTGTGTTGGTTGTGCAGGGAGCGAATGCTGAAGGAGTTCCGAAGCGTTTAACCTTCGATGAGATTCAGAGCAAGACGTATATGGAGGTGAAGGGGAGCGGCACTGCTAACCAGTGTCCCACCATTGAAGGAGGCGTGGACAAGTTCGCATTCAAGCCAGGCAAGTACAGCGCCAAGAAGTTCTGCCTGGAGCCAACGTCCTTCACAGTGAAGGCCGAGAGCGTGAGCAAGAACGCGCCGCCGGAATTCCAGAACACCAAGCTCATGACGCGCTTGACCTACACGCTCGACGAAATCGAGGGCCCCTTCGAGGTTTCCTCCGACGGCAGCGTCAAATTCGAGGAGAAAGACGGGATAGACTACGCCGCCGTCACCGTCCAGCTCCCCGGCGGCGAGCGCGTGCCCTTCCTCTTCACCATTAAACAGCTCGTCGCCACCGGAAAACCGGAGAGCTTCAGCGGCGAATTTCTAGTCCCGTCGTACAGGGGATCCTCTTTCCTTGACCCAAAGGGCAGAGGCGGATCCACCGGCTACGACAACGCCGTCGCTTTGCCCGCCGGCGGGAGAGGCGACGAGGAGGAACTGGCGAAAGAGAACATCAAGAACGCCGCATCTTCAACCGGGAAAATCACGTTCAGTGTCACCGGGAGCAAGCCGGAGACCGGAGAAGTGATCGGAGTTTTCGAGAGCATTCAGCCTTCTGATACGGATTTAGGAGCAAAAGCTCCCAAAGATGTGAAGATCCAAGGAATCTGGTATGCCCAGCTCGAGTAATTCATTCCTTTCTGCTATCAATTTCTTGGGCTGAGAACTTGAAATCCATTTCTTGTGACTCCAAAATGTTTAAACTTTCTTGTGACCCATTCTCTTGCTTGTATATTAAGTAGCACCGGTACTTCAATCTAGAATAACAACCAGATGCAAATATTTCATGTCATATGTTATTTATGTAAGATTTTCTAGTATACTATATTTTATATATTAATGCTTTGGTTGAACTGAATGGATATAAGTTGTTGGTGTATAGTTTATATCATATCTAATTTATAAGTTGTTGGTGTATAGTTTATATCATATCTAATTTACAGTATTTGCATTGCTCAGAAATAATTTCAATTATCATACCCTATCTAAAGCTCTGAGTAAAATGTTACACAAAACGTCAAATAGCAACACACTTAAAGAGGATATCAACTATGACAGAGATATTTCTACGGTGGCACGCCCGCCTCCATAAGTGTGTCCGCCTCCTCTATGAGTCCGCCTCCTCAAGTGCATCCGTCTCCTCTACTTGTGCATTCGTCTCCTTAATTAAGTGCGTTCACTTCCTGCTCAAGTGCGTCCGCCTTCTCAAGTGTGCTCCTCCATGCGTCCGCTTCCTCAGGTGTGTCCACCTCCTCTATTCGTCCGCGTCTGTCTCAATGCGTCCACCTACTCAAGTGCGTCCGCCTTGATGTAACTATTGGTTAGTCCTGATCAATTTTGTTGAAATTTTTTTTTTTTCTTCTTGTTACACTCTATTCCCTTAGGGCCGGCAAGGGATTCGATCTCACTAGCTACCTGACGAAAGGGTGTTTTCTTTGTCAAGCTTAAGGCTTGATTACGAAAACACTACACTCTATTCCCTTAGGGTCGGCACGAGATCCGATCTCGCTAGCTACCTGATGGAAGGGTGTTTTCTTGGTCAAACTTAAAGCTTGATTGCGAAAACACTATCCCCCGGGGCATAACCTCGCTCACTACTCTACGGAAGAACCAACCTTTGACCGAGCATACGGCCGGCCAAAGTAAGCTATAACTGCGTAGACAAAAAAAAATCTCTCTCTAAAAAAAAAAAAAGGCCTCGGCCGAGGCCGCGCCTCGGTGAACAATCTGTCAAGGTCGCGCCTCGCCCACAATGGCTGAAACCGTGCTTCGGCCTCGTGCCTCAGCCATGGCTTTCGGCGCGAAGCCGCCTCAGCTCGCCGTGGTTTGAAAAAAAATAATAAAATAAAAGCAAAAAGAAAAGAGGTTATGAGTTTGATTCTATTCAAAGTTCTGTATGTATTGATACAAGTTAATACTCCTAAGCCACCTCGATCACTCTCACTGGCTACGGAGTGGGGGGCTGGTGACAGGATAATGATGAGCACAAATGATGAGTATAAAAAGGGTGTAATGTCGTTCCGCTGAGGATTGGGGCTATGACACGTAATTGTGTGAATTACCAGGCACTAGAGTATATGAATTAATAGAATCCAAGCAACAAAGACTGAATGATGTAAAAGAAAGCAATTGATTAAGGTGTAAACTGTATGATAAAGGTATGAGCCAGATTAGGGGATTGTAACCTTGATGTTCTAACAAACTCAGGATTAGGGAAAGAATAATTAACCAAGGGATATATGAGCAATGCACAAAAGAATTCTACTCAGCTACTTTCGTAATCAATAAGAGAATTAGACTAAGATTGTCCCACTGTCGTGATGCATCAATTATAATCTTAAGCACCTAAGCATTGTAAGCCCCCAAAATTATCTCTACTTTCATAGCAGGAAAATTAGGTTGAAATTGGTAAGGCTCGAGGTCTCCATCCAACTGTCGTTGTAATGAATCCATCTCCTAGACTAGCAATTAATTCTGGCCACAAACCAATAACTAGTGCAAAGAAATCTCCAAATTAACATAAACCCTAGGTAAAGATTCAATCCCTTTATGCAATAATCACAAATTGAACATCAAGATTAACAATGGACCCCTAATCCAAACCCATAAACGAACTACTCCCGCATGATGGGAGTAAACAAAGCACAGCAATAAATAACCATAAACATTGCAAGAAAGTAAAAGGGAAGAGAAACTTAACTGATAAAGAACAAATCCAACTTCAATCCAAGATTCCAAGCTTGAAATTAAATAAGAGTTAATACCCAATATAGTCCTCGACTATAGTGGTTTTACTCAATTTAGTCCTAAATGACTTTTTGTACTCAATTTAGTCCTCGACTTTGATGATTTTACTCAATTTAGTCATTTGTTAAAAATTCTATTAGTGACCGGTTAGAAATAGGGTCATAATGGTAATTTCTCATCCTTCATCACATTTGGGATGATTCCTTCTTCTTCCCCCAATTAAGATCCAAGCAGAAATGTAAATCTTCGTACCCAAATATTTATTTACTCTGTATTTATTTATTTAGCGTTGAAGTTGATTTGGTACGAAATTTTGCATTTCTGCGTGAATTAAGGAGAAGAAGAAGGAATCATCCCAAATGGGATGAAGGATGAGAAATTACTATTAAGACCTTATTTCTAACCGTTCACTAACAGAATTTTTAACAAAGGACTAAATTGAGTAAAATCATCAAAGTCGAGGACCAAATTGAGCACAAAAAGTCATTTAGGACTAAATTGAGTAAAACCACTATAGTCGAGGACTATATTGGGTATTAACTCAATTAAATAATCTAATGTATAACTAATCTAAACTATGCTAGGGAAATATAAAGAGAATAAACTAAAACTAGCTAGGGTTTTGAACGCTGTAAGGGAACCTTCTTCAGAGAATATGTAGAATATATAAGAGATAGATGGGCTTTGGCCCATTAGACAACTTCCAATTCTTTTCCAATTTGTATTCTTGTTTCCTTTCTTCCTTGTAATTCTCTTTTCTTCCAGAACTTGTCCAAAATGCTCCAAAATTCTTCCTTTGTTGTTTCTTGTAGATAATTCAACACTTAGACAATATAACACACAAACAATTCCCAATTTCACTAGGATACAGAAAATAACCTTCAAAACAACTAGAATAAGGGGTGAATAATTGTACAAAATAGCAGATATCATATAACTAGGTAAGCACCCGACCCGAAACCACTAGAGGCATAGCAAAGCTGTCACGATGAACTCAAACAACCACATAACAGTGCATTACTCCGAGACATTGAAGAGATGAATTACTTAGCGGTTCCCCATCATTACTCCTCCCACAATTATTATACGAGTCCGTTAACTCACCAGAAGAATAACCGTTGCACCTTCAGTATAAAGAAGGAACCTTATAATGAAGAGGGGGGTCTCTGGATTTCTTACACACAAACGCTATTGTACTCACTTATCAAATATACACCGGTAACAATTCTTACCGTCAGCAATAGTCAAGGACCAAATGTGTTCCAACTATGATGGTCAAGAGACAAAAAAATGATACTCCGTATTTACTAGAAAAATGGTTTGACAGGGCCTGCCTAGCCCGCGGGCCATAGGCGGGGCAGTCCGTGCCAATAAAATCTAGGCCCACGCAAGGAACGGGCTTTTTGGCCCGCTCCGCTCCGCTAGCCCGTATTAACCGTTTTACATGTATGTACTTTAAAATAAAATGATTTATTACTTTGTTTCTAAATCTGACCATAAATTAAACCCAAACCTGCCATGAATGTTCTCTGTAACATGAAAATTTAGATGTGAACAATAAGTTAAATAAAGAACTACTCCGTAATCTACACCGAAATAAAAATAAATACATACTAGTATGTTTTCAAAAAAAAATAAAAAAATACATACTAGTATACTACTATCACTAAGCACTGTCGAAAATTTACATTAAGTTAAATAAAATACATAGAATGAAGATTTTTTTTTAATACATAATTACATTAGATGAATTATATACACTAAACACCTAAGCTTACAATCATTCAACTATTTTGCTTGTAGATATTAGACGTCCTTGAGGATCAAATTTTCAAAAACTGTGCATTTTAATTTTTTGGGAAAAAATGAAAATAAAAAATTGACAAAGTAATAAAATACCTATTACATTTTCATAACCAAAGATCGTGACCAGAGAAGTCGAAAAACTCCAACCCTTGAAAAAGAATAATATACTCCGGACAACGTTCTCTCTAGCTCTCGGGAGAGTTTACAATATGAATAAACAATGTCCAAACATATATATATATATATATATATATATATATATGTATATATATATATATGTATGTATGTATATATATGTATGTATGTATATATATGATGAAAACTTATAAATTCTTAGACTATAACTTAATTTCTCTCTCACAAATTAATTAATTTTCTTTTAAACTTAAAAAAATTAAAAACTGTGCTTTCTAGCTTTCAACTATGGTTACTATCAATTAAAGAAAAAAAAAAAAAAAAGCTTTCAACTATGGTTTCGTATCACTGTTAGGGATGTCAATGGGCCAACCCACTAGGGTTTTGGGCTAGCCCTGCAGGGTTGTTGGCTTATTGGTTTGGGCTAAATGGTTTTGTTTTGTTTTACTTTTGAGTTGGGTTGGCCCTAACCCTAAACTATACACTATTGGGCTTATCCAGTGGGCTAATTCAATGAACTAAAATTAAAAAGTATAAGTTAATATCCACTCATTCACAAATTTAATTCAAAATAAATTATTTATTTCATCTAAAATAAGTTTAATTTAATAATTAATTTCAATTCAAATCATTATTTTAAAATTTAACAATAATCTGGTACACATGCAGTTTAGCCCACACAAAATTTCAACCAAACAAATTCCTAAATAAATCAACGTATTGCTGCAGAATCAAAATAAAAATTCCTAAAATAAAAATAAAAGAAATTACTTGCACTTGTTGCAATTGGCGATCGGATTGTTGGACATGGTTCTGTTCTCGCGGTTATGGGTGAGTATAATTACCGAAAAATAGATAAAATCGATAGCCGATAACCGAATCGACCGATAATTTCGATTATCGATCGGTTATCGGTTATAAAACTATAAAAAAAAAAAGCGTTTATTCGGTTTATCCTATTATTTATATATTATATATAAATATATAGATATTAGTAGTTACTGTATATATTAGTTTTATAGTATATATTAGCTACTATATATATTAGTTACTATATATATATATATATATATATATATATATATATATATATATATTAGTAGTTACTGTATATATTAGACTATATACAGTAACTACGTACTAATATCTACTACGTATATATTTATATATAACTAATATATATAGTAACTAATATATACTAGCTACTGTATATATTAGTTACTATATATATATATATTAGTTACAATATATATTAGTTACCTATAAATTTCAAGTATGTTATGTTTTACATCACTTCTATAATAAAAAAAATAGTTTTTAATTGTAGGGCTATTGGGCTAGCCCATTTAATTTCGGGCTAGCCCTATCGGGTTATCGAGCTTAATGGTTTTGGGCTCATTGGGCTAATTGTTTATCGGGCTAACCCGTTAGGGCTATAGCCCTGTCGGTTTTGGGCTAGCCCATCGGGTTCGGGCCCGATTGACATCCCTAATCACTGTGTCAGCTTTTCATCGCCTTTAAAAAAAAATTATATACATTTCAAGCTTGTTTACTATTGTATTTAAATATAATATTAAGGAGTAATAAATGTTTTCAAAAAAAAAAAGGAGTAATAAATTAGAGGGATTGTTTTTACTTTTTTTTTTTTATTTGAAAGATATTTTTAGAGGGAAATTGTACCCGCCACACCTATAGGCTATAGCTTTAGTATATGTATATATAGATATGAAGGGACAGAAAATGGAGGTCAGCTCTTGTTCAGCGGTTCTCAATAGAGTTCGGTGCAGGCTACGCAGCTCTCCCCACTCCACTACATCGCCCCTGCATTTTCTTCTGCATCACCTATTGCTATTGTTCATAGGTACTTCCTTTCGAACAACTGCGAAAACTACTTTAATCGCTTTTGATCCGTGAATTTTCTTTTGTTCATGTTTGTGTTTGAATGAATTATATGCGTTTTTCTTTGATTGCGGTGATATATTTGCTTCGGAACTGATATTTTGCGCTGATATTTCCCTACGCAGCTCCATCGCCTCTCCATTTTTCTTTGAGCTGTTTAGGTCTGCAACTATCGTTTATCGGTACTGCGAAAACTACTTTAATCTTGATTATTGCTCCTTGATCGTGAATTTTCTTTTATTCATGTTTGTTTGTGTTTGAATGAATTATATGCGTTTTTCTTTGATTGCGGTGATATATTTGCTTAGGAACTGATATTTTGCGCTGATATTTCCCTACGCAGCTCCATCGCCTCTCCATTTTGCTTTGAGCTGTTTAGGTCTGCAACTATCGTTCATAGGTACTGCGAAAACTACTTTAATCTTGATTATTGCTCCTTGATCGTGAATTTTCTTTTATCATGTTTGTTTGTGTTTGAATGAATTATATGCGTTTTTCTTTGATTGCGGTGATATATTTGCTTCGGAACTGATATGTTGCGCTGATGTTTCCCTACGCAGCTGTCCCCACTCCACTCAGATATCCATCGCCGCTCCATTTTCTTTAGGTCTTCATCAAGCTAGTGCTATCGTTCATAGGTACGTCCTTTCGAACAACTGCGAAAACTACTTTAATCTTGATTATTGCCGTGAATTTCTTTTATTCATGTTTGTGTTTGAGCGTATTATATGCGTTTTTGCTTTAAATTAGGGTGATATATTTGTTTCGGAACTGAAGTATATGTTGTGCTTATGTTTCTCTGGAGTTTAATTTGCTACTGTTTGTGGCATCAATGGCAAATTGTTTGATGAAACTAGATAAAGTAATAGCGAACTGCCTTCTGTCAATGATTTTAATTTGGGAATAAGGTTTTGAATTTTGATTTTAATTCATCTCTCTCATTTCTTGTTTTGTGATTTTAATCCTCCATTTCAATAATGACCATAGTATAACTGCGAACTTCTCACCCCATCCCCCTTTGTTTCCAAGGTTGGTATTGTTTCTGATGTTCCATGAGAACCAGTCTGCGAAAGGCTTACTAGGGCTTTGATCTATTGTTGTGGGGAAGTGTATGCTCCATACCTGATTTGCCTTTGGGCATGCCCGTAGGATGTGGTCTAGGTTTTCCCCCTTGTTGGCACAGGCTGAGCCAGCTACTGTCAGAGGTGAATCCTCTTCTTTTCCGGTATTCTTTAGAAGGGCTCATGCTTGACTAGCCACAGAAAAGTGTTAATGTGGCTGGGTACTTTCAACTTCCATATTCTAGACCAGTCTTTATCTTCTTTTTTTTTTTTTTTGGAATAAACTATGTATATACGAGTCAAAAAACACAAAATCATATCACTTGGAAATCTGAGGATAATAGTGAGATTGTAATCCAATGAAGGTGTTATTTAGCACAAACAGAAAGCATGCACCTAGACATTGCAAAGAACACCATTTTTGACAATTACTGTATGTTCCACTACATTACAATAGTCTTTTGACATTAGTAGAAGTCAGACCAGCCAAGCTTGTGTTCTTATACATTGCTTTGCTTGTATAACTTGGTGCCAAGAACTTGCTTTCCACACATTGCACACACTCCTTTTGACATTAGTAGAAGTCACACCTGTGCTTACAGCAACTGTAAACACACTCCTTTGCTTTCCACACATTGCATTAGTATTTAGGGAATTGTTACTTTCAGAGAACTATTGCTGTTACGTATATATGTTTTTGCCTATTATAATGGGTCGTGATGATGCCCTATTCCGGGCACTTTCTAGTCTAGGTTATCATGTCCTGTTCCTACTTCCTAGTGATCTATTCAGGTCAAGTTCTTAATTTGAACTGGCCATTTTTCACATGAAGCAAATGAATAGGGATAGTGAAAGAATGCCTACTGTATAGATAAGATCTAAGCTTAGAGATTAGTTTAATCCAATTTTCTTCTGTATAGCTTCTTATAGGTCTACCATGGCTGAGGCTCCAGCAGCACTGCAACGTCTGCAAGGCGGATACGTGAGGTTAGCTGCGCTCGTGCTTTGCACAGTGGAGGTCGTTTCCAACGTCTACTACACTGAACAACCTCACGATTATAATACCCCATTCCGGTTTGCCATCATACACTATTTTTTATTAGCTTTTTGTTACTATTTTAGTATTTTATGAATTTTAATATTCACTCACTTCTATTCATTGTTTTAGCTTTTATAGCCTTACCATGTTGTACATGCTGCTGGGTTGGACATTGTTTCTGGGGGTTATATCTTATCTGTTCAACCACAACCCAGTAGTTCGAACTTTTTTAAAGCCCTGGATGATTGTAGTTATTTTTTCACTAGATATGGTAAGTCCTCCATTACTTTTAAATTAAATAACTAATTAATAATTTTTTTGAAAGAACTAATCTAACAATTTTTAATTTTTTTTTTTCAGATGTTTGCATTTGTGATCATTTTTCCATTAATAACGGAAGCAGAGGTATTTCGTGATGGCTACACCTGTACCCTTATGGTGTGTGGGCGCTCAATGCCAACCAGAATTACCTTCGTGCTTTCTGTAGGCAAATGTATTTGTGCTCTCTGCTACTTGCTGATCTCTACTTGGGCCTTAGTTAGGATGGTTGTTGCCACTGGCATGTATTAGCAGGGTAGTAGTTTGTATACAGGGTTGAAAACTTCTTGAAATTCATACTCTCGTTTTGTAGTTTTACATTTTACCTGTTATCTCACAATATAATGGTTGTTAGCTCTGTTCTGGATTGATCAATCGAATGCTAAGTCTTGCTTTTGCTAACTCTTTTTTTCAAGAGTTCCCTTGTGATTGAATTAATTGCTGAATACTTCTTTATTTATTTATTTATTTATTTATTTATTTATTTTATTTTGCGTATGAGCTGCGGTCACCATATCTTGATCGGTGTGGCCGCCAAAATGCCGGTGCACTGCCCCACCGCCACCGCCATTATTGCCGGCAGGCACTTCTAGGCTGCGTGAAGCCATTTCTTGACAGCCTTGTTTGGATTAATTTGAGATAGATTTGTATCGCTTGAAAGGAATACATATGATACCTACAATATGCACTTTTGCAGATACTTTGAGTCTTCAATAGTGCCATCGGTCATCCACCGATTACGGTGACGTGATTCGTTAATGCTGGCAACGAAAGGTATTGTATAAAAAAATTCACTTATTTAGTTTATATTAAACAATTCCAATCACTAAACATACCAATTAAACAAGAATAAGAATAACTCAACCAAGTTGATCAGACAGCTAACTTGATAACCACAATATTTTAAGTTCAATTCTCAATGGAACTGTTCATTGTCATTCTTGTTTTAAGCTAATCAACTATAAACAATTTAGGTTGATTTACCTCATCGTGATTCTTTACCAAACTAATGTCACAAGACAGGCTTTACCTATAATGTAACCAATTAACTATGAATAATAAGACGGACTTTATCCAAAACGCGTATTCTGATAGCAACGATGGGTTTTTCCCAAAAACCAAAAATACCAATTAATTTAATAGCTAATTTAAAAAAAAAAAATCATTATGATATTGATTGTGGAGTAAGAGATTTCAATACATAGTTCTGAACAGTGGCAGAGTATAAAGCTCTAATAAGAACATTGGATTCATGGTAGGAGGGAGCATTTAAATCAAGATTACAACGCACCACTTAACCACAACACACCAAATGCAACTACTCTCGTAAAATTCACCACCATGTGTATTAAAACACACCATTCTACATTATAAAATGCACCACTGAACAAATTAAAGCACATCATTCCCCACCATACCCAAATACACCTAGTCAATTCAAATGCACCAATATACGTATTAAAACACACCATTATACGTTATAAAATGCATCAGTTCTCAGATTAAAGCACATCACTTAACCACCACACACCAAATACACATACTATTGCGCATTACACCAATATTATCTCAAATATGAACCGGATTAATGTTGATAATGCACACACTATTGCGAATTACTCCATTCTCGTTCCTCTGTTGGAGTCGACCTGTGCGTTTTGTTCGGGATGGAGCGTTCGTTGCTTGTGATGGAGTTCTTCTACGCTCGTCTGGTGTTCGTTCTCAGTGCTCGTCGACTTCAAGTCTCCGTCGTCGTCTGATCTGGTTTTGAAATTGTAGTGAATTGTCAACTTTATCCTTCCAGTTCGCGTAACTAAAGATCAAACGCCTTTATTGTTTGAAATTTGGATTAATATGAAGCCTTAGATCATGAAATCCAATGGTGCGTGGCAATGTTTGAGATTGGGTCAGGCCATCTGCTCCATACCCGCCCTTATTTCCACCTTTGTATACGCTCACTACACCCCCTTCGGGTAATTATTTTAAGGCAAAAACTTGTGTGAGACTGTCTCACCATGAGACGTGTCGGGTCGGGTCAAGGTGCAAAAGTATCACTTATATGCACAAATGTCATACTTATATGCTCAAATGTAATACTAATCAGGAATAAAATTTGTGTTACTTATTAGGGTAAATGTAATACTTTTAAGGGAAAATACAATACTTTTATATTTCGATTTAAAAGTATTACATTTTTCCTCAAAAGTATTATATTTGCCCTTATAAGTGAGATGTACTTGTCACTTATTATGAAAAATGTATTACTTTTTCTCTTATAAGTAACAAAAATTGTATTTTTAATTAGTGTTATATTTGAGCATATAAGTGTGAGATTTGCACATATAAGTATGACATTTGCATGGTGCTTTGACCCGACCCGACCCGTCTCACGAATAAGGATCCGTGAGACGGTCTCACACAAGTGTGACCCTTTCTTAATTGGCTTCAATTCTATCTCTTTAATTAATTTGTGCCGGTATATATATATATATATATATATATATATATATATATATATATATATATATATATATATATATATATATATATGATTAAATTGCCTTTATTGTTTCTGGGAGCTAGCTTTGCCATTGCCATGGGCTTGCTGATGCTACATAGTTTGATAATGGTAGCGGTGGATGGTTTCTTCATCATAACCGGACTTGCAAATGTTCGATGAAATTGTATCGTGGGTCTTGAATTCACAAACTTAAGGATGTCTACTTAATTTAAAGCACAAAAAAAAACTAAGCAGTAAAACAGCCAATAATTAAACTACGACATCCAGAATTGTTAACGCAGTTCGGAGTAATACTCTTATGTCTGCGGGGCCACTCACGAAACCCAATCCACTATGAAACAAACAAGAGTTACAAGAAATAAAAAAAAAATAAAATACCAACACCATTCAACAATGGACTACGTTGAATACAATAATTATTTCTTCAAACCTTCACTCGTGGACGAATTTGTGCAGGCGGATTGAAAAACTCTTATAAACTTGATATTTTATTTCAATTGCTGTATGTCTTTCTTTCATAAAACATGGCAGACTTATATACAAAGAGAAAAGAGAATTAAAAGGTAAGATAGCAAAATACAAGTTGTATATACTATATTAACTCCTTGATTTTAAGGGACAACCTGCCCAATCGGCATCTGAAAAAGCATACAAAGATAGAGGACTTTTAGAAATGAACCGTAAACCATAGTCTTGTGTACCTTTAAGGTAGCGAAGAATTCGCTTGACTGCTTTAAGATGTAGTTCTGTGGGGGAGTTGAAGAATTGGCAAACTTTATTGACTGCATGTTGAATGTCTGGTCGAGTGAATGTGAGGTATTGAAGAGCACCAACAATACTTCTATAATAAGTAGCATCTACACCATCATCTACACCATTGTGTTTTGACATATTATCTTTTTCTTTAAGAACCATAGGAGTAGCATTAGGAGAACTATCTGCCATCCTTGTACGAGTGAGAAGATCCTTGATATATTTGCCTTGAGAGAGAATGACCCCTCCATTGAAGTATTTAATTTCCACACCTAAAAAGAATGTTAGACATCCAAGATCCTTTATAGCAAATTCTGTACTTAATTGATGAATTAAGTTAGAAATAAAGGAGTCATTATTTCCAGTCACCAATATGTCATCTACATAGATGAGAAGCAATATTGTAACAGAATTTTGACGATAAACAAATAAAGAAGAATCTGCCTTACTGCAATAAAAACCAAGATGAAGAAGAAACTGAGATAAGCGATCAAACCAAGCTCGAGGAGCTTGCTTTAGTCCATAGAGGGACTTGTGAAGAAGGCATACATGATCAGGTTTGTGTGGATCCACAAATCCAGGGGGTTGTTCGATATACACAATCTCCTTTAAATTTCCATGCAAAAAGGCGTTCTTCACATCAAGTTGTTTCATGTGCCAGTTTAGAGAAGTTGAAAGTGCTATCACAAGACGAATAGTAGTATGACGAATAACTGGGCTATAAGTCTCATCAAAATCAATACCTGAGACTTGTGTAAAACCACGGGCAACAAGACGAGCCTTGAAACGCTCAATAGATCCATCCTCCCGTTGCTTTATACGATAAATCCATTTTGACCCAACAACGTTCACATTTTGGGGTCGAGGAACTAGTGACCAGGTTTGGTTTGAATGAAGGGCATGTAGTTCCTCTTTCATAGCTATAACCCACTGAGGATCTTTTAGAGCAGCATGATAATTTCGGGGTTCTACAGGTAACTCGACTTGAGATAGATAGCATTCATAATCTTGTAGATGTTTTGGAGGTTGCCTATGACGTTGAGGACGAACATAATTTTCACTTTCATTATTGTCGACATTTGTATCAACAATATGCCTAGGCAAGTCATTTAGCAAAGTGAGAGTTTCTGTATCTGTCGGTTCAACTGCAACTGAGGTTTCATCCTCATAAGGCACATTAACATCAAGCGAAACTCCATTATTTTCAGGAGATTCAACATTACTATCATTATAACATCTGTTATGATCATTATTTTCATCACAACAACCAATAGTAGTTATAATAGATGTTGGAGTTGCTGACTCTGCATTTGTTCCTACCTTTGGAGGTTCAGCTTCAAGAGTGACTTTAAACCATTCATCAAGAGATGGAAATTTTGCAAATTCTATTGGCACATGAATTGATTCTGGAGAAGAGGGTTTATAGAGGAATTTACCTTCATCGAAGACAACATGTCTTGATATGTATACTCTTTTTGTTCGAGGTTCATAGCACCTATAACCCTTGTGAATAGGGCTGTAACCAATAAATACACAAGGATAAGTTTTCTTAACAAATTTATTACCTCCTTGATGTCTTAGAGAAGGAAAACATAAGCATCCAAACACTCGCAAGCTTTTGTAATTTGGTTCTTTGTGATATAGCTTAGAGTAGGGAGACTGATTGTGTAAAACTGAGGTTGGCATTCTGTTGATTAAATAGACCGTTGTAATAAAAGCTTCAATCCATAAAAATAATGGTAAGTTAGCATGAAATAACATAGTTAAACCTGTCTCAACAATGTGCCGGTGCTTCCTCTCGTCGACCCCGTTTTGCTCTGGGGTTCCAGGACATGAAACCTGGAGCTGAATACCACAATGACTAATATGACTGAGAAAATCAAAGGAGTTAAATTCTCCACCACCATCACATTGAAAATTTTTTATTTTTCTATCAAATTGATTTTCTACTAATTTTTGAAAATTTTGAAAACAAAGAAAAAAATCTGACTTTTTCTTTAAAGGATATAACCAAGAAAATCTTGAAAAATCATCTATAAATATAACATAAAATCGAAATCCTTGATTTGAAACAGTGGGAGCTGGTCCCCAAAGATCACAATGCACTTTTTGTAAAGGAAAATTAGACATATCATTATTCAAATTAAATGGCAATTTACAACTCTTTCCAGATTGGCAACTAACACATATAGAAGACTTAGTTTGCCAATTAGTAACATCAATGACCTTCTTTCCTTTTAACAGAGATAAAATCTTTGCACTTGGATGTCCAAGGCATTGTTTCCATTTCCAACATAGATAACATCGTTTCCTTTATATGGTTTTGTATAAGACAACATACTTGCGTTGTTGGTCATGTGAGCTGTAGCTCCCGAGTCCATGTAAAAAGAAGGGTCATTGTTGTTTAAGGTGAGAGCTGCCAATGCTTGTGGTAGATCTTCTGATTGATAGGAATAGTCAAATCTATACCAACAATCAAGAGCAATGTGATTCAGCTTACCACATATTTGACACGTTGGTTTGTCACCTTTTGATTGTTGTACAATTCCGTTTGTTCCATCCCTTTTGAAGTTATTGGAACCAGCATTGTTGTAACGTCCTGCTGGAGTAAATCCTCTACCTTTTGAATTAAAACTCCCACGACGTCCACGTCCACGTCCACGTTGGCTAAAGAGTGCTTGATTATATTCAATATAATTTTTCTCTTCTTCCTTTTGAGAAGCTATGGTCTGCTCATATCCCTGAAGAGCGAGTAAAAATTGATTAAATGTAGGATAAGGAGGTTTAGTTACCATAGCTAGATGGAAGTTTTCATATTTTGCTCCTAGGCCACGTGCAAACTGGAAAACTTTATCAAGATCATCCACTGGTTTCTTGATAGCTGCTAGGTTGTCGCAGATTGATTTGAATTCTTTTGTATAGTCATTTAAGGATCGTGATCCTTTCTTATGGTCATCAACATATTTTTCAAAAGACCTTCCTTTTCAATTGTGATTGGCAGCAGTTGTTCTTCTAAAGAACTCCACACATCATATGCAGTGGCATCTTCTGCAATGGATGGTTGAGCCTCTTCTTTTATTGTGCCAAGCAACCATGAAATAAGAAGACCATCATTTGTTAACCACAAGGTGTAGGCTGGATTCACAACCCCATCTTTTAGCAAACGTTCAGGTTTGTCATCATTCTTTTCCAAATGATGAAGCACGCCGAGACTACGAGCCAGATGAAGGATTTGTGATCGCCACATGAGATAGTTGTTGGAGCCTAGTCTGATTGAAATCAAACTGGCACACTGATGGAATGATTGTAACGTAAGCTTGGGTTCTTCCATGACTAATTAATAAGAAAATGGAGGAACTAGGCTCTTGATGCTTGCGAGTTTCAAGGCTTTGATACCATGAAAAACATTTATAAACTTGATATTTTATTTCAATTGCTGTATGTCTTTCTTTCATAAAACATGGCAGACTTATATACAAAGAGAAAAGAGAATTAAAAGATAAGATAGCAAAATACAAGCTGTATATACTATATTAACTCCTTGATTTTAGGCATGAGATGATGAGAATGATTCCTTTGAATATTTTCTTGATTTCCTGCAGTGATATTTGTTTCCATTGTCTCTGTAAAATATTTTGTTTCCTCAATTAGC
>CP025659.1:30809030-30822981 GCA_003576665.1 Ipomoea trifida
TTCTCCTAAATCGGTCATTCTCCTTACCACAATCCATTTCACGTTTTTGACATTTCCCTTTCTCCTCCACCTTAATTGATTTTGAAGTATGCTCTTCAGCCCATATAGGTTCTGTCATCAGGGAATAAGTTTAGGATATTTTTTAGGAATATAAAAGCACCATGTCAAAATGCTCCATCTATCAATGACAAAAGTTTATACAAACATGCTGTCTATGACTGCATATTATATATATTATAAAAGATAATTGCCACCTACTTTTGCTCACAAAGCCAACAAGAAAACCATCTGCATCACAGAGCTCAATTAGCATGGAACACTACGAATGCAAAACAAGTGATGATATTCAGAATCATTTATATTTACCAACTCTCACCAATAGATTTGAAATATTCGGACAACAAGAATTTCTAAAAAATAAAATTAAAAAAAAAAAGAACATATCACATTAAGATTACCCCCCTTAAACAGCATAAAAGCACATAATGGTCAAAAACACAAACCACATTTTTTGGGGTATCACCATACTTCACAGGAGTGGGCTCAGTTGACGTAGAGTTATCAATAATCTCGACCCGCTTGGATACAAAGTCGACACACAAGAGGTAGAAATGTTCATGTTGAAGAATGGGCAAGAAAAGTTGAAACAACAAAAACAATTATGAGATGATGTATGGATACCACTACACCCCACTTCACAAATGTCTATTGGAACTACGTGCACACAATAATACACATTCAAGAACACAACCACCAGTGACTGGGCACACGTGTAAGTAAAGAAATATATGGGCAACCCCTATAAGCATACATAAATACAATAGTGGGCACACATGCGGTTACTACTAGACACACAGACGGTACTTGCTGGGCACACATGATACCTAAAGGTATTCTCAAGTAGTTTGAAAAGCTCATCTTTGGCAAAAAAAAATACCAACTAGGCACTCAATAAATGAAGCAGGGCACACAATCACTACATCAGGAGCACACAACCTAGCAACATACCTTATTAACATCCTGTCCATAATAATAAATCTACACACATACCAAATTATTAACTATCGGTTCTAGAATAACAAAGTAGGGCACACAATAAATGAATGAAGGCACACAACAAATGATTAATGATTTCAATTAAGTGATATGTTTGCTTGGGTGAGTGGCATATTGAAAGGATTTATATGCCTCAATCAAGAAAATGTGTTTGAATGGACATCTGAGAAGAGGAAATCATTGTCTCACAAAGAGAATTGAAAGCAATCAACTTCACACTGCGAACATGTCAAAAGAGATTAACTAGTAGGTAGCAAACAAAAAGCAGTCATTAACTAATTCGAATGTCTTTAACCTTGATATAGAACAACAGTGGTGGAAACTCTAACTTGAGTTTAACAAGGTTCGAGGACATGATAATGAAGAAAATTCCAATCTGATTGATGACTTCCCAGCAGTACAATGGTAAATTATTAAAACTCTAGAAACTAAAAAAAAAATCAAAAATCACTTTCCTAATGCATCTTATCAATAATTAAATAGCTTACTGCAGGCTATACTTCTGTGATGGGCACACTGAATTATCTGATCCATAAACCACTATTATAAAATCATAAACTTGAAAGAACAGGTGTAAATGAAGGCACTGGTTAAAGCTATTTTAGTAAATAAAATTTCTACCAGGAGGGCAAACAATAAACAAATTTAATCCAAAACACAACAAATAATAATCCGTCGCCACCGCCTACACTCACCTGAAAACCCCCACTGTTATGCATGTATGGCAAAACCACAATCACCATACGGCAAAAACAACATCAAGGAATGAATATAACAGCAAAAAAAAAAAACCAATAAAAAAAAACGAAACACAAAACAAACGAAATCCCTACCTCTATTCGCCGTCGGTCTTTCCTCGCCAGGCCGCTGACTGCGCCAACGGTGATCACCAATATCAGCCATCGTTGCAAACTGTTTCTGCCAAAACCCAACTCCGGCGACATGTTCTGTTCACTAACTCTACCGCCGAAAAGTACGAGAACCCCAAGAAACGGAAAGCCAAAACGGTTCGAAAATTGCAAAAGGAAATATTATGTAATCTGAATACGTGCGTGAATAGGAAGCCAAAAGACCCTAAAATTCAGCTAAAATAATTAAAACAATCACCACAAAGACAAAAACACCCCCAATCCTAATAAAGCATAAACAGATGATGGCGTATTACTTAAAATAAACCAAAAATTAGGGAAAATCGTGACCATTAAAAAATCTAATCTAACGCATAAAAATGGACCTCACAAGACTCTATATTACATTAGTTCTCACCTGAATAGACTTCTATATATATATATATATATATATATATATATATATATATATATATATATGCAAGTTCCCGTGCGGCCACACCATTATATTAGTTAGGTAGAAAACTACCAATAATGTTAGAAATACACCAATGCATGACAAAACACACTGCCGACCCCCAAAAAATATACACCAACATTGTTTAGCTTGCTAGGGTTTAATTTGTCACGCTGGTTGGTATATATATGCCGTTATAGATCATGGTACCTTTCTAATAATATAGTTTTGCAATATATGGAGCTCAAACATTTATATTAATAGCTTTAATTACTTGTGATTACAAAATAATACAAAGGTTGGTTAGGGATTTTTGTAGTCTATTATGAGATTTGATATTTATTATTACCATGTTTGATCGTCTATTACTTTTTAACAATGGAATATATATATATATATATATATATATATATATATATATATATATATATATATAAAGAGGAAAAAAAGTTTAAAATTAAAATGTAGATCATTCTCCATGCATTAATATATACTACCACAAAAATCACTTTTAACTTTAGTTATTTAATTATACCATACGTTGTTCAAATAGACGTTATAAATAAATTATACAACGTCAATTATATAAAACCGACATTGTATATTTTAAATTTTAAAATAAATACATACAACATTGGTTTTTAGTAAATCACCAATATCGTAAACTTGCTATTTTTCTTTTTTTAAAAAAAAGATATACAATGCTGATTTTTAAGGAAAAATTGACATCTCGTATATTATTTAAAAAAAATTAAAATAAAATACCATGTCGGTTTTTAACTAATAACTTACGTTGTATGTGTTTGTTTAATTTTTTTTTTTTTTTTTTTTTTTTACAATTTACATAACATACCACATTGGTTTTTTACCAAAAAAAAACATGGCATCTGATTTTTTTTAAAAAAGTTATTTCTATATGACATCATATCTATTTTTTATTTTTTAAAATAAAAACTTTCTACTTCGGTTTTGGTATAAAAAAAATTGACGTGATATATTTATTTTTAAAAAAATATTAAATTTTATTTATCAATTTATACCGAAAAGATGCGCAAATATAGTGATCACCACCACATATATACCCTAAGTATCAACACTAATATACAAATCACGACCACTTGGTCCATGTGTCTCTAACTTCATCAATCTCTAGTTAATCAAGAAGCTAGTATTTTTAAAATTTGAAGGAGAAAGATATTTTATTATTGACGGTAAGAATGTTATCAGACTATATTTGAGTATTATTAGTATCAGTGTAAGAGTACAATAGTGTGTCAGAGTACAAATAAGTTCAGTACATTAGTGTTTGTCTTAGTAATGTTGCCTCCCATTCTCTACAAGTGTGAGCGTCCTTTTATATTCCTGAGCGCAACGACTCTCTGCTTCACCTTCAATGCGCAGTAAGTGGATGTTAATGTTGAGGAGTCGTTGGAGTGGATGTTAATGCTGGGGAGCCGTTGGAGTGTCTCCTCATCTTTAATGTGTAATAATGCGTAACGCTTGTTTGTCCAGGTCAGTGGCTTAGCTTGTTTGTCCGGGTCAGTGCTGGTGGTCCGGGTCAAATGCTGCTTGCCTGATTACTCTGTCACCAGTCCCCCCACTCCCTAGCCAACGAGAGTGGTTGAGGTGGTTTGGGAGTAATGACTTGTGTAAAAATTATTATTATTATTATTATTATTATTATTATTATTATTATTATTATTATTATTATTATTATTATTATTATTATTATTATTTGCCAACGTGACGATCGAGGCTGCCTCGGACAAAGTAGGCCGAGATCGGCCTTGGCCGCTCCTTTTTTTTTTTTTTTTTTTTTTTTTTTTTTTTTTTTTTTTTTTTTTGCGTTTTTGCGTGCGAGCTCACCTCGACCGGTCATAGGCCCGGTCGAAGGTCCGCTCTCCCGTCAGGTAGCTAGCGAGATCGGATCTCGTGCCGGCCCTAAGGAACTAGTGTGTGGTGTTTTTTGAAACCAAGCCTTCGGCTTGACTCAGAAAAACACTCTCTAGTCAGGTAGCTAGCGAGATCGGATCCCGTGCCGGCCCTAAGGGAATAGAAGGACGAACCATCAGCGAATGACCTGTTTTTTTGTGTTGCGCGGGCTTCTCCTCTAGCTCACTGGTCGCACCTTCCCTTCTTGGTGTTGGAGGTTGAAGGCTCAGGATCTTTTTCATTTCGCCACACATTGTCGGGTAGGCCTTTTTGATGATGGTACTGCCCCGGATACTTAACGAGTTGAGTAAAGTATCCGCTCTGCACCAGTTCCTCTACTTGTCTTTTTAAAGTATGGCACTCGTCAGTATCATGTCCAAGCTGTCGGTGGAACCGACAGTACTTGGTTTGGTCCTCGCACGTAGAAAATGCCATACACTCTGAGGGAAAATGCACCATTCTCATTTCTTCAGCGTGACTTAGAATCACGTTAATTGGGTGAGTAAGATGTGTTAAGTGTCGCGGTAGGGCGAGACGAGACCTTTCTTGAGCTTTTCCCTTCGTTGTGGATAACTGGTTTGGGCGTGGTGCGTGGTTGGTCGGACAAACTTCGTCAGGTCGCCCACTCCTCCTGCCCTCTTCCTCATCTATCTTCTTTCTATCAGCCTCATCGGCCTTGGCATAGCGGTTTGCTATCCTCATTAACTTCTCATAAGAGCGTGGATGGTGGGTGTTCAGCTGTCTATGAAAATTTCATGACCTCAATGCCTGGATGAACATGAGGATTGCCGCCAGAATCGAAGTCGCACACATTGTTGACTTTCGACTTCCATTTGCTTAAGAAAATTTTTAAGCTTTCGCCCATGTCCTGTTTTACTCCGTAAAGATGTGAAAATGGTTTCTTATGTTGTATATGCCCGGAAAAATAAGTCAAGAAGTGTTTGGACAACTCCGCAAAGTTCTGGATCGAACCATCCTGAATCATGTTGAACCAATCTTGGGCAGTTCCATCCAAAGTGGTAAAAAACGCTCTGCACATTATGGCGTCGCCTGCCCCGGTCATTACCATGGCTGCCTTGTACCTTGTCATGTGGACACGCGGGTCAGAAGTCCCGGTGTAGGCCTTGATAATGGGCAACCTAAAATATTTTGGGAGCGGCGCATCCATTATACTAGGAGAAAATGGAGTGGTTATCCTCACCTCAGGTTCTGGTGAATGCTCTCTTGCTTCTACCATTCTCTCTAGCTCTTCTATCTGTTTTTGAAGTTTTTCCACCACTTCCTTCTGTATGTTTGGGGTTTGCTTGAGTGTCGTGGACCGACATGGAGTTGGCCCCCAAGATTCACCCATCCCTTCTATCCGGTGCGACTGCTCACCTTGGTGTGGACCCAGCTTGGTCTTTTTGGTCTTCGGTTGTAACACTTCCTTCTACATGTTTGGGGTTTGCTTGAGTGTCGTGGACCGACACGGAGTTGGCCCCCCAGATACACCCATCCCTTCCGTCTGGTGCGACTGCTCACCTTGGTGTGAACCCTTGGTCTTTTTGTTCTTCGGCTGTACCCACAACCTTGGCTGGATAGCAGCTCTTTCACCCCATCGTCCCATGGCGGGCATAGAAACGGTCGGCCTATGAGTTGCACCATCCACCTCTAGAGGAGGCGGTGGCGGTGATGGGGCCTGGCCTTGCATCCCTGCTACTAGCTAGGCCATCGTTGTCGCCGCCTGTTGAATGACTTGCGCTGCTGCTTGGAAGTCTACGGCTGGGATGGGAGCATCGTTCACTGGGAGGGAAGCGTGGCCCCCATCGTGGTTGTTGTTGAGCTGGCTACGGAGATCGCGATCTCGGCGATGCTTGTTGTTGATCTGACTGTGAAGATCACCCTCACGGCGATCTCCCACGCTGTTATTGGTGAGCTGCTCACGAAGATTACTCGAGGGGTGACCATTGTTACCATGAGAGCTGCTGGATCCGGATCGCGTCATCGACAGTGATGAGATGAGCTGGGTGTTTTGTGATTTTGTGAAGTTTGTCTGAGATCTGATCTAGGCTCTCAATGAAAGCACCAATGACGGTAAGAATGTTACCGGACTATATTTGAGTATTATTAGTATCAGTGTTAGAGTACAAATGAGTTCAGTACAGTAGTGTTTGTCTTAGTAATGTTGCCTACCTTCTCTACAAGTGCGAGTGTCCTTTTATATTCCTGAGCGTAACGACTCTCTACTTCACCTTCAATGCGCAGTAAGTGGATGTTAATGTTGAGGAGTCGTTGGAGTGAATGTTAATGATGGGGAGCCGTTGGAGTGGCTCCTCATCTTTAATGTGTAATAATGCGTAACAGCTTGTTTGTCCGAGTCAGTGCTGGTGGTCCGGGTCGAATGTTGCTTGCCTGATTACTTTGTCAATTATATTACTTGTCTTATCCATTTTTTTAATGCTTGCATATATGGAAAGAATTTCCAACATGAATTTCATCATAAAATATCTGCATCTGGTACTTCCAACTTGTTTGGCACACCACATTTGAATTAAAATACAATTAAGAAATATTTAATAAAAGATAATAATTATATGTAGCTTTACAAGTGTATGAAATACTTACCAAACATATAATCATTTCGGTGGACGAGTTGGTTTCTTTCCACTCAACATACTTGTTGTCTTCGCACCCTTACAAATATAAGATATATAAAATATAAGTAAATGCTTGATGACATCACTATATTAATAATAAGAGTTAATTCCTTTTTTGGTCCTAGAGTTATAGTGCATTGGACAATTTTAGTCCGGGTTTATTATTTTGACCACATTTTGCCCTGACTTTATTAAAGGTGGACAATTTTAGTCCAAAGTTATATTTACCGTTTGTCAACCGTGAAGTTGAGGGGCATTTCAGTACTTTCAACTCCAGGTCTTAATCTAAAAGCCATAAGCGGTATAGCCCATAGTTAGTATAAGAGCGCCGTATACCAATGAACTGCAGGTCTTAATCAACTCCGACGCCGGCTCTTCTGCGTCCTCCTCCTCCTCAGCGAATCGAGCTCACCGCCGATCGAGGAGTCTCAGCTGGTTTTCGCGGAGGCTTCCATTCGGCGAGGAGCCTGCAGCTACGGCGTTGAAGCTACTCCGATATTGGAAATTCGTGAATACTGTAGAGGATCGGAGTCTCTGGAGATCAGCCTCGATGATCTCGCGATATAGTTGTTCTCCCAACGGGATGAATATCCAGGTAGCAGTGACCTCGACTGCAGCCGCTCCGCTAGGCGTATAGATCGAAATTGGTCGCTGGGCTAGTAAAACGGCGTCGTCGCAGAGGCGTGGGAGGTCAGTGTCTAGGCAGAGCTCCAAGACTAGCGGGGATAGAAAGAGTGTCGTTTCTGATCGCTCAAGGGTTAATACTGGACTTCCGGAGAGTAATTCGAGGAGGAGGAGATTGGTTTCAATTGTTAGATATCATTTAGATATCATATTAGTGACTCTGAGGTGAAATTGCTTTCTTTCTTCTTCCTAGAATTTGAATTTTGTTCCATGATTGAACTAGCGATATAACTGGCAGCTCTCATAGTGAATCCCTCTTTTATGTTGACAAGTCCAGAGGTATTTTTATTTCTTTTATTTTCAGATTCCTATAAAGCTTTCAATCTATATGTTGATATATGTTCGCATGACATTTGTATTACAAAACTGATTGATTATGTTTGAAATTTGGTATTTTTACTTTAAAACTATGTTAATGACTGAATAAATTACAACATTACAATTTTTATGTGGGAGGGAGTAAAGTGGCTGACTTTGAGGTTCTTTAGTTCTGTAAAGCTATGTAAGTGTGCACTTTATTTATGAGGTTCCTGCGGTGCTGAATCTATTCTTTGTTGTGCACTTGCCTACTTTCTTATAATATAGTACGGAGAATTTCATTTATGTATGCATTTAGAAGAGATACATATGCAAAGAAAAAGTGGAGCTAAAAAACAAATGTGTATACTGAATAGTGAATGGAAAATGCTTGGTCTCTTACTTCATACCAAGGGCTCTGACTTTGGACACTTTTAGTCCGGATTGTGCATCGGAAAATGCTTGGTTTATGGCTTTTGATTAAGACATGGACTTGAAAGTACATAAATGCCCCTCAATTTCACGGTTGACAAACGGTAAATTTAACTTTGGACTAAAATTGTCCACCTTTAACAAAGTCAGGGCAAAATGTAGTCAAATTAATAAATCCGGACTAAAATTGTCCAATGCACTATAACTCTAGGACCAAAAAAGGAATTAACTCTAATAATAACTATTGTTTTCAAAAAAAAAAAAACAAAAAACTATTAAGACTAACCTCATCTCGGAAATTGAATGTCTTGCAAAATGATGTGGCAAGAAAGAGAAACTTTTTTCTTTTTGGTTTTCAGCCTACGTGGATAGATAGCAATGAGAGAGAGAGAAATTGCTAACTTAGCAAGTGGAGAGAGAAGCAATGTGGTAGCTTTTTCTGCCAATCATTTCACCTTTTAATTTCCTTTTTTTGTAATTTTTATTATTTCTTTTAATATTATTTTATTATTATATTTATAGTATAATATGAAAGTGAGATTCATTTTTTAGAGTGAGAGAGATTTGCAAAGATGTAGAATAAATATTGGAGAATTTACAAATTTGATGATGTGGAAGTAAGACCCATTTTAAAAAGTAAGAAATATTTGCAGGGATAATGATAACCTAAATCTATTATTTATAAGTTTACATATATGCTTCAATGATATTTTTAATGTCACGTGGTTCACCTCAAATGGAATCAAACTAATATATTTCATATAATTGAGGACAAATAATCATCACACATCTAATGCCCACAACAATAAGTAATTTATTTTGAGTACACAATAATTTTTTAGTTTTAAGTGAATATAATAATATATAATAGAAGTATATCATATATAATTTTTTTTTGAATACTACTGACTCTATTACAATGCAGTATCTGTTCATAACTACTTTCTCAACCTATTGAAGCACAAGAGTCAATATTGCCTCCACTGAGGCTACCTCCTGTATAAAGAGAAGGGTTTGATGCCTTATTGTATTATATTTAAAACAATTAATACTTAAACATATGGGGTTAAATAACTATTTTTCTTCCCATGTTGTATGGTGGCATTTATATATATCCTATCTGATCATCTCTAGTTGTCAATTTTGGTTGAATCTAATTTGAATTTAGGAAGCCATATATAGATTTTGATGTCAAACTAAATCCGTTATAAAGACCCATACTCACAAACACAACCAATCATATACTTACAAGGTTGCAAATCGGCGCCTAGGCGCTAGGCGGCAGGTGGCCGCGTCGAGGAAGGCCGGAATCGGCCTCCTCCGCGGCCATCCGCCTAGCCGGCCGTATAATCCAAAAAAAAAATCAAAAATTACAACGGAGATAATTGCAAATTAGCCGGCAGTATAACCCAAAAAATCAAATCGCAAATCAATGAAGATAATCGCAAATCAGAGCCCTCGCCGTCGCCTACCACAAAGATCGGAGTCCTCACCGTCGCCTACCACCAAGATCGGAACCCTCGTTGTCGCCTACCACCAAGAATGGAGTCCTCCCCGTCGCCTACCACCAAGACTGGAGCCCGGCCTCGTCGTCGCCTACCACCAAGAACGGAGCCCTCGTCGTCGCCTACCACCAATAATGGAGACATGCAGACCAGAAATTTTCGCTGCCTCTCTCCTCGACAAGCAGCGGCGGTGACGGGATCAACCTTTAGACTTCAGATCTTCTCTCCCACTCCGTTCGGCGAGCGTTGGTTCAAATATCAGACTTTAGATCTGGTTTAGATTTGCTGTCCTCTCCCATCCATAGTTTCTCGGCGAGCGTTGTACAGAGAAGCGAGAGAACAGAGTAGTTTAGACTTCAGACTCTCTCTCCTCTTTTAGGCTTCTAGCATGTGGCCTTGTGTTGACTGACTTGACTCCCTTGTAATCCTCTTATAATCAATTAATCCCCTTAATAAAAATTGGGCGCCTAGGCGCCGATTAGGCGCCCAGGTGCCGATTAAGCGCCCTAGGCGCTAGGCGCCACCCTGGCGCCTGGGGGGCGCCTAGCGATTTTTTCAACTTTGTATACTTATATTACTAATATGATAGTTATGATAAATGAAATTAAAAAATACTATGAACACCCTATAGTTGATCGTTGAGTTTGCCTTCCTCTTACCTCCTGTTGTTGTGCTCCCTTTTAACTTCACCATGAATGCTAAAATAACTTGTAAATTTGAAATGCGGGTTGTTAACTCCATTTTGATATATAAAATGTGAGTGTTCAGCTTTGCAATGTGCACTTCTGTGTTATATGTAAGAAAAACTAAAGCGAAGTTATTATATATAGGAATAAGGTCCAAATATTAGGCCACTGAACCAAAAAATGATGCAATTAAGTCATTGAAAATTTCAAATGTATGTAATTTCACATGATAGCAGGTTATCACCTATTTCATCATATGATAGGTTATCATTTTAAAATAATTTTTAATAATATTTAAAAATAAAAATTTAAAGCTTTAAATTAAAAAACGTCAAGCCGATAACTGAATCCAACCCCTTTCTCTATATATATAGAGTGGGTGAGGGTTTGTGTTTTTGGTAGATCAGACAACCCGCCACCGAAAGAGAAGAAAAGGCCATGGCTGATGCTCCAAGAGCATTGCGACTACGAGGCGGATATTTGAGATTAATTCATCGCCGCCACTACAACACCCCTTCCGATTTCCCTTCCTACACCATTTTTGCTTCTTGTTACTATTTTTTTAAATATTCCATAGGTAGTGTTCTCTCTTTTATTCATTGTTGTAGCTCTGTAGGCTTTAGTGTTTTGGACATGGTGCTAACTTCGACCGTAGCTTGTTGTTGGGTGCTATGAATTGTGGAAGTCCTTTGCTATGAATTGTGGTGGTTCTAGATAGAATAGTAGTGCGCACATGATAATAGTGGTTATGGTATTAGATAGAATAGTAGTGCACACGTATTTTTGTAAGAATGGATATGTATTTTTGTCACAGTGCACACGCCGTTGATGCCTAATACACAAGTGCTTACTGAATGATCTATAGTTGCAATCCATTTCCAAAAATTAAATAAACGAACAGTGCACACTATGGATAATGTTGGCATAAAACCAACACATAGAGTGCCCATGTCATGAAACCCCGTTTAGAATGATTGCACACTGTATTAGTATGAACGGCACACGGTCCTAAACTGAGGTGCACACACCGACGTACTGAACATCATAGGAGTTTACACAAACATGCACACACCCCACGAAATTGGTGCACACACATATTAGACCATCTTATCCTTAACAGCTTCCAGTTAGTTGTGGGGAAAAAACTACGTCAACCACAAAATAAGATTCAGATTTAATTTCTCATATTAAATTCACAGAATTACCCATTTCTCATCAATAAGTTTCCCAAAGATGGAGAAAAGATTAAACGCATAGTGCACCTCAAATGAGTCTGAATGACACACGATGAAATACTAGGGTGCACACACCAACATACTTTAGAGCACAGGAGTTATAACTGACATGCGCATACACCATAAAGTAGGTGCGCACACACGACCATCCATCTGTATCTCAACAACTTAACGAAATACGTGGAGGAAAAAACGACTAAAAACCAGAGTAAATTATTCATATTAAACCCATAGAAGTAATCAATGTCTCATCCAAAAATACAAAGTCTGAAAAAATGCACAAGTAAAAAATAGCACTACGCCTTTAGCGAACAATTGCGGCTATCATAACACACATATTTGTGACAAATCTTGCACTCTCGTGTTGACTTAGATGCTTTCTCTACAACTACCTCTTTTGATGATTTTTACCGCTTCCCAGAACCCTTATTTTTAGCAACGATGGAGGGTGGACAACAATATCAGAAGACGTGAGTACACCACCAAATGCCTGAAAAACACCGAACTTACCAATAGATATACCAATACTAAAAGATGTTGCCACATGGTAATGAGAAAAAAACATAGCCACTGCACAAAATATTTAAAACCAATATAAACGCACAGACGTTGTGTGGATTTTAGTTTAGTGCTATGTGCACTATACATTAGACAGAGAAGAACAAATAATGTTTCGACGAAAATTGCATAGAACTAAACAAAAATTAGAAGAAATATTGCCACAAACTAGAGATTACACAGAAAACAATTCCACCCTTAAACTACCCTGCAAACGATATATAAAATAAAATAAAACAGAACCAAAAACTAACGGTAATCAAGATGGTGTGATAGATTTGCAGATCGCAGAATACATACTTGCACATGGCAGAATACTGATATGCACACAACGGCGAAATAAAAAACAAAGATTACTTTCAGATGAACAAAAACGAGAGAATTAACATTGTAAACAAATGTTAAACCACCAACATAAACAACTAAAAAAATCCCAAACAATATCACACTCCCACGTACCCCTAAAAAATGAACTAAACAAATTCGGAACAAATACCTTCATGAATGTCGTCCATGCTTCAGCAAAGGTGAAGAGCGACGAAAAAGTGAAGAACAACAACTCAAGATGATAGAAAATACGATAATCAATAGTCAAACAAGAAAATATAATCCTACCAAAATTATACCACCTAAAATCATGCATAATATATTAATAGAATTCCATTAAAAAATAAAACAGAAGGACAATTACATAAAAACCCCCAATAATTAATGTTAATCAAATAAAGAAGAAAAAAAGGAATAAATCTCAGCCATAAAAATTCAATGATGGATGTACAAGATTAATTCTTATTTCTCACCTAACTAGGTTGTCTCATTTTATTACAAATATATATATATATATATATATATATATATATATATATATATATATATATATATATATATATATATATATATATATATATATACCGGCTCTCGTGCGGTTGGGATGTTCAGGTGTGATTGTGCGGTGAGAGGAGAATCATTGATCTTTCCAAAATCAACGTCCATGATTAACAACTTTTAAAAAAAATTGTTAAATTGTCTATAAAGATAGCCTAGGTGGTAAGAGTGCTTTACCTACAACCGAGAGGTTGGAGGTTCAAGCCTCAAGGGTTTGAGCGGGTCTTCTTAAAAGAAGAACTTTTAAAAAAAATACACGGTAACAATTTGATCATTTTCTATATAAGTCAAACTTAAGGTGCGTAGGGTTTGAATTGTGCTTAAGGTGCGTCGTGTTCCTTTTAGGTGAGTGCGTGGTTTCTGTACTTAAGGTGCGTAAGTTATGTGCTTAAGATGTGTCATCTAAAGCTTTAGGTACATGATTTTTCTTCTTAAGGTGCGTCTTTGAATCACTTAAGGTGCACCATTGTTATAAACTGAAGGTGCATGATGTTAAAACTTAAGGTGCGCCATTTTAACACTTAAGGTGCGTGTTTATATCACTTAAGGTGTGCCAATGTTATAAACTGAAGGTGTGTGATGTTAATACTTAAAGTGCACCATTTCAACACTTACGGTGCGCCACTTTTAGCTTATGTTTTTCCTTCTAGACATGCATTTTTTTTTTAAATTTCCATTGATGATTTGAACCGTTGATCTAGATCTAACAACATGAACGCACCTGATGAACCCCCCCCCCC
>CP025659.1:30837861-30850289 GCA_003576665.1 Ipomoea trifida
TATTCTACTTTTATTGTCGTTTTATGTTACTTTTTTATCGTATCAATATATATTATTCCAAACCAACTATCATTTTGACAACTAAAAACAGACAAATAAACAATAAGAATCGAAATTTTTGTCATTTGTGTTTAGTCGTCTAATTTGTATTTTAACTTTTGAAGAAAATAAAATCATAAATTGTGTGCTAAACATGTTCCACTAAACGGATGCTAATTGAGACGACGGCACTGCATTTACTCACCTAACTCTGCGTGCTCATCAAGAAAAACACTGTTTGGTTTTCCGGGTACTACAGATTACAAAAATTAATATTTATAAATTGTGTTGTAAGGCAATATCACGAATTAATATATGTGAGCTGAGTCAGATCGGTCAATATTAAATGTAATATGTTTGTTACTTATAAGAAAAATATAATACTTTTAATAAAAAATATAAAATATATAATACTTATGTCATCAAAATTATTACGTTTTCTCTTATAAGCAATATAAATATTTTATTTCTAATTAGCATTACATTTAATATTGAACCGATGGATAAGGATCCGTGAGACAGTCTCACACAAATTTTTGCCTTAGTAATCTGATTTACAAAAAAGTTTACCATCACTATCCAAATGTGCTCATAGGTTCTGAGTAAATTCGCAATAGATAATTCTTGATCCACATCTTGTAATTGTTAAGTCAATTCTGTAATTAACTTGATTGTTATTTCTAAATATAATATTTAGTAATGTTTTCCGTGTCAGCATTGTATTCACTTACACCATTAATGAATTTACCCATCACATATTCAAATATTCTACTTGATCTATATTGCCCACCATTATAATTATTCATCTTCATAAATTTTAGGAATAATTATAAATTATAAATAATTTATTAAATGATCAATTACACATAACGAGTTTAGCTAGTATAGTGAGTTAATAAAATCGTTAATTTTGTATCTCATCAAGAGATCTAAAAGATTTAAAATCAATAATGGATAAAATCTCTTTAAAATGTCCTCCAAAATATACCATCCCAACTTGAGATCATTATAATTTATTTTTTAATCTCATTACAAGCTTGTCGGGGTAGTTCAAGTAAAGTAGTTATCCAATCAATGACTTTGACAAATCATCATCGATGATGAATATATATATATTACATGTTTTGCGTGAAATTGTCTCATACTATCTATTCTGATGGGGATATTGGTACGGGTTGTAGAAAACTGGACTTGGGTCGATGGGCCAGGCCAAGGCAGGTCTAGGAGGCCCACATGCCTCCACGCCGTGGGTGGCGCTGGCGGGCCTCGGGGGCCGGTGGGCGCGCTGGTGGCGCCCGGCCGCGGCGTGGCCAGCGCGCGAGTGCGTGGCCGCACCGCGGCCCGGCACCCCTTCGCGCCCCGCGTCGCGCACCGCGGGGGCCGGAGGTGTGAGGTGCGGGGGTGTGGCGTGTGAGGCGGGGTACGTGGACCACATGGCAAGAGTGGCGGGGTGAGGTCTCTGAAGCGTACACGTGGACGGCTTAGGAGGGGGTGGCTCAGTATAAATAGGGGGCGCGGTTGTCATGAGAGGCACATCTGAACACGGCAAGTACTACGGTCTAGTGGTACCGGCTTCTTACTTTCAACCCCCTGTCGCGGGTTCGATTCTTGTAATCACTTTGTAATCGCCTGGGCTCTAGTTTGTTAGACCCGGCACTCCCAGTTTATGGTGGACCCGATCCGTTAAAACCATCATATTCTATAACAAATTATTATTGATTTCTGTGGAAGTTGAGAAGTAGGGTTGTTGTGTGTCATGCTACACATGAATGAAAATGACATGTTGAATTATCAACAATTTTGAATTATTTTGTCTGGTTCAAATACCCAATACCATATCATAGAATATGTATTAAAAACTTGAACAATATAGTATATTTTGTACTTGTTCAAAAAGTTCAACTATAACTATACACTATAAACAACTAAACAAGCTCATAAAAACTTGAACTATATAGTATATTTTGTACTTGTTCAAAAAGATCAGCTATAACTATACACTTACTCAGTTGCTCATAATATATACTCAGAATTGAATAATCAATAAAATTTATAGTACAACCAGACATTAAAAAAATTAAAGAGTTAAATGGGGACACATATAATAAAGTCAAATGGGCCAAACTTTGAAGAGAAGCTTATCTGTGATTATGTGAAGATTTTTAGTAGAACATGCTTATATTTTCCATGCTGGCCCACGTCTTGAGGGTAAATTATAGTGTGGTTGCACCGTGAATCATAAATAAATATTTTTTAATATACTGAATGTTCATTTTTTTTAGTATACTAAATAATGAACAGTCAGTACAAAAATAGTGTACATTAAAAAAAAGCATTTAATGTATTAAAAATGTATCTTTAGTATATTAAAAATATACATTATGTCAATGGCCCATGGTATAATGATTTCGTCTTGAGTGATTACCCCCAAAAGTCTTCCGTCATGTTTAATGTATGTTTGAAAATGTGATTGATTTATATACATTTTTTTTTTTTTAAATCGGAGAAGGAGGGGGGGACCCCTGGGGTGCCAAAACTAGGTTGACGCCACCACTCTGCGCACACTAGTAACATGTGCTAAATCGTCAAAATAGGCGTCCTCGCTCACCGCTGGGCAATCGGTGAGATCTGCAATCTCCTCACTCTGCGTAGAGCCATACGAAGCAAGGCAGTCAGCCACCCTGTTCTGTTCACGGTAGATCCCTTGGAACGAGATCCTCCAGTCCTTAGTAGTCCAACCTTTGATCGCATTAATGTACTCGCAAACTGGTCCTCGACCGGTATCGTCAGCCTGAACCCATTGCAGCACATTCTTTGAGTCTGATTGAATCTCCATGTCGCGAACTCCTCTCTGCCATGCCCACTTTAGACCCTCAGCTATGGCTTTTGCTTCTGTCCAGGACGGGTCTCCATAAGAGGTACTGCACATGAAGCCCGCAATCCACTCCCCCTTATTATTTCTCATCACCCCTCCCAAGCCTGCTCTGTTTCGGCCTGTTTTGACGCTCCCATCGACGTTCAGTGTAAAGTGATGGGCATTGGAAGCTTTCCAGCGTAACCGAGCAATCGTATATCGACCCGCCGTGTTACTGTTCCCGTTGTGTTTAGCAAAAGCACGATTGATCTCCTCCTCTGCCTCTCTAATCCAGTTGATTCTGCGTTGGGTGTCCACCTCTCGATCATTGAAGACTCGCTCGCATCTCCATCTCCAAATCCACCAGACAATGATCCTGAAGCGACTTGGCCAATCCTCTCCCTCGACTTCGTCTTTGTTTTTACTGATGTTGTCAACAATCCACTGTCTGAAGCCCATATTTCGCCATCTTTGCCGCTGCTGTGTTGACGAGAAGGCCCGCCAAATCTCCATTGCTTTGTTGCAGTTCCTGAGTATGTGATCAGCAGTCTCGCTCATTCCCGGGCAGACACCGCAGCTGTCGTCTGACGTGAGGGCTCTTCTCTTCCTTTCTGCATTTCCCATCACCCGCCCATGCATCGCCGTCCACAAGAACGTCTTGAGCTTGTTAGGGACTTTGAGCTTCCAAAGTCGGCTCCATTCTCTATCCTGCATATTTTCCGAGTTGTCGTGGATCAAAGAATACGCAGAATTAACAGAAAACATACCTGATGCCTCGCGACTCCAGTAGCGCTCATCTTCTCCCTCCCCTTCATGCAGCGTGGTGCACTGCATAAGTTGTTTGACTCCTTGTGGTAAAGGTGGCAGGCACTCCCATTTCCATCCCCTAACACTATCCCAGTAATCCCTTACCATGCTATCATTTTCAACATATAAAGCATTGTTAGGGAGTAAGGATAGTAATGGCGTCTCTTGTATCCAGACGTCCTTCCAAAAACGTGTGGTTCTTCCATTTGTCACACAGGTCTTGGTGCCCTTTAGAGTGAGGGGAAGAGCTGCCACAATGCCCCTCCAAGCATTCGAGCAAACCGTTTTGGCGCATATCATGTCCATTCCTGCTTTACCATGGGCATATTTTTCCTTTAAAACCTCAACCCAAAGGGTTTCCTTGTTGGAGATGAGTTGCCAACCGAGCTTAGCCATGAATGCCATGTTCATATCCTTTGCTGCTCTAATTCCAAGCCCCCCGCTATTTTTCGGTTTAGTGACCTCCTCCCATCGCACAAGATGGCATTTTCGAGTCTCAGGAGTTCCCCCCCATATGAACCTGCGGATCCTTTTGTCGATCTCTTCCCAGACACCGGCTGGCATGAGAATTGTCTGCATCCCATAATACGGGATAGTTTGAAGAACTGATTGAGCCAGGACTTGTCTACCCGCTAAGGTCAAGAACTTTGCCTTCCACCCATTCAGTCTGTCATCAATCCTTTCCAGCATCGGAGAGAAGAGGTTATTGGTTACTCTGCCGTGGAGCGTGGGGACCCCAAGATACTTTCCTAGATTGGTAGACGCTGGGATTTTTGCTATATCTGAGATTCTTTGGGCTTCATCACTTCCCACATTTTTCGAGAAAAATATTTGGGACTTGCTTAGGCTGACTCTTTGTCCTGACGCCTGGCTAAATCTTTCCAGACATTCCGAGATAATGTATATTTGTTCCTGCGAGGCCTCAGCAAACAAAACAAGGTCGTCAGCGAAAAACAAATGGGTAAGAAGGGGTCCATACCTTGAGAGACGAATGCCTTTCCACTTCCCCTGCTCCACTTCGTTCTTGATGGTGTGACTTAACCGCTCCATGCACAGAACGAACAAGTAGGGCGAGATAGAGTCACCTTGACGGATACCCCTCGTAGGAATGATTTGGTCAAGCTGGTTACCGTTCCAAAGTACTTTCAACCTGGGTGATTCCACACAGGCCATAATGTTCCTAATCCAATCGTTGTTCATCCCAACGTCTCGCAGAGTGTCCCGGATAAAGTCCTAGTTGAGCCTATCGTAAGCTTTTTCTAGGTCGATTTTAAGAACCATAAGCCCTTTATTTCCATGTTTGTTACGCATAGAATGCATCACCTCTTGGTATATCAGAATATTGTCTGTAATTTGCCGACCCGGCACAAAGCTACTTTGTTCCTGTCCGACTAGTTTCCTCAACATGGGTTTGATGCGATTTGTCATGACCTTTGTGATGATTTTATAAATTACATTACAAAGGCTAATAGGGCGGTACTGACTAGCACTGGTAGGGCAGCTGTTTTTCGGAATAAGGGCAATCCAGGTGTCGTTGATACCCTCTTCCATTACCCCCGACTTCATGAACATATCAACTTGTTTGTAAATTGATTTCGAAATAACATGCCAGGCTTTCTGGTAGAACATAGCGTGAAAGCCATCCGGACCCGGTGCTTTAAGAGGTCCCATTTCAAACAAAGCAATTCTGACTTCATCCACTGAAAAGTCCGCATTAAACGAGATCCAATCCTCCTCACAAAGAGTAGGGAATTTACCTTGCGGTACCCGATTGACCTCCGCCTCCGTATCCTTAGTAAAGATACCTGTAAAATAATCTTGAATAGCCATTTCAATCTGTTTAGCATCAGTCAAGGGGTTGCCCTCACTGTCCAAGAGGTTATGCCTCCCTCTTTTGGCCTTTTTATTCTGCGTAGCAGCGTGATAGAATTTGGTGTTTCGGTCACCCGAAGCGATCCACACCTCCCTTGACTGCTGAAACCAAAGGGTCTCTTCTTGATGGAGTGTATCCTCTAGCTCCTTTCTCACTTTCTTTTCCAGCTTTAAAAGACCTCTATGCCTTACCTGATCCATGTGCCTCTGGATACCGTCAAGCCTTCTTAGAAGTCTACTCTTGCGGTGATGTATATTTCCAAAGACCTTTAAATTCCATTCCTTTAATTTAGTTGCCATAGAATCTTTATTCTGCCAGACAGACTGCTCATCGTTCCAGTTGCAGCGGATGAACTCAATGAAAGAAAGATGAGTCGTCCATGCCCCTTGGAACATGAAACCTCTATCACCTTTATTTTTTTTATTATCAAACTCCACAAAGAGAGGACAATGGTCAGAACCGAACGCCGGTAGGTGGGTTACGGTCGTGTTGCCCAGGGTATTCATCCACTCTGGTGAGCATAGAACTCGGTCTAATCTAGCCCCTTTAAAAGTGTCTTCTTCACTACCTCGTTTCCACGTGAACTTCTGGCCCGAGAATCCTAGGTCAATTAATCTTTCATTAAAGATCCAGTCTCTGAAGTCTGCGTTTCTGTGGTGTCCAGGAACGGCTGGGTTGGAGCATTCATCATTACTAACAATGGCGTTGAAATCGCCCGCAATCAGCCAAGGGTGATTAACCTGAACTTTCTGTCTACTTAAAGAGTTCCAAAGTCTGCGGCGGAGGTAAAGCGACGGGCTTCCATAAACTACCGAGAAATTCCAGGTTCTCCCCGACAGTTCTTGGACAGTCATGTGCACAAATTGAGGGTGAGAGCTAAGAACTTTTACCTGCAACACGCTCGACCAAAGGATCCAAATTCCTCCGCTAAACCCTAGAGCTTCCACTCTCGCCCAATTCTCAAAGCCCAGCTTAATGCAAATTGAGTCTGCATTAATTCCAGAAGTCTTTGTTTCGACTAAACAGAGAATATCCGGATGGTGCTTACTAATGAGCCATTTCGCAGCCCTAATGAAACTCTTAGAAGCTGCACCTTGACAGTTCCAAATGATAGCTTTCATGGGGAAACAAAACAAAAAAAAAGAACCAAGCAACAAAAAGGAACAACAGAAAAAAAACACGAAAAAAACAGAAAAAAAAAACAAGACAAGAGCGAGGAGAGGAAACACCTCAAGACTCGAACTCCATAGCCGCGGCCTCAGAATCCCCAAAACACACCACACCCTCCTGCTGGTCAGTCTGCTCCTGTGCGTCGAGGAAGTCATCGTCAGGTGGGTCGCCATGGTGTTCATGCAGATCTGTTGTTCCACCCATGCACTCAGGAACATTTTCTACCTCTGTTTCAAAGACTTGCACAGAGTGTGGCCCATTCTTGTCGCCCATAACTAACGTATGTTCCGAAGCAGCTCCAGCTCGATTGTTCTGCACTTGGTGGGCTCTCTTGTTGTTACTTCGTCTAGTGCTGGGCTCTCCACTCTCGGGCTGTCTTCTGTGCATGCCATGTAAGTTATTTCCTTCGATCTGTTTTTCTGACACTTGGGCCGTAGGCCTTTTCCCTGTTGATTGCCTCGAATTGTTTGCTGCTTGGGCTCGGCTTTGCTTATTCACTTGCTCACCCATTAATTCGTCCACAGCCTGATCATCCTCCTCATTAGTAGTATCCGCAAGGTTCGCAAATCTTGACCCTGATTGCGCATCGTGATTCTTCCCTTTTCTGGCTTCCTGTTGACCCTTCCTACCGCCATCTGCGCTTCCTTGATCCTTGTTTCCTTGATTCTTGGTGTAGTTCCTTTTCGGCTTTGGAGCTACCATCCACGTTCCATAATCCTCCGTAAGTTCTGGCCTTATTGCCGTAGTTTCCATAGTCAGTAGCTCCTTTCCATTTCCATTGGTTTTTTGACCGTTGCATGTGCCGGAGGTGGTTTCCGGCCGCTGTCCGTCATTGACAGTTGGTGTTTGGGTGGTTTCTTCTCCACAGTTCAACCGGCATCCTTCGGCATTGTGACCATACGTTCCGCACTTGAAACATATAAGGTGTAAACCTTCATAAACTATCGGACGAACTCTGTTTCGTAGAGTAAACTTAGCTAACAATGGCTTGGTGATGTCCACTTCAACACAAACTCTCGCGAAACTGGCCCTCGAGACCAAGCTAGTGGCGGTATCAATGTTAATCGGACGACCGATTTTCTCCCCCACTCTCATCAGAAACTTGTGATCAAAATATTCCGCCGGGAGACATGGGAATCGGATCCAAACAATCATGGACTCAGTCTTGGCTGTAAAAGGATCAAAGTTGGGCACCCATTCCTTCACTATGAGGTAGTGATCCAGCACCATCCATGGTCCTCCGTATTTCGCAAATTCATAATCATCCACCGACGCAAACTTCACCAAGAAATAACCATTATCCACTGTCACCAGTTCCATCCGCGCCTTTGGTTTCCATAAAGTCGTGAGTCTTCTCAGGAGATATCCGTAGCCTACATTCCTTCCCAGCACTTTTACAATTAAGGTTTGCTTCCATTTGCTTCGTAACCTAACCTTCTCCTCCCTTGTGAG
Source organism: Ipomoea trifida (assembly GCA_003576665.1). NCBI lineage: Eukaryota > Viridiplantae > Streptophyta > Magnoliopsida > Solanales > Convolvulaceae > Ipomoea > Ipomoea trifida. The sequence continues at coordinate 30,846,057 of CP025659.1, forward strand.
TCGAATGATTGGGCAGCTTTTATCCACATCATCATCGGCTTCCTCTTCATCATCTGACACCAGGTCTATGTCCTCCGCTGTGATTTGTGAACTCTGGTGGGATTCGTTTGCCACAATCTGCTTGAAAGAAAGAGCGCCTGGTTGTTTCTCCGGTGAAGCTCTTTGTGTCGGCATGGCCTCCCTAGTTGGTGTGGCTTCGCCCATGGGTGATTCAGTAGACGTTTTCGTCTTCTTCTGGCTACGATCCAGTTGATCCTCCTCTTCGCTATTGAGCTGCGTTGAGAGAGAATTCTCCGTCGTCATTTTTTGTTTGTATGTATATATGTTCTGCCTTTCTAGCGATCAATTATTTTTCCTAGATGATATTCTTTTAGTTTTTCTGGTTTGAAATTACGACGTAGAATTAAAATGAATAAATGACATGGTGTTGCAAATTTGGGCTTAGAATCTTGCTTGTACTGTGAAGTTCATAGACTGGCCCAACACAGTTCTCCACTTTTGGGTTTTCTTTCAAAGGCCCGGAAAGGCATGATCTTTAAAGTAATACTCCGTATTTCAAAGGTGAGAAATCAGAGATAAACGATACTAGGTTGTCTATAGCTAACGGTACTTAAATTAAGAAAGTCAAAAGGTATTTTCTATGGCGAGTTTGAATACGAAAATTTGTAGTTACTAAGCCAATTGTCCAACCAACCTGATTGAAATATTACTTATTTCCAAATAACTTTTTTATTCACATAAAAAATGACTACTTTTAAAATTTTCAATTTTTTTCAAGCCTAGTTAGCAGTGGCAGGAAAATTTCATAAATTTAGACAACCACGAACAATTGTTGTCAATATAGTTATCTAAGATCCTGAATAAGCTTTGCTAATGGTTAATATTACCGATCATTTTCAATTAGCTGCCAAAAACATTTATATGCAGTGGTCAAAAAATTTATTAGAAATCACAACTTAAAATTTAGACAAACATTATTTTCTTACCACTTTTCAATGATCAAAATTTACAATTTTTCTAAATGTGCAAGATTCATCTCATATTCACATCCGCGCTAAACCCAAGACTAAATGTTGTGGTGGATTATTTTATTCAGTAAGATTTAAAAAACTGGGCTAGAGTTGCATGATATGATGGCCCTGAAAAGGTTCAGCAATCTCAAAGAAGAACATGCCACCCATTTCTCCAGGACAGGACTCCAAACTCCACTGCATCTTCTAGGGAATGAAGGGAGAAATTGTGGAATGAATGAATATATTAAACACCATATCACGTGCGCTGTGACCAACCACTAATTTTCTTTTCTTCTTGTCTTGAATAATGTTTCTTGATTTTCCGATCCGGTAACCCTCCCTATCCGAGAGCCGTCACCACACCTCATCACGTGCCCATCCTCGGACTCGTCGTACTGTTTTTCACCAAATTAAACTATTCCTAGTTTTCATACCAAGGAAAGTTAATTTCATTAGAGTCGAGAACTTGGAATCAAACGAGGCATTGTTTTCTCATCTTCAAGTCTTCAACCCTAAACAAACATCTTAAATATATTAAACTAAGCTATAACTTGTAAAGAAAACATAACTTTATTTCTTATCTTTTCGAGAAATAAGATGTTGAATTTGATCTTTCATATATTCGCTCAACAATTCTCTTAGTAACCTAATATTGGACTTAATCGTCCCCGACGCTGGCCCAACAAAAATGAACTTTTATAATAGATCCTATTGAAACTCGAGTTTGTTAAATACTAGTGTATAGTCACTGAACTTTTTGTTATGCACTGGAATAAGATTTGAACTAAATTTTATTAAAGATGATTTATCGTTAAGATACGTGATAGTTGAAGTTATACGAGCCCAAAGTTAATTAACATAATATAATGTATGCACTCCCCCTTTGGAAATGGTGAATCATGATTCATGAATGCATTTTTACAGGCTTGGGGTGATGAAGAAATTGCAGGGCGTGGGCGTGGTGTAGCTGGTAAAAGTGAATGCATTTTTACAGGCTTGTGGTGATGAAGATGGCAGTGCATGAGTAGTGTAGTTGGTAGCAGTGAAGGCAGTTTTTTTTTTTTTTACCGTATCTATGTAAAAGGGTGAAAAATTCAAATTGATCAGTGATCTTTTATAACTTTATTTAAACAAATTAATAACTTGATGTTACTCGGTAACAAAATCTCTAGTATAAGAATGGAAGGTTGGATTGTAGGAAATGCTTCTTTTTACTCACAAATAGTTTATATTGTCACCTGACATGTCATATAGGGCACGATGCACTAATACAGTGGCTTTAGTAAATAATGTCAACGATCAACCAATCCCCTCTACTCTCTGCCACCAGTGCCCTATGTACTATGCTGCTAGCTTAACCGGTGTTTGGTTGACAAATAACGTGCATTTCAATCAAAAGTTTTGGCCTCGGAGAAGGGTGAACTCATAGTTCTGGCCTATCAGAGCAAGCGGGATTAGTCAGGTGGACCTGGACTGTTAAACGGACGGAGATTTCAATTAATGCGACTATGTTTTGGAAGAGCTATCTCGAATGGAGTATGATGGGTTGAGTATTGGCGGTATTGCAATTAGTTTTTGGCCCAAGCAATCGGTGCATGTCCATTTTAGTCTAAAATAGACTAAAATCCTACAAATATAATCCAAACAAGACTTGATTGGATTAGTTTTATAAATTATTATTTTTTTCCTGAGTACTATTGACTCGAGAGCCAATATAGTAGCGGGTGCCACTAAACTACAAAGTCTTTGACAGTTTTATAAACTATTGTAACAAAATTTTTGAAAGAACTGTCTTAACAAATCTAAACGAAACGCGATTAAATTAATTTTATTATGAAACACATTGTTTTGAATGGTTGAAAGAAATGGCACGGCTTGGCCGTACAAGGTGCCTGCAATGAAATTTACCATCGACAAAAGAGTACACAATACAATTGATTAGTAGGGGCAGTGGGTTTTTTTTTTTTTTTTTGAAAACAAGGGGCAGTGGGGTTTTAAATTGAGGTATGGTCACTTGTTCAGTACATCCCCATGCCATAAAGCTAAAGTTGTTCTCCCCAAGCAAAGCATTTACAGTGATAGTGAGTTTGATGGTTCAATGTTTCATAGATATTTTATCGTATCATATATGTATGAGGTACAGTACTATATATAATCACCTACTCGTGTACAAATAAAATTTAAACATCTTAATAATCACGCTCGTGGTTGACTGGTTGATATGATGTTGCTAATAATCTTTTAACATACTGTTATTTATTTATTAGTAATTATCATAACAATAATATTTAATATACAATGTGTTCACCAATGCAATCTTCATGCTCAATATGTGCCAGCTCATTTGGAGGGACTTGATGAGATACGTAATGCATATACTAAAATTACTGATCACTTATGACCTTTTTATAGTAGTGCACTTCTTCGGGTAAGTAGATCATATCAAGATGAACAAGCCAAGTAGCATATTAAGCGTTCTCCCAGTTATTATACTCATCCGAATTTTATGAATACCTACATGTGGTACGACCGACCTGACTGACCTAAATCTGAGCGTCACATGCCTCCGTTAGTGAGAATTTTAACATGTACTTCCAAGCTTATCCCTATAAAAAGTTGGTTTGCTCAATAAGTAAACCCTTGCATCTCAATAGATCTATATTACATATAGTTATTGTGACAAAACACACTTATTAATAATATCATAAATATTTGTTAAGGAAGCATGATGATAATAAGACAACTTTTTTAAGGCTAAGTGGGAGACAGCTCCATCTAATCTAAACCAAATAAAGCAAAATTCCTCGATCCATCATTCATAAATAAAGGAAGTGAATATAAAAAATAAAATAAAAATCCGTAAAAATGGGTATGAATTTTAGATAAAAACTCAATTTCAATATTTAAATTTAAAGATGGGGAAAGGCATCGAGTATGGCTGACATATCCCAGCTGGCACTACCGTCACCAAAGTAAATCCAAATTCATTGAGCCAGACAAATGGCCCCACCCCATCATTCCCTAGGCCACCATATCTCCCCTATCCAACTCGCATTTTCCTTACAATTGTTTCAACTGCTCATTTTTTTTAATAAAAATGTGATTGGGTTATATAATTTTTTTTTTTTATAAACTCGCTTTCAAAGTCCACTAGAATTTAGAAGGTAATTGAGTCAATATTTTTTTGAATATTCAATAAATTAAGTTGTGCACTTCTACT
>CP025659.1:30999523-31020053 GCA_003576665.1 Ipomoea trifida
TTTTTTTTTTTTTTTTTTTGCAGTTTGTGTTCACCCCTTACAATGAAGTTATGGTCATTTTGCCCGGATATTGCAAGGCGGGAGCACGCATATGGACAGCAGAAGTACCGCTCATCTTTTTTTTTTTTTTATTGTTGAGCATTACTTTCCTGACCGGTTCTGTAGACAATTTGGTGGATTTCAAGACGTGCCTTGACAAGTGGAATATCGTAAGGACTTGCACGATACCAACGGACGGTCAGGCAAAAAAAATTGTTGATTGGGGTGAAAAACACATTGATCATTTGGCTGAATGGATTGACAGGGAACAACATGTCATTGAAATGCAACAGTCTTGGGTGAATTGACCGTGAGTGCTGGTTACATCTCATGGTACTACCAAATTGGGCGTCGCCAGATTGGTAATCCTGCCACGTAGACCATGAGGGTTATCAAGAGCAGTCTGACGCTTTTAATGAATTTGTAAGTATTATTTTTTTTAAAAGTCATACCTTTATGGTTATTATGTTAATAATGCACGTGTAATATATTTTGTGTCATAGGTCCTTGAGGTGCACCGCTTGAGTCGTAGAGGGAGACGCTCCTTGATAATCCTGAAGAAAACAACGACGTAGCCCTTGAAGAGGTTACCCAAAGGATGGAGCAGCTTGTGGCGGGAACCCCGTTTGCATATTTGCATCACATCGAGGATGAGATTCTTAACACTAACTCTAAACTAGATGAAGCGTATTGAGGTCACCGTAGGGTTTACGGCGAGAAAGGGAGCACAGAAGGGGGCGTGCTGGTCAACCGGTGGCAGGAGAATGCGTGCAATTCACCCAGTCGTGCAGGCAGAGGCAAATGCAGGGCACGTGAGGCTTCTTCAGAGGAGGATGATCAGGATGACGATAAGAGAGACAACCTGCTGCCCGTTATGATGGGGGATGGTGATGAAGATAATGGCTCGTATAATGTTAGTAGTAGTTCACATGGTGGCCACAGTAGTAGAAATTTGTATAGCAGCGAAGGTGCTACCAGCAGTCAACTTCCTACATCGTATTCCCAGTATGGGAGTACTCACCTGATGGGTAAATACCCCAGGGACTACTGTAGAAATACAATGTGTATAGTCTGTGTATTGTTGTACCCCTAAAAGGTCGGGTGTCCCTTAGAAATTGTTAAGGGGCAAGTGACCTTTGGAGAATATTATATTCCTGAAGGGTCAGGTCCTATTCCTATATAAAGGACCTGACCCTCCACTGTTATGGCATTCGGAATCTTCTCCGTCCCTCACTCCTTTCTTCTTCCATTACTCTGCTTCTCCATGAAGGAAGCCATAGCTTCTCTTCCTTTTCATCCCATACTCATGTATACACGCTCCATACACTACATCATACACAATCAAACAACACGTGGTGTAAATCCGTACCCCCGTTTACCTTTACACCATCATTGGCGCCGTCTATGGGGAATGCGACGAATTGTCGTGTTCCTCTAATCAACGGGATGGTGTTCACCACCATCCTCATCACCATAACTTCATCAACCAGTTCCGCCGGCGTCGCTAACGCGTCAACTGCGCCGATTTATACCCGGGTGGAGTCGTTGCTGCCACCGCTGCAAAGCTCCACCATGCTGCCACACCTCCATCACCGGACCCATCTCCAAGCCGTCCTCGAACCGCCGCAACCACCACTCGCCGCAGCAACTACTGCCGACGTCACAGCCGCCGCCGACCACCGGCGGCCAGACCCCGCCAATATCGCCACCGCCACTGGGATCCTCAATCGCCGCTTGCTCCCTCGCCACCGGCCGAATTAGGAAAAGCGACTACCATTGCCACCTCAATGACATCGCACACCACTGCAGCATCCGCCTTCGTCGACCTGCAGCAACTCCGGGAAAAGGGGAGTGGTGTCCGCATAGATTCAAGCCATCTTTTTTCATATTTATTTTTTTATTATTATCATGTATGATGGCTGGGACAAAAACAAGGAAAGGTGGAATAATAAGACAAAAAAAAAGGGGACAACCACTTTTGGCTGATCCTAAAAAGAAAACAAAAAAAGGGGGGTGGGGGGTTGGTGGCTGTGCACGAAAGAAAGTATAAGAAAGAGAAATTAAAAGATGGTGGAAGAAAAAGACAAAAAGAGTGAATTAGGGAAAAGCAGTAAAAAGAATTATGGGAAAGATGGAGTGGTTGGGAAGAAAGAATAAAATAAGGAAAAAGAAATTGGGTGATTTGAGTATGTTTCACAGGAAAGATAGACAAAAACAGAAAAGAAAATTTAAAAAGAAAACAAAGAAGGTGGTGGAAGAAAGTGGGAAGAAAACGACAGAATGGAAGAAAAATGGCGGAAATGAAGGAAAAAGAAAGGAGAAAGTGGAGGGGGTTGTCGGGCTGACGCAAAATGAAAAAAAAAAAAAAAGAAGAAGTTGGCAGCTCATAGCAACGTTTACCCCGGACGTCCGGCCGCCATTGTTGCTCATCACACCGTGCACACCACAACCGCCGCGACCTCCACTGCGACTGCTATCGTCATAGAAGTGTTCCACCATGCCGCCATGCCACAGCGCTAGCTCCATCTCACAAACTCCGATTCTCTCTCTCCCTCGAGAGTAAAGAAGTCACAGACCAGAAAGGACGAATGAAGAAGATGATCTAGAGCTTTGTTTCTTTTTTCATATTATTATATATGAAGTATATATTAATAAATATATATATGTACATGCACGGGGACAAGCTGCCGTCCCCCCAAACCTATGTAAATATATATATATATATATATATATATATATATATATATATATATATATATATATATATATATATATATATATACTACCCCATGAAAATTGCATAAGGTGGGGGACTTTGTCCCCCATGTTACATTTATGATATAAAAAAAAAGTATAATGTAATGGGAGACAAAATGTATATTGTTGTTTAATTTCCCCAATATAGTTCCACCACCATGGTTGTTGAAATCGGAATTAAAAGGGATACTTCTCTAACATGTTCCCATCACCACCCTACCACGAAAGTTATTGAAGATTTGAAGATTATTGAAGATGAAGACTCCAATGAAGGTGAAGATTATTGAAGACGAACACTTCAACGAAGATCAATAAGTTGAAGATGAAGATTGTAGTCCCTTATTAGAAATAATAGATTTTTGTATCCTAATTTCTTTGTAAGGAGACTCTTGTAAAACTCTCCGACTCTTCCGTTTGGGGTTTGACCGACCTGCGGGATAACACGAGTTTTGTATAAGATAATTATTAATGATATTATTTGACAACAACTTTCTTATTATTAGTTAGTTATTTTGTTTGCAAAATAAAGAAAAGAGTTAGATATTGAGATATAAGCAGTGCGGTTGAATTTTTTTTTTTTTAATATAACACGGCTCCTATGGAGCCGTGTTTTATTTATTTATTTTATCAGCCATAACAAGGCTCCTAAGGAGCCGTGTTTTATTTATTTATTTTCTGCATAACACGGCTCCTAGGGAGCCGTATTTTCCTTTTTCATTTTTCTGACACGAGTGTCTGCAAATCCGTATCAACATTAACTCTATTTATTTTTTTTTATAGTGTGAATCAATAGTCCTCAGCAATTCATAGCAATTAGTCATTTCGCGTGTTCTACATGTTTATGTTAGGCCAATAATGAATGCAACATACGAACCGTATGTTGATTTCAGTAATTTTGGTCCAAACATTGAACAACAACAATTTCACTACGGAGAACCATCTGTTGCTGCGACATCATTGCCAACAGCAATACCATCAACATTGCAACCCCTCCAAACATATGACAGTACGAATTCAGAATAAGAACCGATACTGTCACAAGCTTCTGATAGTTCGGATGGGGAAAATGCTAATGGTCAATTCTCCATGGACTTCGAATCATTTGAAGAAACACACGACACTTTGGAAAATTATCGAAGTCGAGGCCAAGGAGTTCCTGATTCTGAAATTCCTTACTATCACGCTCTAGTATCATTTACTACCGGTTATTCAGAACAGGACGATGAAGAAGTGATCTCTTACGACCCGTCAACAAATGAGCTTAGGATCGGGATGGTTTTCACTTCTTTCCAACAACTCAAAACTGCACTTCAGATGTACAGTATTGCGCAAAGAAGGGGATTTCGTTCTGCTTACAAAAAACTGAAGTCGTGGCGTGTTGTGTGTTGCAATTCTAATAATACACAACAGCCATGTCCTTGGACACTGTCTGCAAAAAAACTGAGAGGGGTGACAGGCGAATGGATTATTACGAAGTTCAGAGAGCCCCACACATGCAGAAATGATTTTGACCAGGGTGGGCCGGAGAAAATGTGCACAAGTGCCCTAATAGCCGATTTGATTTATCAAAAAGTCGGTGCCGACCCATAATACAAAATAAAACACATCCAAGTTGATGTGAAACAGCAGTACGGGTTGGACATTACATACAAAAAAGGATGGTATGCGCGTCAAAAGTGCGTTGAGAACATCTATGGGAAGTTTGACCAATCGTACACTGAGCTCCCGAAATTCTTGAACTTGTTGAAGATAGCTAATCCGGGTACGATTGTTGATATAAAATTCAATCCATCTTAAGCGGGTCCGGCGTATGGTCATTTCTTATATGCATTCTGGGCTTTCAAGCCGGCAATTGAAGGTTTTCGGTTTTGCATACCTGTTATTGCCGTTGACGGTACACACATGTACGGCAAATACAAAGACCATCTCTTATTAGCGGTCGACATGAACGCTAATAAGGAAATTTATCCACTGGCATACTCAATTGTAGATTCTGAAAACGGAGCCAGTTGGACGTGGTTTCTCAAACGGCTAGCAAAACATGTCTTTTCCGATCTTCCTTCATTTTGCATCATTTCGGATAGATATGCCGGGATAGATGTTGCACATAATAAGTTACCTGAATTACAAAGCAGTCGAGTCAAGCGCCGTTTTTTCCTAAGACACATTCGAAGTAATGTGATGACCAGGTTCAAAAATAGCAGACTGAAGGGCTTAGTATGGGAAGCAGGTACTGCCGTGACTAAAAACAAATACTATTCGTCAATGCAAAGCATACAACAATACTGGCCAGACGCCCACAATTATTTGTCTGCAATCGAGCCCGAAGCGTGGACATTATCTCACGATGGTGGTCACCGGTATAGCATAATGACAACTAATTCATCTGAATCATTTAATAATTCTCTAAAGGGTTGTCGAATGCTACCGGTCACGGCAATAGCAATGCTTACTTTCTACAAGTTAAGCACAATGTTTGCCGACAGACGTATATCGGGGCAAAGGATGGAAGCTGCTGGGTTGCACTGGCCAACAAATATTTGCAATGAGTTGCAGAAAAGAGAACAACAGTCGTACAATGTAAGCATTCAACGATTTAATGACGCAAATGGATTGTACGCCGTTGCTGTTCAGTCAGGAAACATTTCCCAAGGTTCAGAAACTTATGTTGAAGTTCACTTGCGCAATCGTACGTGTAAATACGGAAAGTGGAAGACCGATGGATTACCATGTGCACATGTCATAGCAGTATGTAAATATCGAAGGGAATCATATGACTCGTTCGTGGCAAAAAAGTACTCCATCGATAATTACAAAAGGAGCTATGCAGCTGATTTCTTTCCACTCGACACAGATATCCAGTTCACAAATCAAGTCACATGCATCCCATCCAAATAATCCAGGACAACGACAAACACGTCGGTTTTCAAATGAAATGGACTTTCGAACTTCTACTAGGAGGAGATGTAACTACTGTCAAGCTCGTACTCATACTTCGACACAATGTCCAAATTTGAATAACCAATAAAAACTAATGTTCTATCTTCCATGGTAATATAATACATCTCATCTTTTTAACTTTTTTACTATTAATCACTTATGAAATTATATTATACTAGTATTTTACCCGTGCGATGCACGGTCTAAAAATTGTAAAATTTATTATCGAATTGTATGGAATTATTGAACATGATACACTTTAATTGGGATTGCTTGATTTTTGTGTGGATGTTCCAGTTGAATTTAAATTAAAATTTGTGGATGCAATTCAGAAGAAGTTTAAGTAAAATCATCGATAGAGATGCGTATTATTAAATTTTAATTTTTATTAGTATTATCGGTTGGAGGAACATCCTCATCTAGCAAAGCGAGTACTTCATGTATGTCCTCCGGTGCTAATTCAGGAATATCAGGAAATATAGGAGCTTGAGCTTGTGATGAACTCTCAGGAATAGTCGAAGGAAGAGTTGTCGGATCTATATACCTTCTCTTTTTGGAACTATTCCTATCACATTTATCTCTGAGCCTTGTGGTTGTCTCAGCCAACTCTATGTTTGGATTTTGTAGAATCGCCTTCTTCTCATCTTCTAGCTCCTTTATTACCCTTTGAAGTTCAACTTGATCTTTGATTTCACCGAATTCCTACACCACAAATTGTTAAACCTCATTCAATAATATGAAGTTGAAAGAGAAGTAAAAATTACCTGGACATTTGCTAATAGCATGTCCAAACTCACAAGTTTCTTATAAGGCCAGTAGGATATTCCTACTTCCCTACATTTTTTCTTAAAAGTTGCTCGCCCGACCTGCAATTCTTCTGCAGCTTGATCAGCGGTCAGATAGAAATAATTAGAAAACATTTCAAAAGTTAATTTGGTAGTATCACAAAATGTTCTTCTAGTCCTCTTTCTCCCTATAAAAACATTGGCATTTATGTTTGCTACATCTACTGCTGTAGTGGTATTATTATCCTTCTCCACCACAATAGCAGTACTTTGATCTGCAGCCACACCATCTGTAATTGCAGTACCTGCGCTAAAAAGCTACATGTTAACATCACACTTATAGAATAAGGTTTGAACTATAAATTCTTGAAAATTGTCAAACGCTTACCAATTATCTCATTCGATTTTGGTGTAGCATTCTCAAAATTTTCGATAGTAGTAAGATCTACGCTCTGTGCACTATCCCTTAATGGTGATAGATGAATCTCATCCCAAAAGGAAGAGTTATCCAGAGATGAGGAAGGAGTAGTATTTGCCATTTTGATAAAGTGCGAAAGGAGTAAGTGAATAATAAGTTTAGAATTAGAGAATGCTCAGAAGTGAATGTGAGCTATAGAATGGTAAATTGAAAGGGAAAGACGAATGGTGAATTTATAGCGAGGAGAAATTGGTGTGAGAAGATAAAGCGACAGTACGTTAACACTGTGTAAGCAGATTGAGTATTTTGAGGTTGGTTTTCCCATCAAATGATAACAATTACCGCGTCATACTGTATACGACGTTTGCGGTTTCAAACGTTTTTGTCAAAACGGAATAGTGTTATGTCGGGACTACTGTTGATAATAAAGGCAAAAGACGATTACAGTCTCCTGTCATTTGAGGGAGAAATGGGGCTAACCAAGAACATAAAGCATAAAGAGAATTACAGTCTCCAGTCATTTGTCATAAGATGATAAGTAATTGGTCGAGTGGTTACTGTTTATAATAACGACGTATTATATATATATATATATATATATATATATATATATATATATATATATATATATATATATGCGTGTACTGTGGCAATTTACCTACATTTTAAAAATAATTATGGTAATATAAAATTAAAAATGCTTACAATAAACACACTAATGTACAATGAATATTTAATCAGTGTATGAATAATTATAAAAATTTATATAATGTAGACCACAAATTCACATTTATATTTAAATAAGTAATTGATTTTAACCTAATGTATACTACTCTACGTATAATGTTAACTTACATTAATGTTATTATCTTATTCTAATCTAAACGTTAAATACATCTTAATAATGTTAATTGATTATCTAATATCTAATAACATAGAATAAAGGCTAAATACATCTGACGTTAAACTAAAATAATATCATTATCCTTCAAAAAAAAAAGGAATAAGGGCCAAATAGGCCATAGAACTACACACGAAACTGCAATTAAGCCATTGAGTTAATTTGCATAGATTTGTGTAGTTTAGGGACCAATTGCATTATTTTTTAGTTCGATGACCTAATTGCAGTTTCGGGTGTAATTCAATGGGCTATTTGACCCTTATTCCTAAAAAAAATGATATCATCATCTACAAATACAGTTCAAATAAAAAATCCCCAAGAAACAAATCAAAAAATACATACATACATAAATATATTGATGGGTAAATACCTGAAGGACTACGGTAGAAATACAATGTGTATAATTCGTGTATTATTGTATCCCTAAAAGATCGGGTGTCCCTTAGAAATTATTAGGGGGCAAATGACCTTTGGGGAATATTATATTCCCAAAGGGTCAGGTCCTATTTCTATATAAAGGACCTGACCCTCCTGTTAATGGCATTCTGGATCCATTGATCCTTTAGCCCCTTCTCGGAAGGAAGCCATGGCCTCCTTTCCCCCTCTCCCTACATTCATGCATGCACACTCATACACTACATCATACATAATCAAACGACACGTGGTGTAAATCCGTACCCCCGTTTACATTTACACCATCATTGGCGCCGTCCGTGGGGAATGCGACGAAATGCCGTGTTCCTCTAATCAACCGGATGGTATTCACCATCCTCATCACCATCAACGGTAACTTCACCACCACCAACATCGGGTCATAGTTGTGCTTAGCTTAAAGAAACATGTTCATCCGGTTGCTGCTCATCGGAGTTTCACATCACCGTGACGCCACTGCCACCACCGACTGCTGCCTCAACCCGCGACCTCCAGCGACTGGTTTGGGCTCCTTCCTCCGAAGCCACCATGCTTCGCCGCCACCGCAACCTTGTCTCTCTGGTTGGCGAACAACGAAGAAGAATGGTTTTGATGCTTCGTACTCCAGTATCATTCTTCTTATTATTCTTTATTATTATTATAACATTATTGTTATAATATTATATGATAATAGCTTTGGAATGGGGAAATAAAAATAAGAAATGAAGAGTGGTTGTCGGCAGAATGAAAGGAAAAGAAAAAGTATGAGTGCAAAAAGGCAAGGGAAAGAGACAAAAGAAAAAAAAAGTGGATGGTGTTTGAATGTCTCCCCAGGAAAGAAAAAGATAAAGGCAAAGATAATGGAGTACGTATCCATTATGATGATCATCATTTTTATCATCATGATAAACGATCATCATGCCATCATCTGGTCACCATCAACCATTAACAACAGCAACATCTCTCTCTGTTCATCAACGAATATGCCGCCGGTCACCAGAATAGCACAAGCCGCCGACTTCACCATCGGCTACAGCAGCAACCATCGCCGGGCGAAAGAAGGAGAAGCAAACATCACCGCCAACTTCACCATCGGCCACCACAGCAATAACCTTCGCGACCACCACTCGCCGCAGCAACTACTGCCGATGTCACAGCCGCCAACGATCAACGGAGGCCAGACCCAGCCAATGTCGCCACCGCCAATGGGACCCTCAACTGCCGCTGTGACCTCCACCACAACCTGCCGCTGGCTCGAACGAAAATATGGATAGGAGACCACCGGCCACCGCTATTCACCGACACCACAGCCACCTCCACGTCGCCGGCCTAGCCGATTAACGAACCACCACCAGTTCAGTTCAGATCCGCCTAGTTCGTCGGCTCTCCAGCATCCGTCCATGAATCCAGCCTCTACCTCCATGCCTCTCACTACTGCCGGAGCCATCACTAGCACCAGTCTCTTTCTCTCTCAAAAATGGTGGTACTGGTGAGGAAAACAACGAAACAGTGGTAATGGCTTGGGTAAGATGAAGCTAATTTTTGCATATTATTATTGCAATCATTAAGGGAGGCAAGATGATGATGTTTCACGTGATGTCCCATTCCATTTACTATTTTCAATAATAATATTATTATTGTAGAGGTGGCAGAATTTATGGAATGGGTTTGCAGTATGTTAGGCTTTTTTCTGGAAGTTGGAAAATTGATTGTCTTTAGCTTTTAGCTTTAACACAATGGGATTAAGCCATGTATTTTTGAAAAAGTAGTGTAGCTGTGGTCCCATTTCAATGTAAAAGGAGTGCCGGATTCCTCATGTCCGTAAATGAAGGTGATAAACGCAGCTGGCCATGGTGAGCAATGTCGCGACTGCCTTTCATCAGTTCCACAGGTCAAGACATGGCAAAAACAAGAAATAGGAAACTCCTTTTCTCCGTTATCACTTCGCTTTCATAACAGCAACGACGACACCAGAGACGTCTGGTCGTCACCGTTGCTCATCATGCTGTCACCAACCACAGCCAGAGCAAAACGCTAAAGTCATCGTAGCTGCCGCCAACAAGTTTCGCTCAACTATCAAACACCACTTCATCATCACCTTCCTACTGCCCTCTACTGAGACCAACGTACCGGTAGAACTCCGGTAGCCTGTGCCGGACTCGGATTCTCATCAACCAGCTCATTTCCTCCGGCCACCGTCGCAACCCTCTTCGGCCTTCACTCCAAACCACCAGGACCCATAATATTTTCTTTATTATTGTTTTGTCTTGTATTGGCTTTGGAATGGGGAAATAAGAGTAAAAGAGGGAGGGTTGTCGGGCATAGGATGAAGAAAGAATAAAAGTGGGGGAAGAAAAGATAAAAAGAGAAAAAGACAAAAATGGTGGGAGAAATAAAAGAAAGTGGAGGAAATTATGGAAGAAAGTGGGAAGGAAAGACAAAAAAGAAAAATGACAAAAGGTTGTGGGAGAAAGAAATCAGGAGAAAGGAAAGAAAATAAGGAAAAGAACAAAAATATATATAATATAGTGTAGTGGGAGACAAAAGTACCACTCTAATATATTATTGTTATCTGAATTTAAATTCGGAAGGGATATTTCTCTAATATGTTCCCATCACCACGCTCCTGTACGAAAATTATTGAAGATGAAGACTTCAATGAAGGAGGAGATTATTGAAGACTTGGAGATTCCAACAAAGATCAGAATTGTTGAAGACCAAGACTCCAAGATGAAGATTGTAGTCCCTTATTAGAAATGATAGATTTTTGTATCCTAATTTCTTTGTAAGGAGACTCTTGTAAAACTCTCTGACTCTTCCGTTTGGGGTTTGACCGACCTGCACGGATTTGTCCGGTTGAGTATGCTGTATGCCCATGCTTCGTCATGGCACTTGTAAAAAAAAAAAAACTCTCAGACTCTTCCGTTTGGGGTTTGACCGACCTGCACGGATTTGTCCAGTTGAGTATGCTGTATGCCCATGCTTCGTCATGGCACATGTAAATAAAAAAAAAAAAAAAAAAAAACTCTCCGACTCTTCCGTTTGGGGTTTGACCGACCTGCACAGATTTGTCCGGTTGAGTGTGTCCATGCCTCGTCATGGCACTTGGAAAAATCTCCGGCTCTTCCGTTTGGGGTTTGATCAACCTGCACGGATTTATCCGGTTGATTGAGCCCATGCGTCGCCATGGCACTTATTTTTTCGACCTGCACGAATTTTCGTTTGGGGTTGTTAGCAAGGCCGCTTTTCAGCGATGAATCTATCCCGCTTTTCAGCGATGATTAAATCCCGCTTCTCAGCGATGAGACCCCTGTGGTCGTCAAAATACCAGCCTGGTAAAAAAGATGCTTTTGGCACAAAAAATCGCGTGCAGTACAATGGCTTTGGGTGCCCGCACAGCCCCAAAGTTGTGCATTAAGTCGTTAAGTATCCCTCGGAGTGAGGGCTCATTTTTAGTTATAGAAGTGAAGTTAGGAACTAACGTAGGATTTGCATATCAGGATAGGCATGCGTTACATGCATATTTGCATTTTTATTTTTTGCAGGATGATATCTGCTCTATACCACCCACGGTGGAAATGAAGTTCAGAAAAGCTCTCGGGACATGAAGAATCACTCAAGATTCAACCGAGAAAAGCTGATCAAGCTGCATAAAACCAAGACAGCCCCCTTAATTATAGTCTTAAATGATTACGCTTTCGGTTGTACTCTTTTTCCCTTAGCTAGGTTTTTTCCCATAGGGTTTTTCTTAGTCTAAGGTTTTTAACGAGGCAACCAGCGTAAATCACGCCCCTCATGCTCAACTCAAACTTGAGGGGTTCATCACAGACTATTAAGGCATTCAGACCGGGGAGTCTTTGCTTGTAACAAGTTGGCCGCCCGGAGCACATTTTACTTCTCGAACCTGACGACTCTCGCAGATTCAAGAAGTGGGGGACTTGTGATGGGTAAATACCTGAAGGACTACGGTAGAAATACAATGTGTATAATTCGTGTATTATTGTATCCCTAAAAGATCGGGTGTCCCTTAGAAATTATTAGGAGGCAAATGACCTTTGGGGAATATTATATTCCCAAAAGGTCAGGTCCTATTTCTATATAAAGGACCTGACCCTCCTGTTAATGGCATTCTGGATCCATTGATCCTTTAGCCCCTTCTCGGAAGGAAGCCATGGCCTCCTTTCCCCCTCTCCCTACATTCATGCATACATACATCATACACTACATCATACACAATCAAACGACACGTGGTGTAAATCCGTACCCCCGTTTACATTTACACCATCATATATATATATATATATATATATATATATATATATAGTTGAAGGTTCTAGCATATGAGCTCCGGTAATCCTTCAAAAAAAAAGCATTTGGGCTCCGTGTATTGCGCCACTTTATATATATTATAATAATAATTGTATATAAATTGTGTCTTCTTGAGCCATGTGTGATGTGAACGCATGCGAATGAATCCATGTCTAAATAAAAGAAAACAAAAGCATAATGACAAAAGAGAGGAGTATTTAAAAAAAAAAAAAAGAGAGAAAAAGAGAATCAGTGGTTCAACTTCCACAGTAAGAGGCCAACAGTGGAGAGAGAGACGACGCCATCAAGGTTTCTTCCGATCTCCAGCCGGTCTCTCCACCTATGTTTTTACCGCTTGGAGCCTAGGCTCGTAGCCGCCATCTCGCCTCGATGCCACCCTCTGTCTGCCGTATCTCTCCTTCGCCGGCGTTGCGAGAAGGAGAAGGGAAGCAGAGACTTCGCCTGTGTTTGCATTCAAAGATTGTTTCCAAAGCGTATGGAGAATACATTTTGCTCGATCTAGATAAGTTACCTCACCTTGATGTGTATTTGGCTCTCTGTGTTTCAATCTATGAAATACCCTAGCAATATGTTACAGTACTGGTTAGTTTTTTTTTTTTAATATATTTAGTGATTTTTTATTCGTATTTATTTCAGTTCTAATCTAAAACATGCAAATCCCTCTATTTTTCCTTTAAGTTTATGTTATTAAAACCGTATATGTCCGTTATGTGTATTGATCTATGTGTTGGGAAACAATTCTCGAAATACCCAAAAAAATGGACGAAATAGAAAATCTACTAAAACAAAATATTACAAGAATATTACAAAATTCCAAGAATTTAAACCTACAACAAAGGTTCAATAAACCTGGAATACAAGGGACGAGGAGAACGGACTTTTGGGGTAGTTGTAAGTATGAGTCGAGTTGCCTCTGTCCTTAAAACCTTATTTACCGCCTCCCGGGGTGCTGGAGCGTTGCGGTCTAGGTTTCCCAGGATAAAACGTACTACGATCCGCCGTTTGAGCACACAAACTTGGATCCGGCGAACGAGAACGTGGGATGAATACAGGTGGCTAGAACGAAGGAGGAGCAGAGTTTCGAGGAGGAAAAACTGATTTTCTTGCTTGCATAAAATCTCTTGCTCAACCTGGAAATATATAGTAGAGGAAGGGATTAATGACATTCAACATGGCATTCAATTTCGGCCTTGTAACCTTCTCCCACTAACTAGACTTTAATCTCCCATTAACTCCCTATTAAACCACCACTAACAAGAGATTAATCCTAGATGTTATTATCAGAATAAATACGAAATCAATTCTGTAACATCTTGGATTGGTCTCCTGAACAGTCACGGTGGAAGGAGAAAATCGTTCCAGATTATAGCCTTCGAGAGGTTACTTTAGTTGCGCACAGTACGCCGTCCGCGAGACATCGAGAGATACCGCTAACGCACGCTACTATCGCGACGCAACCATAGTTCGAGACATCACATGTCTCACGCGCTGGTGGTGTGAGACATCGCTGATGTCTCGATCCCAGGCGCGAGACTGATGTCTCGAAGTCGAGACATCACTTACGTCTCGACCCTACCCAGCCTCGAGACATCAATGTCTCGAGCGCTGCTGCGCACCTTCGAGAGGTCGCAGGCAGTGGTATAAGATGGAAAAATCGCTCGGAGTTTTGGCATACTTAGCCCGTAAGGCCTGCCAATTTCCGGACGACATTCGTGCCCGCAGGTGCCGGCGCACACAAGTTCAAGCCTTTTGAACTCATTTTTGGGATTTGATTTGCACCCCCCTGCGCGCAAGAGAGAGCATCTATGCTATACAAGTTAATTAGCTTAGAAAAGCCTCTTGTATATATAGTGGGTGAAATCCCCTTCCCAAACCAATGTGGGACAAATGCTTTTCCTTAAAGCTTTTCCCACAATTTTCCATCTCAATGGGTCTACTTTGAGAGCCAATTTCTCATTCACCCATTATTCATTTTGAGCGTATAATATATCGATCTCTTCGTCTCAAAACGAAGAATCCGAATCCACTTTGACCCGACCCAAATCGGATGTGGACCCTAAATATATTTATACCACAAAATGGCCACTTAAAATGCCATTTATTGCCATTTTTTCCAACACTATGAAATCTAATAACAATATGTATTAGATCTAGAATTTGGAAGTGTGTTATTGTATTTTTCTACCTTAATAAGTTTATTACAGTAGTATAACTGAGTTATAGGAAGACTTGTTTTTGTTTTAGTACGTGTTGCTGGTTGTAGGAGCTCATGATTTGCTTCAGCTGGGGTCGCGATGTGGCACCTTCGGTATGAATACCACAGTCGATTGTTGCCTTCATTGTAACCGTAATTGTTGGTTGTTCATGGTTTCAAGATTATCACTGAAATAAGTAGAGACATGGTTTACCATGCCATCTTCAGCATTGTTTAGGGTAAGTGTTGATTGGGATGCCGTGTTCAATTTCATTTTGGAAGAAGGTAGAAACTATTTTTGCTTTGATCACTTCAAAATAGAATTTCTACCATTCATTACTAAGATGCTGACCATAATGCTATTTCTATTTATTTTAGTTGATATAATAAAGTTTGTTTTTATTTATAAACAGTTAAATCAGCAGAAGGAACTTCATGGAAATTAAACATTACTCAGGTGTGTAATTCAAACTTGGAACTCTACTTTTCTATATGCCTATGTGGTAATTGATTAACTGGGTCAATTAGTACTGCATGTGGTCACACTAAGTCAGTAATGAAAAAATAAGTGTTCAATACTTGAAAGAAAGTTAATAAATCTAAATTTAACTTTCTTTCAAGTAGACCCTAATTCATTACAATCTAAATTTATGATTAGATAGATTATAGCATTTTTGTTGTTAATTTTTTTTAAAGCTTAGTTTTAATGATAAATTGTTCAAAATTTAACAAAACACAATATAACATACATAAAACATTCAACCATAATTTATTTCAGAAAAACAACACAATTGTAATGGAAACAACACAACATAAAACATTGAAATGGAAATACAACAACCTGAAACATAAAATTGAAACAACACAACTTAAAACATTCAACACAACACTTTAGTGGATCTCTAGTGATAGAGACCAAAAAGTAACACTTAGCTTTAATGATCATCTAATTCTTCTCCGTCTAAATGACCTTAGCTTTCCCTTTCTTGACTGGTTGTGTAGAAGAAAATTCATCTAGAAGACAACGCTTGACTGAGCTACGTCCATCTCTGTCTGCATCTTCAATCTCATCATTCATATTAATGAGACTTTCAGCATCATCGGAAGAAAATGAATCCTAAAAAAAAATAAATATAAATATTAGTATGAATAAACAAATATATGTTTAATGTTTACAGAATTGTGTACTTACTAAGCTCAAATTTTCATCTCTATCTTCATTCACATCCTCAATGAGCCTAAACATATGACCTTTATCTTTTTCTTCATCAAATGTAGAACAATATGTTGATATTAGAGTAGTATCAGTGATAATCTTCATCACAGTAAAAACACTGTGAAAGTTGTCAAGTTGCTCCTTTTTCACAGCAGTCAAAAAAATTACTTTCCTTTCACGTATATCTTCCAACTCTTTATGGGCATTTCATTATTCCCCTACAATTTTCGTAAAAGGTGAAAACAAATACAATAGTACAATTAAGAATTAATTGAGTATTATATTATTTAAAAGTGTACCTCTGGGTATTTTTCTTTCAATTGTTCTGCTGTTAATCCAACCAGCTCAGTACACTCTCGATCCCAAATCAAGAAAGGTGCATTACTACTACCATCGGCCACCCTTACTATCAAACGGTATTTCAACAGTCCTTTTTGCCCCTTTCAACCACATTTTCTACAACATAATCTACCATGACTGTCAGACAATTTCTATTAGCACCCATTTGTGATACAGGACTTGAAAACCAATCCCCAGTAGTTTCTATTCCTGTGATTTTGCCTGCTACCCAGAACTCACCAATCTTCCAAATACAAAATAAAAAAATTGTTACTTAAAACCATACAAACCACAAAATTAAATAAGATATTGGACATTTTACGATAATCACCTCTGTATTTTCATACAATTCCGCAATTGAATGGACTTGAATTACTCCATCCCTAAGATCATTCGCAACATTTCCACAAGATAGCATAGATGTGGAGCTTATGCTTTTTACTGGAGTTTGAATATCCCCAAGACTAAAAAAAATAAAAAATTACAAACTACAAAAATTAAATAGATAGATATTTAATGTTTTATTGTTTACCTTTTCTTAAAATCAGAAAATTCTGGACTGTCATGGTTAAACCACAATTTTGTAGCATCGTAAGAACTTGATATTCTAACTTCACCTATTAAATGATCGAAGAATAAGTATAACATTAATTAGAAGAACAATCAAAACCCTACTCACCAAATGTGTGTGTGTGTGTGTATATATATCTCACCACTCTTAACAGTAGTTCTGCACATTTGAATCAACACTATCAGGGGTCCCTCTACTACTTTGTTGTAGTATTGCACCACTGCTTGAACGTGGTCATCCCAAACCGTGCATCTTATACGGTTATCTCTTTATAAAATGAAATAGAGCACATGGTTATAACAAACTAAACTAATTAAAACTGTAGGAATCAAATAAAATAAAGAAAACATAAAAAAGAAAAAAACGTACTGGCCATCTTCAATAATGAAATCAATTAATCTTGAAGTCTTTCCATCAATGATCTTGTCTAGTGGTGAGTAAATTTCAGTCACCTTGCCAATAACATCTGCACAATATATGACAATCATATTAAAAAATTATCAACCCTTTTAACATTAATGATGCATTGTTAACGTACCAATTAGTAACTTGTCATTTAAGTTTTGTTCAAGCAATAGTGACTCAATGCTATGTAATCTGAACATAATTTTCGGAAAGGCATTGTGTTTGTGCATGTACTCTTTCACTTGTGTGGCATAGTTAAACTTAATCATAAAACGATGAGTTGTAGTCTTGTACTTGTAGAAATTAGTTATGACTAAAAAGTTTTTAATGTCATAGACCCCTCCTTCAGTAAGAACATTTATGAATTTCATGACTTGCTCTTTAGGTATTATTGCATTAAAATATGTTCCCTGCAACGAAGCCATATTTGAAAACAAACATCAGTACAAACATGTTAAAATCAAAATTTTGAAATTCATAAAATGATTAAATTGTTGTACCTCCTCATCATGGAACACACACTCCTTGCTTTTGATTTCATTGATATTGTGTTTCTGTCTAACTTCATATGTCCTAACCAACCTTACTCTCATTACCTTTTCGTACTTAAAGGACTTAATTGGCTAGCAAGAATGAATTGAGGAGCCATGAAGATCTTTTTGTTGAAATGAAGAGAATGTGTATTTATAGGAATATTTTTACTCCGAAATTGTCATTTGAAAATCGTCCTTTCAGAATCATATCATCATATCATATCATAAGTCAATGTTGTATAGGATAACTTATGTTTTATTGGTTATCTTATATTTTAATCTTTTTTTTGTTCAGCAGAAGTAACAAACTCTACAATGAACGTGGAATGCATGGATACATATATATAAGACAATTGCATTACATGGCTCAAGATGTCAAATTATATGCATACATTATTATTATATATATGTATGTACATATTACAGTATATTATATAGTAAATTATTATATTATATTTTAAATTTATATTAAACTCCACGAAATTAAAAAATGTAAGAATATATAGTCTTTGCTGCAGCACAAAGCTCAATGCATTGAGTTTTGTGCTACATTATATATCTTTTCTTTTCGCCTAAAACGCTGTGTAGAGGATAGGTGATTTATTTCACTGTTTCTTTGGGCGGGATTTGTATATATACATAAATATACCTGTCACCATCACAAAGGAATGTGTAAGCAATATTTGTATAGCATTACTTGTTGTCAATAAAACGGCACCGTATACTATTTACTATTCCTTTGGGCGGGATTTTGAGAGCCAAAACATTGGGCTTTTATATATATAGGATTATATAATCACAAATCTTTAATATAATTAATAATTAGTCAATCATTACTTAATGAATCATTAGTATTATAAATTATTAATTTCAATCTAATCATGCATCCTATAATTTATTAAACATCACAATTAATTATTGGGACTATAATTTTAGCATATTTTGTCCAATCATTACTTGATAGGAGATGGGGGAAGAAGAAAAATACGTATGCTTTAGTGAAGAAAAATAAGTATGCTTTACTTGCAACAAAAATAAAAACAAAAAAAAAATTGTAATTTGTATAAAATGGCTTCCAGCAAGCCGTGTTATCTTAAATTATAACACTGCTTGCTGGAAGTCGCAATTCCTGCTTTCACCCGGTTCAACTTTCCTTTCCTCTCCGGAATCCATTTTAAAAGTTTGTCTCGGGTGAGGCAATGATTCCAGACTCTCGCGGTCTTCCCAGTTAAAAGTTAAAACTCTGATCTCGGCGGCGCGTGCACTGTGCCGAAGAACTCGTAACAGACAGCCGGTGCTCCGACACTTCATAGCAGCTCTGCTCCGCGATCTTCGTGATAAATTTATTGGACAAAACTTTCGAGCTGAAGGAGATTCAGAAGCTCGAAGGCCACAGCGACAGGGTCTGGAGTGTCGCTTGGAAACCGGCCACCGGAACTGACGGCGTACTCGCCTCTTGTAGGGCGATAAGACCGTTCGTATTTGGGAACAGAGCTCCCCATTTGGTTCTTTCCGTTGCAAGGTTTGGAATTTTTATTTAGACTTTTCAATTTTCTCGGAGAGAAAGAAAGAAATCAGATTAGGTTTACAATGTTTGCTATGTCAAAGTTAACACCAGGCTTGCCAAGTGGTCTCTGGAATCATTCCTCTTTGTGTTATTCGTCTCCTTTTAAGTCTATTCTTTGAGTCCCTGAATGGAGAAATAAAATTGTTCGGTCACTAAATTGCTAGCTTCTACTTGTGCAATGATAAGGGAAGTGAATTTCAGCTATAGAGATTTTTAGTCTTCATATAATATCAAAACAAATAGGAAAGATTTTAATATCTTGAATGCACCTGATGTGCTTTGTAATTGTCTTTTATCCTCACTTTCTTTATACTTTCTAGTTTTCTAGGATTCTTTGTTTCCTTTGGTGTAGCAATTGAGATCAATTTATTACTCAGTAACATTAGCACCTCTTATATTCAATATGCAGGCAGTTTTAGAGGAGACTCACACACGAACTCCTGTGTATGGTCACCATCTGGCAAATTGCTGGCAACTGCAAGCTTTGATGCCACTACTGCTATATGGGAACACATTGGAGGTGATTTTGAATGTGTCTCCACCTTAGAGGTACTTTGTATCTTAATTCTTTACAGAAAGTTTTGCAACCCCACCCTCTCCCTCTTTCTCCAACATCATATAAAAAAAAGAGGTTAAGTGCACGTTTGGACCCTAAGATAGGCAGGATTGGTCAAATTAGTTTCTTAATTGAGCCAATATTACCCCGAATTATGCACAAGGTGGTGATTTGAGGACCTCTATCAAATGGTAACAAGTCCGTTTTGGCCAAAACATGTGAAAAATTTAAGTGGCTGGGACTAACGAATGCAGTGATAGGGGACCAAAGTTGCCGCCTTGATGCATAATTCGAGGTGATGTTGTCTCATTCATATAATTGAGAGACTAATATGACAATTTTTGTTTTTTTTTGTTTTTTGTTTTGTTTTGTTTGTTTTTTTTTGTTTTTTTTTTTGTTTTTTGTTTTTTCCTATTTTAGGGACCATACGTGCAATTAACCTGTGAATGTGGGAGAGAATAATGTATGTTCATATATATCTCTGTAAAATAGAACTGTACAGACTACCACTACTTATACAAAATAGAGGAAACCCTAACGGGCTTATCTATAAACGGGCTTTAGGGTTT
>CP025659.1:31125259-31135646 GCA_003576665.1 Ipomoea trifida
AGGTCTGGGGTATGTACACAGGCCCGGTGTACTACTCTCTAGATTAGATCAGTTGGAGGGGAAGATGGGACATAGCCTAGTTTTTGTAAATATACTTTTTGTAAAAGGGCAAACTCGAAGAAGTCGTCCAGTCGGTTCCTTTTGGTTCGAATGGGTATTATTATTAACCCATTTCGCTCTGTTGACTTTCGAAGTACATTCTAGTGATGTATGTCGGTATATATATAACCATTATATATATATATATATGATGTAGTTTCTATCCTATGGTTTGATTTTGGATTCTGACGTTAGGAAACGCGATCCTTACTCTCATCGTTAGCCTGAGCACTTAGAATAAATCCCGCCTAGTTAAGGTTGGGCCGAATCTAAGTGTGGCGGTAATTACCCCATTGGTTGCCTATAGCAATTCGGGGTGTTACACTATTACTTCTGTTTTAATATATATATAGATATAGATTACCTAATTTAACCTTACTTTTATGATTATCCGTTAAGTTTTCCGTTAAATATTCTCTTCTCCGTTAACTTTTAACTTACCCATTAATTTCTATAAGAATGATCTTAGGTTCGAACCTCATCTCAATCAAATTTGACATAATTAATTAAGTTTCTTACTCTATTTACTCTTATTACCGTTAAGTTTTCCGTTAAATATTCTTTTCTCTGTTAATATTTTAATTTCTATAAGAAAGATCTTAGGTTCGAACCTCATCTCAATCAAATTTGACATAATTAATTAAGTTTCTCACTCTATTTACTCTTATTAAATTAAATAAATTAGTAGCTACAACAAAAAATGATACATATGTATATCTTTAATTTAGAATTATGTGTCTACAATACCTTTATTTGAAAAGATTATTCATTATCAAAAAATTAAATTAAATAAGAGAAATAATTTCATTAGTTATATTGTCTTTATTTTCTCTCGTGCAAAGCTTCTTTACATTCAAATTTATCAATTGATATTCATTACATTGTCCATTATCTTATTTTTACAATATCTGGTAATTAAATATCAAAGTTATAGTACAAAATAATGTTATATATTTATTTACCAAGTATTTTATAAATATTATGAAAAAAATTTAAAAATAATTTGAAGCTAATTATATTAACTACTTGGGGATTGGTTGACAAATAGAGTACTCAAATAATCCAACAAATTGAAGCGGAATCGCGCTATTTTACTCTTATTGAATTAAATAAATTAGGAGTTACACCAAAAAATGATACATATGTATTTCTTTAATACCATGAAAAAAATAAAAAAGAATAGTTTGAAACCAATCATATTAACTACTTGGGGATTTGTTGATAATGAAAGTACTCAAATAACCCATTACCCAACAAATTGAAGCGAGAAACTACCTTTTAATATCTTTGGAATATATAATATTTAAAATTTTCAAATTTTTATTAATTCATTTAATCTTTTTTCTTAAACTATGGATTTCTTTATCCACAATAACTCATTCAACAATAATGGTTGAATCAAATGAACCCCAAGCAGAACACCTAAAGGAAAGTTCATAGCTCCTATATCATAATCTCATTGCATGACGTTGTCATGTATGCTACCAACAATAATCGAATTGCAAATAACACACTACTAACAAAAAGGAAGAGAACAAATAGTAACGATGAAGACAATGACAATGTTACTCAAAAGAGAATTAAGAGCACTTAGAAAAATTCAAATGAAAAAAGTAGTATTTATTTAGACTATCATTTTTAGACCAAATATTTAGACTATTGATTTTATAAGGTTGCAAACATTTATTTTAGTAATAATTATAATGAATTTTCTATATTATCTTGGATTCATATACTTTGAGTTAGATATTTAAATAAAAAAATTCGACATTCAATTACCATGTATAAACTTCTCCTATATAATCTTGCATTGATATACTGTCAAATAGTTATTTAAATATAAACATTGGGCATTAACCCATACGCGCAATGCGCGTATAAAACTAGTAATCAAATAAATGTACATGTTCAATATTATATTTTTTTAAAAAATAATTTTATCTTTAATTTTATTATCTAAATAAATAATACAAAAATTTATCCGTGAATCGCATAGGTAATTGGACAATTATTTGCTCTAATTCGAGCAAAGAAAACATCAGAAAACATAATCAATCCAACTAATTTCATCAATTGCGCTATATAATATTCGATGTTATAATTTATATAATTGTATATCGATCCAAATATTTTTAAAATATTATAACAAATTAATTCCGTGCAACGCACGGACAAAAATACTAGTAATAATAATAATAATAAATTTTAGCAAGTTTTGATTCCGATTATAATTCTAATGCTATGATTAAACCAATTAAGTATCCAAAATATTTTGGTTGCCATAAATCATTGATTATTGATTCCAATTATTACTAATATTTATTATTAATTGCACAATACTATAGGTTTAGTTGAAGTCTTCCATTGTACAATTATTAGTTAAAAATGGTAATTATTGTACTTGATTAAATGAAATAATAGTATTAAATTTTTTAACCTCGATTTAAAATCTATTTTATTAAGATTATACTAATAATAATAATAATATAATACTCTAATAATAATAATCCAAAACTCTTAATATAATTTCCCTAATATATTTATATAATAATAATAATAATAATAGTAATAGTAATAATAATAATAATAATAATAATAATAATAATAATAATAATAATAATAATAATAATAATAATAATAATAATAATAATCCAAAACTCTTAATATGAGTTCCTAATTAATTTTTTCTATTAAATTCATTTATAACGGTAATTATAAATATAGGATTATAAAAAATTAGGAGGATTGATACCACCTCATCAGTTTCTATCATATTTAAATTAATTGATACTTTTCTTAATATATCTACCTTAAAGACTTTCAACATTTGTTATAATCCTGATCAATATATTAATCTATTATTTTATTGTAATTTCTATCGTATTTAAATTAATTGATACTTTTCCTAATATATAGATTACCTTGAAGGCATACAACCTTTGTTATAATACTGATCATGTATTAATATGTTATTTTATGATAATTTATATAGGTAATTATCATATACTATTTACCATATAAATGACCTATGATAACTGTTAATCGTATTTAACATCTTAATTTATTATGATAATTGAATATAGTGATTCCCTTATTTTTTTTACTTCAAATAATATCAATTGCCCATTCACTTCCTCTGATCACTTTTGAATAAAATCTTAAAAATTATGACAATTAAGGAATTAATACTTTCTGTAATATACATTTTATCTAATCATATAAGGAAATTGATAATACATATGTTAATTCCATAATTAAAGGAGATTACAAAAAATTATGATAATTATTCCAATTCACATATTATTATGCTAATTCACAAATTATTATGCAATACAATTATGCAAATTATTTCAAATTGATTGTTACACATATAAAATTATCCTAATGGTTACTTTTGAATAAAATCTTAACAATTATGTTAATTAATAAATTAATTCACACATTATATTTTTATTAAACTATTTGTTTTATACTTGCTGTAATATAGATTTATCTAATCAATCAAGAAAATTAAACATGCACATACTATGAACATAATTTTTTAAAAAATAAACATACACATATTACATCTATAATTAAACAAAATTAAACATACACATGTTATTTTATTAATAATAATATACAGGGACGTATCCAGGAATTTGTTCCAGCGGGGGCGAAATATTAAAAAAAAAAAAAAGAATACTTAAAGAAATATAATCATAAATATTGTTGGATATAGGTGATAAATAAAACATATCAAAACTTTATAAAAATATTTATAACAAAATATGAAACATAATTAATTTGATAAATTAATTCAAATAGAAAACAAATTATAAATTACATATCTCATTATATATATATATATATATATATATATATATATTAAAAAATTCATAAAACTTTTTTGAAGCAATAAGGGATTTGAACCCCATAAGGCCATAACCTTTCTTAGAACAAGAATACATCTACCAACTAGTCAACCTAACATCTTGTGTATATTAATCTATTTTATATATGCAAGATACACACTTGTGTGAGACCGTCTCACGGATCCTTATTCGTGAGACGGGTCGGGTCGGGTCAAAGCACCATGCAATTGTCATACTTATATGTGTAAATCTCATACTTATATGCTCAAATATAACACTAATAAAAAATACAATTTTTGTTACTTATAAGAGAAAAAGTAATACATTTTTCATAATAAGTAATGTTGACAAGTGTCTCTCACTTATAAGGGCAAATATAATACTTTTGAGGAAAAATGTAATACTTTTAAATCGAAATGTAAAAGTATTGTATTTTCCCTTAAAAGTATTACATTTACCCTAATAAGTAACAAAAATTTTATTCCTGATTAGTATTACATTTGAGCATATAAGTACGACATTTGTGCATATAAGTGTTACATTTACATCTTGACCCGACCCGACCCGACCCATCTCATGGTGAGACGGTCTCACACAAGTTTTTGCCATTAATCTATTATATCTACTATACTAATAAGAGCCAAAGAGAGTTAGGCCTAAAATGGGTAGAAAAAATGGCGGTCAAATTATTTAATCAAATGGATGGTTCAGATGAATTATTTAATCAAATAGATGGTTAAGATAATTCAGATTAATATTATTAATAGAGATTACCTAATTTAACCTTACTTTTATGACTATCCGTTAAGTTTTCCGTTAAATATTTTCTTCTCCGTTAATATTCCGTTAACTTTTAACTTACCAATTAATTTCTATAAGAAAGGTTTTAGGTTCGAACCTCATCTCAATCAAATTTAATATAATTAAGTTTCTCACTCTATTTTACTCTAATTAAATTAAATAAATTAGTAACTACAACAAAAAAAATGATACATATGTATTTCTTTAATTTAGAATTATGTGTCTACAATACCTTTATTTGAAAAAATTATTCATTATCAAAAAATTCAATTAAATAAGAGAAATAATTTCATTAGTTATATTGTCTTTATTTTCTCTCATGCAAAGATTCTTTACATTCAAATTTATCAATTGATATTCATTACATTGTCCATTATCTTATTTTTACAATATCTTGTAATTAAATATCGAAGTTATAGTACAAAATAATGTTATATATTTATTTACCAATTATTTTATTAATACTATGAAAAAAAATTAAAATAATTTGAAGCTAATTATATTAATTACTTGGGGATTGATTGACAAAGAGAGTACTCAAATAACCCAACAAATTGAAGCGGAATCACTCTATTTTACTCTTATTGAATTAAATAAATTAGTAGTTACATCAAAAAATGATACATATGTATTTCTTTAATACCATGAAAAATATAAAAAAGAATAGTTTGAAACCAATCATATTAACTACTTGGGGGATTTGTTGACAATGAGAGTACTCAAATAACCCATTACCCAGCAAATTGAAGCGAGAAACTACCTTTTAATATCTTTGGAATACATAATATTTTAAATTTTTAAATTTTTATTAATTTATTTAATCTTTTTTCTTAAACTAGGGATTTCTTTATCCACAACAACTCATTCAACAATAATGGTTGAACCAAATGAACCCCAAGCAGAACACATAAAGGAAAGTCCATAGCTCCTATATCATAATCTCATTGCATGACGTTGTCATCTATGCTACCAATAATAACCGAATTGGAAATAACACACTACCAACAAAAAGGAAGAGAACAAATAGTAAAAATGAAGACAATGACAATGTTACTCAAAAGAGAATTAAGAACACTTAGAAAAAATCAAATTAAAAGTAGTATTTATTTAGACTATCATTTTTAGACCAAATATTTAGACTATCGATTTTACAAGGTTGCAAACATTTATTTTAGTAATAATTATAATGAATTTTCTATATTATCTTGGATTCATATGTAACACCCCAATTTTCACAACTTGGATTTATTACAAAATCCTAATAATACAATACATTGCGGAAGCGTCTAACCAGCAGAAAACTGGGTGTTACCGCCACGCTTAGGTATCTCTCCTATACCCAAACGTTAAGGCTAAACTTACAACATCGACATCCACTTCCATCCTGTTCAGAACTCATCGGCTATTGGAGTCCACACTAATCTGCAACTAATAAGAACACATTGAAGTGTAGTTAGCATGACGGCTAAGTAAGGAAATCCATTTGTCACTTAAAAGTAGACAAAGGTTTGAAAACATTTAGTGAAACAATATCCACTCGTCTCGTAAGACAAAATCATTTCTTTCTCAAAGACGTTACAAAATAACTATTTTCTCGTCTTTAAAACTTCCTTAGTTTCATATAGTAAGAGTGAGGCCTACAACCTCGGGCCATGGCACTCCAGCCCTCCCGTAGGTTCCTCCCTTATCCCAACTCCGGGCTGTGGCACTCAAGCCTTCCCGTGGGCACCTCTCCTTATTCCAACATGACGACATAACGGCGAATAGACTTCGCTCTAACAATATAACGACCATTGGGCCATGGGAACTTAAAGCCACCCGTGGGTCAATCAAGGTCCTCCTCACTTACTTTAGAAACTACGGTTTTGAAAACATGATTCTTCCTTCAATTTTTCTTACTCAAATCATTTCTTTTGGACATATTTCACCAATGAGTCCAATATTTGAAATCGGCTACCTCTTTAGCCCTTGAAGGATTTTCAAACATAATTTTCTGACAATAATCAAGTGAGGTATTTTCCTCAAAAAAAATAAGGTTTTGACAACCTTTATATCAAAATAGCATACGTTTTTCAACGTAAGTTTTCATAAACATTTTTGGATACACTTCATATGTCCATCTCACACTTAAAATCAACCAACATCCTTAACTATCGTCCTCAACAACTTCCACTATGATCAACACCATTAGATCATAACTTGAGGATATCGTACATCCAAATATATATAAATTCTAATAGGTAAGGTCATTGCCTAACCATAACCCAAAAATCATGAGATTATCATTTAATCTCCATCATTAATCCATGTCCTTAGCATCACCTGATCACCATTAACTCACTAACTACCTCACAATTATCACTAACACATCCATAATCATACTAAGCATAATTCAGAAAATTTCAGCTTGGCGCAGTCCGAAAGATTGAGCCGGTAAAAATAGTTCCCGAACTCTTTTTCACTTGAAATTTTTATGGTAGAACCCCAACTTATAGTACTTGATGTCCGTCAAAAGTTTTGGTCACTTTGATCCACGAATAAACACAGAAAATTCCCTTTTTGCCCTTGGTCCGAAATATTTTTCTCTCCGTCCAGTTTTGGGAAAAATTCCGAAAACCATACTTATACTACTCCGATCATTATGAAATTTTATATGTAGGTTCTACACTTGTTGAACTACATATCTACAAAAAATGGAGTCAAAATACCTTACCAATTTTTCTCAATAATTTTCGGAAGTCACTGCCAGAGACTAGCTGATTTCCTTTCACTATTTTCACAAGTATAAGCCTATATGGTCATAAATGCAACATATACAAGCATATCCAAGCTATGAACATGTATACAAAAACATTCCCAAAGCTCCAAAACACCATGTTTCTACCAAATAATCAATTATCTAATTTCAAGTGACTAAACCAACTTAAGGGAATTCCTTACCTTTGTAGAAACCTTTAAACCGTACTTAGTTGATGGTGCCTTCCTTGGGTTCCTTCACCAAAGATCCTAATAAAACACCATAATATAATGTTTCCATAAATCTTAAGTTCAAGCTTAAGTCTTAGAAGGGATTGATCCGAACAAAACCGAAGTTCTTACCTAGAGTTGAGCTCTTGGAATTGAAGAAATGCCTAAGGTGTTCTTGGATCATAATGGAAGACTAAACTAAATTTTTTCTTCTTCTTCCTCTAGTGTATAATTCGAAAATGAGAGAGAGATGTGATCTTGTGTAGATTTAGTTCTTGAAGACCAAGCAACAAGTGCAACATGGCCATACCTCATAAATGTCACATTTAATGCCCAATCTTAGTCTTAGATTTGCCTCTATACCTCATAAATGCTTCATTAATTGCCCAATCCTAATCTAGATTCACTTGCCACATGTCAACACCCCATGGAGTCCTTAGAAGATCTCAAATCCAATTGGCCAGTTTATGCTTAAATCATATGAATGTTCGGAGGATTACAACTTAATTCGGAAAAATTCTAATACCAAAATTATCATAAAAATATCCCCGTCGCAAATCACCGATTTCGGAAATTTTCCGGTAATCCGCTAAATCTAGGTTCAGGGTCCGTAATAATTTATCCCTTACAGTCCATTTACAAATTTCCTTGAACTAACTAGAAATTCAGGCTTAATCGTATGATACTTAATAATTCGATTCTTAGGAAAATTCGAACCAAATCTATATCCTTATAATTTTACGGTTCGTGACCGGTACGTACGATCGCAGCTTAATAACAACTATACTCACTTATAAAAATTCCTTTGAAATATCTGAAGATCATTTCATGAATGTCATAACTTAAAGACCTATTTTCCGAACCTCAAACTTATCGGAAAATACGAGGGGTTACAGTCTACCCTCCTTAAAAAGAGTTTCGTCCCCGAAACTTTCTTCTTATAATCCATGGTTTCAAAAGACTACTACTATTCCCCAAAGATTCAAACTTAAAGTTCAAACCTAGATCTCAACATTGAGCTCTGATACCAATTTGTAACACCCCAATTTTCACAACTTGGATTTATTACAAAATCCTAATAATACAATACATTGCGGAAGCGTCTAACCAGCAGAAAACTGGGTGTTACCGCCACGCTTAGGTATCTCTCCTATACCCAAACGTTAAGGCTAAACTTACAACATCGACATCCACTTCCATCTTGTTCAGAACTCATCGGCTACTGGAGTCCACACTAATCTGCAACTAATAAGAACACATTGAAGTGTAGTTAGCACGACGGCTAAGTAAGGAAATCCATTTGTCACTTAAAAGTAGACAAAGGTTTGAAAACATTTAGTGAAACAACATCCACTCGTCTCGTAAGACAAAATCATTTCTTTCTCAAAGACGTTACAAAATAACTATTTTCTCGTCTTTAAAACTTCCTTAGTTTCATATAGTAAGAGTGAGGCCTACAACCTCGGGCCATGGCACTCCAGCCCTCCCGTAGGTTCCTCCCTTATCCCAACCCCGGCTGTGGCACTCAAGCCTTCCCGTGGGCAC
Organism: Ipomoea trifida; assembly: GCA_003576665.1. Lineage (NCBI taxonomy): Eukaryota > Viridiplantae > Streptophyta > Magnoliopsida > Solanales > Convolvulaceae > Ipomoea > Ipomoea trifida. The sequence goes on from CP025659.1 coordinate 31,134,526, forward strand.
CTCTCCTTATTCCAACATGACGACATAACGGCGAATAGACTTCGCTCTAACAATATAACGACCACTGGGCCATGGGCACTTAAAGCCACCCGTGGGTCAATCAAGGTCCTCCTCACTTACTTTAGAAACTACGGTTTTGAAAACATGATTCTTCCTTCAATTTTTCTTACTTAAATCATTTCTTTTGGACATATTTCACCAATGAGTAACTACATTCATAAATCTATTACAAAATCCGTAATAAAACGCTGCGGAAGCTTACATCTTATCAGCAGAAAACTGGGTGTCACCGCCACACCTAGAGTGAATTCTATCACCTCTTTGACAAGCTCCACTCTAAGTGCACTGGCTAAAATTACAACCTCAAAACACTACATTAACATCAAACTTAATACATATGGAAGTAACCCCTTTCAGGGTGTCTATTCTAGGATAGAGAAGACCTCAACCTGTATTTCCATTCTATTCAACTCATCGGGCTACAGGAGTCCACACTAATCTGCAACTGATAAGAAACACATTGAAGTGCAGTTAGCGCGACGGCTAAGTAGGGGAATCCGTTGTCACTTAAAAGCAAACAAAGGTTTGAAAATATAATAGTTTGAAAGCTTGTAAAGGTTTTACCCATTTCACCTGAAAATCAGTTACAACGAAGAATTTCATAAAAAGGGTTTAGTGAATCAAAGTCCACTTGTCTCATCAGACAAAATCATTTCTTTCTCAAAGACGTTACAGAGTAACTCTTTTCTCATCTTTAAACATTCCTTAGTTTCATAAGGAAATTCTCATCACTTTTCAAAGAGAGACCACCCACAACCTTTGGTTATTTTCAATACTTGTCACATATCTCTTTTCCGTAGCTACAGCGTAACTACATTCATAAATCAAAATCCACTTGGTCCTAGATAGAAAGTGAGTGTGAGGCCTCTGGAGTTCTTTCTCCACTTTTGACGGACCACTTGGATCGTTCAACTCGGGTTCAGTGGTCATCGTCCGGTCTAATACTGATCCCCTGGACTTATAGGAGCGTTAGAATGATTCCTAGCTAGCCTCACTAGGTTCATAAGAACGACCCCTACCCGAAAATAGAGTGACTATACTTAAGTGTGCACACCCCCGCA
>CP025659.1:31137443-31159569 GCA_003576665.1 Ipomoea trifida
TCCCATAAGCTTTGATCTTATAAAATATAGATAAAGAAATGTGGTAGAGAAAGTGACACTTGTCAAAATCTTGTGGTTCCAAAAATAAAAATCTTCCAACTTATCAGTTGGGGTCCAAACAGATAAAACTTCGGTGGAAAATAATTTAAATATGATAATTTTCGAAACCAAAAATTTATCTAAGACTGAAACTCAAAATTGGGCCAAGTTCGGTACACCGCGAAATTTAGCAATGCTACGATCAAAATAAATTTTAGCTGCTATGGACCAACTTAATTAAATAGGGAATTCAAGAATAATAATATAGTGCCTAATAATCCATTTCCTAGGACAACGGGTCCGAACACAAGTTCCTAAAAATTTTACGGTTCGTGACCGGTACGTACGATCGCAGCTTAATAACAACTATACTCCTTTATAAAAATTACTTTGAAGCATCGGAAGATCATCTTATGAATTTCATAGCCTAAAGATATATTTTTCGTACCTTAGTCTTATAGGAATAGGCGAGGGGTTACAACTAAGCCAAGTGCACACATGCAGAATGTTATTTTCACACATGCATTCACCTCATGCTTAACTTCACTTACGTTGTGCAGGTGATATTTCCAATAGTCTAGGAACAACACTTCTACACATAAGCTTCGACCTGCTTAAGATGAAAATTGAAATCATCGATAACTCATCCAAAAAGGTTCCCAACGACAAAAAATATCTGAAGGTCCCGGAGGATTTGGTGTGCATTATCCCCCATATTTTACAATCAATATGTACATTATGAAACTACCAAATTGAAGTGCAACCATGTTGGTTAAAAATTATGTGTACAGATCGACCTGTTTTCCACACAAGAAGTGGTGACATTGCTAAGGTAACACCAACACGTATGCAAATGTCGTGGAGAGACAACCTAAACAAGGTAGACTGCAGAATCTACACCATGCGGCACATGGAGACCTTCTTCGGGCAGACATTCAACACATGGAAGTGCGGACTCGTGAAAGGTGATCGCGCATATCTACGCAACCTACGAATGATATACATGAGGGAAATCCTAATGCCAAGATCAATGAACATCGAGTTTCCAACATTAAGAGGGCAACAAAATTCCAACATGAGCTATTCCTAAGCTATGTCACGCAAGGCAACTGGCCACCTGCCAATGATGAACACTTTTGATGAAGACTGCTTTTTATTTTGGAGAACACACAGATTATGACATTATCATGAAATTTACCAAGTTGCAAAATGTGGGATATTATTATGTTTTTGGGATTCTTGACAATGGATAGGGTATAGATGGTGACATAGAGTAGTGGTCGTAGGTGATATATTTTTGAAGTATGTGATTTAGGGAACTTGTGTTCGCGGGTGCTTTGTTTTTGAATTGTGTGAACCAACAAACAGTGAACAAGAAAATGTACCCACCAAGCACATGGTGTCGATCTAATGTGCACATTCCGATGTAATTAGTAACTTTAAATTTCTTCCTATTAGCAGAAAAGGTGCACACGCGTAAGTTCCAGTGTGCACTTACAAAACAATAAATATTGTCGGAACCCTATAGGTGAATGCATAAACCAAGTAGCAGAAAGAGACCAAAATCCATACATACGTGCACACACTACATAAAGAAAACGCACATGGGCGAAAACCAGTATGGGTGGCAACTCAGTTGAGAGCAGAAACCAAATAACACAAAGAAACCAAAACACATACACACGTGCACACAATACTGAAAGAAAATGCACATGGGCGAAAACACAACGAATTAAGGAGATACAAACTCACAAAAACCATACTTCCGACTATAAAAGCAGCAAAACCATATGTAAAAGCGAAAAATATACAACGACAGTACACAACCTATGACACCTGTGCATGTGGCAAGAATAGGAACATGCACACATCTTAATCCAGAGATGCACACAGTGGCGAATTACAGGAAAAAAAAAACACCCACCAAGGTCACGCACCAAACAAGAAACAGGAAAAAACAAAATAGAAAAAGAAAAAGAAAAAAGAACAATGCCAACGTACCTCCATCAACAAACTCCATGGACGTAATAATGTAGCAACAATGCAATAACAACACGAGATGGATAGCTCTGGAACCGTGAGAATGAATGGCAGCAAAGAAGAAAAATCAAATCCTACCAAAATTAAAACACCTAAAATAAAACATAATATATGCATTACAATCCCAGTCTAAAAATAAAACACACTTAGAATTACAATACAACCCTTAATAGTTAAAATTCAACACATAAAAAAGGAAAAAATGAATAATCTCAACCATCAAATACTACAAGATGGACGGCCCACAATGTGTCTTATTTCTCACCTAAATATGATGTCTCATATGATTACAATTATATATATATATATATATATATATATATATATATATATAATAGATATCATATGCGGAGGCTGTGTCCAGGTGAAACATGCGGTGAGATGATATCTATTGATCTTATCAAAATCAACGTCCAGGATAAACACGGATAAAAAAACGCAGTGACAATTTGATCGTTTTGCGTATTGTTCAAACTTAAGGTGTGTGTTTTCTATGTTTAAGGTGCGTTATGTTAATATTTAAGGTGTGCCATTTAATACTTAAGGTGCTTCAGTTATACACTTGAGAACTTAATGTGCATTTTTTTTTTATTGAAACTTAAGGTGCGTCATTCTAAAGCTTAAGGTGCTTCGTTCAAAGCTTAAGTGCGTCATTTTCAAACTTAAAGTGCCCCATTTTAACATTTAAGGTGCGTTAGTTGTACATTTAAGGTGTATAAGTTCTACACTTAACGTGCGCGCAATTTTAACACTTAAGGTGCGCGTCTTTGTAATACTTAAGGTACGCCATTTTATAAACTGAAGGTGTGCGATGTAAAGACTTAAGGTGCGTCATTTTAACACTTAAGGTGCGTCATTGTAACACTTAAAGTGCGTCATTTTTACACTTTGCTCCTTCCTTCTCGGACGTGCATTTTTTTTTAAATTTTTATTGATTTGAGTCGTTGATCTAGATTTGATCAACGACTTAGATCTCACCACATGTTCGCACCAGATCTCATCCTTATATATATTATTGAGTTAATGCCACAAATGGTTCTCTAACTATTGAGCTAGTACTCCTTTTAGTCCTCGACTTTTAATTCGACCACAAATAGTCCTCTGACTTTCATTTTTTTTTACCACAAATAGTCCTCTGTTAAAATTTCTGTTAAATAGGTGTTAAATCTAGGGGTAATATCGCGAAATTGATTAATATTATTATGATTACTTCTTTTTGAAAATTATATGACAACATAATTAATTTGAACCATTAATAAACATTAAATTAATAAATATAAAAACAAAATGAACGTGACAAATCACATAACTGAACAAATTAAATAAAAACTCATGATTAATGTTCGTAATTTGTACTTGATTAATTATATTAATTCAACGGTGGCAGCCTTTAGTTGTATCCCAAACAAAATGTTTGATCAATTAATGAAGAGTGAAAACTATTTTTTTTTTGAAGATAAGAGTGAAAACTATTAATCGGTCATGTATGAACAACCAAGAAAATAATGGAAGCAAGGTTTTTGAAAAAAATATTCTTTCATTTTAATCTATTGGTTAAATTAAAAACAGATAGCTCGATCTAATATTAAATCTTCATTTTGTACGCATAATTACGAGAATAAGGTGTATTGTCTTTTTATTTAGGAGTATTTATATTTTTTAATTGTTTCAATTAGGCTTGTTGGTGAAAAATTCTAAGCATTTTTATTTTATGACCATTATATATATCAATTTGACGATAATACCCTAGATTTAACACCTATTTAAAAGAAATTTTAATGAATGACTATTTGTGGTAAAAAAATGAAAGTCAGATGACCATTTGTGGTCGAATTGAAAGTCGAGGACTAAAAGGAGTACTAGCCTAATAGTCAGAGGACCATTTGTGGTATTAACTCTATATTATTTTTAAAAAGTATGATCAACCAATATAAATAGTTAATATGTAGAGGGAAATTGCAATTTATAGAGTGATTCACCTCTGAGTGTCAATATGTAAATGTAATACTAATCATTAATAAAATATATTTTTTTGAAACACTAATGATTCTTTACAAGATATAATTTATTCTATACTTTCTCAAACTTTCTTGGCCCAAATAATCAATGGGCCAACCACCCGGGTTCGAACTTGTGACCACCCATTTGAAATGGTAATAGAGGTGTCATCATATTCCATAGTAGTTGACAAAATGTTTGTTACTTATAAGTGAAAGTATACTATTTTTGAAAAAAAATACTTAAATCAAAATATAAATGTATTACGGAGTATATTTTTATTTTAAAGTATTGCACTTTTTCTTATAAATAACAAAATTAATATTAAAATTTTCATTATATGTATTATATTTTTTATGTTGGGACCTGAGGACAAAAATTAGTGGGACTGTCTCACACAAGTTTTTGCACAAATTATAATTATAGCTGACAACGACTAATAACAAAAGATCTTCCAATATTTTATTGCTCGTTCGCCAAAACTTGGTTTAGAGTGTTTTTAATGGAATTATAGAATATATTAGCACAGTCAGTCCTCCGTGAGTCCGTGACTTTTAATATATCAAATATTTAATATTCTGTAAAAAAAAAAACATAAAAGAAAAGAAAAGAAAAAGATGGAAAAAGGGGAAAAAGACAAAAGGGGAATCCCACCAAAAATCCAGCTCAATAAGCAGTAGCAAACTGGAAACTGTGCTTTGCCGATACTCTAATGGGAATCTCATCCCTCCTCATATATGATTCTTCAACGTTGTTGTTGTTCCGCAAAGGAAGGTAGCAGTTTCCAAGAAAACACTTTTTTGTTTTTCAGAAAAAAAGAATGCCAAACATCATATGGACAAAAGCTTTCCCTTTTCTCCAAACAAATCAAGAAAATTCACAAAAATGATAGTGTTTGTTATCTGATTGATCTCACCTGAATCTATTGGGTACTCAAAAATGTCCGACACGCGCCTCAAATCCCGCCACCAGCGCCGCTCCGAGCATCCCCCACCTCCGCCGCATCGCCGCCGTTCGTGGTGTTGCTCTTTTGCCGTCCCGCCCCACAGCCCTGACAACCCCACTTCAGTTCACTCCTCCTCCAAGAACCCATCTTCTCAGAAGAACGAGCTGCCCTTCCTTGGGAAATCCTCCATTTCCTTCCCCAACTCGCCGCAGTCTCAGGGCAGCTCCAAGCCCAACAGCCTCGTCGTCGTCACCCGGATCGGACCCCGCAGGATCCTCTCTCCGGGTCGGGTCTCTCCCATAGATTCTCTCGACGAGACACTACTAGCTCCAAATCCAACACTCCGCGGCCGCGGCCACTCCCCTTCAGCCTCCATTGAGATTGCTAAATCCCCGATGCCTCGCGAGTGTGAGGTTTCTTCCGATGATAATGCGGTGAGGGAGGGGGGTAATTTGGGAATCTTCGACGTGAGGCTGAATCTGAAGGGCAAGAATGGTGGTGGTAGCTTGGTGTTGGAGCTCAGCTCCCAGGTTCTTACTGCAAACACCTTGGTTTTCGCAGATTTGATCGCGGATTTTAGGAAAAAATCCAAGGGTTTGTGTAGGATTGAGGTCCCCGATGTGGATAATCTGGGCATTTTCCGTGAGACAATTGAGCTTATGTTTGAGGAAGATATTCCCAAAAGGCTCCTAAAGATCGGGGTATATCGCACCATTGATGTGCTGGAGGTAATCACTTAACAACATCTTCTAAGTCTAAACAGGAAAAAGGAAAAGAATATTCCTGCTGTAATCAAACCACCTGCACCTGCACCTGCACCTGCGTCAATGTTACTCATACACTTTTGTGCTCCATACTGCATTTTGTTTTCAATGTGAAGTTTTCTTCTAACATTAATTGCTGTGCTATATATATTCTCACTGTAACTTTTACTCTTTTTCTTGTGTTGGTGCCTCCCTGTCCAAAATTTAGATTTCTTCTGTTTTTTAACTACCGTGATCGTTGAATCCTGCAGCAGCAGCTGCGTCTTTTTCCTACTGGCTGGAATTAAAATCTCAAGTCAATTAGATTATCAAACTCTGGAACTAAAGAATTTCATTTAGGAAGAAAGACAAGAGCTGTGAATCTGTTCGCCTTTTTTATAATTTAGATTTACTCATTACTTATCCCAATTTAGAGAATTTGATAGCTAGGCTATGTTTGCAAGATGTTATACAAGGCTCTGTTGTAAAGTTCCATAGCTTGCTTTGTAAAATCTGGAGGGTGTACTGTACAAGATAAAAGTATTTATTCAAATCTCGGATTTTAAAAAGTGGAGAAATAGTAGCCTTTTATTTTTACTCAAATATAATTTTCGTTTATCTTTTAAAGAAACACTATTAAAACTTACTACAAATTTATGTGTTTATGTGAAATGTACTTTGTTAGTCAGTCCTATTTTCTTCTTTGGTTCCCTTGAACTTGACATTGACTTGAAGCTTGCAATAAAGTGTCTGCATGTTCAAGTTCTATGGTTGGTTTTCTCGCAGCCCTTCTGTTAAGAGTCCCACATTAATAAAATAAGAGAGAACATATGGGTTTATAAGGCCATGGGTTATTCTTGCTAATTGATTGAATTCAGTCGTTTAGTGCGGTTTGGCTTATGTGCATTGTAGCCCAATTGAGTGATTTTGGTCCAATCTTTGAATATAACCATTGTTATCAAGGCGACGCCTAGGCGTCCGGTCGGTCGGGACCGAACGCCTAATGTGCTCGCCTCGCCTAAGTGTAGAATACAACCCCAAAACTCCACAAAACATACATGGGTAGAACCTACACACTAAGGCGAGTCTACCGGTGTAATTTTTAGTCGGAGAAGTCGCCGGAATCTTCCTCACGCGGCTACACACTAAGGCGAGTCTACCGGTGTAATTTTTAGTCGGAGAAGTCGCCGGAATCTTCCTCACGCGGCGGCGCGTGGTGGCTCCGATGGCGGAGCAGTTCGAGCTACGGCATCGTCCTCCTGTTCCGAGCAAAGCCCATTCCTCTTTGTAGAAAGATTATGGAGCAAAGTAGGAGCAAAATAAGGATGTTTGCATTATTAATGTTAGATCTGATAGTGGGAGAGTAGTATTTCCAGGAAATGAACTCCTTTTTGTCTCAATTCCTATGTATATATATGTGATATCTGTGTGTAGTGATAATACATAGAATACATAGAAATATACAAAAGCTTTCAATTTCACTCTTCTCAAGGCTACAACTTCCTAGAGGAGAGTAAATGGGGCTGCTACAACTCCCTAAAATAGAGTAAATATGGGTGCTACAACTTCCTAGAGTAGAGTAAATATGGCTTGCCTATTTCCAACATACATCATGCCTAATTGCCTATGTAATATGAGTGTGCATGGCTATGTGAGAACTCATCAGTTTGCTGCTATTATTATGGCCTTCTTTGCTTTGGTAAGCTCAATTCAACATCTTCTGCTGCGACAAAAGCTATTACAGTAGATAATTTGTCAAGCACTTTTACATGATAGAGGGTTAATATGTTGTCATATGATAGATAGATAATCATGTCTGTGTGAATGTTTTTCCCAAGAAATAGATTAACTGTGAAACACTAAATTTGGGTGTTTGTTTTTATTAATTTAGGTATCAGCAAGCATTAAGTTCACCAGAGGCATTTTGTCATGCCTAGAATACATTGAGGCCATGCCTTGGACTGAAGAGGAAGAGGAAAAACTCAGGAACGTATTTGCTAAAGTTAAGTTTGATGATGAAACAATATCTAGAGATATTGTGGCCAGACTCTATACCCAAGACTCACTGGATTCTCAACAAAAATTGGCTAGGAATCTTGTTTTGTCAGTAACTACCTGTAATGATGCCAATGCCAGAAATGAGCTAAAACCTCTAGTCAAAGGTCTCCTGTGCAAAAATTCCTTCTATGAAAAGGAGTGTCCTGATCTGAACACAGAGGATATCTTTGCTATTTTTAGGTCTTGCCTAGGTTCACTGGTCACTCTGCTCGAGGAGGCCACTAGCACCAATCCATCTAGGAAATTGGCCAAGGAGAAAGATAAGCCATTGATTGAGCGAATATCAAATCAGGTGGACAACATCAATTGGCTACTTGAAATTTTGCTTGATCACCAGATGGCAGAGGGGTTGGTTGACATGTGGACGCATCAAGTGAAGTTGCTTCACCTGCATAAGTGTGCATCTCCAATGCTTAGGTATGAGCTCAGCCGGGTTTCTGCAAAGTTGTTCATTGCAATGGGCACTAGAAAAATGCATTGTCGGTCAGAAACAAGGTTAGGGTTAATGCAGGCATGGTTCAAACCAATGCTACTGGACTTTGGTTGGCTACAGAGGTGTAAAAAAGGCCTAGACATAAAGGCATTGGAGGAAGCGATGGGGCAAGCGCTCTTAACTCTTCCTTTGAAAGAGCAATACATGCTGTTTATCGATTGGTTCAGGTATTTCTCCAAGAATGGCACTGAATGCCCTAATCTTAGCAAAGCATTCCAGATTTGGTGGCGGAGATCATTCCTCAGAGGCTCGGACCCCTACGCTGTTGAATCTAGGTAATCAGGGTGGTGTTAAGTCTGTTACTTTTGGTATAGTGAGTGTTGTTGTAATCAGGGCAGTGTGGATCATATGATGGTGAATAATGTGAATGAAGAAGAAGCCATTCTAATTTTTATGTCGTTGCCTAAAAAATGCTTGGTAGCTGATTGTGAAGACCTGTCCGCCTTTTTAATGCTGTTTCAGTCCTACCAAATGAAAGAAGTTTCCATGAGCCGTAAATTTCTGAGGATTTTTTTATGGGCTCCACCCTAAATTCATTCATCCCGAGTGCAAAGTGAGTTTTGACTTGATAGCACATTTTGATTGTTGAGCAGTGAGCGAGCAGGGACCCTGAACTAGAAGAATCCAATCTCAATAGTCAATATGAAGAAGAAGCAAAGCTGTCAATCTGAATTTGTGATTCACTTCCTGCTCTGATCATCATCCTACTTATGTTGCTTGCTTGCACAAGTTAATTAGTTTAAAAGTGTATGTATGTATAATGTATGTATGTATCTACTTCGTTAATTAGCTACTTGACTATTGCTTTCTCATTTAATTTGGCTGGCAGGCAGACAGTTGGAATAGAGGCTATTCACCCCTAAATAAATTTCCCCTCATAATTTCTTTCATGCCATGAGTCTATGACACTATTTGATTGGTTATTTTACTTTTTCATTAAAAGTTGGTGGGTCAATTAATTCATAGCACTCAATGATTATAAGACATGAGGAGGGAATTTAGGGGGATAAAGAAGTATTTTCTGTTGGAATATTATTTGTTGTCAACATTTATTTCTGCCACCTCACGGTTTTAGCGCTTATGTCTCACTCTGCAAGCATCTACATAATTATTGTATGCTAAAAATACCCATATGAAAATGCATTTACTTTAAAATTTGCTTACAAATTCTTTCTTTAAGTTGATATTGGAAGAAATTCATTAACCATCCTATGTAATCTGTCAAGGGAACACTTCCTAACCAAGAAATAGCTTGTCTTGTTCTCAAATTGCTTCACAAATGAAAATTTTAAATAAAAAAAAAACAACTCAGAAATTGTTTTACATCATTAAGAATTAAATCAAAACAGGACAACCTCAGCACCGAAATAAAGCAAGTTTTTTAGGGTGTGTTTGGAAATCAGGAAAATGACTTCTAGAAAATATTTTTTGAAAATTGAGTCATTCTCCATAAAATATTTTCATTTCCAGTGTTTGGTTACATTATAAAAAAACTGTCTTGATGTGTTTGGTTCATTTTCTAGAAAATGAGCAGAATTGTAAAATTAAACATTTTAATTGTTTTGTTTAGAATATAACAATATTTATAACAACAACAACAACAACAACAACAACAACAACAACAACAACAACAATAATAATAATAATAATAATAATAATAATAATATAAATGGTGGTAGTGGTGGTGGTGGTGGTGGTGGAGGTATAGTGGTGATAGTGGTGGTGGTGGTAGTGGTGGTAGTGGTGGTGTGGTAGTTGTTGGGCATCGACCGAGTAGGCTTACCATGGAGGGATGTGGTTAAATGGTTAATGTTCACCTACTTATCACCAATTGGTTTTAAGTAGGATATGACAACCAAATATCCAAAGAACTTTGTGGTTACAAGATGGGTGACCTGTTGTGGTGGTGGGGTAATGACGGCGGTGGTGGTGATGGGTGTTGATGGCAGTAGTGGTATTCACATTTTTTACCAAACACTCATTTTCTTTTTATTCACATTTTTCACTCTTTACCAAACACTGGAAACCCATAAATCATTTTTCGAGTTTCCAAAAATACCTTTAACCAACCTCAGTTAAAGCTTGTTAGATCCAGATGGCCATTTGCATTCTATTGCCTCAGCTACTTTAGGCTCGAAAGCTCTTCTCCTCTCCATGGTGTACCTAAACTTCGTCGGACAACAATAAAAGTACCATGTTCGGTCTATTCATCTCTCTCTCAAGATCTAACCAAAATCATCTTTCCTCTATCATGATCTAATATCTATAGTAGCTAGCATCCACATTTAGGGTCCGTTTGGAAACTCAAAAAATGACATTCGGAAGTTATTTTTCAAATTTACTAGTGTTTCGATACGCAAAGAAAATAGGGTCATAGGGAAAAGGGTCAAATAAGCTATCAAACGTTATCTAAAAAGTCAATTAGGTCCTTTAACTTTTTAAAGTTGCAATTACGTACGTAAACATGTCTATTTAGTTCATCAAGGCCCAATTACCAGTTAATGACCTGCAATAATAGGTCACTAAAGTTCCACCTGTTGTGCGGTGATACTCCGATGGTAAAAATCGACGACGACGACTTGCATGTCACTGAAGAAGACGTCGCCATCTCCGGCGACTAGAGATGGCGACCAAATTGGCCGCCTTCTCTGTCATAGGAGAAAGCGATCAGTTTGGTCGCCTTCTCTATCACGAAGATGGCAACCACTTTGGTTTCCTTTTCGGTCGGCAGAGATGGCAACCAACCAATCGCCATCTCTAATCGACTAGAGAAGGCGAATGGTCAGTTACCTTCTCCAGTCGATTGGAGATGGAGACTGGTTAGTCGCTATCTCTGTGGCGGAGAAGGCAACCAAACTGGTTACCTTCTTCTTCCTTGGGAGATAACAATCAGTTTGGTCCCCATCTCCAATGTTGGAGATAGCGACTAGTTTTGTCGCCTCCTCTAACGACGGAGAAGGCGACTAGTTTGGTTGTCATTTCCGATTGCTGGAGATGGCGATGCTTTTTTTGTTGACGTGCTGTTTGTCATTGTCGATTTTTACCACCGGAATATCACTGGACAACCGCAAGAACTCTAGTGACCAATTATTACAGCTCACTAACCGGTGATTGGGTCTTAATGAACTAAATTAACATTTTTATGTACCTAATTACAACTTTTAAAAGATTAAGAGCCTAATTGACTTTTTAGGTAAAGTTCGATGTCATATTTGACCATTTTCCCAAGAAACTAATCATTATGGTCAATGGAAAAGGGTTAATTTGACGAAAAATGTCTTCCTAGATTTTTTATCGAAAGACATTTTTCGGATTATTTATTTTCATGTCTCTCTCATTTCTCTGCAAGCTAGTTTTCAAATTATTATTACCACCATCACCACACCACCACCATCTCCACGACTCCACACCACTACTACCACCATCATACCACGCCACCACCACCACCACACCAACACCACAACACCACCACCACCATCACACTATCGCCATCACCACAACAACAACACCACCACCACCACAATCACACCATCACCACCACCATACCACCATTACCATCACCATTACCACCCCACAACCACCACCACAATCACACCATGATAAGTTCTTATTTGTCTATATTTTCCCCCCTTTCACTAAGTCATTTTGTTTATACATCATTCCAAATTTCATGAGAATTAGTGCTTATTTGTGCTATTTTGCAAGGAGTATGAGTTGTAAAATATTGGAAGCAAATACAAGCATTTTCATGCATTTTGGTGGGCATTGGAGTCAAATGGAGGCCAAATATGAAATTATGTAGATTGATGCAACACTCCTAAGGAAGCCTAAGATTGGTATTTTCAATGGCCTTGCTCATTTAGGCAAACCAAAACAAAAGAAGAGCAAAAGATCAAGGCATTGCAAATTTCGCTCATTTCGACCACTGTCCGATTATTGGACCATATATCAACCTCGGAATGTTCAGATGAGGTGATTCTTGCGCCACTGGAAAGCCAACGTGAAGGGATACAGCTTTGTTGAAGATCACAAAGGCCAATGAAATGGTTTTGAGGGTGAAAAACAGTCGAGAAGTCAAAGCAGCTGCATAGAATTCGGAAATGCAATTTCTAGAGGCCACCCTCACGGCCGTGTGGGTGGCCGTGACCTTTTGGCAGATTTTTAGTGAAAAATGGCAGTTCTAGAGGCCACCTACACGGCCACCCACACGGCCGCGTAGTTGGCCGCGTGACGCATGCTCTGCTCACTATTTAAGCGCGATTTAAGCTTTTTCTACTCGGTTTTCGACCCTATTCGAACCCTAGACTCACCCTTTCACTTCCTTTCATATTTTAGGTTAGATTAGGCTTAGATTTATGTTCTTTAACATTTTTGAAGCTTGTAATCTTGGATTTGAAGCTTGGATTTCAAGATTCTACCTCCCATCTCAATAGAGAAGCTTTATTTCCTTTATCTCTTTCTTTTGCAAGATTTATGTTTATTACTTGTGTTTTTGTGTTCTTTATGCTATTTAATCATGAGTAGTTAGTTTATGGGCTTGAGCTAGGGTTGTATTATCTATCTTGATGCTTAATTTGTGATTATTGCAAAAAAAAAAGGGGAAGAATTCTAACCCAGGGTTCTGGAGTTTATGAAAGATTTGTGTTTGTATATTGCTTATGATTGATGTACACATTCATAGGCATGTATTTGGAGGATTCGTTGCCTTAATGAGAGTTGGGTGATGAATTTAAGACATCCCTTGCATAAACCGAATTTCTTACTTTGAAAATAGGGAAAATTAGGGGCTCTTGATGCATTGTGTTCTTGAAGAACTTGGAATTGATACATCACGAGAGTGAGGCAATTTCTTGTTCTAATCCTTGTTTATTTATCATGAGAGTGACTTATAGATTAGGATTCCTCCGTGCATCCCCTCAATTCCTTGGTTGTGTGACTTTTCCCCAATCTTTAGGTTGTGTACGTTATGCATCTAGAAGATAATGCTCCCTAGCTTGAGTCTCATTTCTTTATTTTGTGTTTATCTTTGTATATACATGTTAGTTTTACCATTCCCTTAAACTTGTTATTTGCTTAGCTTCTTGTTGATTTCCTTATACTAGTGCATTGTTGTTGTTGTTGTTAATCATCTTATATGACAAGTATCCCTTGGACTCATTTGCATATTCAAACACACAAAAAATATAACATATTAAATTTAAAATTTTGTTTTTCAAAATGTAGGCAAATACGCTATATACACATCAAATTTAAATACTTGAGAGTTTTGAGAAAATATACTTGATTAAGGTTGGCCTAAAATGATTAATGCTCAGGAACGACGCTCTATGTTGATAGTAGTCGAAAAATAATACACGCTATCATCTAGAAGGGAATGTTAGGCCTTAATTTTAGGTTAAAAAAGGGAGGGGTAATTTTGTCTTAGGACTCTCTTTTTTTCTTCCTAAAATCAACGGAATTAAAATCTGGGGGGGGGGGGGGGGCATGGGATTCTAATTCCATGAAAATTGAGGAATTGCAATTCCCTCCAACCAAACTAAGGAATTTAGTTGCCTTTGGAATTAGGTGGGAATTAAGTGGGAATGAAATTCAAATTCCCTCCAACCAAACGCCCTGCTTGAGCTTAGCATGGTCAAGATCTCATATGAGAACAACTTTCCATTTGAGATCTTGAGAATAGATCTTGTCCATGCAAGTCATAAATCAATGGCTTGGATTTTGCTTATTTTCTCATTGTTTTGAAATTCTTTTTTTTTCCACAAGTTGTTTTTTTTTTTGGGGGGGGGGGGGGTTAAGGGTGCCATTTTGTGCATTGTGCACATTGCCTATCCCGAGATTTCCTCCTCTATTTGATTTGATTTCTTGGCTTCTTCTTGTCACCCACATGTCTTCTTTCTTGCTCTATTTAGTTCCTCTTTCGACTCTTCTTGGTTAGGGTTTTCCTAGTGTTCATGTGCATCTTTACTCCTGGCAATGGCCATTTGTGTTGTGGTTTGTTTGGTTGATAAATAGGCTCTTGGTGGGAATGGTGGGTTGTTTGTGTGTCCCGAGTTTAACACAGTAATCGGTTAGAGGTGGTGCCTGTCTTACCGGCGTTAGTGGTGTAAAATCACAGTGTACTCTTCTTGGTGTTGGGATGGTTGTTCTACGTTGTTCAAAATTTTCGGCTATTCTTTTGGTTTGAGGTTGTTTTCTGTGTTGTTTATTGTCATTGCTTCTCGGTGTTGATGGGGGACCAATGTTGCTTTGTTTGCAAGTGTGGTTCTATGCATTTGTGAGTTTTGTTCGGTGCATTTCAACACTATTGAGGATTTTTTTATGGCGCTCAATGAAGAAGACTCATGTTTCACAATGATCATAGGCTCAGACCCATTGAACGAATGATGATGATGACTTTATAACCACCCCATAGGAGTTTCTGCGCCGATTGCATAAAGGGGATGCCAACGACTTGCACGCGCTGCAAATGTACTACATATGTCATATCTTGCTGTTTGCGATCAACCTTCATCAAGCTAGGAACATGAAAGCGGTGAGATATAATGGGGATGCACTCATCTGTGCATTATGGGGATGCATATCTTTAGTGCATTTCAAGTATTTTTTTTTTGTGCATTGTGTTACTGGTGAGATCACATCTGTCAGTTGTATGCACTCATCATTAGCGAAAATTGCACACGTTGCTTATACAACATCCTTTCTATCAAGCATTCTATGGATGCACACATTGTTTGTGTAAGATGAGCAGTTTGCTAAAGCGCTCGGTTGTTTGCAAAGACACAATCATGCCTTGAATGTAGGTTCTTACCCTTAATGAAAGATGCATTGGGGGAGAGTGAAGATGACAAATAGTGAAGATGAAGACAATGACAATGTTACTCAAAAGAGAATTAATAATACTTAGAAAAATTCAAACCAAAAGTAGTATTTATTTAGACTACGTTTTAAAACCAAGTATTTAGACTATAGATTTTACAAAGTTGCAAACATTTATTTTTGTGACAATTATAATGAATTTCCTATATTATATTGGATTCATATACTTTGAGTTACATATTTAAATAAACAAATTTGACATTCAATTACCTATGTATAAACTTCTCCTATATAATCTTAGATTGATATACTTTTAAATATTTATTGGGAAAAAGGTCAAATAGGCCCTCGAACATTTCATAAGGAGTCAATTAGGTCCACGAACTTTTAAAACTTGCAATTAGACCCTCAAACATGTCAAAATGAGGCAATGAAGCCCACGAACAGGTAATTGACCTGTTATAATAGGTCATTTGATTTTTTCCGGCGACCGGCGACACTTTCCGGCCACCAGCGACAAAGTCCGACGACCGGTGACACTTTCCGGCGACCGGCGACGACCGAATCGACGCCGGTCGTCGTCTCCGGCGTCTAGCCGCCTTCTCCGCGGAGAAGGCGGCTAGATCTGGTCGGCTGCCTTCTCCGCGAAGAAGGCGACCAGATCTGGCCGCCTTCTTCGCGGAGAAGGAGGCCAGAACTCTGGCTGCCTTCTCCGCGGAGAAGGCAGCCGACCAGATCTGGCCGCCTTCTCCGCGAAGAAGGCGGCCAGACGCCGGAGACGGCGACCAGCGTCGATTCGGTCGTCGCCGGTCACCGGAAAGTGTCGCCGGTCGCCGGACTTTGTCGCTGGTGGCCGGAAAGTGTCGCCGGTCGCCGGAAAAAATCAAATGACCTATTATAACAGGTCAATTACCTGTTCGTGGGCTTCATTGCCTCATTTTGACATGTTTGAGGGTCTAATTGCAAGTTTTAAAAGTTCGTGGACCTAATTGACTCCTTATGAAATGTTCGAGGGCCTATTTGACCCTTTTCCCATATTTATTTAAATATAAACATTGAGCATTAACTCATTCGCGCAATGCGCGTGTAACATGCCATCAACGTATCTACTAAAATTTTGACCATGGAAAAATGGAACAAGTTGAGTCTTCCGGAACAGATAGTTTGAGGAAGTAAGTTTAATGGAGATAAAGTGATGGACTGTTTGTGGGATATTTATTGGGGCTGCAGTTAGATAGGCAATATCGGAGATGGTGTCGTCGTCCGACAGCGGCGTGGCGACGGGGGGTTTGTGGCGAAAACGATGGTTTTTTTCTTGGTAGGGTTTGTAGCCATGGATCGTTTGGTCTATTGATACTAGATGAGAACAATAGTTTTGGGAATGATATATTCTCTTCTCCCAAAAGGTTGAATCCCCAAACCCTAAGGATTCCCCTACGCCCTAGCCCGACAAAGCATGTTAGAGGAGGTAAATCAAGGTAACTAGTGACTCAGCAGACATGGCCAAATGCAGCGCACACAAGGGATATGCCTATTTTGGGTATAATCCCACACTGTCGCCCTCGAGTTTTAAACTTTGGACTCTTCTCTAAAATACTGCCTACTAAATTATTGACGTAAGCCCGTGCAAACTCCACGGTAAATAATATATCTACTATACTAATAAGAGCAAAAAATAAAGTTAGGCCTATTATGTGTAGAAAAAATGACGGTCAAATTATTAAATCAAATGGATGGTTCAGATTGTTTAGAGTTATATTTTTCCTTGAGATTTTCTAATTTATCCTTAATTATAAGATTATCCGTTAAATTTTCCGTTAAATATTCTTTTCTCCGTTAACTTTTAACTTACCTATTAATTTCTATAAGAGAGGTTGTAGGTTCGAACCGCATCCCAATCAAAGTTGGCATACTTGTTGAACATATACTACGAATATGTTAGAGTGTATTATTCAAAAGTAAGTACTCAACTCTATTACTCTTATTAAATTAAATAAATTAGTAGTTACAACAAAAAAATAATACATATGCATTTCTTTAATTTATAATTCGATGTCTACAATGCCTTTATTCAAAAGAAAATATTCATTATCCAAAAATTTAAAAAGTGATATAATTTAATTAGTTATGTTGTCTATATTTTCTACAATGCAAAAATTCCTTACCTTCAAATTTATTAATTAATTATATTCACTACATTGTTCATTGTTTTTTTTTTACACTATCTTGTAATTAAATATCAAACTTATACTACAAAATAATGTTATATATTTATTTACCAAGTATTATGTAAATAACATGGAAATTTAAAAAACAAAAAAGTTTGAAGCCAATCACATTAACTATTTAAGAAGGATTTGTTGACAAAGAATACATTCAAATAATCTAATAAATTGATTTAAAACTCATTATTAAAAATGTTAATTTAGGACAATAGAACATTGTGACACACTTAATGCTTTGAAAAGATGTTGAGACTACAACATTGCTGTAATCAATCTTTCAAATTTAGAAAATGAAGAAATTTCAAAAATAGCTACCGTTGCCGCATTCATTAATTTTGTATGTAAAATATTCATTGTGCATTCTTTAAATATATTAGAACTAATATTTATTTATAATTCATTTCATTTTCTACAATCAACATGCTTGGTTTAAAGGCAAAATCATCATCAATCTTGCCAACAAAAATATTGGTATATAGGATGTAGTCATTATTTACTAATGTTTACAAAGTGGCAAACTCTTTAACTCCATGCATTGTGATGAAAATGCAATAGTGAGTACTCCAAGATTATTATCAAATCCAACGAGACAAATCCACAACTTTCTACATCATAATCACATTGCATGACGCTGCTCTCTATACTACCACAACAACTCAATTGCTCATGACACCAAATACCAATAAAAAAATTTTAAAAAACAAAAGTACTGAACATAAAGACAATGACAATGCTACTCGAAAGAGAATTAAAAAGACTTAGAGAAATTCAAACGAAAAAGTAGTATTTATTTATACTATCATTTTTAGACTAAGTATTTAGATTATCGTTTTTAAAAAATTGCAAACATTTATTTTAGTGACAATTATAATCAATCTTTCATATATTATCTTGCATTCATAAACTTTGAATTATCGATTTAAATAAACAAATTCAACATTCAATTACATGTGCATGGACATCTCTTATATAATCTTGCAGTGATATACTTTGAAATACTTATTTAAAAATAAACATTGTGCATTATCTCATTCGCGCAATGCGAGTGAAAAAATAGTTCTCAATAATTCAAGGGAATGGAAAATAAATTTTAGTATGCCTAGAATACATAGTACTAATATATATAGTACTAATATATTTAGGATGGAAGGGAAGTTAGCAAAGAATTGAAATTTGAAATTTGAAACTTCAATTTCTATTCCAATTTCAATTTGCAAGGATAAGATTTTATCCATTCATTTCAACTGCAACCGCTAAATCAAAATTAATCTATACTATATATAAAAGTAAAATCATCCAATTTCATTTTTCCGCCCAAATTTTTGTAGTCAATTAATTAAATATTGTATTTGTCAAATAATTTATAACACTTTTTTTTGTAAGAAAATGTAAAATGTAAATTAACTAATATCTATTAATTGGTAATATTATTTTTATATTCACGTATTAATGTAATAACATAATACCCTGTAGAAAAGACATATTAATCTATACTATATATAAAAGTAAAATTCTCCTATTTCATTAGCCGAGATCAGATCTCAGACAAAATTCACAAACTCACAAAACATCCAGTTCATCTCATCACTATCAATGGCGCGATCTGGATCCAGCATCTCTCATGCTTCTCGTCAGGTAAACAATGGTCACCCCTCGGGTGATCTTCGTGAGCAGCTCAACAACAATCGCGTGGGAGATCGCCGCGAGGGTGATCTTCGTAGCCAGATCAACAACAATCATCGCCGAGATGGTGATCTCCGTAGCCAACTCAACAACAACCACGATGGGGGCCGCGCTCCCCTCCCAGTGAATGCTGCTCCCATCCAAGCCGTGGATTTCCAAGCAGCAGCGCATGTGATTCAACAAGCGACGGTGACGATGACCCAACTGGTAGCAGGAATGCAAGGCCAGGCCCCACCACCGACACCACCTCCTCCAGAGGTGGAGGTGCAATCTCCAAGACGAGAAAGAACTCAACAGGACGGCGGTCCTCAGCCGAGGAGGGGTCATGAACAACGCCCGACGGTTTCCAGATCTGTTTGAGAACGCCCGGCGGCTTCCAGGTCTATCCGGGATCGACTGGGGTCTGGGGTACAAGGGTCCTCCAATAGAGGCCCACGTTAACAAGAAAGTAGGGCAGTAACTAGACGACCACCCGGAGAAGGGGTGGGTGAATCTGGTGGACCGGCTCCGCGTCACTCCACTAGACACAAAACACCGCAGGAAGACTTTGTTGAAAAACTCCAAAGGAAGATAGACGAATTAGAGAGGAAAGTTGAAGCAAGAGAACACTCACCAGAACCGGAGGTGAGGATGGCTGCTCCATTCTCTCCGGACATAATGGAAGTCCCCCTCCCAAAGGATTTTCGACTACCCAGCAGCAAGGCCTATACCGGGACTTCTGATCCGCGTGCCCATATGACAAGATACAAGGCAGCCATGGTGATGATAGGGGAAAGCGACGCCATCATGTGCAGAGCGTTCCTATCTACTTTGGACGGAACGACGCTGGATTGGTTCAACACAATCCTGGACGGTTCGATCCAAACTTTTGCAGAACTATCCAAGAATTTTTAACCTACTTCTCTGGAAATATACAACATAAAAAGCCATTCTCGCATCTCTGTGGAGTAAAGCAAGATAGGGGGAAAGCCTGCGAAACTTTTTAAGCAAATGGAAAAAAGAGGTCAATAATGTGTATGACTTCGATTCAAAGGCAGCAATCCGCATCTTCATTCAAGCATTGCGGTCAGGCGATTTCCACAAACAACTGAACGCCCACCACCCATGCTCCTATGAGGACCTGATGAGGACAGCCAAGCGGTACGCTGAGGCAGAAGAGGTGGACAGGAAAAAGAAAGATGAGGAGGAAGGTAGAAGGGGTGGGCGACCTGATAAAGTTGGTCCATCCAACCAGGCACCACGACCAAATCAACCACCCACAAAGAAGGGAAGGGATGAACAACCTCGTCTCATTCCACTGCGACATCTGACACCACTAACTCACCCGGTTAGTGTAATCCTAAATCAAGATGAGGAAATGGGATCGTGCAATTTTCGCTAGAGTGCATGAAAGTCTCTCCAAACGTGGATCAATCCAAGTACTGTCGATTTCATAGGCAGGTGGGCCACGATACTGATGAATGCAATGTGTTAAAACGCCATATCGAAGAGTTCATCCAGAGGGGCTATTTCAAAAAATTTGTCAAGCGATCTGGTTAGCAACAACCACGCAACCCACCAAAAAACATTTGGAAGAAGGATGATAGCTCCGAACCATCATCCTCAAATACCAGGATAAGGGAGCATGACCAGCTGACGGAGCGAGATGAAGCTGAAAAAGAAGCAGGGGAGCCATGACAACACAAGAAACAAACCATACACTTCATAGAGGTCCCGCAGGAGGAGACACACAAGCTGAAAGGAAAAAATGGAGCAGTCAGTTATACGTAGGAGAGGTAGTATGTAACACCCCAATTTTCACATCTTGGATTTATTACGAAATCCCTAATAATACATTGCGGAAGCTTACATCTTATCAGCAGAAAACTAGGTGTTACCGCCACGCTTAGGTATCACTCCTATACCCAAACGTTAAGGCTAAACTTACAACCTCAAACAACCACATCAACATTCAAAAGTGTACATATGGAACTAATCCTTCCAGAGTGTCTATTCTAGGATAGAGTAGTCTTCAACCTCGACTCCCATCCTATTCAGAGCTCATCGGCCACAAGGGCCCACGCTAGACTGCATCTAATAAAGGACACAATGAAGTGTAGTTAGCGCGACGGCTAAGTAAGGAAATCCATTGTCACTCAAAAGTAAACAAAGGTTTCGAAAAGAGTGATTGCCTTTTTTGGTCCTACTTTTATTGGCCATTTTTCAATTTTAGTCCGTTTTAGTTATTTTTGCCACATTGAGTCCACATTTATTAAACGCGTTCCAATTTTAGTCCACCGCTAATATTTCCGTTTAGTAACCGTGAACTCCAGGGTTATTTTGGTCTTTCTACATTGTCTCTTATCTTTTTAGCTTTGCCTGGGTTGGTGGTTGCATAAGCATTTCATCGCAAATGCGTGGGAAGTGCATCAGGAATTTCATAAGCAAAGGTAAATCGAAACGGTGCCTATCTCGAAATCCTCCGACGTCGCCATTAAGGATAAGCTTCTCAACCTCCTCGAAGCGACGATCGAGAAAGGAAACGTCATCTCTGGCGGCAGCGGTAGCTTTGACGGACGAAGTAGTAAAGGCTACAGAGGAAGAAGCCATGAAATTGGAGAGGTTGGAGTGTAACACCCCAATTTTCACAACTTGGATTTATTACAAAATCCTTAAAATATAATACATTGCGGAAGCGTCTAACCAGCAGAAAACTGGGTGTTACCGCCACGTTTAGGTATCTTTCCTATACCCAAACGCTAAGGCTAAACTTACAACCTCAAATAACCATATCAATATCCAGATATGTACTTATGGAAATAATCCTCCAGGGTGTCTATTCTAGGACAGAGTAGTCTTCAACCTCGACTTCCATCCTATTCAGAGCTCACGCTAGACTGCATCTAATAGATGGCACAATGAAGTGTAGTTAGCGCGACGGCTAAGTAAGGATATCCATTATCACTCGAAAACAAACAAAGGTTTTCAAAATAGTTTTCAGTAGTAGCAAGGCACGATAACATTACCCATCGATCGCAATTGACCTGCAAACATTCTATCAACAAGCAGTTTCAATTTTTCTCAGTAATTCAAACATATAACACAA
>CP025659.1:31176285-31203121 GCA_003576665.1 Ipomoea trifida
CACCAGTTCTCAGATTAAAACACACCACTTAACCACCACACACCAAATACACATACTATTGCGAATTACAGCAATATTATCTCAAATATGAACCAGATTAATGTTGATAATGCACAGAGTATTGCGAACTACTCCATTCTCGTTTCTCTGTTGGAGTTGACCTATGCGTTTTGTTTAGAACGGAGCGCTCGTTGCTGGTGATGGAATCCCTTCTACGCTCGTCTGGTGTTTGTTGCTCAGTGCTCGTCTACTTCAAGTCTTCGTCGTCGTCTGATCTGGTTTTGAAATTGTAGTGAATTGCCAACATTATCCTTCCCGTTCGCGTAACTAAAGATCGGCGCCTATATTGTTTAGATTAATATGAAGCCTTAGATCATGGGATCTAATGGTGCAAATAAGGCCACACAGCCGCACGGGGGAGACTGACCGCATCTGATGGGGACTCTATATATAAGTGATTGAACATTGAACATCAATACTAAGTGCACCTAATGGTATAATTAGGTGCACTTATAAGTGATTTTACTTGCACTTTTTACTTGCAAATGTGCACCAACTACTTGCACTCATAACACATTTATTTGCACCAAAGTTTGAGATATTTACGAAAATGCCATCGCGTCGTTTTTTTTTTAAATTACATATGATTCGTTGATCTGGACACGTGGACGACTGTGGATCGTTCTTATTTCTCTCATGGGCATCCATTCTCATTAGAGCGCCCCCTATATATGTGTGTGTGTGTGTGTGTATATATATACATACATATATATATATATATATATATATATATATATATATATATATATATATATATATATATATATATATATAGTTAATTCCACCAGAGGTCCTTTGTCTTTGGTTGCAATTCTAAATTTAGTCACAGACTATCGTTTTTGCCATTTAACATCCTAGACTATCAATTTTTGGACAATTTTATTGCTTCCCATTCCGACAAGATCCTATTTTTGGCAAGGGTATTTTTATCTCTGTTGGTCCCGGTGGTAACGGTGTGAGTCTAGAAGGGGGCGGAGGGGGAGGGGGTTGAATAGACTCACAAAGGGGTTTTAAAACTTTTTCTTATCAAACAAGAGATAGTAACGCAGCGAAAAAGTTATACCAAATTTTAGTGTTTACTTTGCACGAGAGTTTTTCTTATAAGAGTTAGTTTTGGGTTTGTGTGAAAGATGCAATGCAATGAGTAAAGGTAAAGAGAGAGAGAGAGATTTTTATAGTGGTTCGGCTGTTAACTAAGCCTACACCACTCTTCTTCACAACTCGTAAAGGTTTGCACTATATTCCCCTTTAATAGTACAAACTCCTTTGCAACGTGCTCCTTTGATCACTTAGCCCGACAGCTTCATTGTTGTAGGTTTTTCAACTTCTCCCAAGTTTACTCCGCCTCTTTCTACTTCACTTGTAGAGATGGTTGAAAGGTTGTGATGTTTCTCCAAATTGAAATTCTTGTGATTAAATTTCTTGATGAACTTTTTGAATCACACAAGAACTTCTTTCTACTAAATATTGCTTGTATGCTTTTTAATATTTTATCACACTGAGAGCAGTTTTCTTGCTAGACAATTTTTCGTTTTTTTTCAACCTTGTCAAAGTGAGATGGAACAAGGGTATTTATAGGTGAAATTTCAGATCCGTTGGAGGGACTGTGAAATTCAAACCTATTATCCAGTGTGTAATATCCAATGGGTAAGGTTTTCACCTTTTTTCAGAATGTCAGTACTTTTCTAGCCGTTTGTTCTCTTTTGTGCAAGGACAATTTGTCTTTTGTCCCACAAAAAGTTGAATATCATTAAATGTTCCTTGGGATCGTTGCATGGGATCCGATTTGACATTCAGTTTTAAACCCATTCTCAAGGCAGTAGATAAGACAACTTTCAGAGAATGTCTTTGCCCTTATCATATGAGAGAATGATTGACCTTATCATTCCTCTTAGAATTAAAGCATGTGCTCCATCTCAACTAAAAGCCTAAGCTGATAGTTGGACTGCACATATTATATTTATGCTCACACGCCCCCTCAACGTGTGCGGTGGATTTCCGAGCGCAACACGTGGAAGTCTCTTTTTGAGGGTGACGCGGAGATTCGAACCCATGATCTTTTTGCATGGCTCTGATACCAAATGAGAGCTTGATTGATCGACTCTGTGAGAGAGAGAGAGAGTTACAGATAATAAGGTTACACTGATCTACCTCTACAATAGGCTACATACTAGGAGTCTGACTCTAACAATAATATACTAAGTCTAATATTATTTACATGACTAACATGTATAAACCGTAAATGTATATATTGTTAGTAAGAAGTGTAATGCTATGTATACATTTACGGTTTATACATGTTAGTCATGTAAATAATATTAGACTTAGTATATTATTGTTAGAGTCAGACTCCTAGTATGTAGCCTATTGTAGAGGTAGTTCAGTGTAACCTTATTATCTGTAACTCTCTCTCTCTCTCTCACAGAGTCGATCAATCAAGCTCTCATTTGGTATCAGATTAGCGTTAGGTATCTCCCGCTTCCTCTCCCCTCTTTTTTCGATGGCCAACAACGATTCCGAACGCACTGTCAGCGCCGCCGCTTCACCGGCGCCGGCAGCCTCCCACAATTCCCTCATCTCCGCCCTTCACTACGTTTCCATAAAACTCACCGCACGTAACTTTTTGTTTTGGCGAACCCAAATTATCCCGTTCCTCAAAGGCCAAAACCTTCTCAGTTATGTGGATGGAACCAACCTGCCTCCGTCGCAGGAGCTCGTCGCTACCAGCGGCACGACGCAAGAGCCAGCGACCGCCGATGAGGCCTCCTCTGCCTTCGCCAATCCGGCGTACGCTGTTTGGTCGCAACAGGACCAATCCATCATGTCCATGTTGATTTCCTCCCTTTCCGAAGAGGTAATGTACCTTGCGGTTGGCCGCACCACCGCAAGGGAGCTATGGCGATCCATCGAGATGGCGTTAGGATCCTAAACACGCGCTCGATGTCTCAATCTCCTTGTTCAGTTTCAGTCGCTGAGGCAAGGTGACATGACCACCGCCGAATACCTTGGTCGAGCGCAACTCCTGATCGAGGACTTATCCTTGGCTGGCCGTCCAGTCTCGCTCGATGAACAGAACCTCTACGTGTTTAGAGGACTCCGGCCTGAGTTCAGATCGATGGCGGCTTCGCTCGTCGTTGCTGGCAAACCAGTGACGATTCCGCAACTGTCGGACTGCTTGCAGGCGCAGTAGTTCATTTACGCCGATGAGCTTGCGCTGGGCGACGCTGTGGTTCCTCCTGCTCAGGCGACGGTGATGGCAGCCACCCGCGGTCGCAGGCCGCAGCCATCGCGGCGGTGGTGGAGGTCGTGGCAACAAGTGGTCTCACCGTGGCCGCGGCGGGCAGAATCGCGGTGGTGGCGGCGGACGTGCAGGATCGCCGAGGTGCCAGATCTGCCGCTCACACGGCCACACAGCAGTCTACTGTTAACGGCGTTACTCCGATCAACCACCGGCGCAAGCTAACATGGCTGCTGTTGGCGACGAAGGACTCCCCGTGGATGCGTCGACATGGTTGCCGGACACGGGAGCTTCAGCGCATGCTACTCCAGATCAGTCCATGATGTCGCATTCGGAGAATTATTCCGGCACAGATGTACTCCCTCCGTTTTTAACTCGATTCCCTCCGTTTCTAAATCTCTAAAATTATCAAACATTCTGCATGTACCGCAATTATCTGCTTCGTTATTGTCTGTTAGTAAATTCACTACTGATAATAACGTTTTCTTTGAATTCATCCAACTTTTTTTGTTGTCAAGGATTGCCGCACGAAAGCGGTTCTGCTTAAAGGTTCCAATTCGGGTGGCTTGTACACACTATCCGTTCCCCGGGCTCACTCGGCTTACCTGACCGCCCGGGCTCCTTCTGTCATCTGGCATCAACGTCTAGGCCACCCGCATGCTCGTGTCATCCAGCGTGTCCTTCAGTCATGTCCGGTTGCTCCACAAAAATTAAGTTCACCAAGTCTTTGTACCCCGTGTCAAATGGGAAAGTCGTCTAGATTTCCGTTAGAACGAATAAAACATTCTAGTTTAAATGCTTTTGATTTGATTTATTATGATATTTGCGGTCCGGCCCTGGTTATTTCAGCTGGTGGTTTTTGGTATTTTGTGCTTTTTGTAGACGACCATACACGTTATTCATGGTTATATCCTTTACGTGTAAAAACCGACATTTATAAAATTTTTGACAGTTTCAGGGCTATGGTAGAACGTTTGTTTTCACGTTCTATCAAGGCCATTCAGCCCGATTTGGGCGGGGAATATCGCCGATTACATAGTCTTTTTCAATCCCTTGGAATTGTTCATAGACAATCCTGTGCATACACGCACGAACAAAACGGGCGAGTAGAACGCCGTAATAGACACATTGTTGAAACCGGCTTAGCTTTACTCGCCCAAGGGTCTGTCCCACTAAAACATTGGGACTCTGCCTTTGAAACTGCTACCCACTTAATCAATCAGTTGCCATCATTAGTCTTACAGTTTGATACTCCACACTACCGACTGTTCAAAACCCCACCCACATATACTTCACTCCGGGTCTTCAGGTGTCTGTGCTTTCCTCACCTCCGACCATATAACCGTCATAAACTGGAGTTCCGGTCAACACCCTGTGTCTTCTTAGGTTACCCTACGTCCTTCCGAGGGTATCGATGTTTAAATCTTGATAATGGGAAAACCTTTATCTGTCGGCACGTCCGTTTTGACGAGACTACTTTTCCCTATGCTTCTGTTGTTCAGGGAACAGGTGACAAAGCACCCTTAACTAAACCGTGGGGCTCTAGTCCAATTGGTCCGGTGCAAGCACCTGTTAGTGTGCCATCTCCTGCTCCGGCTTTACCACCGCCCGCCCGAGGGACAAAGCGGCGCAAAACAACCCTACCGCAACAGCGTGGGCACAACATGCGCCTACGTCGCATGACAAAGGGCACCAGTGAGCAGTTTCAGGCTCTCACGGCTAACGTCGCGGATCCCACATGCTACACTCAAGCTATTGGTCATCCACAATGGCGTGATGCCATGGACAAAGAATTCAATGCCCTCATTCATAACTGTACCTGGTCTCTTGTTCCTCCCAAACCAGGTATGAATATCATTGGGTGCAAGTGGGTGTTTCGTACTAAACGGAAAGCCGATGGCACAATCGAGCGATACAAGGCTCAATTAGTGGCCAAGGGGTTCAACCAGGTTGCCGGTGAGGACTTCTACGACACATTTAGTCCTGTTGTTAAACCAATAACAGTACGGCTCTTGTTTTCTTTTGCTGTCTCACAGGGTTGGACACTACGTCAGCTAGATGTCCACAATGCATTCCTGAATGGACACTTAGCCGAAACCGTCTACATGCGGCAGCCGCCAGGTTACGAGGATCCGGCTCACCCTGACCATGTCTGCCATTTGCAGCGCTCACTGTATGGCCTCAAACAGGCACCCCGAGCATGGTTTAAGTGGCTGCATGATTTCTTGTTGTCCACAGGCTTCTACGCTTCCAAGACTGATGTATCACTTTTCCACTACACTGATGGTACTGACCGGGTGTTCTTACTCGTCTATGTTGACGACATTATAATGATGGGGAACAATCCTGTATTAATTGATAAACTGCTACAGAGGCTCTCCAACACGTTCAAAATCCGCGACCTTGGCGCACCAAGTTCTTTTCTTGGGATTGAAACTCTACCCGTTCCAGGCGGGTTAATTCTGTCTCAACGTCGGTATATGAAGGACTTATTGACTCGGGCCGGCATGTCTGATTGTAAGCCCCTTGCGACACCAGCGTCTGTTTCTCATGCGGTATCTTCGACTACTGATGCGTTTGATAATCCGACTCAGTACAGACGGCTAGCAGGGGCACTCCAGTATCTCACCATCACCCGCCTCGATCTCTCATATGCCGTCAATCGGCTTTGTCAGTTCATGCACGCTCCAACAGTTGAGCACTGGGGCTTACTGAAGTGGGTTCTTCGGTATGTTAAGGGCACGTTGGATCACGGCTTGCGTCTATCTTCGTCGACCTCAGCTGACATACATGCTTATTCCGACTCCGACTGGGCCGGGTGTCCGGCTGATCGCAAATCCACCAGTGGTTACGCCGTCTTTATTGGGGCCAATCTTATCTCCTGGGTATCTAGGAAGCAGCGCACGGTTGCTCGGTCGTCCACTGAGGCTGAGTATAAAGGGTTAGCCGATGTTACAGCTGAAGTCACCTGGGTCATCTCCCTGCTGCGTGAACTCGGATTTCACTCTGGCCGCCCCACGACACTCTGGTGCGACAACCTCGGAGCTACGTACATGTGTGCCAACCCAGTGTTCCACGCCAGAACCAAACATGTTGAGATAGACTACCATTTCGTTCGGGACAAAGTTGCATCTGGGGATTTTCTTGTCAACTTCATCTCAACAAAGGATCAGCTGGCCGACATCTTCACCAAACCGCTTCCTGCGGCCCGGTTTGGGATTCTACGAGGCAAGCTCAATGTTGTTTCTCTACCACCATGCGCTTGAGGGGGTGTGTTAGTCATGTAAATAATATTAGACTTAGTATATTATTGTTAGAGTCAGACTCCTAGTATGTAGCCTATTGTAGAGGTAGTTCAGTGTAACCTTATTATCTGTAACTCTCTCTCTCTCACAGAGTCGATCAATCAAGCTCTCATTATACATACCATAAGCTATACTCAAAATGTGACATTTATGCCATTTATATATATATATATATATATATATATATATATATATATATATATATATATATATATATATATATATATATATATATATATATATATATATACACACACACACATAAATACATAATTGTCCTTCCTCCTAGCATATGTATCCCTATCATATCATTACTATACTACTAAGACATAATTAATCTTCTCATCACATAGATTTTCATGTTCACAAGTTAACAACAAATCATAACCTAGCTATCAATTATCTAGTTTCAAACAACCTCAACCAATTAAAGGGATTCCTTACCTCAACCGGGTTACTAATCTCGTAGAAGACTCTTGTAGTTGATTTTCCCCAATTTCACCTTAAAACCCTAAAATTCCACCAACATCATAACACATAATTTTAAGAAATCTTAACTTAGATTCATGTTCTAGGAGGGAAAATAAAGCTATTTACCGAATAAAATTGGAGTTTTACCGAATATTTGGAGATCTATATATGAAGTATTGCTAGCAATGGAGTCTTGAAGCTTGATGAAGATGATGAAGAATTCCCTCCACCCTCTCTCTCTTTTTTTTCGGCAATAGCAAGGGGAAATGGGAAAAAAATGAAGACTTAGTCATCTAATTCCTTGCAAGACTTATCCAAACATCCCATTTAATTAATCCCTTTTTATTCACATGGTGAAATAGTGTGACACTTGTCACAATTCTATGGTAAGTCTTAAAAGATAAGATTTGCTAGACAGTTAGGGACTAAATCAGATGAATTCTCGGTAGAAACTAATTCAAATCAAATAATTTTCGAAACTAAAAATTTACTCCAGACTGAAACTCAAAATTGGGCTAGGTTCGGTACACCGCGAAATTTCGCGATGTACGATCAAAAATAAATTTTTGCTGCTATGGGCTAATTTAATTAAATAGGAAATTCAAGAATAATAGTATGGTGTCTAATAATTCATTTCCTAGGATAATCGGGTCCGAATACCAGCTCCTTAAATTCTTACAGCTCGTGACCGGTACGTAGATCGCAGCTTATCAATAACTAGTCTCACGTATAAAAATCCTTCTGAAGTACCGAGAGATCGTCTCATAAATGTCATAGCCTAAAAAAATATTTTTCGAATCCTAAACTTATCGGAATAGACGAGGGGTTACATAGTGAGATAGTCGTTGAGGTTATCAATTTTCACAGGTTCCTTGGTGATCAATGAGGAAACCACTATGCGATATTCAGGGCGGAGACTCTTAAATAAATAGAGATTTTGTTCATCCAAATCAATTGGCAGGTCAGCTTCAACAAGTAGTTTAATCAAAACATTGATTTTGCCAAGATACTCACTAATTGTGAAATCCCTTGGTGCAAAAACTACGGTTAACTAATGAAACTCAAAGAACGTGTCTCAGAGGAGGATCCAAATGCAACTTCAATAGCTTGCCACATGGCCTGGGATGTCGTATTCCCCACTTCAACATACATAACCTCATCAAATAGAGACGAGATGAGCATGAACAAAATAGAAGAATTGTAATGGTTTAATTACAAGAATATAATTGTAATGGTTTGATAGCTTATTTGACTATGTTAAACAATAGAATAGCAAAACTAAGTATTCGTATATATTTTCTGTGTATTAAATCTACAGGAGAGTAGAGCTATATATACTAGTGTAGAACTAACCCTAGCCACACGTTACTAACACTAAAACCTAGGGCTAAGAGTAGATATCTCAACTAACCCTTATATCTCTAACATCCCCCCTCAAGTTGGAGCATAGATTTCAACATGCCCAACTTGTTACATATGTGTTACATGAACCATAAGACTCCAAATCTAGAACTATAAGTCCTGAACCTTCGAACCATGCTGTACCAAGTCAGTCCACAATGCACCTTGTCCGCACCAACAAAGCTTCCACAAAGCTACAAACCAGGTCAAACACCACAACCGCAGCGCACCTGCCTCTCACACCCCACACCCTTATCACCGCTGTTTAACACCGCAGCGCACCAGCCTCTCACTCCACAAACCCTTATAACCGTTGCCTACCACCAGTGTTTTCCCGTTTTCTTGTTGCGTGCACACAAACTAGTTCCTCCTGAACCATTCTTCAGCCGCCGGCCTTCCATAATAACCGCGACATATGCTAGGTCCACACCACCCCTGGCACCTGTGCTGCCCATCATTGCAACACCCCTATGCAAGGACTGCCTCCAACTCTCACACCTTGGCACTGCTCCAAATATGATACTAACCTCATATTCAATTAACTTAAACAAGTCAGAAAAATACAATAATAAACTTTCAAGACTGACACGATAAACCAAACTAACTCAAAATAAATAACCTACTGCCTAATTATTTATTAGCTTCCAGCTTCCACCCCAGCAGCCACACCATAAACCTAATAACCTATAGCCTAGTTATTCCCATCTTCAACATTTCAACATCAACA
Organism: Ipomoea trifida; assembly: GCA_003576665.1. Lineage (NCBI taxonomy): Eukaryota > Viridiplantae > Streptophyta > Magnoliopsida > Solanales > Convolvulaceae > Ipomoea > Ipomoea trifida. The sequence goes on from CP025659.1 coordinate 31,185,488, forward strand.
ACAGCCCCACCAACCACAACCACAGCCATTGGCAGCCACCGCCAACCACTGCCGGAAAGCTTCACCGGCCACCACTGCTCGCCACTACTGCGGTTCTTTCACGGCCATACAGGCGTTGGAAATTGCACTATCAACACTTTCAACGATAACAAAATCTCCACACAAAAGGACGAAGGGCCAGCAACCATCCACTGCTACTACTGGACCTTTGGCGCTTTGCTGCTGCGAACCTGGGGAAGCCGGCGAGAGAATAGGGGAGAGGGAGACTTGATGGTTGAGATACCACCATTCCAGATCTACCGGTCTTTTAGAGACAAGCGTACCAGACCAACCGTCGGTCGGAGCAGCCGCCATAACAGTGCACACGCGCCGGCGCATGGTGTCGGAGACCTTGAACTGCGGCGACGCGTCAGACCTCCGGTGGCTGCTCCGCTTCCTCCGGCAGCGTCGCCTCCTCACTCCGACCAAAGCCCACTACCCAGTCACTCAATCTTGCTTTGATACCATGTTAAACAATAAAATAGCAAAACTAAGTATTCGTATATATTTTCTGTGTATTAAATGTACAGGAGAGTAGAGCTATATATACTAGTGTAGAACTAACCCTAGCCACACGTTACTAACACTAAAACCTAGGGCTAAGAGTAGATATCTCAACTAACCCTTATATCTCTAACAGACTATATATATATATATATATACCCTTATAATCAGAGCCAATAATGTTAGACCCTTAACTGGAACTAAAAAATGTTGGTGTAATAGACTGCTATAACATATTGTACTTTGTGTTCTTCTTATTGTGCAACCTCCAATTAAATTCCTAATATATCCTAATCTTTTATAATTTTACCAAAATTTTCCGTTAAATATAACGGAAGTTTAACATTAAATTCTGTAGGCAATTTGTTTCTTTATTGCAGTTTTCAAACAAATTGGCAATATTCTATAATACAATTCTGTATAGATTCTTAACTTAAAATTAGAATATTGAAGTCTTAATAAGATTCTATAATACAATTTTGTATAGATTCCTAACTAAACCATTATTCTACCCAAAACAACAGTATATAAACTCTTCCCTCTTCACTGTTATTCACCCAAAACTAAACGTAACATATTCTGCAACACACCATCTACTTGACATTCTATAGGTATGATTGTTAAAATATTATCATGCTAATTCTATTATTTGTATTTGTACTCATAATGATTACATATTTTTTTAAAACAAAATAAATCAATGATGGTATACTCATTAATTAGCATAACTTCAATATTGTTATTTAAATATATCTATTGTATAATCTGTTCATCTATACTTGTATCCTTGTATGTAATGTTGTGGCTCTCATTATATTCCTCTATAATCTACACATTTTAGTTATTCCTAACTCCCTAATCTATGATTTTTGAATTTATGTTGTGGTTCCCATAATATTATTTCATCACATCCTTTATGAACATATTTTCTATGACACAAGGATATTAGTAATGACAAATGCAGTAAAGTTAATTGATATTGACACACAAACTGTGGGCTGGAGTTGTACAGTTCATGTCATTAAAAAAAACGAACCAAAAAACGCTATTGGAATGCCTGAGAAAAAGTATATGCTCATCGTAATTGAGGATGAAACAGTAAGTAAATAGTAACACTAATTTAAAAATACGCATTGGGCATTGGTTTAATCGCACAACGCGCGTGTGCTAACTAGTATATATATATATATTTGTAATCACTTTATATAACTCAACCGTCCGCATGTCCAGAATCAACGAATCAGATGTAATTTGAAAAATATGATGCTGTGGCATTTTCGTAAATAACTCAAACTTTGGTGCAAGTAAAATATGTTATAAGTGCAAGTAATTGGTGCAGGTTTGCAAGTAAAAAGTGCAAGTAACGAGAAGCATAAGATCGACGGTGACACTGTGGACTTCGGCAGTGGTTGGCTTTGGCGTTGAAGAAATATGAATGTTGTTCCATAGAGAGTGGAATACATAAGGAATAGAATATTAATTATATTCCATTGTTTGGTTCACTTAAGGAATAGACATCAGGAATTGTATTACGGTGTTTGATTGATTTAATGAATAAAAACGGAATAAGTATTCAAATGACATAAATATCCTTCACACTGAATATTATATATATGTGTGTGTGTGTGTGTGAGAGAGAGAGAGAGAGAGAGAGAGAGAGAGAGAATAACAACAACAATAATAATAAAAATAATTAATATTATTATTAAACATATTTATATTAAAATGAGTTATTAATTAAGGACGGTTCAGATATAAACAAAGATATGTGTGTGTATGCATAATAATAATAATAATAATAATAATAATAATAATAATAATAATAATAATATATTATTATTATTATTATTATTATTATTATTATTATTATTATTATTATTATTAATGACTTTATGTATACACTTCAATAAATATAATGTATTATATAAAGCCATATTATTTAATTAATTACATTATATATATATATATATATATATATATATATATATATATATATATATATATATATATATATATATATTTATAAAAACATGCGCAAAAAAATGTATTTTTGGTATTATAATACAAAAGCTATTGCTGAGTGCGTGGGAATAGCTAATATCGGGGACGGCCACCTAGGAGTGACTATTCCCTCTGCAAAGGGAATAACTCATTCACAGAAATGCTATTCCGGTGAATAAAAGATCATGACAAACAATGAAATATGTCTATTTCCGGGACTGCCTATTCCATGAACCAAACATGTTGTTAATGTTTTAGTGATCTTTTTATACATACATATGTTTGTATATAGCAATGATGTATTAGAGATTATGAAAAAAATTATGGGAAAGTTTAAAGGTCACAACTATACCACTTGACTATAAAGTCTTTAGCATCAAATATATTCCTTAGAAACATTTCATATGAATTTAATTGATAAAAAGTATCAAACCTCCTCCTAAGTCCTAACTCAATTGGGAAGGGGTACGGTTAAGCCGGAAACCTTTTTTTTAAAGGTCATAGTATTGTATGTTTAATAAATTAAAAAAAAAAAAATTACTATGTGGAGGAAGTGGAAGAAAAACCCTAAACCACAATACTGTAAATTGTAATGTTCTATCGCTAACGTCTCCTACTTGTCTAAGTTCCCGCAAAAACTTGTTCCATAGAGAGTGGAATCGGAGGTATCAAATCTTTTACACATAACAAATGAGCAAATACCAATTTTGGTCCCACAACTATTAGTAAAATGACAATTTTGGTCCACATGTTTAATTTCTACCAATTTTGGCCCCACGACTATTGTTTTAGTACAAATTTTCATCCACGACCAAAATTTATCGCGCCGGTCACCTATCCATTTAAAACGTGCAAAAAATCTAAAATTGTTAATTGTATTTTCATCATTTTAAACTTAATATCTCAATTTGAGCATGAATAAATGAATTTAAGTCCTAAGATTGATCAAAATTCACAGTTTTCCTCCTCATTTTACTTTAATTTGAGAAGGAGAACTGTGAATTATGATCGATTTTAAGTTTTAAATCTCTTTATTCATGCTCAAATTGGGATATTGAGTTGAAAATGACGAAAATACCTTTAAATACTTTAGATTGCGGCACGTTTTAAACGGATGGATGACCGACACAATGAATTTTGGTACTAAAATAGTAGTCATGGGATCAAAATTAGTATTAAAACAATAGTCGTGGGACTAAAATTGGTAGAAATTAAACAGCTCCTTACCAAATTGTGTATATGCATACATTTTTTCCCGTTTTCCTGTTCTACAAATAACTTAAATTTTTGGCTTTTCTCGATTGTTGGAGATGACTTTGGGGTGTTTCAGTTCATGGAATTGATTTCATGTTTCGTCATTGAATAGTTCGAGTTTGGGTATGGAGCAACCTTAAATCTCCAGGTCAGCTGTCCCACCCAATTGAGGTGCCTACAATCCAGCGAGGAATTAGCCATTGTGTTCGACGGTGGAGACCCTGGGTTACACCAAAAAAAAATTGAATAGTTCGAGTCTTTAATTAGTGGCAGCTGAACTTGCTTCAAGAGGTTAGAAATCTTAAGTTTGTATTGAGTAACTAAATAAGCAGAAAAAATCATGGAGATTTTGAGTGTGTGATTGTATGACAAGTTTTTAAAGACAGTTTGAAGCTTCGCCTGCACGTACTTCAACCACCCAATAATCTCTGTTTGGAAATTGTAATCCATTCTTAGGATTACAAGCCTAATCCCCCAATACTCGGAGAAATTGATTGCACTGTTGCTTTGCAACAAATAATTAGCTAGCTTAGCCTAATAGCTAACTAAACCAAGCTCTGAATGATTCCTTATTTCTTTTTTTTTCATGCTAATGTTTTTGTGTTATGATTAATGGGAGAGTAGTGGGTTTTCTTAGAGAAATTAAAATGTAGTGATTTGTTACAGTAGTAGGAATTGGGAATTGCCGGATTCTTTTAGAACTCTGCTCTTAGAATTTAAATAAATTTTCAACTGTGGGTTGCATTATGGAAAAGAAGAAAAATGGTATTTGATGACATTTTATACTGTTGTTACTGTTTTGTTTCCCTGGTTTTCTTATGTTTTGGTTGCTAAAAATCATACTTTTAAATTGTGTGGTAGTTTGTAGTAATTAAATCATTTTCTTTCTTTTATTTTGGGTGAAATTATATAGTAGAATCTTAGATTTATAGTGAGCATGCTTTTCTTTGTAAAAGTGTATGGTTTCTATAGGCCAGAGAGCTTTACTGTTGAGAAACAATAAAGCACATAATTTAACTGAGGAAGGTTTGACACCTCAGGACGAAATTTCTTTTAATCAGTATAGAAATATGGGTAGAAAGGATGTGAAGAAGCATTCTGGATTTCCTGCTGATAATTCGGCTGAATATCTATTTGTTGTAAAAACTGCTGATGGCAATTTTAAAGCTCAAATGTCCTGTTTGGTTGAGTATAGTTTGGGATGAATTGCAATTCATTGAATTGCAATTCATTGAATTGCAATTAGTGAATTTCCAAACTACACTGTTTGGTGGGAGGGAATTGCAAGAATTGCAAATTGCAATTCTACAGAATTGCAATTCCTTCCAAATGACGAATTTCAATTCATGGGTATCCTATGAATTGCAATTTGGTGGAGAAGATGGGCAATTGTGTTGGTGTAAAGACAATTTTGTTCCTCCTCCCATATCCTTTGTCTTTTTATTTTCTTTTTTTTTTTTTAATTTAAAAATATTATTATTCTTTTTAAAGAATCATTATTATTATTATTATTATTATTATTATTATTATTATTATTATTATTATTGAAGGAATTATTGTTATTATTATTATACTTATTATTCGTATTATTATTATTATTTTTGAAGGAATTATTATTATTATTATTATTGAAGGAATTATTATTATTATTATTATTATTATTATTATTATTACAACATATACTACAACATAAGGGCATTTTAGGCATTTTAGTACATTGACAACATTAGCTCACTGTTGTACTGAAATCTTCCTTTAGGAATCAGATTGATCCAGAAACTGAAAAGTACTTTGCAGAGATTACAAATGTCATAGAAGACAAGGAAATTGACTTAGAAGAGCGGTCGGTTATATGTGGCAATGCATTAGAAGAAACAAGAGGGAAAGAAGTAGAACTTGCAACTGATTATGTAATAAGTCATACATTGTAAATTCTTCTGGAGGGCTGTTCTCTAGATCACCTTTGTGGTTTTCTTCATAGCTGTGCAAAGAATTTCTCCCATATTGCAACAGACAGATCTGGGTCTCATGTTGCTGAAACAGCTTTGAAATCTTTGGCTGTGCACCTTCAGGATTGTGAGCAACTATCTCTTATCGAAGAGACTTTGAGGAAAATATGTGAGGTGCGAAATGGAGAACTTATGTTACAGTTAATTTCTTTGTAGTTTTCTCGCTATTCTGTATGAAAATATCTTTGTTGTGATTATTTACTATGGTTTAAGATTGGTCAACCATTCTGGGATAATAGAAAAAACACCAATTTGTGCAAGAATACTTAATTTTTGCCACTTTTTTACATCAGGAAATTATTGTCAATCCTGTTGATATAATGTGCAATTGTTATGGATCACATGTGCTTCGGAGTCTTCTTTGTCTACTGAATGGGGTGCCCTTAGAACAATTCCATAGCACAAAGTCGGCAGTTGTACTAGCAGAACGGATGAATTTTAAGGTCGAACTCTGGTTAATTTGTTTGTATCTTATTATCTCAAGTTTTCCTATTGCTTCTCTTTTTTGGTCCTGAGAGATCTTGAGAACAAATTTCTGTCATTATGATTGAGACTAAATGAAACTTCACAGGAATAAATCAACCACTAACTACCCAAAATATTATCTAGACATCTACTTTGCTCCTCAATGTATTACATTATCGTCCTACTCCTTTTACATGCTTAATACTACACCTGTACTTCCATAAGTTTATTAAGTTATAACACATTTACATAGGATAGCTATTAAAATTTTTCCTCCATTAGTTTCCACTAGAATGGTAATCTCTTTGAATTTAATTTAAGCTCTTTGCCCATTTTACAGGTTATCATCGAAGTTGCTCCTGAAACCATATACAAGGAGTTATTACAGAGAGCCTTTAAGAACTCATTGTTTCAGATGTCATCTCATCATTGTGGGAACTTTGTTGTGTAGGCTTTAGCTTCTTTGTAATTCCCATGGTTTATTGTTGTATTGAGAAAAGAGTTTATTACCGAAATGGTCCCTCGACTATTGCGAAATTACCAATTTGGTCCTCGACAATTTTTCGTGCCCAATTTAGTCCCTCGACTTTAAAATTTTTAACCAATTTGGTCCTCCGTTTATTTTACCGTTAAACATCCGTTAAATCGGGATCAAATTGGTAATTTTACTATAGTCAAGGGACTAAATTGGTAATTTTTCAATAATCAAGGGACCAAATTGGTAACTAATTTTTCACTGAAATGGTCCCTTGACTATTGAAAAATTACCAATTTGGTCTCTCGACTATAGCAAAATTATCAATTTGCTCCCGATTTAACGGATGTTTAACGGTAAAATAAACGGAGGACCAAATTGGTTAAAAATTTTAAAGTCGAGGGACTAAATTGGGCACGAAAAATTGTCGAGGACCAAATTGATAATTTCGCAATAGTCGAGGAACCATTTCGGTAATAAACTCTATTGAAAACATTAGGGGTCGTTTACTAACTTGGAAAAATGGAGAATTTTCCAAAAAAATGGAGAATTGAAGAAGTGGAAAAATGGAAAATGGAGATACGTAGCAAAAAGAATGATAATTGCACACCACTCTATCTCTTTCTGCATATACACACTCATGTTTATATTTTGTTGCGTAAACCTTCTGCAGGCATTACATTTAGGTTTCAGAAGCACAAAAGAATGTTTAATGATTTTAAAGTTTTTTTTTTTCAATGAATTGCTCATACTTACTCTTGTAAATCTCCCTTCCCTTTGCTACTAGATTGACTTGATTTGGGGGGAGCTTGGAACTAAATTAAATGACCTACTTGAAATGGGCCACTCTGGAGTGGTTGCTTATGTTGTTGCTGCAACTCAAAAGCTCCATCATCGTGAAAAAGAGGTTTGTAATTTGTGGTCAAACATGTTGCCTTTAAATTTTTCTCATTTTTCTTTAACATTTTGTAACTTATGGAATTTGGAGGGTGGAGATAATCAGCCCTAATAAAATTAAATGGTCTAACCAAACCTTTTTCTCTATTTTTGGTTAATGTTACAATGTTGTCAGGCACTTGCTTCCGTTGTTTGTGTAGAAAATGAGCATCTCAAGTGCATTATTCCACGCATACTGTTTCTTCACAACTATTTTAGATCTGAAGACAAATCTAACTGGAGTTGGCCAAATGGCACTAGGATCCATGTTGTTGGCTCTTTGATCCTGCAGTCAATTTTTAGATTCCCCAGTGTATGTGTCTCGTTTTCTTTTCTTGGTTTTTATTTTCAATTTCGGTGTTTTTCTTGGTCCATTTAGGGGGGAGGCAGGTTTTATTACATTAGTGCTACTCTTAAAAGATTCCTCCTATTGACATCTCTATGAGATGACTCCATATTTGGGGAAAATACAGAGAGACAAAAAGAAATAAATGGTTCTGCTTGTTGAGCATATAATATAAACATAAATGTGCAGTCTAATTATCAGCTTAGACTTTTAGTTAGATGGAGCACATGCTTCAATTCTGCTCTTGTTGGATGGAGCACATGCTTCAATTCTGCTCTTGTTATAGTGTTCTATTTATTTCTAGGCTTCTAGCGGATCTAGTTTTTTAAAAACTTTGTTGCGTTATAGCATCATTTTTGGTGTTTTGGTTTTATCTTGCAACCAAATTGTGACGTTTCTGCTGGTTTACTCTTATTGTTGAATATTAGGAAATCTTTATTGAATATTAAGAAACTCTTAGTATGTTGGACTTAGTTTCCTATTCCTATTAGGATAGATTTGGTATGTAGTTTAGTATATATAGAGGTACATAGGAACATAGAGAACAACCTATTGTAATCTTTCATTATATTATATTCATATATATTCTCTTATTCTCTAATTTCTCACCTACTTTGCTTCTGCATAACTGGTTGTTATTCTCTACCTGCCAGACCTTTCAATCCCTTAATTCTAACACTTATTAACAAGTTCTGAAAGCAAATCAACTTCAATTTTACTTGTGATTTGAAACTCTTACTTTTCTTTATTTAAATATTGTCTCCTATAGGAATTGATGACTAGTCAATTTTTATTTACTTATGATTTGGAACTATTACTTCTCTTTGTTAAATTTTTTTTTGTCCTATAGGAATTGATAAAGGCTTTCATTTCTAGTATCACATCTTTGGAAGAGCATCAACTTCTTGAAGCATCTAATGATCCATGTGGTTCACGTGTTATTGAAGCATTTCTAAACACAAATGTTTCTGCAAAACATAAGAGGAAGCTATTGATCAAGTACATATTTAGATCTACCCTTGTAACTCTATTTGACTATTGGATTGTTGATTTCAGGCTTGAACTAATACTATATTCCCATGACTTCCATAACTTTTTAGGCTTCAAGGACATTTTGGTGAACTCTCAGTTCATCCATTGGGATCGTTTATGATTGAGAAATGTTTTAATGCAAGCAACTTGCCTCTAAGGGAGAAAATTATTTCAGAGATGTTACCATTGCAAGCAACCAGGGTTCAGGAGGATGTTAGGGTTCAAAGGCTAAAACAAAGAAGTCGGCCAAGAAGCAACCATTTGAAAGTGGAGGATTTGCTAAGCATTCAATGGATGATGATTGTTTGAAAGGGAAAAATAAAAAACTAAGAACTGAAAAGGGTAACGATGGGATTGATAGTGCCAGTGCAGGAGGATGTTAGGAGTCGGGTATCATCGTCGGGTTAGGATATGGCGCAAATCGGCTCTAATGACGGCTCTGTTAGAGACTCTTCCGAACGGACTGTTTTCGAGGCTGCCATATCCGCCCCGGTGCAACCCCACACCACTCTCTCATCCGCCCACCACTTCGTATCTATCAAACTGACTTCCCACAATTATTTGTTCGGGCGGTTTGTACTCATGGCCAGTCTCACAGTCGAGTCTTGCTGCGTTGGTTGCAGCTCGTGCTTCTTCTTCGCTTTGGCATAATAGGCTGGGTCATCCACATGGTCGTGTCTTGCGTCAAATATTGAAGTCCTGTTCACTTAATTCTAGTATTAGTTCGGGTTTATGTTCGGCTTGTCAGCTAGGGGAGTCCTCACGGTTTCCCTTGCCTCGAGTCCTAACCAACTACATCTACTAGACTCCTAACAGAGAAAGTGAGTATGATGAACCCTCAAAATCTAGAGACAAAAATGAGAAGAAAAGATAGAGAAGAGAAGAAAAAAGAAAAGAAAAGAAAAAGGAAAGACAAAAACTCAAAGTCATCTAAGAAGAACAAAAATGTTGAAGGGTGAAAGTTGGAAATTTCAAGGGTTCCCTACGGCCACCTCCTTCGTAATTCACTTGCTTGACTTGCCCAGTATTTTTGTTTTGTTTTCATTGTTAACAGGGTTAGTATGTCCATTTTTCTGGGGTGCAGAATACTCAATGTCCTTGTTCTTTATGAAATTATAATCTTTATTTTAGTTGAATCTTTAAGTCAGGGCTGATAAACTGATCACAAGTTTGGATATTCATGCAACTAACTACAATACAAAAAAAGGGTTATACTAACTTCTCTGACTAGTTTTACATATCAAAAAAATTGGAGGCCTCTAACTATATTATTGAATGCCAAGGAAGAGCCATGCTTCAAGGACATCAAGGTTGAACTAATCAAGATTGAACTTGGTGCTTCTCCAAGCTCATTCTGTGGAGGCTACAAGAAAACTTGTGAAGAGGTAACCCTCAGCATTTGGATTCTGGAAAATTACTTGGTTTGTGTTAGATTAGACCTGATTGAATGCATCTTAGTAAAGTTCAAATTGTATATTTTCCACATTATATTCTGGCCCAGACAGCACAGCCTCCATGTTGGCATTTTATATATGTAAACTTTTATAACAGCTCTTCATAGAAAATTGGCCACTGTCCTAGCTCCTTAGACCAAATGAATTTGTCTTCATAAATACTATTAAGAATAATTAATTAATCTCACTCTCGATCACTTAGCTAGGCTCATTGACAAGAAAGAACGCAAGGAACTAACTCACTTTGGCATGTTCGTTGAAGGTGGTACCGGTACGGTGGTTAATCATTTCTATATGAATATAGGATGGAGTTTGGGGATCCAGTAGCCACGAATCAACCAGGCCGGGCCGGCCAGATTTTGACAGACTCAATCTCCACCTACACCTAATTTTAATCACTTCTTTGCCTCAAGGATATGATGCTTTTCCAAACAAAAGAGCTCTGGGAAGGAAGTTTTTGGAATTTATACATACATACATACATACATACATACATATATATATATATATATATATATATATATATATATATATATATATATATATATTCCTTTTTAAGGTGCGTAATTTGTATGCTTAAGGTGCTTGAGTTGTTGAAACTTAAGTGCGTCATTTTAAAACCTTAGGTGCGTGGTTTGTGTACTCAAGGTGTGCCATTGTAATGCTTAAGGTGCGCAGTTTTCTTTAAGTACGTTATTTTCCTTCTTAAGGTGCGTGATTTGTATGCTTAAGGTGCGTAACCGCACAACCGCATGGGAACCCTTCCCCACACTTGAACCCTTCCTTATATATATAACTTTAGCATTATAATGTATTCTGGCCACAAGAAAGCTAAGGACGGGTGCTAATAAACAAGTCTCCATGCTTGCTTGCTGATGATCGAAGTGCAAGATTATACTCTCTGAAACCATATTTTTTAGGAACTCAATTCTTCCATATTGTTGTAGTTGATTATGCTTGTTGGCCGTTAACTCTTAATCGATGAACTTTGCAGGACAAACAATGTTGAAATATGAAATATACAAGAGAATAGAAGATGCTAAGAATAAAAGACAAGAATTCAGGGAATCCCAAATGATAAAAAATATCATTATCACCCTGCCTTGCTATATATATATTATTCCATTTGTCTCATTTCATTGGTCAAATCAACTCTTTATTTATTTATTTTATTTGGTATTTTTTACTTATTTTTAAATTGAGTTTATTACTGAAATGATCCCTTGACTATAACGAAATTACTAATTTAGTCATTGACTATTTTTTGACCAATTAAGTCCCTTAAATTTAAAAATCTTAACCAATTTGACCATCAGGAATAACGCTCGTAATGATCTAGTTTGGAATGCCAAGCGATTGAACATCACTGAAATACAGACTCTAAGATCTTATCTTGTTAATGGCTGAAATTCTGAGTATTTGCAACCCGTGCATGATGATAGCGCGATATGCCAAGTTGATGCAAGTGTTTACCCCAATAGTGGAGAAGCGTTTTTGGGATCATTATGGAGTTTGTTGCTACAAAAGGAGGGGCTTTACATTGTCCTGGTGATCCTCACACAGCTAAAGCCTTAGCCGTAAAAGAACCACTTTCTTGATTGATTGAAGCTGGTTTGTGGCATGATAGTGTGTAAATGGATTGTCCCAATGTTTGTTAGCTTCTTAATAAGCCAGCTCTTGACATTTCATATGCATGCTGCATTATCTCAAGTTGTCGATCTCTTGCTAGGCACTTTGGGACAATGTCCTTCCTCTCTGTGCGTATATCAACGAATTTGTTAGCCCACTCCCTAGCGAGGGCAACAAATTCTTAGCATGATCCCTCTATTTAGTTTTCTTATGTTCCTTCTTATATTCAACACTTGTTGCCTATTAAATATAAGTGGGTTTCTTTGTAACCCCTCGTCATTTCCGGATCAAATTAAAATTCAAAAAATATATTCTTAAGCTAAGACATACCTGAGATGAGTGACCGAAGCATCAAAAGAATTTTTTTCAAGGAAAAATAGTTATTAGTAAGCTGCGATCTACGTACCGGTCACGAACCGTAATAATTTTAGGAACTAGCATTCGAACCCGTTTGACCTCAAAAATGGATTTTTAGACACCCTACTATTATTCTGGAATTTCCTATTTTATTAGATTAGCCCATAGCAGCCAAAATTATTTTTTTATCGTAACATCGCGAAATTTCGCAGGATACCGAACCTAGCCCGATTTCAAGTTTCGGTCTGGAATAAATTTTTGGTTTCAAAATTATTTCTATTTAAATTATTTTCTACCGAAACTTTATCTGTTTGGACCCCAACTGATAAATTTCAAAATACTCCATTATTTTATCTATTTTATTTTTTCCATACAAAACATTCCCCTCAAAATGGTAAATGTTGGAGACATGTTTTATTCTTGTTCCCTTCTTCTTAATTCACTTGGCTGACTTTCTTCACCATTTCTTGGCTTGGCCGAATTAATCAAAGAGAGGGGGAGAGTGAGTTTCATCATCTTCTTCATCTTCTTGTTCTTCAAGTTCAAGTCCATAGCCAACCTTCCTTCATAGCTTCATCAAACCATAGGTAAACCTTAAATTTTATTGGATAAATAGCTTTAATTCCTTCCCTAGAATAAGAATCTAAGTTTTGATTTTTGATTCTTGTTGTTATGATGATGATTTAATTGAGTTTCTTACAATAATAGTTACCATGCAGTATCCAAATGTCACCGTATGAAGCCTTGTATGGACAAAAGTGCAGGAGTCCACTCTGTTGGGAAGATTTGGTTAGTCCTGTGATACTAGGACCTGAATATCTGCAAGAAATGACGGAAAGGATCAAATTGATTCGAGAAAGAATGAAAGCCGCACAGGACCGGCAGAAGTCGTATGCTGATTTAAAGAGACAATCAGTTGATTTCAAGAAGGTGATAGGGTATTACTAAAGATATCCCTACAAAAGGAGTAATGAGATTTGGGAAGAAGGGGAAACTGAGTCCAAGGTACATTGGACCGTATGAAGTACTAGAAAGAATTGGGAAAGTAGCTTACCGATTAGCACTACCTACTGTGCTAGATCGAGTTCATAACGTGTTTCACGTGTCCCAATTAAAGAAATATGTGCGCGACGATTCGCATGTGCTTCAACCAGAGGTGAGTAAAACTCTTGGATTGAACTATGAAGATTATTAAGGTTATTATAATGAGCATGCGGTAATTTCTGTAGGAGATGACTCTGGACGAGAACTTATCTTACGAGGAAAGACCAGTGAAAATCTTGGATACTAAGACCCGAGATACTCGAAGAAAGTCCATAAGAATAGTCAAGGTATTGTGGTCCAACCATTTGGTGGAAGAAGCCACCTGGGAGTTGGAAGATGCCATGAGGGAACGGCATCCCGAGTTGTTTAACTAAGGTAGGTAGAATCGATCTACTTGTAGTATACCTAAGTTAATCATGTGCTAATTTGCTACATCTATTTTCTGTTATGAGTAGTTCACCCTGAAACCTTAGAGGCTAAGACGGAAGTTTCGGGGACGAAACTTTTTTTAAGGAGGGTAGACTGTAACCCCTCGTCATTTCCGGATCAAATTAAAGTTCGAGGAATATATTATTAAGTTAAAACATACCTGAGATGAGTGACAAAAGCATCAAAAGAATTTTTTTATAAGGAAATATAGTTGTTATTAAGCTGCGATCTACGTACCGGTCACGAACCGTAATAATTTTAGGAATTAGTATTCGAACCCGTTTGACCTCAGAAATGGATTTTTAGACACCCTACTGTTATTCTGGAATTTCCTATTTTATTAGATTAGCCCATAGCAGCCAAAATTATTTTTGATCGTAACATCGCGAAATTTCGCAGGATACCGAACCTAGCCCGATTTCAAGTTTCAGTCTGGAATAAATTTTTGGTTTCAAAATTATTCCTATTTAAATTATTTTCTACCGAAACTTTATCTGTTTGGACCCCAACTGATAAATTTCAAAATACTCCATTATTTTATTCTATTTTATTTTTTCCATACAAAACATTCCCCTCAAAATGGTAAATGTTGGAGACATGTTTTATTCTTGTTCCCTTCTACTTAATTCACTTGGCTGATTTTCTTCACCCATTTCTTGGCTTGGCCGAATTAATCAAAGAGAGGGGGAGAGTGAGTTTCATCATCTTCTTCATCTTCTTGTTCTTCAAGTTCAAGTCCATAGCCAACCTTCCTTCATAGCTTCATCAAACCATAGGTAAACCTTAAATTTTATTGGATAAATAGCTTTAATTCCTTCCCTAGAATAAGAATCTAAGTTTTGATTTCTTGATTCTTGTTGTTATGATGATGATTTGGGAACTAGGGTTTCAAGAGAAATTGGGGAAAATCCATCAAAAGCACTCTTAAAGCCATATTAACTACTTTGGAGGTAAGGAGTTCCCTTAAGTTGGATTAGATTGCTCAAATTTGAATAATTGATAGCAAATGATGAAGTTAGGAGTTTTATGAATATGTTTCTATACATGATTATGGTTGAATATGCATGTACATATCATATCTATGCCATATAGGCTTACACTTGTGAAAATAGTGAAAGGAAAAGCAAGGTAGATTCTGGCAGTACGTTTCGTGAATTTCTGGGAAAAATCCGTAAGGTATTTTGACCCAATTTTTTTTTATACATGTAGTTCTATAAGTGTAGAAGCTGCATATAAAATTTCATAATTTTTGGAGTAGTATAAGTGTGGTTTCAAAAGTATTTTCCAAAACTGGTCCAGAGAGAATAAAAATCCGGACAGCACACTGCCAAGGGCAAAAATGGAATTTTCTGTGTTAATCCGTGAACCTAGGTGACCAAAACTTTTTATGAACATTAAGTACTATGAGTTAGGGTTCTACCATAAAAATTTCAAGTGAAAAAGAGTTCGGGAACTATTGTTACCGGCTCAATCTTTCGAACCGCGCCATGCTGAAAATTTCTGGACAGAATCTGTTATAAACAATTTTTTTTACAAAGTATTTTTAGTGATAAAGTTAGGTAAAGATATTAATGTATATATATGATATGAAGGTATGTTCATGTGTTATATGTTCAAGATTTGTTAATCGTAACATTGAGTAAGCGGTGATGGTTACGCTTAATTATCACTATGGGTGATAATTAAGGTGCTATCTAATTGACTAAAGGATGGAGAAATGTTTCCAAAGAGAGGTAAAACCTTAGTTTCTGAGCAAGAGGAGGAGGACCTTGATTAACCCACGGGTGGCATGTGCTCTGCACGAAGTGCCCTTGCCCAGCGGTTGCATGTTAAAGATTATGCCGTATGACATCCAATTCATACTTATGCGACGTCTAGTCGCTGGGTACTATATAACTCGTCGGATGCGGTATTCCCACGGGGGTGTGCACACTTAAGGTATAGTTACCCCGATGATTGCGGGCAGGTTTCGTTTTGACGGACCCGGTTAGGCCAACTGGGAATCATTTTAACGTACCTGGTGCCAAGGGATCAGCGTTAGATCGAGGGATGACCACTACCCCGATCAATGATCCAAGTGGTCAAAGAGGGAGACAATTAGAGTGCTCCGAAGGCCTCACACTTACGAAGAAGAAACTAAGTGGATTTTTGTAAAGAGATATGGTTACTCTGTAACTGATAAGATAAGGGAATGATGAATAATTGGACGCCGTGGTGTGCCAGAATATTCTCGATCTACGAGATGGAAATTGATGGAAAAGTTCCTCGAGAAAAACGGTTGAAACTAGTTGAATAACTACAGGTTTGACGGAAAGAAAATGTTATTTCATATTTCTTTTTAAGGGAGGTTTGATTTGACTAAATCTTATGATTTCTTCCATGTACTTATATGTTTCGCTATGTTGTCATACTTGAATAAAAATATATATGTTTTCGAAAACCTTTATTTAAGTTTGAGTGATCCGCGGATCTCCTTGCTTAGCCGTCGTGCTAACTACACTTCAATGTGTCACTTTCAGATGGAATCCAGTATTAGTTCCTGCAGTCCGACGAACTCCCCCAGTTCGTCGGAAGATGAGAGTCGTAGCTTGGACTACGATGCTTTTGTACAGCAGTTGATTGGCGAGGACCCCTATGCACCTGGCTTTGTTCCTACAGCTCCTCACGGCTCACCAGTTGTAGATAGTGACTTCCCTATCCCTGATGGTCCTGATGTGCAGGCCTCTTTTGGCTTTTACCCTATTGAGGTGTTGGTAGGGAGCGACCCCTTAGAGTTCATAGTCTAGTACCCTTACCCTTGGGACCCCAGTCCTCCTAGGTATTACGAGGAGTGGTCTATGGTTGTTGTTACTTCCCGCTTCCTTGACCATATCACTTGGTATGAAGGGGAGTGGCATCTTGTCTGGGGTGAGTTCACAGGCCCGACGTACTCTCAGATCGAGTAGGCAGGGTGCATGGCAAGTCTGTAGGGGTTTAGACCTTTTTGTGTAGATAGTTTTTGTAGCCAGGGGTTGACTGATCTTGACTAGCAGGGACATGTATGACTCTAACATTATGTTGACCATTGGGCCAACCTTTTGGACAGTTGTTTTGTAAATGTTAACCTATATATATATATATGCCTAGATTATGATGTTGAGTTGTGAGGTATTGCTGTTGTGTGTTTTCTTATAGCCTGTGCACTTAAAGTGAAAGTTTTATCAAAAAGGTGATAGACTTCATTCTAAGTGTGGCGGTAGCACCCGGTTTCCCGCTAAGAGGGTAAGCTTCCGCAGCGTTATATTACGCCTTTTGTAATAGTTGTCAGAATAGGAAATCGGGGTGTTACACATTTCCTTATTTTTCATGCACTTTACCGCTTTTTTTAGGAAATCGAAAGTACCAAAGAGCAAGCCTTGAAATGGAATTATGAGGAAGCAAGCACAAGCTGAACAATGGCAAGAGCAGAACCACCAGCTCCACCACCACAAGTTGAACCTAATGCAAGAGGAACAAGGGTCCTCCGAGACTTAACTCATGAACAATTGGCGCTTGTGGATGTGTATAAGTCAGAGAATTTAATTGGATGGAAATACTTTGATCCGAGAGTGCTAAGGGAATTTGGGTTTGTAGACATGGTAAATGGACAACCGCAATTGAGCAAAGTATTCAAATGGAGAG
>CP025659.1:31226541-31241933 GCA_003576665.1 Ipomoea trifida
CAACAAGAAGAAAATGAGCAATAGTCCCAACAACGTGAAACATCTTTGAGAAAATTGGAAGTACAGGTAGATCAAAATGCTAAAGCTTTGCAAAGTCATGTGCCAGGTGAGTTGCCTAGACAACCTGAAGATGCTATGACTGTTTTAGGAAGTGAAAAAATTGTTGAAAATAATTTAAAAGAAAATACCATTCTTAAACAAAATGAAATGTTTGAAAAAGTGAATAATGATGTTGATGTTGTTATTTTTGTTAAGGATGAGCCTAAATTACACAAATCTGATAATCCTTATGTGCCTCCCAAGCCATTTGTGCCCCTAATCCATTTTGATGTTCAAAATGACAAGTCAACCGTGACTGTGGTTGATGAAACTGTTGAATTTTCTAATTTGAAACCTATGAATTTGCCAAATAAAGCTAACCATTGTTTTGCAGTCAAGGGGTTGGATTCTGCGCAGAAAAATAAGTTGGAGTTTGATAAACTCCAAAAGGAGAATCTTTTGAATGGCGTTGATAAGAAAACAAGTTCATTTCATTTCAAATCTACAAGGCAGATGAGAACTCCACAAAAGAAAACATGAATCATGGAGGACTTTCTTTATCTTCTTTTCTTTCATCCCACAACATTGGAGACAATGTTGAAAATAAGTGCAGGGAAGGGACTTGGCCTAGAAATCACAAAATTTTAAATTTCAAAATTTTTAATTTTCTTATGTTTATTTTTATGAAGCTTTTTATTTTAAAATTCTAGCATTAGCTTGAGCTTTACCCTTGTGAATATTTTGAATAGCTCATGATGAAAAAAATGTAGGTTTTTGTCAACCCTTAATGTGTATACTGCATGTGGCTAGTTGTTAATCGCTTTAACTATATATTTTGAATAACTTTATAAAAAAAATTAACAAAAAAATAAAATAAATAGAATTTGAAGATCACAAATACCCTTATATGTTTTATGCATTTTCTTTGATAGATATGTGGATTTCACTTTATATTATCTTTTTTAAATTCTTAAATAATTCTTGAGTGCTATAAATTGTGGTGTAGTTTGTTGGTTTCAAGGATCACCTTTGTGGCATAAGTGAAAAAATTATATAAAAATTGAGAGTGTTTTATTTATTAACTTTATTTGCAATAAATCTGAGATTCTACTACGCCGAATCAGCCACCTACACATGTACCACAAAGAAATAAATAAGTGTTGTGGTTTGGTTCATGAGTACACACATAATTGAAAATCCAAACATGCCTGGCATAAAATGGCGAGGCTTTTTGGGAAAGTTCTCTTTGGAAAAAGTCATAACAGAACAAATAATGAGTAAACTTTGGAAAAGACGAGCATTTGCAATTCAATTTTCATTTTTAATAAATACCTTGATCCTTGTATCCTTAATGTTTTTGCACCTACACTGCGATAGAATATTTTCGAATTTGGTTTAGGTTTATTTTGTGAAATTTTCATATTTATTTAATTATGATTTTTGTTTATCTCATATAAGGGTGGCAGAACACAAGTACACATCTTATTTGTAAATAAGCATACTAAGGTTATTTAATTTCTAGTCAAGTGTTTTATGCACTCTTTGAGTCGGCACTAATTTGTATTAATAAGACTATAAATTTGACAGGCTATTTGGGTAAAGCTCAGTTTAATGCTTGATTTTCATATTTAAATTTCTTTTGATTCTGTTTAATAATGTCTTTGCTTGAGGGCAATAAAATAAATAAGTGTGGGGAAATTTGATGAGCTTTATTTTTATTGTCCATTTATATAAACTATTTACAATTCATTTGCACTTTTTTAATTAATTATGTACATACTTTTATTTATTTTAATTATTATTTTTGTTTTGGGTTTTTAGTATTATTATTACAGTTATTATTATTTTTAGGTTAGTTAATAAAATGGGTTAGTCCATTAGATTAAGCCCAGCATCTTCTTAACCGCAAATTATGCCGTGGACCCAGGTCCACCTTGCAAGGTGGACCTGGGTCCCGTTTCACTATATTTAAAAACAATTACTAAACATATAGCCCTTAAATGTGTGAATGTGGAGGCTTCAAATTGTGAATATGGAGTATCCGAATTTGTGAATGTAAGGTTATGAATGTGTGAATATGGAGTATAGAATTTGTGAATGTACAGTTATGAATGTGTGAATCTGTAATAGAGTTAACAGAGTTCTAGCTGCCTTGAAATGTGTGAATATGGAGGTTTCAAATTGTGAATGTGGAGTATAGAATTTGTGAATGTAGAGGTATGAATGTGTGAATCTGTACTAGAGTTAACAGAGTTCTAGCAACTTGTAGCCCTGTAATGTGTGAATGTGAAGTTCCAAAGTTGTGAATATAGAGTATAGAACCTGTGAATATAGAGCTTTAAATGTGTGAATGCATAACAGTGGTAATATAGTTACTAAACATATAGCCCTGTAATGTGTGAATGTGGAGTTTTCAATTTGTGAATGTGGAGTATAGGGTCTGTGAATGTAAAGTTTGTGTTTTGTTACGATGAGGAGACGCCGTTAATTTAAAAAAAAAAAAATTTAAAACGATGTCGTATTGGACCCAGGTCCACCTTGCAAGGTGGACCTGGCTGGGTCCACGGCATAACTACTGCTTCTTAATGGCAATCCATCCAACGAGCACATTCCTGTCAACAATAGCGCCGAACGAGAAGCTTGGGGAGAAGAGCGAATTAGAGCTTTACCTGGTCTTTGGGAGATCCGGCTCATCAGCGGCGACGGTTGCGCGTTGATATCGACGGGCTAAGCAGTATAAAAGGGAAGCCAAAGTTCATCGTTTTTCAATGTGTAGTAATTGTTTAATTGTACCAATTGAATTGAGTTTTGCCCTTTGATCATATTTTAGTAATTGGTTGTGTTACTGGGTGATCAACTTTAACATAATTGACCTGAATTGAGGGAATTCTTAGTGGTAGAAATCAGGCCTATTAATTCCATGCTCCCACGGGTAAACGAGTAGATAATTTGATTGTTTTATCAGATTGACTATTTGGTTCATAACCCGGGTATTCCGTAAGTTCTTCTAGGCTAAATGAGTTTTAATTATTTTAATCTCCTATTCTTAAGTATATATCTTGAGACAAATTGTTCCTGCCTTTAAGTGAATATTAATTTATATAAGCACTGAATTTAGATCTGGTTACGATAAATTATGGTATATTTCCTTAAGAAACACACTAGCATTGTAAGAATAATCTTAATATGGCTTTAAGTCCTAAAGCTTTGTCGTGTTTTGAACAATACATTATGTAAACTGCTAACTGCCTACTGTTAATTTTAAAGAGAAAAACTATATGATAGGGGTTTTTCTGTTTTCCAATTTTTTTTTTTTTTTTTTTGAAATATGACTCATTTCTCCAGTTACTAAACGCACAAAATTTGTCGTAAACTTTAGACATTGTTTAGAAGTTCCCTGCCATTATACTTTTGAGCTTGAAATGAGTTTTATGATCATAATTACTGTCATTATCGGAAACTACATGTAACCATTTCCTCTAGTCTCTAGAGATAGCTGCTTCCTATTCATTTGTCATGTGCATTGCTTTTAGTAGATGATTATCATGAATTGCTCAAAGAGAAAGAATTATGCATATTTTTATGTACAGATTGTAGACTGTAATCATCTTACTACCAGTGTGCTTTAATGATTCCTTATGACATTTGATTAACTTGTTACTACAATTGCCCTTGTGGAGAAGTTGATAGTATACATTACCACTTTTGCATATTTTAATATCTTAATCACCTTTGCATTTCATTTTATCCTTGGTCAGGAATCTCATGGCCGGACTGTGGCATCCTTGTCCAAGACTGAAGAAAATTTGTCTTCTTCATTGTCAAATGTGACTACTTTGGAAAATTCTTTAGCTGCTGCTGGTGAAAAGTACATCTTTATGCAAAACCTTCGTGACTTTGTTTCTATTATATGTTCATTTCTGCAGGTATGGTGTATATAATTTTTGACTTGCAAATTTCTGTATTTTATTAATGCTATTTTCTTGAATTGTACTATTGTTCTTACATTTTTGAAAAAACTCTCTACTAAAAGGGAAGCCAAAGTTCATCGTTTTTCAATGTGTAGTAATTGTTTAATTGTACCAATTGAATTGAGTTTTGCCCTTTGATCATATTTTAGTAATTGGTTGTGTTACTGGGTGATCAACTTTAACATAATTGACCTGAATTGAGGGAATTCTTAGTGTAGAAATCAGGCCTATTAATTCCATGCTCCCACGGGTAAACGAGTAGATAATTTGATTGTTTTATCAGATTGACTATTTGGTTCATAACCCGGGTATTCCATAAGTTCTTCTAGGCTAAATGAGTTTTAATTATTTGAATAAATGTATTAAGCATACGAATGATTAAAGCACGTGACTGATTCTGAATGCCATACGGATTAGTCATATAGCAGTTAGAACGAACCCTTAATTTGGTTGGCAAGTTAAACTAATCTGCAAGATAAGTAATGGTAATTGATTCATGTTCCTAGTCTTTTATTCCCTTGCTGTTATTTCATTTCATGGTTAAACTAATCTGCAAGATAAGTACACCTTGATTCTCAATTAGCTTTGAACACTTTAAATTGTTAAGTTAGTTTAGTTTTAAGTTATTAAATTGCATTGTATCATTTTCCTGTGGGTTCGACCCTTGCTATTGCACATTATCACTACAACTGATTCGTGCACTTGCGAGGACATTATTAAAATTGTCCATCAAAGGTTATTTCAATTTTTGACAATTGATTTTCCCATGAAATCTAGAACCGAGGTTCATTACGTGATTTCAATCATGCAACACACAAGTTACATTTTTGTTGGTCATTAGCATTTCTCAAACAAATGCAACATATGCACAAAGCATATAACATATTGAATCATACATCAAAATTATTTCATAAAATAATATGCATGTATATCGTGATTCAATACTTCTCAATGGAACATACATATTTTTAAAGCAATAAAAATATTACAGGATACTACTACTAATTTATTTGAATAAATTCAACAAGATAGGAGATTACAATGGAAATAAAACTTCCTAATCTCTATCTCGTAGTAGTTCATCACACCGTGTGCTTTTGTTCCATTTGATCAGCAGTCCACTCCCTCGGGGTGGTCTCATCACAGCACATCGGAATCTCGGTTGTGACCTTTACTCGTCCAACCATCCACCGTATCCATTAATCCTAGCAAAGTTGTCTTCAACTTTTTCACCAGGATGACGGTTTGCATCGTAGTGACCTTTCACCTTCCTCACATAAACTAGTTCAGGTTTAAGCTTTCGCTTAGCCTTCCCTCGATTATGATCGAAGTCATTGGTCACACTACCACAGTCCTCGGACCATGTGGTAATCACGCCACTGGATCCTCCATGGCTATTAGTCGATCCATTTGGTACCGGAGGTACCTGCACCGTAGGAACATTTTCCGTGATGCCCACACCGTTCCGTGAACCAACATTCACCGGTGCTTGGGACTGTGCAACAACGTTGCCGTTCCCTCCATTGTTGTTCGTAACAACATCATTACCGTTCTCGTCCCCGTTAGCAAACAAAGAGAGACCTGGATTTTCCATTTCTCCGTGGTATTCGAGAATAGAAAAAGGATAAATAAGGTTTTAAGTTTGTTGGGAAACAATTCTTGAAATACCCAAGAAAATGGACGAAAATAGAAAATCCACTAAACAAATATTACAAGAAATATTACAAAATTTCAAGAATTTAAACCTACAACAAAGGTTCAATAAACCTGGAATACAAGGGACGGGGAGAACGGACTTTTGGAGTAGTTGTAAGTACGAGTCGAGTTGCCTCTGTCCTTAAAACCTTATTTACCGCCTCCCGAGGTGCTGGAGCGTTGCGGTCTAGGTTTCCCAGGATAAAACGTACTACGATCCGCCGTTTGAGCACACAAACTTGGATCCGGCGAACGAGAACGTGGGATGAACACATGTGGCTAGAACGAAGGAGGAGCAGAGTTTCGAGGTTCAAAAACTGATTTCTTGCTTGTGTCTCATCATTAAAATCTCCTGCTCAACCTGGAAATATATAGTAGAGGAAGTGATAAAATAGCATAGATAATGACATTCATTCCTCACATGTAACCTCCTTCCATTAAGCACGAATTTACTTCCCACTAACAATCCATTAATAAGAAATAATGGCAGGATTAATTACATTAATTCCTTAATGCCAAAGGTCATTCTTATGAACGGTCACAGTGGAAGTGATACGTCGCTACTGGAGATCACTACGAGTTGCCCTGGAAGCCACGAGACATCGCTCGTGAGAGAGGTTCGAAGCATTAGCTTTCGAGAGGTCCGCACGACCGGCTTCCTTCGAGATATTACGTCGCGTCTCTCAGGCGTAACTCGCCCGCGCTTCGCTACCCGCGGAGTGCCGCGAGACATCGCCGATGTCTCGCACCCTGCCCAAGTTCGAGACATCAATGTCTCGAATAGCCTAGGAGAGCCGAGACATCAGCGATGCTCGCGCTGCCTAGCTTTGCCGCGGCGTTCCTTCGAGAGATCAACCTCTCAAAGGTTTGCGTGGTAAAGAGATGGAAAACTGTTCGGAAATTCGGCATAACTTAGCCCGCAAGGCCGCCAATTTTCCGGACGACATTCGTGCCCGCAGGTGTCGGCGCACACAAGTTCAAGCCTTTCGAACTCATTTTTGGGATTTGATTTGCACCCCCCCCTTGCGCGCGAGAGAGAGCATCTATGCTATACAAGTTAATTAGCTTAGAAAAACCTCTTGTATATATAGTGGGTGAAATCCCCTTCCAAACCAATGTGGGACAAAGCTACTTAAGCTTTTCCACATTTTTTTCCATCTCAATGGGTCTACTTTGAGAACTAATTTCTCATTCACCCATTATCCATTTTGAGCGTATAATATGTCGATCTCTTCGTCTAAGAACGAAGAATCCGAATCTACTTTGACCCGACCCAAATCGGATGTGGACCCTACATATATTTATACCAAAAAATGGCCACTTAAAATGCCATTTATTGCCATTTTTTCCAACATGAACTTCTCGATTGACCCATCGACTTTCGTCTTCTTTTTGAAGATCCACTTGCACCCGATAGGTTTACAACCACTCGGAGGATCAGTTAATATCCAAGTGTCATTTCCCATGATGGAATCCATTTCATCATTAGCTGCTTCTTTCCAGAAAGCAACATCATGAGAATTCATAGCCTCCTCAAATGAAGAGGGATCACCTTCTATATTGAAGTAGTGAAGGTTTGTGGTCTCCAAGGTACCTCTCGAGCCTTCGACCAAATACATTTGGAAATCCGGACCAAATGTTTTTGTCTTTCTAGTTCTTTTACTTTTCCTAAGTTCAAGTTCCTTTGACCCTGCATGATCATGAACTTGATCAACATCTTTGGGCTTACTTGAACTAGGAATCAAATCTCTGGTTCTATCTATCGAAGTGAATCTATTTTCATCAAAGATAGCATCCCGTGACTCTATAACGGTATGTACCGAGACATAGTCATTAGGTTCTATCACATAGAACCGATATGCCTTGCTGTGTACTGCATATCCTATAAAGATAGAATCGATGCCCTTTTCCCCTAGACCTTTACGTTTAGGATCTGGCAACCTTACCACAGCCCTGCAACCCCAGACTCTCAAATAATTCAGGTTGGGTTTCTTGTTGAACTAAAGTTCATAGGGTGTTACCCTACTTCTTTTGTTGGGAATTTTATTGAGAACATAACAAGCGGTCAACATGGCTTCTTCCCAGAAACCTTCACTCAATCCGGAAACTGATAACATGCAATTTATCATTTCCTTGAGCACTCTATTCTTCCTTTCTGCCACACCATTTTGTTGTGGAGTATATGGTGCTGTGGTTTCGTGAATGATACCCATGGATTGAAAGAACGGTGGATCATAATAGTCACCACCTCTGTCAGTGCGTAATCTTTTCACCAACTGACTAGTTTGTAGTTCAACCTCTAACTTAAATATTTTAAACTTTTCTAAGGCCTCATCCTTAGAATGTAGGAGGTACACATAGCAATATCTCGAATAGTCATCTATGAAAGTGACTATATACTTTTTATTTCCCAACGAAGGGTTGCTATGAAAATCACACAGGTCACTGTGCACCAATTCAAGCAAAGTTGAATTCCTTTTTATACTAGGAAAGGAACTCCTAGTTATTTTATTTAACATGCATGCACTGCATGGTTCCTTGTTCAACTCAAAAGATGGTATTAATCCATCTTTAGCCATGTCAAATAAACGAAAATAATTTACGTGACATAAACGTGAATGCCATAAAGATGATGAACGCACTGTGTAAACACAACTATCAACTTTACTAATATTGAGTTTGAACATATTACAACATAGAAACCCTTGGCCTACAAACGTACCGGCCTTGGACAAAATGAAACGATCTGCTTCAAATACAAGTTTAAAACCACACTTGTTCAATACAATACCAGAAATTAAATTTTTCCTAACATCTAGGGCATGATACACATCCGTGAGAGTCAGCTTCTTTCCAGACGTGAGAAGCAACTCCACTTGTCCAATCCCTTTCACCTTCACCATGGAATCATTTCCCATGTATAGCCTTGGACCATCTTCTAGATTTTTATAACTCTTGTAAAGATTCATATCTTTACAGACATGCCTGGTAGCCCCAGTGTCAACCCACCACGAGTCATCAGTCTGCATGACATAAACTTCAGATATCATAGCAATGAAATTTTCAGTGCTATCAGAAACGAGATTAATGATTTTACCTTGTTTCCATTGGCCACTTCCTTGGCCATGATCACCAGAAGATATGCCTTGCATCTTTTCCTTCCAAACTTCACAGTCCTTTTTAAAGTGTGGACCGTTGCACACCCAGCATTTAACCCATGCCTTTCCTTTCCCTTTTCCATTCTTCTTAAACTTAGAAGATTTTGAGGCCTTTCCTGGTTTCCCTTTCCCTTTGCGGTTCCCATATGGTTTGCCTTCATCAACAAAGTTGATGGTAGATCCTGAGGCCCCGATTAACCTCCCATCGCTTTTTTTCTCACTCTCTTTCTGTCTGATCCCTTCCTCCACATATAGGTGGGAACCCAGTTGCTCCATGGTAAGTTCTTCCTTCCTTTGCATCAAGGCACGATGTACCTTATTCCATGAAGGTGGCAACTTGTCTATGATACTGGCTATGGCAATGGAGTCATCCATATTCATGCTATGGTGCCTTATCTGTCCAAGGATTCTGACAATCTCATGGAATTGTTCCATGACTGAACGATTGTCCACCATTCTGAATTCATTGAATTCATTGAATTCACTTACCAGGAATTTCTTGCTAGAGGCATCCTCAGATATATATTTTGCCTCAAGCACATCCCACAGATCCTTAGAGGATTCCTCATATTGATAAATATCAAAGAGGGTGTCAGACATACCGTTCAGGATATAGCCACGGCAGGCGAGATCATCATTCTCCCATTTGAGTCGGCGACGGGTGGCTTCAAGCGTCTCATTCTCTTGCTCCACTGGCTTCGGGGTGCTCAGCACATATGCCACATTCAGGGCCGCAAGGAGGAACTTCATCTTCTTTTGCCATCTGCGAAAGCCCACGCCTTCAAAGTGTTCCATCTTCGGAATGTTGACAGCAAAGTCAAGGAACCCAGAGTTCATCATTCCTCAGAAACTGAGATTAAAAGCTTATAGATTGTTGGTATAGGAGGGAAATATGAGGAATAACAGTAACGAGGAAATGAGATCTTCAGGCGTGATATCACTTTCCTATAAGCTTTTAATCTTTCCTCTCACAAAGAACCGAGGTTTCAAGATTAAATCTTATGGGATACAAGAAGATGAAAGAAAGTCCTTTGTTGCTTGAAAAGAAACTTCAGGCGAGATTTGAACCGTGAAATAACTTGATAGAATGCAAAACTTGCACACTAACATCAGATGATACTCCCTAGAATTTATAGATAAAATTCTAACCGTTGGGGAGTAGTTACTGGAAGTTCATGGCTGTTGGTAAACTACCTCCAACCATATGTTTGAAATTCCAACTGATTTTGGATAGGATAATCTGGTTTACGCAAGTTACGTACCCATGCATGATAAACGTGATAAAACACATTCTAGTCTCAATATTCCCAATGCAATATACTTGTTGCAAAACAAGAGATACTAAAACATGTGTACGTTACATATATCAGATCAGCATTCGTGTCATAGAATGCGTCACAATTTGCATATCTTGAGAGTCGGAGGTTTGCAAAGAGACTGTCGAGACATCTGTCGATCGAACTGATCTCTCGATGTATCTCTCGAACATTCCTTATCTCTCGAGACATCGATGTTCCGCGAACTGACCTTTCGAATGAACTGACCTCTCGAGGTATCTCTCGATTATCCAAAATCATCTCTACCAAACTAAATAATACTTATAACTCCACACCTCCAAAATATTATTTAAGCTTGCATGGTAGACATCTGAATCATAACCTCCATTACTATATAAATATCCAACAATTTCCGGTGGACGGAAACCGTTTCTAGGCAGCTCTGGTTTGGCGGCGTGGTGGCAGCGCTATACAGAGTCTGGGCACAACATATTAATCGCTGCAGATTAGCAATTGCCACATCACGATTCTGGTTTTCTTTTTCCCTTAATTTGAGCTGCAATTTGTTCTATGTACTTGGACTTAGCAATTCTATTTTTTTCAATTCATTCTGTGAATGTTGATTGTTAATTATAGTGCTTAGTGCTAAAGTACTGGTTAATCGTGGTTCCTTTATTATAATGATCTGCTGAAATTTCTTATTTAGGGACACGATTAATTTACCATGAACATTGTGTAGTAGTTGTTTAATTGTACCAATTGAATTGAGTTTTGCGCTTTGATCATATTTTAGTAATTGATTGTGTTACTGGGTGATCAACTTTAACATAATTGAACTGAATTGAGGGAATTCTTAGTGCAGAAATCAGGCCTATTAATTCCATGCTCCCAAGCGTAAACGAGTAGATAATTTGAATGTTTTATCAGATTGACTATTTGGTTCATAACCCGGGTATTCCGTAAGTTCTTCTAGGCTAAATGAGTTTTAATTATTTCAATAAATGTATTAAGCATACGAATGATTAAAGCATGTGACTGATTCTGAATGCCATACGGATTAGTCATATAGCAGTTAGAACGAACCTTTAATTTGGTTGGCAAGTTAAACTAATCTGCAAGATAAGTAATGGTAATTGATTCATGATCCTAGTCTTTTATTCCCTTGTTGCTATTTCATTTCGATCCTCAGATCTTTGTAGAAGTAGTAACACTCTGGTCTGGTGTGTCCTCGAATCCTGCAATAATGACAAATATATATACATACATATGTATATATATATATATATATATATATATATATATATATATATATATATATATATATATATATATATATATATATATATATATATATATATATATATATATATATATAGGGAAAATGACACTTCTTCCTCTTGTGTTATGTGCATATAGCACTTTCCCCCCTTGTTATTAAAGTGGCAGTTTTCCCCCTCAGTTATTTTAAAAGTGATAGTTTTTCCCCCTGTGATGTTAAATTGACACTTTTATTTTTAAATAATTATTTCATTTATTTTTATTCTCCAACCAAGTATTACTAATATGTATGGAAGATCACGGTTCGATACGAACCTAATTGAACACTGTAGCAATTGAACTTAAATAGTATGGACGGTTACGGTTACGATTCAGAACCGAAAAAATAAAATAAAATAATTCTTGAATTTAGACTATTTTTAAATAAGAAATAAAATTAAAAAATAAATAAATAAGTTTTGATTGGCGGTTCAAAATCAAAATTGGAATCGAACCATACCGATTTATCAGAATAAGTGTTTGATCATTTTCACTATATATGACCGTGGTTCAGTTCTAGTTGACGGTTTAACAATTATTTAATTTAATTTTTTTCGGTTCTGAATCGTAACAAGAACCGTCCATACTATTTCGGTATGATTGCTACAGTGATTGCTACAGTGTTTGGTCAGTTCCTGTACTTTTCGATCCTAAGACCTTTGTAGAAGTAGTAACACTCTGGTCTGGTGTGTCCTCGAATCCTGCAATAATGACAAATAGGGTTATAAAGTTTGTGTGTACGTTTATATTTCATAACAATGTTGTGGCGGTGCCTTGCTGAACTCATTTTCCTTGCTGTACTTGTCTTTGGAACATCCTCTGGATCTGGTCCAGTTGCTTTGACAAATATAGTTTCACTATTGTGTTTGTCCCCAGTGAATCCGAGGCCAAACTTAGTGGTTCATTGTTTGCCTATGTCTAGAATTTCATCCGGTGTTGATGTGGTATCCATGATCTGGATATGTAGGGATGGCAACGGGGAGTATACTCCCCGTCCTCGTCCCCGAATCCCCGACCCTTTCCCCGTCCCCGGCAGGGAATGGAAAACAGTCCCCATCCCCGTCCCCGCGGGGAATTAGGCGAGGACGGGGATTCCCCGTCCCTGGTCAATTCTTAGTCAACATCTTAAATTAGTGTAATTTTAATTTTAAAAACTATGATTTTAATTTATATATGTATACATACATATCTATGTATACATATACATGTATACATACATATATATGTATACATACATATATATGTATATATATATATATAGGGAAAATGACACTTCTTCCCCCTGTATTACCAATATGTATGGAAGATCACGGTTCGATACGAACCTAATTGAACACTGTAGCAATTGAACTTAAATAGTATTGACGGTTACGGTTACGATTCAGAACCGAAAAAATAAAATAAAATAATTCTTGAATTTAGACAATTTTTAAATAAGAAATAAAATTAAAAAATAAATAAATAAGTTTTGATTGGCGGTTCAAAATCAAAATTGGAATCGAACCGTACCGATTTATCAAAATAAGTGTTTGATCATTTTCACTATATATGACTGTGGTTCAGTTCCAGTTCACGGTTTAGCAATTATTTAATTTTATTTTTTTCGGTTCTAAATCGTAACAAGAACCGTCCATACTATTTCGGTATGATTGCTACAGTGTTTGGTTAGGTTCGAACCGAATCGTGATCATCCATACATATAAGTAATAATTTGTTGGAGAAGAAAATTAAATGAAATAATTATTTTTAAGTGTAAAAATGCCAATTTAACATTTCAGGGTTTAATAACACAGGGGGAAAAAGTGCTTTATGCACATAAGATAGGGGAAGAAAGTGTCATTTTCCATATATATATATATATATATATATATATATATATATATATAGGGTTGACTTCATATGAGACAAGCTACTTAGGTGAGACAGTGCGACAACGTGAGTGCACATAGTCTACTTCACGAATGCACACACCCTAAACTGTGTGCACTCATGTAGGCTAAGTGCACACACTTCGGGCTGTGTGCATCCGCGTAGTAAACTGTGTGCACTCACGTACTAGTTCGCATTTCTGACCTAAGTAGCTTGTCTCATATGATTATAATTCTATATATATATATATATATATATATATATATATATATATATATATATATATTGCTGTTTCATTACTTTTATTTATATTTTATATATAAACTTCTTAATTATAATAATTATTCGGGGATGGGGACGGGGCGGGGACGGGGATAGGGAATTTAAATTAAATTCCCCATCCCTGTCCCCAATCCCCGAAATTTTCCCCGTTCCCCGTCCCCATTTCAGACGGGGACGGTGCACATTGCCAACCCTATGGATATGATTTTTGAGCGTGGTTAGTTCCTGCGTTAGCTTGACCACTTCCTGTTTTAGCTTGTCTTTTTGTTCAAAAGGAGCTTGGAGTAGCAGAACTCTTCCAGATATTTGATTTTTGTACAGTTTGCTGGCCTTTTCTAATATCCTTACCTGACTGCCCCAGAGAACGATTAGATTTAAGTAAACATTCCCATTTGGGATACAACTTCTTATACTCTATTTCATAAGAAAAAACAGGAGCTTCAAGATCTTCAGCCGAGTTGTAATCACAGCCTTCCAAATCAGTTACATTTTCATCTTCACCTTCTGGATCAGCTGCAATCCTGGCCATGAACGCAACGAAGTTGCCAGAAATCTCTTATGTATCAGCTTCAGCATCTGGGTCAGCTTCATCATCACTCCATGTTAGTGCTGCCATTGATTTTTTTCTTCTTAAGTAGGTGGCACATTTAGCATGAACGTGACCATAACCTTCACATTCGTAGCAGTGGATGCTTTTACCACTTGTCTTTTCTCTAGTCTACGATGAGCGGGATACAAATGGTTTGTGGTTTGGCCCATTTGATTGGGAGGTGTTTCTCGATACATTTGAGGTTGATCCTTTGTGATTTTGAAATTTGTTGCCGCGGAAGCTGTTCTTTAGTTTAACCTGTTTTAAAATCTTGTTAAAGTGTTTGGCCAATAGCACCACTGGATCATCATCCTCAAAGTCTGTGCGTTGCATAGTTGATCACCAACAAGGTCGAACCATCAAACACACTTCCAAGCTAATAATAACACTCAAAATAATAGAATAAACCTGCATATAGTTCTAACGTAATCTCTGGAATATAGATGTAGTAAATTGTGTACTGAATCCCATGTTCTAGAGCTCTTTATATAGCCAAGGATCCAACCAATTAAACCTCAACTTTAGCTGCTGTTATTTCCTTAATTGAAGCTCCAACCAGTAGTGTAGATCAACCCCATAAATCGTGGATCAAGGAGACTTGGTTTAATTTGATTTAAACAATCACAGGCGCTGATCCAGAGTAGGCAGTAGGCAGATCCAGAGCTGGTACAGTGGACTTAATTGAAAAGATTGATTTCCTAAACACTTAGCTTCTTGTTCTATTGTTTTTATAATTATCATTGTATTCTAATTTACAAGTAATATTTTTTAATGAAGTAATTTACTTGTAATTCTCAAGAAAATGTTATTATGTATCAACTGTATTGGTTGCGAATCACCTTCACTGGCAAGAGTTAGTAACTGGACATCATTTTGAATAAATATGGGCTTATTAGCACACATGCATGCTCATGGATAATTATGATTTAAAAAAACACAATATAATCAAGTGGGAATTAGATGTTTTGATAGTAATTAATTTGAAAAAGGAAGGAGAAATTAGCAATGGGAGCAGAGTCAGGGATTACGAAAATTTATAAATAATTGTGAGAGAAATGTCAGACTAAAATCATGGACAAAGTTATTGGGAAGAAAATATTCTCTTTGGGATTATCTAACTTGAAACTTGAAAGATTCTCATGTCATATTCTTTTAAATTTACTTAGAAAAAAAGCAAATTTATATGAGGAATATA
>CP025659.1:31249595-31262848 GCA_003576665.1 Ipomoea trifida
TTCCAACTTATCAGTTGGGGTCCAAACAGATAAAGTTTTGGTGGAAAATAATTTAAATAGGATAATTTTCGAAACCAAAAATTTATCTCAGACTGAAACTCAAAATTGGGCCAGGTTCGGTACACCGCAAAATTTAGCAATGCTACGATCAAAATAAATTTTAGCTGCTATGGACCAACTTAATTAAATAGGAAATTCAAGAATAATAATATAGTATCTAATAATCCATTTCCTAGGACAACGAGTCCGAACACAAGTTCCTAAAAATTTTACGGTTCGTGACCGGTACGTACGATCGCAGCTTAATAACAACTATACTCCTTTATAAAAAAATTACTTTGAAGCATCGGGAGATCATCTTATGAATTTCATAGCCTAAAGACATATTTTTCGAACCTTAGTCTTATAGGAATAGGCGAGGGGTTACAAATATCATTAAAACTTTTTCATCGTTTGTATTTAATTATTTCTTAGAAGAAAGTTAAATGCATTTATTTTATTTTTGCTAAAACTAAGAAGATATCATTTGACAATCAAACGGTAGAAACATATATCATGTGTAACACCCCAATTTTCACATCTTGGATTTATTACAAAATCCTTAATAATACATTGCGGAAGCATCTCACCAGCAGAAAACTGGGTGTTACCGCCACGCTTAGGTATCTCTCAAATACCCAAACGTTAAGGCTAAACTTACAACATCAAACAACCACACCAACATCCAACTTAATACAACTGGGTATTCCTCAAAATAATAAATCTTCCAGGGTGTCTATTCTTCCATCCTATTCATGTTCACCTGCAAAATCATTTTAACACAAAAACAAAGGGGTGTATATCCCAAAATTAGCATAAGCTAAGTAAGTTCCATTTCACCCCGTAAAATATAGGCTTGGGTTTTATGATTTTCAACAATCATATTCTTTCCAAAATCGTATATATATATATATATATATATATATATATATATATATATATATATATATATATATATATATATATATATATATATATATATATATCACTTGTCTCATAATCTTCATAAAATATTTTCCCAAAATACATGTTGAGATATCATTTTCCAAAATAACATATTTGTCAAGGAGGATTAGATACCAATAAAAAAAACCAATACTCCACCAATAGGACCGCAACCCTAGATTCTCATCTCAATAGCAAATAGAACCGCAGCTCTAGTGCTCATAATAATCTGGACCGCAGCCCAAGATTCTCATATATTTTCCAAAAAAAGGTTTGTGAGATTTCCGGCTCATCCCGGCAGCAAGTATTCTTATCCTCCAAGACTAAATATGTACATATAATTTCCAAAATATATCATTTCCTCATGATAAATATCCTATTCAAAAATATATATAATTTCTCAAAACACATTTTTCTCCACAATAATTCACTCTATAAGAATACATCATTCTTCATAGGAATGTACATATACTAAAATTTCAAGCCAAGCATTTACTCAACACACGGGTTTGACCCGTAAAAATCCATTCTCGATAATTCGAGAATCCACACACATATTATGCAATGAACTTGTGATCACATGAACATTCTTATGCACATAATTTTGTAAAACACGTAGTTTTGTTATCATAGCATACCATATATGAATATACATATATATGGGGTAAATAATAATTTTAGTGAACATGAAATCTTACCCTTGAAGATCAAAACTCTCATCAACACTTAATTCTTTCACCAAAATCCCTAGGCAAAACATACCACCATAACAATAATTTTAAGAAATCTTAACCTATAGATAGGTTCTAGGGAAGAAAAGAAAGCTTTTGAACCGATTAAAATTGAAATTTACCGAATAGGTGATGATCTTGATGAAGAAATTGGCTATGGAAGCTCTTTGAACTCAAGGAAGAATGAAGATGAAAATGAGATCTATTTTCTCTCTCTTTCCCTCACTATTTCGGTCACAAGAGAGGAAGAAATGAAGGAAAATAAAATGCAAACTTATATATTATCCCTTATAAGACTTGGAGACTAAGCTTATCCCTTGCAAGACTTATCCAACTCATCTTAATTAATATATATCCACATGGTCATTAATGTGACACTTGTCACAATCTTGTGGTGGGTAAGGGAAAATATCTTCTTTTGGACTGTTCGGGATTAAAACAGATGAATTCTCGGTAGAAACTAATTTAATTCCAATAATGTTTGAATCCAAAAATTTACTCCAGACTGAAACTCAAAATTGGGCCAGGTTCGGTACACCGCGAAATTTAGCGATGTACGATCAAAAATAAATTTTTGCTGCTACGGGCTAATTTAATTAAATAGGAAATTCCAGAATAATAGTATGGTGTCTAAAAATCCATTTCCTAGGACAAACGGGTCCGAATACTAGCTCCTAAAATTTTTACGGTTCGTGACCGGTACGTATGATCGCAGCTTAATAACAATTATACTCACTTACAAAAATTCTTTTGAAATATCTGAAGATCATAACTTATGAATGTCAATGCCTTAGGATAAAATAATAATGTTAGGAAAATACGGGGTATTACATCATGTATGCAAGTCCAACATGCATTTGTCAAGAATATGTAGAGACACTTACCCTAATAACATATGTTGTTCTGCATTAGTTTCAGTAAGCATTTGTCAAACCCGGCAGACATTGTGAAACAATTGTAGAGCAGCTTACCTTAATAACATTGATTGATTATTATTTTTTTCTAAAAACCTAGATGATATCATCACACAATCAAACAGTGAAAACATATAACATGTATGGAAAATCGGCAAGCATTTGCCAAACAATGGTAAAACAAAACATCTTTGATGGATCTTAGCGCTGCACTATGCTTACTTCCCAGGGGGTCACCTATCCCGTGACTGCTGGAAGTCAAGCACGCTTAACCATAGAGTTCTTTGGCTAACTGGTTGCCATATCCTTCCTAAAACCAATTGGTGATAGGTAGGTGGACTAATACCATTTAACCACATCCCTCCATGGTAAGCCACAACGCCACGTCTCGAATCGAGCAGGGGCTGAACTCGGCCAACATTGCCGACGCCCAACAATCTTACCTTAATAAAATTAGTCATTTTACATGATGACTTTCAATAGACATTTGTCAAATCTGACAAACATTTGTCAAACAACTATAGAGAAACTGTAACACCCCAATTTTCACAACTTGGATTTATTACAAAATCCTAATAATACAATGTATTGCGAAAGCGTCTAACCAGCAGAAAACTGGGTGTTACCGCCATGCTCAGGTATCTCTCCTATACCCAAACGTTAAGGCTAAACTTACAACCTCAAAACCATATCAACATAAAAAAGTGTACATATGGAACTGATCCTCCAAGAGCGTCTATTCTAGGATAGAGTAGTCTTCAACCTCGACTCCCATCCTATTCAGAGCTCATCGGCCACAGGGGCCCACGCTAGACTGCATCTAATAAATGACACAGTGAAGTGTAGTTAGCGCGATGGCTAAGTAAGGATATCCATGGTCACTCGAAAATAAACAAAGGTTTTCGAAACCACAATTAGTAATACAATAAGGTAAGATAAACGTTACCCAGTAATCGCAGTCTACCTGCAAGCAGTCTAACAATAAGCAATTTCACATTATGTCAGTAATTTCGGCACATAACACAGTCATTAATTCGCCCGTGTGGTACACAACGCCCACACAACTGTTAGGACACCCGACAGTTAGCTCTCACACATCACCTGTGGGGTACCCAACTCCCACCTTTGATTCACACGTGGGGTACGAAACACATCCACTTTTAATTCTCGGTGGGGTACGAAACACATCCACCTTTAATTCACACGTGGGGTACGAAACACATCCACTTTTAATTCACACGTGGTGTACGAAACACATCCACTTTTAATTCTCGGTGGGGTACGAAACACATCCACCTTTAATTCACACGTGGGGTACGAAACACATCCACCTTTAATTCATGCGTGGGGTATGAAACACATCCACCTTTAATTCATGCGTGGGGTACGAAACACATCCACGTTTAGTTCATACGTGGGGTACAAAACACATCCACGTTTAGTTCACACGTGGGGTACTCAACACATCCACATTTAATTCTCACGCGGGGTACTCAACACATATCATGACAATATCCTTACCTTAACTTTTCCATATAACAATTCCCTCAATATTTATCATAATATCATCACTGCTCAAAATTCCTTTAAACCAAAACTTATTCACCAATAGAGAGATTTCCAACTCTCAAAATAAATACCAAAGCAATTACTCTAATATCTCAAAAATAATTATCAAATAGATAATTCCAATATCTCAAAATAAACATCCAAAAGATAATTCCATTATCTCAAAATAATTACCAAAGAGATAATCTCAATCTCTCAAAATAACCATCAAACAGAGAGTGTCCAAACTCTCGCAATAACCACCAAAGATAATTATTCAAATAGTTGATTAAACTTTTCATATGCCCAAAAATAGGTATCATATAAAATATCAAGGAGGAATGGATCCAAAGGGAAAGTTTCAACTTCCAAACCAATACCGAACCAACCGGACGAATCCACGAACCGGTGGCTAAAACCAAATCAAAATCAAATCCAAACCAACTGGACGATTCCATGAACCGGTGGCCAAAACCAAATAGAGAGATATCAACTCTCATCGTTATAATCACAATCATAGTCATAAACGATAGTTCAAAATCTCCAAGTATCACCACCCTTTGAGACAAAATATATAAATAACCATCTCCTTCAAAATATCGTATCTTACATCTATAACCCAAATTAATTATTCACAGTCGTATCTAATGTCTATAACTTTCATATTCATAATATTCACATACCAATATTTTCCTTTTCAGAATCTAGACGCCAATAATTTCACCACCAAATCTCTTCGACATCATAATTTCATTACTTACCATAATCTCTATAAATCTAACAATTTCACTAACAATCACCAGAGCAACCAATATGTATTCTCGTCAAATAATGTCATAAGACGTGTACTCACATTTTCCCAAAATCATTTAGCCTAAAGACAAATGGGTATATATCCCAAAATTAGCATAAGCAAGTAAGTTCCATTTCACTCCGTAAAATATGGGCTTGGGTTTTATGGTTTTCAACAATCATATTCTTTCCAAAATCGTATATATATATATATATATATATATATATATATATATATATATATATATAATATATATATATATATATACATCATTTGTCTCATAATCTTCATAAAATATTTTCCCAAAATACATGTGGAGATATCATTTTCCAAAATAACATATCTGTCAAGGAGGATTAGATACCAAAAACACAATACTCCACCAATAGGACCGCAGCCCTAGATTCTCATCTCAATAGCAAATAGAACCGCAGCTGTAACACCCCGAAAATTCCTACTACTCTTTTGAATATTATAAGGGGTTAATTTCTTATTAAATAATTATTTAAATAATTATAAGTGTAATTATTTCCTATGGGCTTGGATCATATACTCTTGTATATATATATAGTTTATTGGTATGATTAATAATAAGCTATGACCCAATATTTCTATAGTTGTATATATTCCCTACATAAACAATAATATTGAGCCCATATGGATTATATTTCTTAAGAACTATATTATAGCCCATAGATATGTTTATTTTCCTACATAACATATTATAAAGCCCAAGTAAATTATATGCATAATTATTTTAATCTAAGACCATAATTGACCCAACCTTCTAAACCATGATCTAGTCCAAAACCCAAAAGAGGAAACCTACCCTAAATGGTAGCTTCCAAAAAGGGTAACCTAATGTTCATCAGCTCAACGAGAATTCCAGAACTTGCTCTCGGCTTCCTTCTCCTTTCCGTTTCTCCATCTTCGACTATCTCTCCTCCCTCGTTTATCCATCATAGCAGCAACAATGAGGATCGCCGGCGAGCAGTCTTCCCCTCATTTTCGTTCCTCTCTTCCTCTCGTCGATCTCACCTGCTTCTCTCGGCCGAACGCTCCAACAGCAACGGCGTGGATGAACTCCGGTGATGGAGCTCAACAAGGCAGCAGCAGGGAGGAGCTCGTCGATGGCCTGCAAGCCTCAGGCGACAACCTTGAAGCTTCGGCGGTGATGGGCCTCCTTCTCCTCTCCCCCTCGCTGCTTCTCCATCGGCGACGAAACCAATAGCAAGGTGGCGGCTTTGTCTCCAACAGCAAAACAGAGCAGCGGGCGGCGGTAGGCTCCAACCCCGGCGTTCTCTTCGCCGGTCTTCACCCCTCCTCGCGACTGGTGGCTGCCTAGTGTTGCGACACTTTGAGCCTGCGGAGGAAGAAGGCGGGGGACTCCCTTCCGCCCGACGTGAAACAGGGCGGGGCCCTCTGTGGTTCACGGCAGAGCGCGGAGCGACGGCTCACCGGCGATGGCGTCTCCCAGCAACCGCAGCTTTCCGTTCCAGGCTTCATCTCCCCTCCCAAGTCTTTTCGCTCGACGCCAAGGATGGACTGCAGCCGCTCGACGTGGAATGGTGGTGGCGGCAACGGTGGAAGATGACGGTGAACCTCCCTCTCCGTTGTTCACAGCAACAGCCGATTCCAGAAGCGTTTTCTCCCTTCGGTGCGACTCAGTGACAACAAGCGACCGTGTGGCATGGTGGTGTAGCTCTCGCATGTTGAGCCCAAGGGCGTGGGTTCGACTCTCGGCTAGGTAGCTTTATTAAGGTAATTTTCCGTTTTTGCTCTTAAGAATAATTAGTTTAGTAATTGGTTATAAGATAAGACATTGATCTTGCTAATCATTTGGATTATTATTGGATTATGACTATGATATCATGGTTTAGTCTTTTAGCTCATTATATGGTCATATTATATTAGTCTTGAGCAGGGATTATAGGGTTATTACTATTATGGACCGATTAGGAATATTGGTATTATTAGTAAGTTAGTGACGGTGTTAGAATTACATTAATTCTTCAGGTTCACGTTTATGAACCGAGCTTTGGGTTTGGTATTGCTATGGATTAGTACGCTTTTGGATTAAAATACGCTTCAAAGGTAACCACTATGTCCATCAAAATCTATTTTTACACTCTCGCTCTATATGATATTATTTGGTGATTGGAAATCCTGAAAATCCTTGATTATTAGCCTATTATTGATTGTGTTGTGGATTCATGGACTCGTATCCTAATCCTTTGTCTATTTGATGTATATGATCATTGTTGGTTTGGATTTCCACGTTATTTGGCCTCTGTTAAGTGAATGTTGGTGTATTGTGATATGATCTTTGTATTCTGGAGTATCTCTTTGTATTCTGAGCTGAGTCTGATTCGGTATGTGGGAATTGCTCTTGCGGGGTTCTCTAGCGTGACAATGTAAGCGCTAGGGTTTTCCGTGAGAGTAAGGTGGTAGTGATTGGTGAGTGATCCGTGGTTGGTTTCCCCTTTCGTTCTAAGTTTGTTAGAGTATTCTATTGGTTATGTTACCATGATTCTGGAGTATTTATTCATACCTCTTAGTCCATGATATGAGTCTGTTATTTGATTGGTTGAATCCTTGATTATATTATTTGGGAGTTGGTTGGTGTTCATATCTGAGATGAGCACTCTGATATTCGAATTGAGTCTACGTCTTTAAAATTTTCTCGGTTCGTAATCGATACGTAGTTTGATGAACAATATTTTTACTAGTAATTTAGTTTAATTTTTTCTAATTAATAGTTATTTGTAATTAGTTAGTGTTCATATTTTTTATATTTAATTATGGTTTTTTAGTTCTTCTTAAAATAATTAAATTATGGGTTATTTTATTATTAAGTTTAGTATTATGTTTTTCTAAAGCCTAAGTTAGTTTTGTTATCCACCTCAGCCCATTATCTGTAGCCCATTAAACAAATTTCCTTTTCATTTTTCAAAGAACTTACGCAGCCAACAAAAGGAATTGACGGAAGCTACGGTCAATTAACGAACCGGAGAAGTAGACGCCGTAGGAACGAAAGTTTCCAATGATCGGAGCAATTTTAGCGAGGAAACAGTTGAGCTGAAATAGTATAAAAGGAAAACTTTTGCAAAGAAGAATCATCAAATTCACTCCGGACTGATTCCGGAGGCGATAACAATTTAATCTGGTTAGCGGCGCTTCAACTTCAACGAATTAATTCCGGCGAGCATCAATTTCTTTGCAGCAGCTTCGATTTTTTTTGGTTCGGCGGCGGCTTCTACCAATTCGTCCGCAACAATCTCCTGGGCAAGCAAACCTTTGTTTTTCCCTTTTCATTGTTTTGACTTTCCTTCCGTACATTTTATTTGTTGGTGAATTTGCCTTGCTTTTCATAACTTAGTTGGCACATTCAATTTGATATCAATTCTTCCAATTTAGCAATTCTCCTTTGTGTAGTAGCAGATTAATTAAGCAATATTTCATTCTCTTTATTTTATTCGTTGTTGTCTTTTTGATTCAACAATTAAATTAATTGGCAGTAGCAGCAATTGCATGGCTTTGTTTTCTTTTCTTTCTTCAATTCGCAAAGCATATTTAAGTTTTTAATTCCTAGATGGTGAGTTACAAACAGTGGCATAAGCTTTTAATTCCTTTTCTTTTCCTTTGTCTTGTTTAGCTATT
Organism: Ipomoea trifida; assembly: GCA_003576665.1. NCBI lineage: Eukaryota > Viridiplantae > Streptophyta > Magnoliopsida > Solanales > Convolvulaceae > Ipomoea > Ipomoea trifida. The sequence goes on from CP025659.1 coordinate 31,258,226, forward strand.
TTTTTCCCGTAATTGAGTACATTAATGCTTTTTTAAGTTAGGCCAATGCATTGCTTTCATCAACAATTCTAAATGACTTTGTTAAAATGGACAATTGCTAGTAATTTCTTAATGTCAGTTTCCTAGAGTTTTGTTACTCCCGTTAGCTGCTAATTTAATTGCAATATCTACTTGTTCGGTTTTTAATTGCTTATTTCTTGTCTTGGTTTTCAACATAGCATTTGGTTTAGTTTTTACCGTTGATATTGCACTTATTTTGAGCACTTTAATTATTAAGTCAATTATTTTTAAGTCTGATATTTAAATTGCATTGTATCAATTCCCTGTGGGTTCGACCCTTGCTTAAGCACACTATCACTACAATTGACTCGTGCACTTGCGAGGACTATATTAAAATTGTCCATCAATTTTTGGCGCCGTTGCCAGGGAATTTGTTTCTTGTGCAATTTGATTTCTTTCCTTTTGTTTATATAATTGTTTAATATTTAATTCAATTTTTTTTGTTTTGCCTATTCCTCTTATTTCTTTTTCCTTTCTTTTGCGTTATTTTTTTTCCCCCTTTACTGCTGCTATATTTTTTTTCTCTCCTTTTCTATTTAATTCTTTATTGCTTACAAAAAAAAATTATTACAACAGTCTGCTTTTTGAAGAATCATGGATGAATTTAATCCTAATATGAGTTTAGCATTTCAAGTGTCTGAGTTAGCAAAACATGTGAAAATTATGCGTTCTCTGTTAGGTTTGGATCAGAATAATCCATTCGTAGCTAGTAGAAATAATAATGGTTTTGGACAGGCTAATTCCATGAATGATTTTAATCACATCCCTGTGTGTGACCCGTTTTATAATTCTTATAATCCGGGTTGGGACAATTATTCTAATTTTTCTGATGACCCGTGTTATAATTCTTATAATAGTTCAGGTTTGAAAAATGATCCTAATTTTTATTGGGATTATAATCAAAATGATTTTCAACCAAATCATCCTAATTTTTATTGGGATAATAATGTAAATAACTTTCAACCAATTGATCAACCCCAGCCAGAAAAACCATCTTTCGAAGATTCCTTGAATGCTTTTATACAGACTTGTAATAAGCAGCAAGAAGCTACTGAGCAATGGTTCCAGAGGCAGCAAGAAATTCATGAGCAATGGTTACAGAGGCAGCAAGAAGAAAATGAGCAACGGTCCCAACAACGTGAAGCTTCTTTGAGAAAACTGGAAGTACAAACAGGTCAAATTGCTAAAGCTTTGCAAGGGCATGTGCCAGGTAAGTTTCCTAGCCAACCTGAAGAGGCTATGCCTGTTTTAGTAAGTGGTAAAATCATTGAAAATAATTTAAAAGAAAATATCATTCCTAAACAAAATGAAATGTTTGAAAAAGTGAATAATGATTCTGATGTTGTTATTTTTGTTAATGATAAGCCTCAATTGCACAAATCTGATAATCCTTATGTGCCTCCCAAACCTTTTGTGCTCCCAATCAATTTTGATGTTCACAATGACAAATCAACCGTGACTGTGGTTGATGCAACTGTTGAGTTTCCAAGTCTGAAATCTATGAATTTACATGAGAACTCTAACCATTGTTGTGTAGTTAAGGGATTAGATTCTGAACAGGAAAATAAGTTGGAGTTTGACAAACTCCAAAAGAAAAATCTTTTGAATGACGTGGATAATAAAGCAAGTCCTTTTCATTTAAAAACTGCAGGGCCTTATGAGAACTCCACAAAAGAAAACATGAATCAGGGAGGACTCTCTTTATCTTCCTTTCTTTCATCTCACAACATTGGGGACAATGTTGAAAATAAGTGTGGGGAATGGAGTTGGCTTAAAAATCATAAAATTCTAAAAAAATTCAAAATTTTTAATTTTCTTATGTTTATTTTTATGAACTTTTTTATTTTAAAATTCTAGCATTAGCTTGAGCTTTACCCTTGTGAATATTTTGAATAGCCTAAGATAAAAAAAAATAATGCAGATTTTGTCAACTCTTAGTGTGTATATTGCATGTGGCTAGTTATTGATTGCTTTAGCTTTATATCTTGAATAACTTTATCAAAAAAACAAAAAACAAAAAACAAAACAAAACAAAACAAAAAATGAAATTTGAAAATCGCAAAAAACCCTTATATTTTATATGACATTTCACTTTATATACCCTCTTTCAAATTCTTTAATAATTCTTGAGTGCTATAAATTGTGGTGTAGTGTGTTGGTTCAAGGATCATCTTTGTGGCATAAGTGAGGTAAATAAAAAAAATTATATAAAAATTGAGAGTGTTTTATTTATTTATTTTATTTGCAAAAATTCAGAGATTCTACTCCGCTGGATCAACCACCTACACATGTACAATAAATAAATAAGTGTTGTGGTCTGGTTCATGAGTACACACAAAATTGAAAACCCAAACATGCCTGGCGTAAAATGGCGAGGTTTTTTGGGGAAGTTCTCTTTGGAAAAAGTCATAAATAGAAAAATAATGAGTGAACTTTGGAAGAGACGAGCTTTTGCATTTTAATTTTCAATAAATGCCTTTGATCCTTGTACCTTCGTGTTTTTGCACCGGCACCATGATAGAAGATTTTTGAATTTTAATTAGGTTATATGTTGTGAAATTTTCATATTCACTTTATTGAATTTTTGTTTAACTCATATTACGGGTATTAGCACACAAGTACACGTTTTACTTTGTGAATAAGCATGTTAAGCTTATTTAATTTCTAGTTAAGTGTTTTATACATTCTTTGAGTTGGCACTAACTTGTATTAATAAGACAATAAATTTGAAAGGCTATTCGGGTAAAGCTCAGTTTAATGTTTGGTTTTCATTTTTAAATTTCTTTTAATTCTTCTCAATAATGTCTTTGCTTGAGGACAAGCAAATAAATAAGTGTGGGGAAATTTGATGAACAATATTTTTACTAGTAATTTAGTTTAATTTTTTCTAATTAATAGTTATTTGTAATTAGTTAGTGTTCATATTTTTTATATTTAATTATGGTTTTTTAGTTCTTCTTAAAATAATTAAATTATGGGTTATTTTATTATTAAGTTTAGTATTATGTTTTTCTAAACCTAAGTTAGTTTTGTTATCCACCTCAGCCCATTATCTGTAGCCCATTAAACAAATTTCCTTTTCATTTTTCAAAGAACTTACGCAGCCAACAAAAGGAATTGACGGAAGCTACGGTCAATTAACGAACCGGAGAAGTAGACGCCGTAGGAACGAAAGTTTCCAATGATCGGAGCAATTTTAGCGAGGAAACAGTTGAGCTGAAATAGTATAAAAGGAAAACTTTTGCAAAGAAGAATCATCAAATTCACTCCGGACTGATTCCGGAGGCGATAACAATTTAATCTGGTTAGCGGCGGCTTCAACTTCAACGAATTAATTCCGGCGAGCATCAATTTCTTTGCAGCAGCTTCGATTTTATTTTGGTTCGGCGGCGGCTTCTACCAATTCGTCCGCAACAATCTCCTGGGCAAGCAAACCTTTGTTTTTCCCTTTTCATTGTTTTGACTTTCCTTCCCGTACATTTTATTTGTTGGTGAATTTGCCTTGCTTTTCATAACTTAGGTTTGGCACATTCAATTTGATATCAATTCTTCCAATTTAGCAATTCTCCTTTGTGTAGTAGCAGATTAATTAAGCAATATTTCATTCTCTTTATTTTATTCGTTGTTGTCTTTGATTCAACAATTTAATTAATTGGCAGTAGCAGCAATTGCATGGCTTTGTTTTCTTTTCTTTCTTCAATTCGCAAAGCATATTTAAGTTTTTAATTCCTAGATGGTGAGTTTACAAACAGTGGCATAAGCTTTTAATTCCTTTTCTTTCCTTTGTCTTGTTTAGCTATTTTTTTCCCGTAATTGAGTACATTAATGCTTTTTAAGTTTAGGCCAATGCATTGCTTTCATCAACAATTCTAAATGACTTTGTTAAAATGGACAATTGCTAGTAATTTCTTAATGTCAGTTTCCTAGAGTTTTGTTACTCCCGTTAGCTGCTAATTTAATTGCAATATCTACTTGTTCGGTTTTTAATTGCTTATTTCTTGTCTTGGTTTTCAACATAGCATTTGGTTTAGTTTTTACCGTTGATATTGCACTTATTTTGAGCACTTTAATTATTAAGTCAATTATTTTTAAGTCTGATATTTAAATTGCATTGTATCAATTCCCTGTGGGTTCGACCCTTGCTTAAGCACACTATCACTACAATTGACTCGTGCACTTGCGAGGACTATATTAAAATTGTCCATCAATTTTTGGCGCCGTTGCCAGGGAATTTGTTTCTTGTGCAATTTGATTTCTTTCCTTTTGTTTATATAATTGTTTAATATTTAATTCAATTTTTTTTGTTTTGCCTATTCCTCTTATTTCTTTTTCCTTTCTTTTGCGTTATTTTTTTTCCCCCTTTACTGCTGCTATATTTTTTTTCTCTCCTTTTCTATTTAATTCTTTATTGCTTACAAAAAAAAATTATTACAACAGTCTGCTTTTTGAAGAATCATGGATGAATTTAATCCTAATATGAGTTTAGCATTTCAAGTGTCTGAGTTAGCAAAACATGTGAAAATTATGCGTTCTCTGTTAGGTTTGGATCAGAATAATCCATTC
>CP025659.1:31299131-31319024 GCA_003576665.1 Ipomoea trifida
CCCTTGGCGACATATTTCTTGATCTTGATCATCGAGACCAGCTTGACCTCGGGCTCCTTAGTTACCCCTCTATACGAAACCCGCTTGCCCCCAGGGCCCTTCAAAACCACCTTCTGCTCGCTGCACATAATCTGAGCCTTATACTGTCCCAGCCAGTCCATACCCAGCACCACTCCAAAGTCATCCAAATCAAACTGAATGAGATCACTGGGAAAGGTCACTTCCTTAATCTTGATAGGCACACCCTCGAAGATGTGCTCACACGCCTTAACTTCGCCCGACGCCACCTTGACTGCAATCCTCGTCGCTGCGCTAGGCACAATGCCCAGCTCACGGACCAACTTCGAGGATATGAAAGAATTAGAGGCTCCGGAGTCGAACAACACCAAGGTGGGGACGGTGAGTACTGGGAAGACACCGGTGACCACGTCGCAGCTCTCGGCCTGGGACTTGTTCATAATGAGAAGCTCCCCCGTCGAAGATAGGACTCCTTCCTTTCCACTCGCTCTCTCGAAGCCAGGGAGAGTCACTCCCTTGCTACACGTGCCGCTGCCTCCTGAAGTCCTTGCCGTTCCAGCGTCGGCCGCCTTCAGCTTCTTGAGGCGATCCAGCATTCCTCCTCCCACGCCTGGGGCTTCCTCCCGCTTCCTTGACGGTAGCATGGTGCAAAAGAGGGAGAATACTAACAGAAAGCGGGCAGAACTGCGGTCGGCCTTAACCAAACACGCAAGAAAGCAAGTGAGAACGAGCTCACAGCAAGCAAACAACAAACAACCTGCAAAGCATAAACAAAAGCAAGTAAACGAGTCCTCACCGCGCGGCCTAGAATTCACACATCTTAGAATCTTAAACATCTTAATTTCTACTGATCAAGTCCTAGAGTCTCAGATCACAACCCTAGGATCTCTACTTAGACCTCAACACACGCTCTGATACCAACTGTGACACCCCAACCTCACACAGGCTGAGATAGATAAAACTTAGCACAAACGGCTGCCTATCTCAACCAACAAACCAAACATAGCGGAAGCGAATTTAAAACTTAAGGGCGTCATGCCACATCTAGGTATAAACACAGCCTAGATGCACAGGCTAATCATAAGAATCAAACTAAGCTGTCATATATGAAATAGAATAGAATCCTCAAGTCATAATCATAAAAACCCAAGTACTAGCCAAAAGTATATAATGTCATAAAATCTCATAGTGGCACACAGGCCCAACAATCAACGTCTAAACAAGATAAACTAAGGCTAAACATCCTCAGATAGAAAAGCTCTAGCGCGCTCTCGCATAACTACTCCATACCTGGAAAACACACAAAGAACCATTAGCAACAGAATGCTAAGCAACCACCATTCACACCCGCAAGGAGATATAGATATACATAAGCTTATAAATAGGTTTACACACCCGTATAGAATATAAACACCAACGAACTGTTCAATAGTTCAAAATCGATACTCAACAACAATAAGCTGAACGAATTAATAACCAAGACTCAATCAAACAAAGCCAATATCCAACCACGAAAGCATAACACAAGAACGAACCAATAACCGAGATATCAACTGAATAACCATCCAAAAGAACCAACCAAACTCAACGAGAACAACAAGGTAACAACCGAATAACATAAAGGACTTACAAACCAACCAAGGAAGAATCCCAACTCCAATCTCCAAATCCCCAAAACCAGCCACCAAACCAAGCCAATCTCATAATCACAAATCAAGAGTCAAATCCGGAAAACCGGTACGCAGGGGTAATAACCCAATCACAGGGACCGTAGTCCAATCACAGGGACCGAAGTCCAATCACAGGGGTAATGAACCCAATCACAGGGGCAAAAGCCCAATCACAGGGACCGGAGTCCAATCACAGGGGTAATCAACCCAATCACAGGGACCGGAGTCCAATCACAGGGGTAATGAACCCAAATATAATCAATAGTAGCACAGTTAGTTCATCCAACAATTCCCAACGATACCAACAAACCACCATCACATACTCATACTCCAACACCATCCCAAAACAACCAACCAAAGTGTTCATCTCAACTATGAACACAAACAAACTCCCAGGTAATGAATTCCAAAGAATCAATAGACCAAGAGTACAAAGAGGGAAACTAAAGACATGAATCAATCTCCAAAATATGGTAGTAAATACCCAACAAAAGGCATGGATAAATACTCCAAAATCATGGTAAAATACCCAACAAAACAATCCAACAATAATCAGAACAAAGGGCCAACAACAGACAACAACAACAGCAAGCAGATCACTGGAATCGAATCTCCCAGTGTTCTTGCGGAACACATCAACGGTCCTCAGACCTCCGCCGCACCCCTCCGCAAGGAGGAAGCGGTCCTCCACCACGGAACCAGCTCCTCCGTTCAACACCACCGCCGTGGCCTTGCGGAACTCCTCGGCGGATTACATTGTGCCGCCGAGGACCTCCGCAAGGTCAAACCCATTCCCAGATTCCAGAATACTAAGCAGACACGAAGAAATTTGTTTCCAGAGAGCAAATCAGACCCAAAATACACCAATATTGCATCAAATTAGAGGCCAAAAACATGGAAATCCAAATCATCAATGATCATACAACACTAGACAAAAGATCAAGATGAAATCCAACAAATAGATCCAACAAATAGGGCTAATCACAAAGAATTTTCAGGATTTCCAACACCAAGAACATCATATAGAATAGGAGTGAATAAAATAGATTTTGATGGACATAGTGGTTACCTTTAAGAGTTTTTCTCAATCCAATCAAGCCTCAAGCTAGTCCTCTAAGCCCCACCTCCTTCTTGATCATCTTTTACCCAAAGAACCCCAAAAGAACTTTATAAGAACATGCAAAAAGACTAACAAAAACACAAAATGCAAGATGGATTCTAGGATAGATGCACTTACCCACTCCTAACCAAGCTTAAAAGAGCAATCTTTACTTGAAAACTTGTAGGGAAATGAAGATCAATTTTTGGATGCAAGATGAAGGGAAATGGCGTGGGAAATGTTTGTAGGGAGGAAGAGGAGTGTAAACTTTTAGGGTAATTTTGATCTTCAAATTATATACTAAGAATACATACAATATTTAGGGTGTAAGACATTAAATGTGAAGTGGGCTTAAGTTAGAAATATTATAAGAGATATGGGAATTAAATATAATCAAGACTAGTAAGTTGGGCTAATGAATTTACCCCTTACAAATTAAATATAAGAATTAGGACAAGAAAGCCCATAAAATGTCTTAGGATCATTACATATATATATATATAATATAAGATCAATAAATTGGGCTTGTAGGAATATTTAATTACAAAGGTTGTAAGGATCCAAATTGAATAAAATCCCTTACAAGAATAAATTCAATTAATTGGGCTCTTGATTAGAATAATTAAATTAAGCTCAAGAATATATGTGTACAAGTGTATATATATATTAAATAGAAGGAATTAGCCCAATTGGAATTAATTAAATTGCCCAAGGAATTAATTAACGAACGAAAGGCTTGAACGAATTTACGGGGTGTTACACAGCAAGGGCATCAGAGACAGTTGAGGAAACCGCAACAGATCCGTCGATATTAGCCCTAAGAAAGAAAAAAACCAAATTAAAGTTATGATACCAAAATATTTATGTTATTCTTTGATAATTAGGGTTTATGTTATTGTTGCAAAGTGTTAGGATACAATACAGATATATATACACGAGTAGGTGTCGCAATACAACTTGGATTACAAGAGTCCTAACAAGTAACAAGCATAAGTTTTTGGTTTTTGGGTTGGATTGATGATCTACCGTACTCTTTTTTTATATCATAGATTTGATTTTGAATTTTGCTTTTCTTGTCTTTTATCAAATATATGAAAACATTTGTGTTAAAATACAAGTTATATATTATGAGAGTATTGAAGTGAATTATAAGTTAAAATTATAATCAATATAACGATCATTTGTAAGTATCTTATTGATAAACACTATTTTTATGCCTATTTAAATTAATTTTTATAATAAATTAGTTTTATTTATTTTACACATTATTTTATGTTTTATAATAATATATTAGTTATATGAATAATTGGTCTTAATTGATTATTTGAGCCAATTATGTATTTGTTTTACTTTGCATGGTATAATTAGTTAGTCCCTTTAAATATTTTAATAATTTTAGATGTTGGGTATTGCAACCTAATTTTAATTCTAATTTACATTTGTTTTCTTTATAGAAATTACGTACGCTAATTTAAATCTTTAATTATTTATGAATCGCAGCAACCAAACCTACTTTAATTTATTATGTTTTAGTTTCTTTTGTTTACGTAGAATAAGCAGGTTGAGCCGTCAAAATTTTGCAAGGATTGCGGCGAAGACATGGACCACGGCTTTTGCGATGCTGCGTGCGGACGAGCGACTTCCGATTGCTTCAACTATTTTTGCGGCACTACGAATTGTCCACAAACGAAAAATTTGTCCGTGAATTGCTATTGCCCAAAGATTCCTTCCACAATCCACCTTTATGAACAGCTGAATCCAAGTCTAAATTAGTATAAATAGGTGTGGAATTCAGTAGTAAAAATCGTCAAGTTTGTATAGAATCAATTTATATTTATTTTGTAAAGACTCCCTGCGATGTCCTGTTGAGTTCTTATTTTTCCAATTCAAGAATTATTGAAGTTTGATTCTACAAGACCAGTAAGCTTTATTTAGCCTAAATTATTCTTTGCACTTTATTATCTATGTATCTTCTGTTATATTCATATATATGAATTATTGCTTGGTTAATTGTTGCAATAGGGCCCATTGTTCAATTATCAAGTTATTAAATTGCTAGTCAGAACCTTGAATCCGTAATTGTTTAACTGTTCTGATGTTGGTAGCAAATAGCACAATTTGATTATAACTGATTTTCAGTTTGTGTTATGAAGATATATAGTCTAGCTTAAATGAAACGAGCTTATGAGTTTATTGGCTATGATTGGTAGTCTTTCTAATTCTTTTAATGCTGTTAGTAAATTAAATCCTAAGAGCTTGTTTAGGGTTGTTTATTAGCTAGGGAAGTAATTAAAGAGCTTGTTTTAATTACCGACGAAGTAAGGAAAGACAGGTTGTTAGAGCTTGTTAATAACCATAACCAATCTAGTAAAGAGTAAAGTTAGTTTGGCTTGCATATCAATATATGTCTCTTGTTAGAATTAAACTGATGTTATGCCTTGGGTTGGATACTAGTTGCCATTGACGTTTATTTGATAATTATTTGTTATTTTATATTATTTTCCATTTATTGTTACTATTTAAGTTTCTATTCCATTTCATTATTTATTAAATCTATTGCTAAAGATAAGTCTAACCAATCTCTGTGGATGGGTACAACCTTACTCATCGCTATTACAATTCTTAAGAGTAAGCATTTATTATTTGTTGGTTTCGACACCCACCACTTATCCATAATTCAATGGACTCGATGGTGTCTTCCTTTTCGCTAAGGTGAACACACTTTACAGGGAACGAAAACCTTCCATTACTTCATTCATTTGATTAATCATTATCCAACCATTTAATCAAATGAATCTTGAATTAACTATTTTTTTAGATTAAGAAAGGAGGGGAAACAAGAAACATGAAAAACTAAAAGTAATTCCTCTCACTAACACAACGACCCCAAGCACGACCCATTTTATCCTCTTCAAGTAGATTCATAACATCTATCAAAGAGTCACTACGATCTCTCCAAGTCTACACTTCATTTCTCGCCCTCTTTGCTAGCTCGTCTGTGTTAGACTAAGTATTTTCTGTTGTATAGTTACCTAGTCTTTAGCCTATTACGTAGAGTAGGATTATTATGTTATTATCTATAAACTCTTTCCTGAGTAATGAACGGTTAATCATATTCTCATTTGGTATCAGATTAGTGATAGGTTATTTTTCCACTTTTCTCTCCCTTCTTCCCAATGGCAGCGAATGATTCTGAGCGGACTGTCTCTGTGGCTGCCGTACCGGCGCCGGTGACCGTCACCACCCAAAACTCTCTCCACTCCGCTCACCACTTCGTGTCGATCAAGCTGACGACACGCAATTACTTGTTCTGGCGCACCCAGCTTGTGTCGTTCCTCAAAGGGCAAGGACTGTTGGGGTTCGTTGACGACTCCACGTCATGCCCGCCGGCGACGCATGACGTTGCTTCCGACGCCACAGGGAGGTCAACCGATGAGGACTCCTCTGCTCCTGCGAATCCTGCGTACGCTGGCTGGATCCAACAAGACCAATCTATTCTATCAATGTTGGTCGCATCTCTCTCAGAGGAGGTAATGTACCTTGCTGTCGATCGATCCACGGCGAGAGAGGTCTAGAGCTCCATCGAAGCGGCCTTAAGCTCCTCAACCCGAGCCCTTTGTCTGAATCTTCTCGCCTAGTTCCAGTCGCTCAGGCAAGGCGACTCCACGCCGGCGGTATACCTCGGTCGTGCCCAGCTCCTCGTCGAAGATCTAGCCTTGGCGGGTCGATCGGTCTCCCTCGACGAGCAGAACCTCTATGTGTTTAGAGAGCTTAGGCTGGAGTTAAGGGCCATGGCGGCGTCACTTGTCGTCTCAGGTAACTCGGTCTCGATCCCGTAATTGTCTTATTGCTTGCAGACTCAGCAATTCATCTATTCGGATGAATTTGCGATTGGTAATCCGGCGCTGCCTTTTGGAGTTCCGACAGCCATGGTGGCCAACAGATCACAGAGGCAGAACGGCGAAGGCGGTGGCAGACAGCACCGTGGTGGTGGTCGCGGTAACCACTGGCAAAACCGCGGTGGCGGTCGCGGCGGAGGACAGGGTCGCGAGCGTAATGGCTCTCCTCGATGTCAAATATGCCGCTCACACAGCCATACGGCCGTCTATTGTTATCGGCGGTATTCTGAACAGCCACCACAGCAGGGTAATGTGGCGATCGCTGGTGACGGGAGTGCACAGTCCGAGGTTGCGGCTTGGTTACCCTACACGGGTGCAACGTCGCACGCAACACCGGATCCGACCATGATGACACATTCCGAGGACTATTCTGGCGGTGATGTCCTCCGAGTTGGTAACGGCGCAGGTTTGGGTATTTCCCGTATTGGATTTACTTCGATTTCCTCGTCTTCTAATCGTTTAAAATTTAACAACATTCTACATGTGCCTCAACTATCTGCGTCATTATTATCAGTCAATCGATTTGCTATTGATAATAGAGTTTTCTTCGAATTTCATCCTGATTTTTTTGTTGTGAAGGATTGCATCACCAAGGAGGTGCTCCTTAGAGGTTCTAGTTAGGATGGTCTGTACACACTTCCAGTACCCCGGGCCCATTCCGCCTTCATAACTGCTCGGGCTTCTTCCGCCGTGTGGCATAGTCGCTTAGACCATCGACACACTCGTGTACTCCAGCGGGTCCTCCAGTCCTGTCCCGTGGTTTCACAAAAATCAAGTTCTTCTGGTCTGTGCTCGGCGTGTCAGTTGGGAAAGTCGTCTCGCTTCCCGCTAGATAGAATAAAAACGTCTAGCTCTAATGTATTAGATTTAGTTTATTCAGACATTTGGGGCCCCGCACCCGTTATTTCTTCTGATGGTTTCGTTACTTTGCATTATTTGTCGATGATCATAGTCGTTTTTGTTGGTATTATCCATTGCGTGTAAAATCCGATATATATAAAGTCTTTGATGTTTTTCGGGCCATGGTAGAACGGTTGTTTTCCCGTTCTATCAAGGTTATTCAGACTGATTTGGGGGGCGAATATCGTCATTTACGCACTTTATTCCAATCGTTAGGGATTGTGCACAAACAGTCATGTGCCTGTACCCATGAACAAAATGGACGAGTAGAACGCCGAAATCGACACATAGTTGAAATCGGGCTTGCTTTACTCGCAGAGGGGTCAGTTCCTTTAAAACACTGGGATTCAACCTTTGAAACAGCCACGTACCTTATAAATAGACTACTGTCTTCGGTGTTACAGTTCGACACACCTTTTTACAAACTGTTTAAAACACCACCAATATACACGTCTCTACGGGTTTTTGGGTGTCTATGTTTCCCGTATCTACGACCCTATAATCGTCACAAAATAGAGTTTCGGTCAGCCCCGTGTGTGTTTCTAGGCTATCCTACTTCGTTCTGAGGGTATCTTTGTTTCAATTTAAATACAGGGAAAACCTTTATCTGTCGGCATGTCCGCTTTGACGAGTCGGTGTTTCCATTTGCTACTTCTATGCAGGAACCAGTGCAACCCGAGGGGTTACCTCAGCCGTGGGGTTCAAGTCCAGTAAACCCGGTCCCTGCACAATCAACCCTGGTTGCTCCCGTGGCGACCCCTATGACAATGATGTTTGTATGGGGTGAGTGAATGTGTATGTGAAGGTGGTAAAACGAAGAAGATTCCCCGAGTGTCGTGTCTCTCAAGGATGGCGAATGGGAATCGAATTAGTGTGTTGGCATCTAAGAGGTTGAAGGAAAAGAGTTACAAGATTTGCTAAGGGTTGGATTCATTGGTAGAAGGGTAGGGTTGATAAAAGGTTGTGTAAAGTAAAGAAAAGTAAAATGGAGATTGGGGCTTTAGACTTTTCCATGTGGTTTATCTTTGGTTGGTTTTGTGAATGCAAGTTGTGAACAGACTAGGGAGTTCATGGCACACTACCAAGTGGCGTCACACTTTGGACTCCCACATCCTCATTCGGTTGGGGCATTTAATCGAACACTTTGTCTACCACTCCTCTCGGATCTTGTCCTTTCAAACTAAGAGCTGAGATGTGGGTGAGTGAGACTCGTGAGTGGCCGCTATCGCGCACACACCCACTTCCTACGCGTTTGCTACCGAATGTGGCCACAAAAGGCACAAAGCTTGAAGAACATCATCCACACAAGTTCAACATCCAACAAGCAAGCAATTCACAAATTAAAGCAATAATATTAAACATCCACATAGATCTACCATGGGGCCACCAATCCCCTATCTAATCTACTCTAGCATACTAAGAAACAAGGAAAGGGAAAAGAAATTCAAAGAAACAAGTATTGAATTAGAAATTAAGGAGAATGGTTACCACCTCTTGAAAAAGAGGATCTTACAACCTTGATCTTGAATCCCAATCTTCCTCCTTGGCCTTGATCTATTCTAACTATGAATGGAAGGAATTTTCCCCCAAGAGGGGAGAAAACCCTCTAAGTCTAACTATCCTATCCTATCAATTTTTCTGATCTAAGACTCTCCTCCTTTTTTAGGTTTTGGACAAAAGGGATTTATATAGGTGACAAAGAAAAGGAACAATTTTCCCGAAATAACCCTTGGCCCGACCACACTTGCTCACACGCGTGTGAGTGGCGTGGTAGCTCTCTGGAATAATTCCACACCCAGCCACACGCGTGTGAGGCTGCGTGGGGCGTAACTGCATGTTGGCATGCTTGTCTTTTGCTCCATTTTAGCTTCAAATCCCTCTCTATCCTGTGAAATACATCAAAACTCTTTCTGGAAATGTTGTTAGAAGAATTTGATCGCATTTGAGCTGAAATGCATGCAATTGTTGTAATTGGATGTCAAAACGATGTGATTTTAATCTAATAAAGACCCCTTATAAGTGCTATCCTTGGTGCTTATCACCCTACATCAGTCGTTGCTCCTACGAGAAGGCCTACCAAGCGTCGCACTGCGGCTGAGTCACAGCCTCGGGGTCATAACATGTGCCTCCGTCATATGACTAAAGGGATGAATGAGCAATTTCATGCACTAACTATGGCTGCTGAAACTCCAGACCCCACCTGTTACACACAAGCTGTGGGTCACCCACAGTGGCGAGAAGCAATGGATCAGGAATTTAATGCCCTGCTACACAACAGCACTTGGACTCTTGTTCCACCGAAACCCGGCATGAACATTATTGGTTGCAAATGGGTTTATAGAACCAAACGCAAGGCTGATGGGTCTATTGAGCGCTGCAAGGCGCGACTGGTAGCCAAGGGATTCAACCAGGTAGTCGGCAAGGACTTTTTTGATACATTCAGTCCCATTGTCAAACCGACGACAGTCCGCCTACTTTTTTCCTTCGCAGTCTCACAGGGTGGACTCTTCATCAGCTAGATGTTAACAACGCTTTTCTGAACGGTCACTTAGCTGAAACCGTGTTCATAAACAGCCACCTGGTTATGAAGATCCGGCACACCCCGATCACGTATGTCACCTACAGCGGTGTCTCTATGGTCTCAAATAGGCTCCCCGTGCGTGGTTTAAAAGATTGCATGATTTTCTACTTACCACAGGTTTCTCAGCTTCAAAGACGGATGTATCTCTTTTCCACTACACATCCGGGACTTCCAAGGTATTTTTACTTGTCTGCGTTGACGACATTATTATGATGGGGGATAATCCTAAGCTGATTGACACCCTGTTGCACCGACTATCCGCTGCTTTCAAGATACGGGATCTAGGGGAATTGAGTTTTGATAAGCATCAAGAATGGTACTTTAAAAGGGTCTAAAATGGATTAAAAGTGCAACGTTTTGTCATCCGATCATAACAATTGCATGCGTTTTAGCTCAGATGTGATCAAAATCTTCTAACATCATTCCTAGGAAGAGTTTTGAGGTATTTTACAGGTTGGAGAGGGATTTGAGGCTAAAATAGAGCAAAATACAAACAAGCCGCAACACAGTATCGTCCCACGCAGCCTCACACGCGTGTGGCTGGGCGTGGAAACTTTCCAGTGACCATCCACGCCCACCACCACGCGTGGTAGCGTGCGTGGTCGAGCCAAGGGCCATTTTGGGAAATTTGTTCCCTTTTGTCACCTATATAAATCCCTTTTGCCCTAAACCTAGGAGGAAAATTATTTTTAGATAGGATAGGATAGATCTGAAAATTGTAGAGGGTTTTCTCCCCTCTTGGGGGAAAATTCCTTTTTCTTCTAGTTTAGAATAGATCCAAGGGCAAGGATGAAGATTGGGATTTCAAGAACAAGGTTGTAAAGATCCTCTTTCTAAGGGTGGTAACTATTCTCTCTATTTCCTAATTTTTTTTTTTTGAATACCTCTATTTCCTAATTTAATACTTGTTTCTTTGAGATTTCCTTTCTTTTTCTTGTTTCTTTAGCATGATAGAGTAGATTAGATAGGGGATTGGTGGCCCCAAGGTTAATCTATGTGGATGTTTGATATTATTGCTATTTGAATTATGAGTTGCTTGGTTGTTGGATGATGAACTTGTGTGGATGATGTTCTTCAAGCTTTGTGCCTTTTGTGGCCACATTAGGTAGCAAACCCAAAGAAAGTGAGTGTGTGCGCGATAGCGGCCACTCATGAGTCTAACTCACCTACATCTCCGCTCTTAGTCCGAAAGGACAAGATCCGAGAGGAGTGGTAGGCAAAGTGTTCGATGAAATGCCCCAACCGAATGAGGATGTGGGAGTCCAAAGTGTGACGCCACTTGGTGATGTGCCACGAACTCCCTAGTCTATTCCACATCTCGTGCTCGCAAACACATCCAAAGATAGACCACATAGAGAAGCCTAAAGCCCCGATCTCCTCCTTTTTATTTATTTTACACAACCACCACCAACCCTTCCTACTTTCCTACAAATGACATCCAACCTTAGCAAGTCCCGTGACTCTTACCTTTCAACCTCTTAGATGCCAACACACCCGTTCGGTTCCCATTCGCCATCCTTGAGAGACACGACACTCGGGGAGTCTTAACTCTTCGTTTTAACACCTTTCATATCTTCCTTTACCTCACCCCATACAAACAACCTTGTCAAGTTTCTTCCTGGGTATTGAAACAATCACAGCTCCCGGAGGTTTGGTTTTGTCCCAACGCCGCTATATGGGTGGCTTGTTAAAGCGAGCTGGAATGACTAGTGTAAACCCCTCACCACACCCGCGTCCGTCACACAGGCAGTCACACCGACCAATGATAGTTTTGACAATCCGACTCAGTATCGACGGCTGGCAGGGGCTCTCCAGTATCTGACTATCACGCGCCCAGACCTATCTTATTCAGTAAATCGCTTGTGTCAATTTATGCATGCCCCGACGACCGAGCACTGGGGGCTTCTGAAATGGGTCTTAAGGTATGTTAAGGGCACGATGGACTACGGACTCCGCATGATTGCATCCAAGTCGACTGACATTCATGCTTTCTCAGACTCGGACTGGGCCGGGTGTCCGACTGATCGCAAGTCTACGAGCGGGTATGCCGTCTTCCTCGGTTCTAACCTGGTATCATGGGTGTCCCAAAAGCAGCGCACGGTGGTTCGCTCCTCGACCGAAGCTGAGTACAAAAGACTGGATGACATCTCCGCAGAGGTTACTTGGGTTGTCTCGTTGTTGAAGGAACTGGGTTTACATTCGAGGCAACCGGCAACGTTATGGTGTGATAATCTCGGCGCTACCTACATGTGCGCTAATCCAGTGTTCCACGCAAGGACCAAGCATGTTGAAATAGATTACCACTTCGTTCATGACAAGGTTGCATCAGGGGATTTCCGGGTTAATTTTGTGTCCACGAAGGACCAGTTAGCAGATATCTTCACCAAGCCGCTCCCCGCAACTCGTTTCTCCGCTCTTCGGGACAAGCTCAATGTCGTAGCGCTACAACCTTGCGCTTGAGGGGGAGTGTTAGACTAAGTATTTTCTGTTGTATAGTTACCTAGTCTTTAGCCTATTACGTAGAGAAGGATTATTATGTTATTATCTGTAAACTCTTTCCTGAGTAATGAACGGTTAATCATATTCTCATTGTCTGACATCATATTTGCTCATGAAGAATATGACAGATATTGGTGCTCCAATCTTGAATTAACTATTTTGTTTACTGTATGTAATCAAAATGTTAATTATTAATATATTCTGTTACTATTTTTGAGGCGTATTTGGCTATTTATGTGGCGAGGAATAGAAAACGCCAATGGGCTTATGGTAACCCCCATTATATGTTTTTCTTCTTTTATCCACCATTCCAAATCTTCCTAAAATCCACTATTCATTTTCAGAACATCCCAAAATCACCTATTCCCCATCAAATATATAATGGATTTAACATAATGACTCGAGATGGATTGCACAATCTATCAAAAGACATGTGTTGTCATCTAATGCAGATAGATCACATAATTTTAGACAAGATAAAACAGTTATGTTCGGACGTGTATAGACACAAGATATCGTGTAGTATAAGGAATAGAACATATGGCAAGTCAATTTGTACATTTTGTACCCAAGTACCTGCTACTCATTCTGTAAAAAATTTCCAATATATATAGCATGCATATTAATACAAACTTTATTTACTGTGGGACATGGTCCATATAGTAGTGTATACCATGAAATATGTATCATTCTAATTATACTTCAGCTTCATTTGACAATATTGCTCTGTTTTTCAATTTCATTTTCCACACACACTAGTTTATTATAACAATACCAAAGTATCATTTTAATTTTACTACAGTTTTATTTAATAGTATACATTATTACATGAGTTCTATGTTTTAGTTTTATTTTTCACACACAATAATTTAATTATAGTAATGCTTAAGTATTATTACTCGGTATTTTAATTAGACTTCGGATTAATTTGACAATATATGTTATTGTATGACTCTAGATTTTAGTTTCATTTTTCACAGGCTAAAGTGTCATCCCGCATCATGAACCATTCACGATTATTCACCTCGCACCATCGTCATCAATAAGTGATTATTCGAGTCATAAACTATCTTCTTTTTTTTTACGCCTAGAATTTTTTGTAGGTTTTCCGGTAAAGTGTTGACATGTCACAGGTTTGGAAGCTGATGTGGGCCTATTTGTTATTGACGTGGCTTTTTTTTTTAAATATTAATGATGTGACTTATTAACCACTAATTACCATTAATTAAGCCTTAATTACCTTAATCATCTCCCACCTTCACCAAGCCAGAGAGAGGACCGCTGCCACGCCAAGCCCAGAAGAAAAGCAGATTTCTATTTCGCCGCCACCGCCGTCCCACAGCTGATATATAGTAGCATATGAACCTTCTTTCCATGGCATTATCAGATAGCTGATATATATGCATTACTGGCATGACCTATGAGCGACCCGAAGAGGCTTCCCAACAATGCGACTTCGGGCACAGATAATCCATGAACAAGCCCAGCTACTAACCCAACAAGAAAACTATCTTCGGCACCGGTGGAATGGACTTGAGTCAGGCCCGGCCCTGGGCAAGGGCGAGCTGGGCCCTTGCCCAGGGCCCATGCTTCAAAGGGGCCCACCACCTCTGGCTATCACATATATATATATACTACTGTATTAGAGTTTCGTATTATTATGCAGGAAGACATGGGGTCGAATCCCCAAATGCAGTACTCCATTTAATATTTTCATGCTAGATTTAGAGCAATTATATAGTATTAAAATTAAAATTGTAAGTTATGAAATTTATTTATATTTTTAAGTTGTAATTTTGTGATTTTTTTTACTTGTCTATAATTATATTTATAATATAGATTGATTTTTGCTTCATATTAAATTTTGAACCTATTTCAATTCGAGTAATTTAGTATTTATATTTAGAACGTATTATTTTTTGAATTTTATAATGAGTTATATATATATAACATATTTTGTGATTTAGTTATAAAATTTGTTTTAAAAGATAGTTTATGCTGTTATGACTTATCTAGTCAATGTAGTTTAGAAGCTTTATTGTGCGTCATTGTATTCAATTAATCTTTAAAAAAACACTTGAAATTGATCTAACTAAAAGGAAAAGTATTTATAAATATGATATCAATAGAGAATATGTGTGATTTATAAAGTATATTTCCATTCGAACTATTTTATCCAATTAATTATGTTTCATATTTAGTTATGAATATCATTTATAATGTTTTAATGTGTTTTATTTATTGATCACAATAATTAAGATGTCATGTTCTGCTCTTATTTATAAGTTTTATTTTGTAAATTTTTATTAATAATTACTTTATTATTTACTATAATAACAATGCAATTGTGTCAAGCACCTTGTGCTCAGATGGCATGTAGTGACTTTCCCATATGGGAAGTCATGAGATTGAGTCTCAGTGGCTCTTGTATTTAAAAAAAAAACGTTTTTATAAACTATCATTCTTTATTTATGAAGAGACCAATGTAGTTATTAATTATTTCGCATTTACTAAAGAATTTAGAGTTGTTAACCAGCTTGGTTGGTGTGAGTGGCTCGGCACTCTTGCCCCTTAAGAGGAGGTCGCTCGATCCCCCCCTTGTATGGAGCACCA
This sequence comes from Ipomoea trifida, assembly GCA_003576665.1. Lineage (NCBI taxonomy): Eukaryota > Viridiplantae > Streptophyta > Magnoliopsida > Solanales > Convolvulaceae > Ipomoea > Ipomoea trifida. The sequence continues at coordinate 31,314,411 of CP025659.1, forward strand.
ATATGGCCAGCACTTTGCCCCTCGGTGCGAGCAGGGATTAGTCTGAGTATGGTACGGGCTTAAAGGTGCCTCCTACTAGCAGGGCCTGCTCAGGACATCCCTTCCCACAAAAAAATTGTTTTCATTATTATTGATGGTTTTAACGGATCGGGCCCACCATAAACCGAATATAGGATGCGCTAAAGCCCAAACAATTACAAGATGGATAGGAGAATCGAACCCTGGACAAAGGGTTGAAAATAAGGACTTGGAACCACTAGACCGTAGTATTTGTCGTGTTTTTGATGTGTCCTCCATGACAACCGCACCGCCTATTTATACTGAGGCACCCCCTCATGGGTCGTCCACGTGTACGCTTCAGAGACCTCCCCCGCTACTTGTGCCACGTGGTCCACGTACCCCGCCTCACACGCCACACCCCCACACCTCACGCCGTCCTCACGTTTCACACCCCCTCCGGCCCGCGACGGGGCGCGAAGGGGGTGCCTGGCCGCGGTGCGGCCACGCACTTGGCGCGCTGGCCGCGCCGTGGCCGGCGCCACCAGCGCACCCCCGGCGCACCCGACGCCCGCCGGCGCCCCGCCGCGCTACCCACGGCCGGCGGCGCATGTGGGCCTCCAGTCTGCCTTGGTCTGGCCCATCGACCCCAAGCCCAATTTCCTACGGCCCGCACCCAATATCCCCATCACGAGTCCCCCACTTGATTTAGGTAATTTATTCCTAAATGAAGTAAGAATAAGTCTTTGAATCGGAATCGGATTGCACGCCCCAGATCTCAGGAACGATCTCCGTATTTAAAGCTAATCCATCCCTGAACCCTAACAGTCCCATACCTCCCCTCTATTTAAATTTGATCTCTTCATAGCATTCCATACCCTGAACCCTAAATCTCTCTTTCCCTCTCCTCACTACCGCTAGCGCCAACCATCGACGCTCACGCCGCAAGCGCCCGCCACCATCGCCGATCCGCCCGCCGCACCAGTCCGCACACGGCGTCGCCCCGCGCGCCAGTCCGCGTCGCCCCGCCGCACAGTCCGCAGCATCGTCGCCTAGCCGCGCTAGTCCGCGTCGCCCCGCCGCACCAGTCCGCAGCATCGTCGCTCAGCCGCCCGCGCGAGTCCGCACCAGCGTCGCACGGCCACCGCGATCCATTGTGTATGCAAGAATATTGTTAAAAACTTATAAATTTTATTTCAACTTATTTGATATTAGTATTTTTTTGCTTTATTTAATTTCAATTTTAGTTATGAAAATATATATTAATTTCATATAGGGCTCATTTTGGTTGTTACGCCCTGGGCCTATAAAATGATAGGACCGGGCCTGACTTGAGTCGTCGGAAAAGGTGCAATGTGCAGCTTTATGTCCTTCCTGTACACCGTGCAATCCTCCTTCCCATTCGTCACCACCACGCAACACCATTTCGTTGCCTCCATTATATCCACGTAAGGCGCCTCCTTAAATCACGCCTTCAGAAATCCAATCCGCAGTAGTTAATGGAAGAACCCGGTTTTCTTCAATTCAACGAGACCCACAGTTCCGTTGCTGGGATCGAAGACTCGAATCAGTGCTTGGATATCCACAAACCCCTGTCTTACATATCTCAACCATTCGCCCCAGAGTTTCCAGCAAAATCTTTTCGCCAACACCGACGGCTAGCCCAAATTCGAACTCTGAGTCAGGGAGATCCGATGGGTATATCGGGTCACAAACCGTGATTCACACACTAGCCAAAATCGGAGCCCACCTTGGAGACATAGATGGACGAGACAGAAAAGCCATCAAGAACGGAAGAAATAAAAGAGGCGGTGCTGCCTAGAGACTCAGCAATTACGACATCATCTTTGATCAAAACATCATGACATTAATTACCCACGATAAGGCAACGGGCGGTGAGGGGTGACTAAAGATAGATCCTGGCTTCCTCTCACCATGATTGAGGATTGAAGCCTTGAAGGAGGAGAAAACGACGTCGTCTGCAGGTTAATAGCAATTCGAATCGTGAATTGAGGTCATAGAAACAAGCCCTGTAATGGATAACGCATTCATGTCAGCTCTGAATTGAAGAGAATCAGTAGCAAAAATGCAGGAGTTCATGTACGTGAAGACGTTCTCCAGCCAGATGCCACTTGCTCAAAGAAACATACGAAAAAATAAAATAAAATAATAAAAAATTACATGTCAGCATCATATTACCGGTAATTTGTAAAAAATCTACAAAAAATGCTAAGCGACAAAAAAAATAGTTTATGGCTTGAATAATCACTTATTGAAGATCATGGTGCGATATGACAAATCGTGAATGGTTCATGGTGTGGGATGGCACTTCAGCCTTTTACACACACACACTAGTTTCATTATAGCACCAGTGAAGTATCATTTTAAATATACTATAGTTTCATTTGACAATATACATTATTGAACGAACTCTGTTTTTTAGTTTCAATTTTTACGCATACTAGCTTAATTATAACAACACTAAAATATAATATTTCTAATATAGTTTCATTTGACGACTATGGTCCACACAACCACTAGTACAAAACTGACCATCTGCATCTGAAGTACTTCAAATGCATATGCCATAGACGCAAATTGGTTGAACAATCTGTGTCTAAGGTAACATCAGACGCAGATTGTAGACGATACTCTGTGTATGATCCTGCTTAGAATGTCATTTTAAAAAAATCGCGTAGACAATCTGCGTCCGATCCTAGGCAGTACCTGACGTAAATTGTCATTCTTTTTTTTTTAAATAAAAAATGTACAATCTGCTTCTAGATTGTCCTTAATTTTATTAGTACTTTTTAAAAAAAAAAATACCAATTTTTCCTATACGTTTCAGCATTATCAATCCTGTCAACACTCACAACATTATGTCCTCAACACATACCAAACACACTAACAATTTACTACACCACACCAACCCTTCAAATATCTCAAAACACAACACTTCAAAGTTCTCAAAACACCAACACTTCAAAGCTAAGGTTTTTTTTTTAGAATAACTTCAAAGCTTAGTTTTCGAAACAACATACACTTCAAAGCTAAGTTCTCAAAACAACACTTCAAAATTTTCAAAGTTCTCAAAACCACACCAAATTAAAACAACTACAAACTAACTCAACAAAACCTCCATCATTACTTCAAAACCTCCAACAAAACTAACCCAACTAAACTCAAACTCATACATTACAAGATGATAATTACATTCATATATACATTCAAATATAACACACTAAAAGTTCTCAACACATTCAAATATCTAACACTTGAATTAAAGTTCTCTAACACATACAAATATCTAACACTTGAATTAAAGTCTCAACACATACGCACTTGAATATCAACATGTTTGCCTACAAAAAAAAAATTATAAGCCTTCTTCACTAAAATATTTCGCCCAATCCTCACGAATCTCATCTACTTCCTTCGTTGAGTAGGCTTTTGCCTCAAATGCCTGAACACATAAAGTGACGCGGTGACAATTTGTAATTAAAAGTTGAATATTTAATTATTTTATTTTTTTTAAAAAAATAATTGGACTATTATTTTTTTTGAAAGAAAAATATTGGACTATCTGCATCCAAAGTTCATGGACTTCAGACGCAGATAGTTGAGCGCGGTTTTTAAAAAATAGTTTTATACCACTTCAGACACAAATTGTTAGGGTTTTTTTTACCCAAGTACGCTAGCGTGACGACGTCTTCATTCCACATCCTAGCATATCGTCTTCCCCCTCAGCTCCATCTCCCCAACTAACAACGCATCCTCGCCACCCTCCATCATCTTCCCCTCTGCTGCCTCTCCATCGTTCGCAAGTTGCCGTCGCTCGCCCCTCGCCTTTAGCTACGTCGTTTTCGGTCTCCAGTTCTCACTGAGTCACGTTGGTCTTCATTCAGCCCCCAGCCACATCAGGTATGTATGTGTGTGCGTGTGTATATATATTATATATATATATATATATATATATATTATTTTAAGTTTTAATTTAATTTTTTATTTGTAATATATTTTAGAATTTTCTTGTTTATTTTTAGTTTAGATTAATTGTGTGGTAATGCATATGTTAGGTATTGTTGTGATAGTTTAATAAAAAATTGTGTATTATGTATATATATACGGAGTACTTGTTATTGTGTGTTAAAAATGTTAAACAATACATTTTAATTTTTTTTTGTTTATTTTAATTTAGATTAATTGTGTGTTATTGTATATGTATATAAAAGATGTGTATTGTGTATTATGTATTAATATAAAAAATGAAAGTGAAAAATTATTAAAAAATAATATATTTTATCAATAAACAAATAATTTTAAAAGTATCAAATTAAAGTATATAAGCTAAAGACCTTGTGGTCTAGTGGCATCCGGTGTCCGGTTAACACTCCCACATGGATGATGGGTTCGAGTCTGTTGACTCTCTGTGCTTCATTAGGTAGGTAATATAACCAAAATAATTGTAGAGTGCCAGATATATCTATGAGATATGCACTTATATTATGAATTTGTTCTTTAGAAACGGTATGTAAATTTAAAAAAAAAATAAATACTTTTAAATTATACTTTTATTAATGTTAATACAAATTATTTGATTATTTTAAATTTTTGTAG
>CP025659.1:31320024-31332255 GCA_003576665.1 Ipomoea trifida
CTAGGATGTGTGAATTCTAGGAAACGCGGTGAGGACGCGCCTTATCTGTTTATAGTATTTGTGTTCTGTTAACCTTGTTGTTTGCAGCTTGCGGCTCGTCTTCCCGGGTAAGTCTTAATCGCTTTTAGTTACGTTGCTTCGTTTTAGTTTTGCCTAGGAGCCTGCTTAGATTAGGAACGAGTAGTTAGTTGGTACGAGACGAGGGATAGCACCGTGCGTGTTTAAGCAACCAGAAGATCGGGCGTCTCGTCAAAGAAGATTAATCTACTCACGACTTGGAGTCAACGACAACGGCCTACGTTCTTCGGGATTGGCGTCTTCGCGTATGAAGCATCGTCTGCAAGGTCTTCGGTAACCTCAAGACTTGAAGAACACGTTTCGTGCAGCTGGAGTTCGTTGCAAGACGAAGAAAGCGATAGGAGCTTGAAGACTGAAGACTCGAAGACCCTCGGCCTTGAGGGAACGGCAATCGCGGGCGTTGGCGCGTCAAGGGGAGAGTTAAAACACGCCAAGTAGGAATTGTCAGAGCGGCCATGAAGAGTCTCGTGCGAGCTAAACTCGGAGTTAACGTTACATGAAGAATACAATCCGAGGTCGGGATTCGCGGACCTTAAGGTAGTCCTACCTACCTCTGAAGCGGCTACAAAGGAACGAGTTAGAAGTTGCAACCTTTCAGGGCAAAGAAGACTAAGTCAAATAGGAAGGGAAACTTGGATGCTCAAAGATCCCCGAAGATAAGAAGAAACGCCATAGGCAAGTGGTGAATGGCTCCGTGGAGTGGACCTCGTGTAATCTTTTCGGTGTACCTTCGAAGGTAATCCCCTTGTGCAAGAGCTTAAGGAAGTAACCTCGGTTTCTAAAGATCACTATTACCCATAAGCGAATCTCCTTTCAATCGGGCGATACCTTTCCAGTTGAACCTATCTTTTCATAAAGCTCCCTCAGAATTCTTTCGTTCTGCACCAATCGGTCAAACAGCGACTCATCGCCTTCAGCCTCTCTTGGAGTAATAAGGTGGTGCGAATCGTAGGTTACATGTAGAGCTTATTCGAACCTCGAGTCAGCGTTGCGTGGGGAAGCAAGTCAAGATCCGTCAATCAGTCAGAGTGTCGTAATCGAATCGTCAACCCGAAGAAATCGCTTAGGATAGAGGGACTTCCTTATCCTTCTTAAAACCCAAATCCTTCACAGTTCTTCGCAAATCCTAAGTACCATACTCGTTAGGAAATCCCTTCTATCTATTGTAATCTTCATTCCTATAACCTTGTGGAAATCAAATTCTCCTCGGTTCTTTAAAAATCCCGATTACCTTTCCATTAGGGAATCCCTCCTCTTTATTCTAATCAGTATTCCTACCTATCCTTGGAAACTAAACTCTCCTTGTTTCTTGAAACTCTAAAATGCCCTCGTATCGAACATCCCGTCTACCTACCCTAAATCTCTTTCTCATTTTCGCTCGACACTGAATTTCTCTTTCCCCTTGAGAAAGTGCTTACCCTATTGCTAAGGAATCTTTTCTATCTTATTAGATCTCCTTGCTATTGTCCCTTACATTCAAATTCCTCTCACTCCTCTGGAAATTGTATATCCTTCCGTTCAGACAACCTTTCGGTTTATCCCATTCTTCTCCCATTTCAAGATTGAATTTCTTTCTCCCCTTGACGAGTTGAATACCCTACCGTTGACAGATCATTTCGCCTTCCCAAAACCCCGTTCTTAATTCCTTTCGAGACCTAATTTCTTTCACCTCTCGGAGTAAGAGAAATACCCTATCATTAAAGAATCCTTTCCATCTTTCTAAACCTCATTACTATCGACTCTTGGAACCGAATCTCTCTCATTCCTTTGGGGGATCGCACACTCTCTTTTATTAAGGCATCTCTTTCTGATCCATTCTAAATCCCCTTCTCACCTTCGTTTGGAAAATAAACTCCTCTCTTTTCTTTGGGAAATTGAATACCCTACCATCGAGAAGTCACCTCTGCCTTACTAAGACCTCGCTCTTAACTTCTCTAGGAACCTGATTCTTCCCTTTCCTTGAGTAAGCTAAATATCCTACCGTTGAGAAACTCGTTCTGCGTCTTCAATCTCCTTCCTATCTTCTTTCAAATTGAATTTTCTTTCTTACCTTGAAGAGTTGAATACCTTATCATTGACAAACCGTTCCTGTCTTTCGAAACCTTATTCTTAATCCCTTTTGGAATCTAATTTCCTTCTTTTCCTCGAATAAGTCAATACCCTATCGTTGGAAACTCTACCAGTGTTTCCAATCTCACCTTACCTGTTCTCGAAGCCAAGTTCTTTTCGTTCTTTCTCTTTTGTTGAAAGAACTTGAGGTCCCCTTGAATTGCGAAATACTTTTGGCCTCTTTGAACCTAGTCCTTATGTTCTTTCAAAGCCATGTTCTCCCCTTCTCTTTAAAGAACTTGACATTCAGAAACCATTCCCAACCTCTTGAACGTTGTTACTATTTGCTTCTTGAAAATATCTTGTGCAAGATAACGACCCTATCTCCCAAGCTGTAACCTTGATAACCTTTGATTCTATTCTTAACCGACGTCGTTCTTAAAACCGTACACCTTAAACCTTTCACTTTCCTTCCTTCGTTGGGTCAAATTTTCAAAACCGGGCATATATAGTATATAATATTTTTCTCTATATGTACTATCGTACTAGTTTGTAACTCTCTGTCCCCAAACGTTTTTCTGAGCTTCGGGGACGAAGCTCCTTTTAAGGGGGGTAGAGTGTAACGCCCCGAAAATTCCTACTACTCTTTTGAATATTATAAGGGGTTATTTTCTTATTAAATAATTATTTAAATAATTATAAGTATAATTATTTCCTATGGGCTTGAGATTTATATACTCTTATATATATATATATATTTTATTGTTAAGATTAATAATAAATAATCTATGGGCCAATATTTCTATAGTCTTATATATATATATATACATACATCCTACATAATAATATTATTGAGCCCATAATTATATATATATGTTTTATGGACTATGATTAGTCTGGAGCCCATACTATGTTAATAATAAAGCCATGGACCCAAAGAGCTACTCTAAATCAAATTATAACTATGGTATTTATAGTCTTGACCCAATTGAGTTAGTCCAAATTACATAGCCTCTTCCTAATATGTTTTAGTCCAAATCCAATGCTTATATAGTTTTGATCCAAGTTCCACAATTCAACTAGCCCAAAATAGTAGCTTCCCAAAGTGGAAACCTAATGATTCATCAGCTAAGCATTCTTCCGATTTTCTTCCTCTCTGTCTCCTCATTCCCTCTCGTGCGATAACAGCAGCAACTCCAGCCATGGAAGCTTTCCCAACGACGATGGTAAGCTTCAGCCTCCTCCATCCCTCGCTTCGTGCGGAAGCACCGGCCGGCAGTCTCCCCTGTTTTGATGAAGACCGGCGAGAGCGATCAGCAGCGGAGCGGTAGTCTGCCTCTCCCGTTCCCGTTTCCGCGAGCAGAGAGAAGCGAAGAAGGCGACGACGAACGTTGCTGGGCAGCAGTTGGCGCGGAGTCGTGCGGATAAGTGCAACGTTGGAGCCTAACGGACTTCCCCTCTCCGTTCTCCTTCTGACGGCGCAACGTAGCGATGGTCTTCCTTCCTTAAAACAGCAACGGCGCAAGATCGCGGGGTGGTATCATCCGTCTGTGATGACCGGCAGAGCAACGAAGGTTAAAACGTCAGTGGCTGCGTATTGATCACAATGAGGCGTGCTGGTCTGGTGGCAGAAGTGGTAGACCAAGTGGAGACCTAGATAGGACATCCACCCTCTTTGTTTCTTTAATTGATTACTTTTGTTTTACTTTTGTCAAACCTCTTTACCATGGTTTCTTTTGCATTGAGTGAATCTTGTAACTCTTGTCTCTTACCATCATAAAAGTCACACGCTTGATTCGGTTCTATTTTGCCATCCTTGAGAACACGACACTCGGAGAACTTATTCTCCGTTTTATTAAAACAAAAAACATCAAACCTACAAAATCACTAATATACATAACTCTCATGGAGATCAAACGAATCCCACTACAAGAGAATGAATGGTAAATATTCTTCGTTTATATGTCTTGTATGGTTGATGTTTATCTTGATTTGCTTCTATTTACGACAAGGATAGGTAGTAAAGTTAGGGGAAGTATAAGTTGCGAGATATCGGGCTTATACTAGTCATAATCGGTCACATCACTATCGTTTGTCCGGGATGACGAGGCCCAGGAGATGTGGTAGACCAAGGGTTTGTTAAAATGCCCATTCGACTTAAGAACCGGGAATCCGAAGTGTGACGCCAATCGGTGATGGTGTCGTCGGCTCCCTTGATAGAAACCTAGTTGCATTGCCTAGAACACCCTATAGAAGTATCAAACATGAGACCAAGATAGGACATCCATCTCCTTTCTTTCTTTAATTAATTGCTTTTGTTTTACTTTTGCCAAACCTCTTCACCATGATTTCTTTTGCTTTGAGTGAATCTTGTAACTCTTGTCTCTTAACATCATAAATGTCAAGCGGTTGATTCGGTTCCATTCTTTCATCCTTGAGAACACGACACTTGGGGAACGTCTTCTCCGTTTTATCACTATCCACACCTAAACCAAAACGTCAAAACTACAAAATCAGTAATATACATAACTCTCAAGGAGATCAAACGACTCCCACTACAAGGTAATGAATGGCAAATATTCTCCGTTCATATATCTAGTGTGGTTGATGTTTATCTTGATTTGCTTCTATTTACGAATAGGATAGGTAGTAAAGTTAGGCGAAGTATAGATTGCGAGATATCAGGCCTATACGAGCCCTAATCGACTTCATCCCCACACTTGCTCTAGGATGACGAGGCCCGGGAGAAGTGGTACACCAACTAGAGACCTAGATAGGACATCCACCCCCTTTGTTTCTTTAATTGATTACTTTTGTTTTACTTTTGTCAAACCTGTTCACCATGGTTTCTTTTGCATTGAGTGAATCTTGTAACTCTTGTCTCTTACCATCATAAAAGTCGCACGCTTGATTCGGTTCTATTTTGCCATCCTTGAGAACACGGCACTCGTGGAACTTATTCTCCGTTTTTTTAAAACCAAAACATCAAAACTACAACATCACTAATATACATAACTGTCAAGGAGATCAAACGAATCCCACTACAAGAGAATGAATGCCAAATCTTCTCCGTTCATATATCTTGTGTGGTTGATGTTTATCTTGATTTGCTTCTATATACGACAAGGATAGGTAGTAAAGTTAGGGGAAGTATAGGTTGCGAGATATCGGGCCTATATGAGTCATAATAGGTCACATCGCCATCCTTTGTCCGGGATGCCGAGGCCCGGGAGAAGTGGTAGACCAAGTGTTTGTTAAAATGTCCATCCGACTTAGGAACCGGGAGTCCAAAGTGTGACGCCAATCGGTGATGGTGTCGTCGGCTCCCTTGATAGAAACCTAGTTGCATTGCCTAGAACACCCTATAGTAGTATCAAACATGAGACCAAGATAGGACATCCATCTCCTTTCTTTCTTTAATTGATTACTTTTGTTTTACTTTTGTCAAAGCTCTTCACCATGATAGCTTTGCTTTGGGTGAATCTTGTAACAGTTGTCTCTTAACATCAGAAATGTCACACGCTTGATTCGGTTCCAATTTGTCATCCTTGAGAACACGACACTCGAGGAACGTCTTCTCCGTTTTATCACTATCAACACCTAAACCAAAACGTCAAAACTACAACATCACTGATATACATAACTCTCAAGGAGATCAAACGACTCCCACTACAAGGTAATGAATGGCAAATATTCTCGGTTCATATATCTAGTGTGGTTGATGTTTATCTTAATTTGCTTCTATTTACGAACAGGATAGATAGTAAAGTTAGGGGAAGTATAGGTTGCGAGATATCAGGTATATACGAGCCCTAACCGACTACATCCCCACCCTTGGTCCGGGATGACGAGGCCCAGTAGAAGCGGTAGACCAAGTAGAGAGCTAGATAGGACATCAATCCCCTTTATTTCTTTAATTGATTACTTTTGTTTTCCTTTTGTCAAACCTCTTCACTATTATTTTTTTTGCATTAAATGAATCTTGTAACTCTTGTCTCTTACCACCATAAAAGTCACACGCTTGATTCGGTTCCATTTTTTCATCCTTGAGAACACGACACTCGGGGAACGTCTTCTCCGTTTTATCACTATCCACACCTAAACCAAAACGTCAAAACTACAACATCAGTAACATACATAACTCTCAAGGAGATCAAACGACTCCCACTACAAGGTAATGAATGGCAAATATTCTCCGTTCATATATCTAGTGTGGTTGATGTTTATACTTGCCCTAATCGACTTCATCCCCACCCTTGGTGTGGGATGACGAGGCCCAGGAGAAGTGGTAGACCAAGTGGAGACCTAGATAGGACATCCACCCTCTTTGTTTCTTTAATTGATTAGTTTTGTTTTACTTTTGTCAAACCTCTTTACCATGGTTTCTTTTGCATTGAGTGAATCTTGTAACTCTTGTCTCTTACCATCATAAAACTCGCACGCTTGATTCGGTTCTATTTTGCCATCCTTGAGAACACGACACTCGTGGAACTTATTCTCCGTTTTTTTAAAACCAAAACATCAAAACTACAACATCACTAATATACATAACTCTCAAGTAGATCAAACGAATCCCACTGCTAGGGAATGAATGGCAAATCTTCTCCGTTCATATACCTTGTGTGGTTGATGTTTATCTTGATTTGCTTCTATTTACGACAAGGATAGGTAGTAAAGTTAGGGGAAGTATAGGTTGCGAGATATCGGGCCTATATGAGTCATAATCGGTCACATCCCCATCCTTTGTCCGGGATGACGAGGCCCGGAAGAAGTGGTAGACCAAGTGTTTGTTAAAATGCCCATCCGACTTAGGAACCGGGAGTCCAAAGTGTGACGCCAATCGGTGATGGTGTCGTCGGCTCCCTTGATAGAAACCTAGTTGCATTTCCTAGAACACCCTATAGAAGTATCAAACATGATACCAAGATAGGACATCCATCTCCTTTCTTTCTTTAATTGATTGCTTTTGTTTTACTTTTGTCAAAGCTCTTCACCATGATTTCTTTTGCTTTGAGTGAATCTTGTAACTCTTGTCTCTTAACATCATAAATGTCAAGCGGTTGATTCGGTTCCAATTTGTCATCTTTTAGAACACGACACTCGGGAACGTCTTATCCGTTTTATCACTATCCACATCTAAACCAAAACGTCAAAACTACAACATCAGTAACATACATAACTCTCAAGGAGATCAAACGACTCCCACTACAAGGTAATGAATGACAAATATTCTCGGTTCATATATCTAGTGTGGTTGATGTTTATCTTGATTTGTTTCTATTTACGAATAGGATAGGTAGTAAAGTTAGGCGAAGTATAGATTGCGAGATATCAGTCCTATACGAACCCTAATCGACTTCATCCCCACCCTTGCTCTGGGATGACGAGGCCCGGGAGAAGTGGTACACCAAGTGGAGACCTAGATAGGACGTCCACCCCCTTTGTTTCTTTAATTGATTACTTTTGTTTTACTTTTGTCAAACCTGTTCACCATGGTTTCTTTTGCATTGAGTGAATCTTGTAACTCTTGTCTCTTACCATCATAAAAGTCGCACGCTTGATTCGGTTCTATTTTGCCATCCTTGAGAACACGACACTCGTGGAACTTATTCTCCGTTTTTTTAAAACCAAAACATCAAAATCACAACATCACTAATATACATAACTCTCAAGGAGATCAAACGAATCCCACTACAAGGGAATGAATGGCAAATCTTCTCCGTTCATATATCTTGTGTGGTTGATGTTTATCTTGATTTGCTTCTATTTACGACAAGGATAGGTAGTTCGCCATATTCCAGGAAAGAAGAATGTGGTTGCAGATTTCTTATCTAGACCATAGCAAGTTCCTCAACTCCAGTTCCAGCCCAAGCCTTGTGAAGTTTACATGTTCAGCGAAGGAAGTTCCAGCCAGAGCACATCATCAAATGCAGATTTCCCACCAGACATTGATGTCAACCAGTTCCCATGGAGCCATGAATATCTTGAAGAAAGGAGAACCGATTGGGAAGTCAGATTGTTCAGATACCATGGAGGTCACATGTTACAACCATATGGTATTCATCCTAAATATCCATTTGCTCAAATCTTTATTGCCCAAGTTCAAAATTGGCCAGAAGAGTTAAATTGGATATTCTGGTATTTGTGCCATGAATATCATATTTTAATGGAATTCCATAGACCTAGCTTAAGAAAAGAGTTAGATCTTTCTGTTGAGAAAGACTTAATAAAATTCTTAACTTGGTTTTATCCATTAAAATACTGGAAGAAGTTATGCCAAGATGGTCCAGAATTCTTCACAGTTCATCTGCATAGAGAAGTCACAGCATGGGTATCCAGATTTTTAGAAGGACATGCAGAACCATTCATGAAGATTTATGAGCAGCACATGGAATCTATCATAGTTCGAGAAGAAGACTATCCAGAATTTCAGAGGTACATCTTCGCCCAGAACAAGGTCATTCCAAAAGAAATTTGGCCCAGAGAAGGAATCCAGCCAGATGTCAGGCAAGATGATGAGATTTACCATGAGAGAATCAAATCAGCAAGAAATCAATACTACTATGAGCTGAGCCAGATCAAAAAAGAAGAGGATATTTGGTCACAGGATCCTTGGAACTTTGATGATATAGATTCAGTGCTTGAAGAATTTGAAAAAATTGAGAAAGCTTATGCCCAAAAGTCTCGAAAGAAAAGACCAGAAGACAAGAGCCAATGGAACAAAGATGTTTGGAGAACAAAGAGGAGGCAATCTGGTATGGATAGGCAAGAATGGGTTAACTACATGGGTTACCCCAGTTACTCCAGCTACTCCACAGAAAGCGACACAGCATCAGACGAAGACTCCGTAATGGATCTTCAATTTCGAGGAGAATGGATGATCATGAAGGCAAATCAACCAGGGTGGAACCCACAAAACTGGAAAGGAAAGAGATTCATGAAGGAAGGATAAGATTCGATCTTATCTCCCAGCAAAGCAAAACTCGTCTGAAGCAGAAAATCTTATCTCCAAAGATAAGATTCCCGTCCTGACAGGGTCATGTCAGAGTTATCTTATCTTATCAGTTTGGCGTGTTGTATGAATTATTAGACAACTTTATTAAAGTAGCTTTACTTTATGTCAAGAAGGCCATCACACTTTGTCGGCCACATGTATTGTAATAATTATAAGTAGCTGTATTGTAATTCGAGAACCATCCTTGATCCCTATAAAAGGAGGTTCAGTTTGCTTTGTAAGATATCGCAGTTTGAAATATAAAATTTCCCAGTTTGTGAAAACATGAGTTTCTAAGCTTTCAGTTGAAGGTTTTGAATAGATTTATGGTTTCGTTCCTACTATCGAGTCTTAGATAAACTCAACATGTAGAGAAGTTAGATTCATAAAGCGGTTCGAGAGTCTTGTTGTTATGCCCAGGAGCGGTTTTTAAGTTTTCTCTCACCTTACCTTGAACCTAATTCTCCATTCCATTTGTTTGAGCGACTCCCTGATTTGTAATTCTACATTCCATTTGTTTGAGCGACTCCCTGATTTGGTATCAGAGCCAGCCATATCTCTTTATTCAAAACCTTCATATTTCTCGAATATGTCTTCATCCTCAGCTTCTACATCTACCTCTATTGTACCTAGTCGTTCTTCTTTTTCATTAGAAAATCCTCATTTCAAAAAATCCCTCTCTTCTAAGATGGATTATCTCTATGAGATAAATTATCTTAAAGAGGACCAAAAAATAGAAGAAACCCATCTGCCCCTTCTAAATCCTTACACCGCTTTCAACAAAAGAAACCAGTCCAATCTTCTGGTCAAATCTCTTAAAGCCATCTACCAGAAAAGGTCTTTAGTTCCCAAAGAATACATCTCAGCCTCAGCCATGAGCAGATGTCCCATTTATTCTACTCACCAGGAACAGTTCATTACCCTTGAAATCCCAAATGAATTTCCAGCCATATGGAAGAGAGAAGGATATACACATATCCATTTCGGAGCAATCCGTTTTGCCATAACCTACCATGGCAGAAAGGGTCAACCTGTAGTTGCCAAACTATGTCTCCTTGATTCTAGATATTTGGAATATCAACATGCGTTGATAGCCACTATGGAGGTCACCCTTGATTCTAGCACTGTTTGTGCTACTGTCTACACAAATTTTAACGTATCTTTAGAGGATCCGCATCTTCTAGATATGTTTAAAATTCAAGTCCATATTGTTGGAGCTAAGTATGCTGAGCAGGATGCTGTTGAAGCCACTGTCCACTACCAGATGTCTTATCGATTGCAAGACCATGCTTTCGATATGAAGATTCCAGGGGGAGGAGAAGCCCTCATTCTAGTCACTGATGAACAGAGAAATGTTACTTGCACTAGGGTCTCCAGGAGATGTACTAAAGAGGAGTTGATCCAAGTCATTCCTGACACTTGGATATCCAACTATGAGAAGTTGCACCAGAACAGGAGGCCAATTGAATCCAACGAGGCTACCATCAGCAGGAGAAAGGATGGTACTGTTGGAATCTCATTCAATCATGCTCACTTACGAAGGACAGAGTTTCTGCCATCTATCAACATGGTAGAAGAGGCCAGGCAAAGACAAGAAGAGCATGTCCAAGAGATCATTGACTATGACCCAGATGATGATGATGCAGAACCAGTTTTTCTTGGTTATGGGAAAACAGGAATGAGTGAAATTATTCATTCGTTCAGCCGATCTGGCAAACCAGTTTACTGGTTTAAAGATCCCATTTCAAATCATTGTTTTTTTGATCTTTGTGAAGATGATTGTAAGCAATGCTATCCAACAGAGGAGCCACAGAAGAGACCTAGATGCAAACCCTCTAGGAGGAGAAGATCCAAGAGAAGGGATGATAGTGATGATGAAGATCCACCGTCACCACCACCTATGCCCCTGCAAAGAAAGAAGAAAACTCTTAAGTGTTATGAGCAAGAGTACTTAAGAAAGGAGCCCATGGCAGTTCCACTTCCACCAGCTATCCCAGCAATGGTAATCTCAGAATCCTATGAAGAGGATTTTCCCCCTTTGGAAAGTTTCCAGCGAGGAGGTTCCATGCATGCACCAAAGATCCCAGCCCCTAATGAAGTCTTACCTTCAGGCCAGCTAAGAGGACAACCATCTATTGAGCAGACTTTAAACTGGCAAACGGAGAATGCCTTAGCTCAAAACCGCACTCTCAAATCCATTTCCAACAACCTTGTTGAGCTAAGCCACAAATCTGGAGAATACTATTCAAAGATTGACTCAAGGATCCAGATTTTGGAAAAAAGATTGGAGCAAATCCCTTTTGAGAGACCTTCTTTTGGGCAATCCCTTCAAGCCCATTTCCAATACCAAGCCAATGAAACTGCTTCTATCCGAAGCATGATAGATCAGTTAAGAGCCGAAATTAAGCCTAAACAGCCATACCAACCCAACTTGTTTGAAACACCCCAGAAATACCCGACTACCTCTACTCTAACACCATTTTACCAAACCAGTTCCTTAACAAGCCCATCGTTCCAATCTGGAAACCCCATGTTCCCTCCTACAGACTCTTCCATTCTAGAGTACCATAGGAGAAGTAAACCGAAACAAAAATATCCACAACCAACTTTACCATTACCCACATCTCAAGCCCAACCTGATTCTCAAACAAGATTTTTCTCTACTTGGAGAATCAGAAATCCATCACACCCCTTACACCAACAGGTTTTTAGACCTTTCACCATTTCAGAACAAACTACCACCCCATCCCAGCCAATCATATCCTCAAAACCAGATGATCTTTACCCTCCACCAAACACCACCCAAATGATGCTCCATGAAACAATTACCGATAAGGATCTTTTTGATTCTGTTATTAAAGGACCAAACCTGCCTGAGGAGGATCTACCAGTCATGGAAGCTTATAGTGCTGGAGAAATATCAGAAGAATCAGACTGTCAATCTGTAATGGAATCAGAAGGGTACACGATCTCAGAAGAAGAAGAAGAATCTTTTTCTATCTCTGATCAAGATTCTGAAAACCCAGCTGTAACACCCCGAAAATTCCTACTACTCGCTTGAATATTATAAGGGGTTATTTCTTTCTTATTAAATAATTATTTAAATAATT